>CM076569.1:202768047-203514129 GCA_034641835.2 Pinus albicaulis
CTTCCCATTTCCACCATCATCATTAGTGTCAGTCTGTCCGTCGCTCTATTGCTCTTCTCTCGTGCCTTAGTTGAGGATCTCTCATCGCCTCACCTACGGCGGACCTTCTTCTGTCGACCTCAGCACATTTATTCCGTGGAGCAGGTTCAGAGGGCTATGGCACTGTTCCGGTGCTCCACCTTTTGTTTGGCACCAGGGATTGTGCTCATGGATTTCTTACCTCCTCTTTGACTTGATTGCTTCTCCAGCCTCCTTTCAAAGACAGATTGATACTGGGATCGTGATGGCCTGGACTCGTGTTGAACAGCTATTGATGATTCCCGGCGTGTGTGAGATGTCTCAACCCTCATGAGGGGGTGGCCCTGCAGGTAGCCCCCCACATGCCCGGATGACCTCTTCATTGCAGCCTTTGATGCCGCTCCAGATTTTGATGATGTTGGCCTTAGCCACTTGCAGCACCTCTATGATTTGCATGTATCAATCAGATTTTGTGAGCCCTTCCCCATTTACAGGGGGCATTTGGGGTTGTATTTATCTCATGTACTCAGATGATATTGTACTAGTCCTGGCTGTTATCCCAGGCACAGCATGTATGTGAGACTATTCATTGTATTTTTATCTGGCTCTTGATTATGCCAGTTGTACTCTATGGTTCGGTCCCTTGTTCACCGGCCACACTATTCTTTTGTACTTTGTCACGACGGGCATAGGTATGCCTCCCCCGCCGCCTTCAGCACAGGTACCCTCTCATAACAGAGACTTGTTGCACCTGCGAGTCTCGTCTCCTCAGGGTCTAGTCCTTCAGCACACTATCTACCTCATTTTTTCTCTCTCTGACATACCCTTTTGTTGTCTAGTGATTGTCTTCTTACAACGTACTTCGGTCATACGATTTGCTCCTGACACTCGCACGCTGGGGGGCAATCTGCTACACCATTTTTTGGTCATCTAACTCTTCATCATTAGATGGACCCAAGTACACCATGTAAGACCAGTTTTACCCCAAGTAAAACTGCTTTCACTATGTTAATTAGGAAACCCCAAAAAGAATAATTAATTAAACCATAATTTAATTATTATTCCCAGTCATGTTTAACCCAAAAACAAAGAAATTAATGAGATGAACCCATAGTTATCTTATTATTTTCTAGGAATAATTATTTAATAATATTCCTTGTTAAATATGACCAAATCAACCACCATTAATCAAATAAATCATTATTTATTTGATTATATCCCAACCATTTCCTTAAAAAGATAAATAAATCATTTATTTATTTATTTTTCACTAATCAAGGGATTTGACCCAAGTCAAACACCCTTTCCCTCCAACAAATAATAATAAAATATTCCATATAGGTGGATCTAGATGTGATTAACATTATTTTAATCATGCACCAAGATCTAGAAAGACCCAATATTTTGTTATAAATAGGAGGGTTTTCCCCATCATTCTGCACCTTTTGTTGCATACTAGATCACTCTGGATCTATACACTTGGTCTCATTTTCCTGCCATTTTGCTCCCATTGAGCTCTACCTTCTACATTGGGTTTTCTACATCTACAAGAGAGAGAAAGCTTAGATCTGAAGTGCTGAGGACTACAAAGAACCCATCCCATTGAGGAGATCTGGATACACCTTCTTGTTTCCTCCCAGGTGCCCTGTAATATAAAAAATTCATTCAAAAAATCGTGTTCTTGTCTTGTCTATTGGATGCATGGAGCAAACTCTTTACTTTACTGCTTAATATCTTTCCATTTATAGATCTGTTGGCTGCTGTGCTCTAACTACTAATTGCAGATCTGAAGATGTTTTGCAGCCATTATTGTTGTTAGGGCTATTAGTTATGCGTAGCTAAAGTGGGTCTTTTTCGTACACTTCGACAAAGAATCCATACTAACACTTATTCCGCGAATAATCAGAATAAAAGAAGATTCAATAAGCCCTAGACCTATTTTCAAATCCCATTCCTGGCCCAATGAGTGGTTTTTCATTGAAGACCTCCCTTTTGATAAGTGTTTTGAGCTTTCTCTGTTCAGAACCAAATCTGAAACTGCACTTGATGACACATTTTTAGATCCAAAATTTCTTGTAGATCTTGAAGTTCAAAGGGAAAATAGATCAATTGATGATTATATCTTAAATTCTTCTCAAACATCTATCACTACTACCAATATCCCTGAGCCTTCAGAATCATCAGAATCAGAATCTGCTACCCTCAATTCACCAATATTCTCATCAATTTCGGAAATCAATTCTCAGCTTTTGACTTCTCCATCAACATCTCCCTTGAATCCTGGAAGTTCAAACGTTGTTGTAAATCCACCTCGAGTCATGGTTGCCCAGTATGCACCCCTAGTTTTACCTCAGAATCTGAATGATATGCCTGCTGATTACCAAAGTAAAATACCTTTCTTTGATGCCACACAAAGCATCATAGTGCAACAACATGTTGATAAGATGAATGACTTCTTTGACCTTCATGAGGTAGAGGCAGAAAATGTGACTGTGAGATTGTTTGTCCAAAGCTTTGGAGGTGAAGTTCGAAAATGGTTCAAAGCCTTACCAGCAGCATCTATCCACACTTTTCCAGAGCTACATAGACAATTCTTATACCAGTGGGAGGTAAAGAAAGACCCACTCCAAATCTTGTCTGAGTATGAAAATATCAAAAGGAATGTGGGTGAAAGTGTACAAGATTATTGTGTGAGGTTTAATGCAGTGTATAATTCTATTTTGGACAACCTAAAACCCCCCATTGGGTTATCTTTGCTCAAATTTCCAGATGGTTTTGATGCTGACATGGCATATCAGTTAAGAAACGAGATCCTACTACACTTGAAGATATGCAGAAAATGGCTGTAAGCGTTGAAGCAAATCTGCTAACCAAAAGAGCACGTACAAGAGCTAAAAAGAGAGTAATTGTAAAAGAGGAAGCATCTCCTTCAGATACTAAGATGGATACTTTGATCCGAATAGTGGAGAATATGGTTGATCGGTTGACTATTTCAGATAGACCTGAAGCACAAATTAGGAATCCAAATTTCAGAGGATAGCAGTAGCCCCAATTCCGAATCAAGCATAGGGAACATAAATCCCAAGACCAAACAACACAAAAACAATAGATCAGAACTCCTTTGCAGCAAAATTATGTTCAGGGAATGGAAACAGATGATGATGATTATCTGGTAGTTGATGCTAATCATTTTTTCATTGCCGATGGTACAACCATTTTTCTAACCGAAGATGAAGAATATGCAGTGACTCCAGACACTCGAAGAGATGAAGATTTCATATTGGCAAATGATGTAGCTTTAGATGAAGAGTCCAATGATTATCAACGAGGATATATGAATGCTTTGTCAGCAAAGCATAAGCGGTATTCTTTGAGGAGAAGAGATGTGCCAGTGAATCCCATTCAGAAAAGGAAAGAGCTGCTATCAAAGAATGACTCTTCAAATGCTCAGAGGAAAGGGAAAGAACCTGTTGATCCATCTTCCGGAAAAGTATCCTCAACAAATAACATTGAAAATGACAAGAATAATCAGCCAAGTGCAGCAAAGGAGCAAGTGGAGAAGAAATATCTTCCCGTCAAAGAGGTAGAAAATTTTTCATCTTTTAATTTAGAAAATGAAATTGCTAAGCTTAAGGTGTCCATTCCCTTAGCTGAGTTGCTGAATAATAGCACTTATAAACATCAGGTGTCTAGAATTTTGCAAATAGACTCTATGTCAGATAAGGTAAATGTTGAAGATGATTATCCTGAACTCATTTTTGCTCCTGCCATAGAAGGTCAGTCTGCAAATAGTGAAGTCCCTCCCTTTTACCTGAGTCTTAGATTGCATGAGTACATTTTACACAATGCTATGTTGGACTCTGGAGCTTCTCACAATTTGATTCCTAAAGCCATTATGGAGAATTTGGGTCTTGATATTACTCGCAAGTACCATGATCTGTATTCCTTTGACTCCGGTAGGGTCCGTTGTATTGGTATTATCAAAGACTTGGTAGTATCTTTAGATCAAATCCCAGCCAAGAATGTTTTTATGGATGTGGTTGTTTTTGATGTTCCACCATGGTTTGGAATGCTTTTATCCAGATTTTGGGGTGAAAATATTAAGGGAACTTTACAACCTTATTTCTCTTATGCTACCATCCCCATGTTCGATCAATTGAGAAAGCTATACAGAGAGAAGAAAATGAAATATATGATCACTAGTAAAGAGAAGCTAGTAAATTATCCAATTAATGCTATCCATACAGATTTAGAGTCATCTGTATTATATTCAGATAGTGGTTTGAATGATGAAGAGGTTTATTTGGTATAAGTAGATGAGGTACCTGAAATTTCAGAGAATTTTAGGGAATTCCTTAAACAGGAAAAAGGAAAAGGAGCAAGCCTTTATAAGATTTCACCCTGCCAACAGCAAAAGGTCAGTGAACAGCAGAAAAATGAAGAAATCAGTCAAGGTAAGGTAGAGAAAGAAAAAAAAAATCAGCATCTAGAATAAGAAGAAGGCCTTTGGAGCATGGATTTTGACGGAGCTGTTGGTAAGGGCGGTGCTGGTATAGGAATTTGGATTCGGAGCCCTGTTTTCCAGACTGAAAAAGTTCCTAGTAATGTTAGAGTATGTGCTTATAAGTTGGCTTTTGACTGCTCTAACAATGAAGTAGAGTATGAAGCTTTGATAGCAGGTTTGAAAATTCTGAAGAAGTTGAATGCAAAAAGGATTTCTGTCTATGGAGATTCAGAGTTGATAATCAAATAGGTAAAGGGAGAGTATCAAGCAAAGAATCTGTGATTGAGAGCCTATAGAAATGTGATACTAAACATCCTGAGAATTCTTTCTAAATACACTTTGACATTAGTGCCCCCGATGCAGAATCTTATTGCGGATTCACTTGCCACTACTGCAAGTAATTTGAAGATTCCAATGAACTCCAGCAAAAAAATTGAAATTCATGTCAAACATCGGCCTGCTGTTCCAGATAATTTAAGATATTGGCAAGTGTTTCGGGATGACAATGAAATCGATGCTTTTTTTCAGAATGAAGAGAAATTAAAGGATACTTCCATAGATGGTAATTATGATACCGATGAACAAGAGATTGAAGCAAATCAGATGGACGTATTACAGCTTAAAGATAATGTTATTTCTAGAGGTCCTATACCTTTACAGGAGCTTTTTGATCAAGATGATGTTGCAAGGAAGCCAAGCTTGGTGCCTACTGATAAAGGAGTTGAAGATGTCAATATTGGAACAACAGACAAGCCTAAGTTTGTAAAGTTGTCGAAAGCATTGTCTCCTGAGGTAAAGGCCCGGTATGTTAAATTACTCTCTGAGTTTTCTTATTTTTTTGTGTGGGATTATTCAGATTTGAAGGTGTATGAAAAAAATATAATTTAGCATACTATTCCTATCAAGCCGGATCAGAAGCCCTTTAGACAGAAGCTAAGAAGGATCAATCCAAAGCTTCTTCCATCCATTGAAAAAGAGGTAAACAGATTATATAAAGCTGGTATCATTGTTCAAATTAGATTTTCTTATTGGATTTCAAATTTAGTCCCTGTACTAAAAAAGACATGAGAAATAAGGTGGTGCATAGATTTCTGGAATCTCAATAAAGTATCCTTAAAGGATAACTATCCACTTCCAAAGATGGATCATATTCTGCAAAGAGTAGTTGGAGCATCATGGATGTCACTACTCAATGGTTACTCAGGCTATAATCATATCTTGGTGTATGAAAAAGACCAATACAAAACTTCTTTTACGACACCTTGGGGAACTTTATGGTACACCAAAATTCCATTTGGATTGAAGAATGCTAGAGCCACTTTCCAGCGAGAAATGGACATCGCTTTTGCCAATGAGAAGGATGTTTTTCTAGTTGTTTATTTAGATGATTTGATTTTATTTTCTGGTTCCGATGATGAACACCTGCACCACTTGAGGATTTTAATTCAGAGATGCTGAGAGTTTGGGATTTCACTCAATCCAAAGAAAAATATTTTTGCTATGGATGAGGGAAACTTGCTTGGTCATATCATTTCTAAAGACGGTATCTACATTGATCCGTCAAGAGTGGAGGAAATTCAGCACATAGACTTCCCACGCAACGAAAAGGAGATTCAGGCATTCAATGGTAAGATGAAATTCTTACGCAGATTTATACCCAATTTGGCTAAACATTTACGAGAAATTTCTAATATGTTGAAAAAGGACAGCACTATCAAATGGAGCGAGGATGCTATCAAGTCATTTAATCTGGTAAAGTTTTTTTTTTCCAATGCCCAAGTCCTGATTAGTCCCGATTACACTCAAGATTTCATTATATTTTCATTTGCATCGGAGCATACCATGGCTGCGGTATTGATGCAAAAGAGAGATCAGATTGAATAGCCCAATGCATTTTTTAGTAGGACCATTCAAGATGCTTCCTTGTGGTATAATATCATAGAGAAACAAGAATTGGCTCTTATAAAAGCATTAAAGGATTTTAGAGTGTATACTATGCATTCACATACCATAGCATATGTTCCTAATGCAACAATAAAAGATGTTTTGGTGCAAACTGATCTGGAGGGAAGAAGAGGTAAGTGGATAGTAGAAATGTTGGAATATGACTTGGAGATTAAACCCAAAAATCTAATCAAGGGATAAGGCTTGGAAAAACTAATGGCACAATCAAGCCTGCATGCCCTAGACATAAATCTCATACTAGCAATGTTGGAGGATGAGGATGATGGTTCCCTTGTTCTAGTTTCAGAAATTTTTCTCCAATAACCGTGGTATTCAGACATAGTTTATGTTCTTTAGCATCTTTCACCACCTCCAGAGATTTCTAGAAGCAAAGGTCGATCACTAAAACTCAAGTCTGCTAAATTCTATATTTTAAATAGTGTTCTTTATTGGAAAGATCTGGGAGGTATTCTACTTAATTGTTTGGTTGAAGATGAGGCTCAACAGGTGATGCATGACTTTCATAAAGGTGATTGTGGTGGTCATTTGTTTTGGAAAACAATAGCTAACAAAGTGTTGAGAGCAAGATATTATTGGCCAACTTTATTTTCAGATTTGTATAAAACAATGATGATCTGCCATGAGTGTCAAGTTTTTCAAGGAAAAAGGAAACTGCTTCCTCTTCCTTTTAAACCAGTTCAAGTAAATGCACCTTTCCAGCAGTGGGGACTTGATTTCATAGGGAAAATCCATCCCACATCATCAGCGCAGCATCAATGGATCCTAATAGCTACCGATTATTTCACCAAATGGATTTAGGCCATTCCAACAAGGTAGGCCATGGATACGGTAATTATTCAATTTTTAGAATCAAATATCTTGTCACGTTTTGGTTGCCCTCACAAGATCATAACAGATAATGCAGCGGCATTTAAGTCCAAGAAGATGGTGGAGTTCTGCAACAAGTACAATATTATACTCAGCCATTCGATAGCATACTACCCACAGGGCAACGGCTTAGCAAAATCATCAAATAAGACTCTAGTGAATATAATCAAGAAAATGTTGGAAGCAAATAAGAGGAATTGGCATTGAAAACTTGTTAACGCATTATGGGCCGACAGAGTTAGCAGGAAGAAATCCATAGGTATTTCACCATTTGAATTAGTTTATGGCACTGATATTGTATTTCCTACATCAATTACAGTTCCAGACATGAGATTACTACAAGAAGTTGGTAGCGAAGAGGATGATAATCAGCGGAGGATCAATCAAATGATCCACCTTCAGAAAACAAGGGATGAAGTCTCTCAGAACAATATTCAGTTGCAAGAAAAAATAAAGAAAATATATGACCGCAAAACCAAAGCAAAAAAATTCAGTTAGAAGATGTGGTGTTGAGATGGGATGCACAAAATGAGGACAAAGGAAAGCATGGTAAGTTCGATAACCTATGGAAAGGACCATATAAGATTTCAGCATATAGAGGGCAGAATTATTTTTTGCTCACGGAGATGGATGGTCAATATTGCCTAGGAGGGCTAGTGAATGGTAGGCTCTTGAAGCACTACTACTTTTGAGATTATTCTCTAAAATTATGTCACAGTCATTGTACATACCATATTCATTGTTGGTAAGATTTCAAGTGCACAGTCATTAAAGCCTTGGGCCCAAAGTGAAGGCTATAAAACTTGAATGATATGTGTAAGGTTTGTCGGTTTTAATTTAGTTCACATTCATGGTTTGAGTCAGAGTCAGTCTGCATAGTGTCAGTTTTCAGTCTTTGAAGTATTTTGACTGTGTTGCCCAATGGATAAGGCTACTAGGTCTACGGTGTTCCTGGCACCTCCAAGGAGCTACCATCCCCATTGGAGTCAATGTTAGTGTTAGCCTTGTCATACTACCATTAGTGATCAAATCTATTATTTTTCATTTGCATAGTAGGAGTCCCATACTATAAACTTTTTATCACTCCATTAGCTCATGGATTCACTGATGGTTGGGGTCACTTCATCAGTTTTGCCTCATGAAAATACTTGTTGATTCTCCTCTGTATGGTCTTCAATAACGATTCACTTTCACTCTGTAGTTCATTTTATTAGGTCATAGGCTTGGTCTCATTAGTTTTTAGGGTTCCACCATGGTCAAATTAATGAGAAAAGTGTCAATAAATATCAACAAGGACATGAGGATGCCTAATAAGCTCAAAGCATAGTATATGGAAAAATCAAAGAAGTTGTTCTTTCAACAGAATGTAATTTTCACCTCAAAAATATTTTGAGGTGAAAATAGGGTACTTCGTTTTTATTATCATTTCTTATATAATTTTATGTTCCCATATGTAATAAGTTGAACTTCAGAAGCTGTTATCTCCATAAAGCCACTGTTAGTCTTTTGCAGCTCGTCACTAAGGGTCAAAGGGGCTTTTTCTCTACCTGGGTTTCAAAGGTGTTCTCCACATGATTTTCTATGTAAATCATACTCTAAGTATGTTCATCAGAAGGAGCTCAGAAAGAGCTTTCCAACATTATATCACACTCCCAAAACCACTTTCCGGATTGGAAAATATGCCCAAATGAATGAAGGGTCCTAAAGGCACAATTCTTCCCTTTTTTCTATTATTCTGATGCCCCTTTAAACTTTATAATTTTTTCCTTTTTATGTGTTTTTACCTTTACCACAAGGTTTTTACATTTTCATCTCCTACAAAACCCTAATGCGATGGCTTCTCCCCGATGCGATGCCACCGCACCATCGCATCGCAAACATCTCATTCTTCGGCGTCAAACTCCACACATTTGTTTTCGTCGATGCGATAAGTCACTTCATCGCATCGCATTATTACATCATCCTTTCCTGCATTTAACTCCACCTCCTTGTTTCCTCCAATGTGATTATTTCTCATCACATCACGCAATCGACAAATCCTGCAACGCTTAACTCCTAACCCGCCATCCCCCTCCCACAAATGCGATATCCTTTCATCGCATCACGCGATCACGATATCCCTCTAACTGTCTAACTCTACTTGCCCAATTTCTCCAATGCGACATTCTTTCATTGTTCCGTCGCCATCACATTATTGCATTTCCTCTGCCCAATTTATACCCCTTCCTCTTCCTATTTGCGATGGCGATGTCCCAGTCCCACCAAAAATATTTCCGCTCCATTTCAAAGAAAAGGCTTTTTCCCCATGTAAAAGTGCCACATTCATTTTTATTGGTTTCAAGGGATTTCTTCAAAAATCCTCCATTAATATCGCATCATCTTATACATCGCTCCCTTCTCCATCAGCCTTTTCTCCATTGGCTCATCCTCCATCGCATCGCCCATCACTGCATCGCCCATCGCTGCATGCCCATCGCTGTATCGCGCCATCGCATTATTGCATTTCCTCTGCCAAGTATTCCCGCTCCACTCGCTTGCACTTTGCGATTGTGATTTCTGGGCCCATTAGTCCTTTGATCTTTTCAATAAAAAGGGGTTTTTTTCCGTTAAAAGGGGAAAAATCGATTTTATTGGTTTTAAAGGGGTTTTCTTCGGCAAAAGGGTTAAAGGGGCAGACATTCTGTTAAAGTTGTGACCTAATGGTAATACATAGATAATTACGTCATCGACCATGGAAAGGCAACAAATGATCAAATGAGGGGGTCGGGCTCCATATTTGTTTTTCTTCCCATTTGTTGGAGTGAATCTAACAGAAGATCTTAGAAATGGTCAAATTATGCAGTTCCCTCTTTTTCAGAGGCATATTGTTGGGTTTTTTCTATCCTTAGGTTTTGGTTTCGAGGTAGGTGAAACAACTCCTCTTTCTGTAGATTCGCCCCCTGCAACTTGTCTATTTAATTTAATTTTTCATTCATTTGTAAGGGTGGAAAAAATTGGAAATCACTGGGACACTCTGAGCTTGATTTTACATATTTGTAACCAGTTTGGCAGGGAATTAATAAAGACTTGCAACAATTTTTTATGGGATCCCTGTGGTATGGAATTTTAGCACAGTCTCTTCTTTTGTAATCGTTTGTTAAATTTTATGTATGCCATTATTCATTCCATTATTTCTATTGAATGTTTTCACGTTAGATAGGTAGAATCCATTGTTTACAATGCTCTGCCTTGGGAAATCATTCAATATTTTATGTTTTCTGCTGTTTGAGAAGGATCCATCTCATATTCCCTCCTCAGCTCCTCACCAGTCTTAAACACTTCGCAATCATTAAACCAAAATTTTTTAAATTCCATGCCTACCTTTCCCCATAGAATACTAAGCATTTTTTATTTAATTTCCCAGACTTGAACTACCTAGCTCCACCTGATCCAACAAAAAACCAACAAAATCTATAAAAAACATTTCGAGCTACTATACCTAGCCTAAAATCATTTTTGCAGTCATACTTCATTGAGATCTCTTACAAAGAGAGCCCTCTCCCTGCCTTGTAGGGATAGCTACAAGGTTAGCCGTGGTTTGTGGTTACCCTCGCTTGCCTTCCTTCAGCCTAAGGTCAAACTAGGTGATAACATAATTAAAAAAAAATATGAATTCATCTTCTATAACATTTCATTTCATACATATGCACAAAAGCAAAGAAGCTCAAAGCATATGCAAGTTTTCTTAAAAAATAAGAATAACATGAACTTCATTAATCAATAACCATTTATTAGCAACTACTATAACGAAGTACAAACTAATTTTAAAATCATCATACCATTTAAATATTTTTTTGTTGTATTTGGTGAACTTCCTTTTTCCTTGGATGATTTATTTGAATTCCCACTAGCCTTGGGGTCCATGTTTTCTGAAAATAAAGTAAGAAACTATTATCATAGTTTCAAATTATCGAAGAAAATATGAATTTATAAATACTACCACTACTTGCATCATTGTATGTGTAAAAAAATAAACAAGAACAATAACAAGTGTAGAACTCACAATAATAGCTAATCATGGCATTGATTAGAAAAAGGGCACCACCCCTAAATAATTTATTATTTTCTTTTAATTGTGTTTTTAAGAAATCTAACACCTGCTAGCTTTCCTTCTAGCACAAGCATAAGCATGTTACCAAAAGACAACAATACACTGTGAATGAATAACAACAATAGTATATACTACAATAACATCATGTTTACATAAAATTTATCATTTATAGTCATGTATATTCTTAGTTTTCTATAGAGACCATGAAAAGACAAACACATTGAATAATTTTTTCTATCACATGCAAGAGATTGCCAACAACATTGCATTGTAAAGTAAATCTATTGCATGATGAAATTCCTTCTATCAAAAACACAAACACATTGTAAAAAAAAACATTACAACAATAATATTTCCTAGGACATCTCCATGCTTGCGAGATTTGTCCTTACTTTTTGAAGACAATGAGTTTTTTGTCCATGCCTACGTAGATTGTTGTTACAATATAAGAAATTTTAAAACCTCAAATTATTAGAAGGCCCTTTGTATGGAATATGTGGTCTAAGAATGAAATATGGGACAAATAGAAGCATGTTTCCAACAACAACATTGCATTATGAAAAAAATCATTCTCTATTACCCTCTATCTCAAACACAAGCACATTGTCAATAAAAACACTACAAGGTGAAAGAAATCTAACGCATGTTAAATTTCATTTTAGAATAAAAACAAACACATAAAAACATTGTACGGTAAAATAAATATAGCATGTGGTAGAATTACTTCTGGAAACAACACGAGCACATTGCCAACAACAATATTGCAAACAAAATTAAATGAAGCACATGGTAGATTTGTCTCTAATAAAGGCATGAGCACATTGCCAATAACAACATTGGAAATTGATAAAACTTTAAGCATGCCACATTTCATTCTAGAAGAAATAAAAGCTCATGTCAACATTGCAAGGTGAAATAAATTTAGCATGTGCTAGATTTACTTCTAGCACAAACATAAACATCTTTCCAACAACAACATTGCAGTAGGGTAAAGGGAAAGCTAGCACATGCAACATATACTTACATCAGAAACATAATAAAATAGCAACATTGTACGTTTAAAGAAACCTAGTACATGTTGGATTTACTTCTAGCATAAACACAAGGATCTACCAATAACTTCATTATAAGGAAAAAGAAATCTAGCACCCACAAGATTTTCTTCTAGCACAAACAAAATCGCATTGCCAATAATAACATCATAAGGTGAAAGAAATATAATGTGTGCTATATTTCATTCTATCGTAAACAAAAGCACATAACAACATTGCAAGGTGAAATAAATGTAGCATATGTTAGATTTACTTCTGTCACAAACACAAGCATATTTTCAGCAATGCAAGAAAAAAAAATCTAGTGTGCTAAATTTCCTTCTAGCATAGACATAAACACATTTCCAAATAAAAACAATGCAAAGCCTTAGATTTCCTTCTAGCATAAATAACTAGATTGTCAAAAATAATATGGCATTGTAAAGAAAATATAACACATACTATATTTCCTTCTGGTACAAATTCAAAAACATATTGCCAACAACAACATTGTTAGGCAAAATAAATCTAACACAGGTTAGACTTCTTCGTATCAGAAACAGAACCACATTGCAAGGTGAAAGAAATCTAATGCATACTAGATTTCCTTCTAATGGAAACATTATCACATAACATCATTGTAGGGTGAGAAAAAATGATCTTGTGTTATATTTACTTCTAACGCAAACATATTAATATTTCTAACAACAGCAATGCAGGACAAAAAAAAATCTAGCACATGTTAGATTTCCTTTTAGCCTAAACACAAAGATGTTACTAATAACAACATTGCAACATAAAAGAAATATAACATGTGTTATATTTTCTTTTAGTGCAAACACAAGCACATAGAAACATTATAGAGTGAAAGAAATTTAGAAATTGCTAGATTTATCTCTACCACAAATACAAGCATGTTTCCAACAACAACATTGTAGAGTATAAGAAATCTAACGTGTGATCAATTTTCTTCCAACACAAAAACAAACACGTTTCTATTGAAATAACTCTAACCCATGTTATATTTCCTTCTAGCACATAAAAACATTGTAGGATTGAAGAAATCTAGTGCATGCTATAGATTTATTTCTATCACAAACATAAGCACATTCCAAGGTGAGGGAAACATAACGTGTGCTAGATTTCCTTCTAGCCCAAACATAAGCGCATTTCCAATAACAAAATTATAAGGTTAAAGAAATATAATGTGTAAGATTTCCTTCTAGCATAAACGCAAGCAAACAAGCACAATATAAGTTCAAAGAATTCTAGTGCATGCTAGATATACTTCTAGCACAAAAACATGCATGTTGAGAACAACAACATTATAGGGCAAGGAAATCAAACATGTGCTAGATTTCATTACATCACAACACAAGCACGTTATAACATGAAACAAATCTAGCACATGCTAGATTTCCTTCTAGTACACACATAAGAACATAACAACATTGTAGTGTTAAATAAATCTACCACATGCTAAATTTACTTCTAGCACAAGCTAAAGCATATTTCCAATAACAATATTGCAAAAAAATAAATCTAACATGTGCTAAATTTCCTTCTAACATAGTCACATGCATATTTCCAATAACAACAGTGCAAGGTCAAGGAATCTAGCATATTTATTTCTAGCCCAAACAACCAGATTGCGAACCACAACATGGCATTGTGAAACAAATCTAGTGCATGCTAAATTTCCTTCTAGCTCAAACACAAACACATTGTCAATAAAAATGTTACAAGTTGAATTTCGACACGTGCTAAATTTCCTTCTAGCACATAACAAACATTGTAATGCGAAAAAAATCTAACATGTGCTATATTTACTTTTAGCAAAAACTCAAGCCTATTTCCAACAACAACATTATCAGGCAAAAGAAGTCTAACATGTGCTAGATTTCATTCTATCATAAATGAAAGTGAATTTCTAATAACAACATTGTAAGATGAAAAAAATATAATGAGTGATATATTTCCTTCTAGCATAAACAAGCGCACATTGTCGATAACGCCATTGCAAGGTGAAGGAAATCTAACCCATGCTAAATTTTCCTATAGCAAAAACATAAGCACATAACAACATGGCAGGGTTAAAGAAATCTAGCTCGAGTTAGATTTACTTATAGCACAAACACAAGTATATTTCCAAAAGAAATATTGCAGGGCAAAAATAAATCTATTTTGTGCTAGATTTTCTTCTATCGTAGATACAAGGCATTCTCAATAGCAACATTGAAAGGTGAAAGAAATCTAACATGTGCTAGATTTACTTTTAGTAGAAAGACAAGCATATTGCCAGCAACAAAGGTGCATGCCAAAAGAAAACTAGGACCTATTAAATTTTCTTCTAGGAAAAACACAAACACAATGGCAATAATAAAATTACAAAGGGAATGAAATCTAACATGTGCTACATTTCCTTTTAGCACAAATAACTAGATTGTCAACAATAATCTGAAATTAGAAAACTTTCCAGGCTTTGTGGGTTTTTCTCCATGAAGCTGCATAGAAAATGCAATAACAGTTATTTTGAACAAGCAACCAACCATGACAATTTACTTGTATGTAACTCGGGGTTAGGTTCTAGTGGCTTAGTAGAGCACCAACTTGTTTAACACATGGGTCTAGCCAGATAATGTTGGACCGCTTTCATGGATCTCTAAATCTGATCTTGTGAGAACACTAGAAATATTCTGCATTTAGTAAATATTTTTAACCAACATAATATAAATTTGGAGTAGATGCTTTTATATTTAACATTGGTTTTTTTGGGTAGCAGTGTAGTGGGTAAGCCCTTGTTAATATTGCTTGTTTTAGTATGCAGAGCTATTGCTTCTCCATTTTGGCTCTGTGCATCTCAAATTCTAGAGAGGTGAATATGTTTCATCTATGGGAAGGGGTGGATGGAGAGGAAAAAGGGTAAACATGTTGGCATATTGGTCTTACATTATTTTTGCATACAATGGTACTTTGATACCTATAATACTAATGGCCCAGATAATATTTCAACTACTTCAAATAATTAGTAACTATTTGGTGGCATGGGCAACCCCTAAAAAATAAAATGAGAGCTCCCCTGTCAAAAACTCCCTTCTTATTCTTGCTTTTGTTGCTTTGAAATTAAGCATCTCTTTGTGCATTCTTCTGAGCTCTACGCTTCTTTCACTGGTTGGACTTAAAACTGGCAATCAGCTTTTCAGCAATCTGCACAGGTGTATATTTCGTGCACCAATTTCATTTGATGCAACTCCATTTGGGTGAATACTTAATCAAGCATCAATTGATCAGAGTTTAGTGCACACATTGATTCATACACAACCAGGAGCTTTGGCCTTTGCATTTATGAAAATTTTGGGGATCATTGCAATCATGTCTTAGATTTATTGGCTGGTATTCGTTGTGTTTATACCAGTGGTTTCAACTTGTATATGGTATCATCAAAATTACATACCATCAACTAGTGAATTTGCTTGGTTGTCATTAGTTTCTACAGCTCAAATCATAGAAAATTTTGGAGAATCAATCTCTGGAGCAGCCACCATTAGAAGTTTTAACCAAGAGTCTTAGTTCATGGAGAGAAAACTCTAGTTGATTGATATGTGTACTAGAGCTAGTCTCCACAATGTTGGGGCTACAATGTTGGGGCCAATGCATGGATTAGTATTTTGATGGATTTTCTATCAGATCTTGCATTTACATTCTCTGTAATATTCCTAATGGAAATTTACAATGATAAGCAAATGAGGCATAGTAAAAAAAACAGACACACAAAATTTACAACACATTAAACACCCAGAAATCTCCATAAGCTGCATTGAACTGAGTCATTCTATTAATATAAATGTTAGGTATGAAGATAAGATCAAAAAACATGCACCTAGGCTTGCCCAAGGCAAGCTCACAATGCCTAGGTGATGAAATCGACTACTCTAACATGCAATGTGGTTGTCCCCAACAATCTCTCTGCTAACTCAGTTAAAAATAGCATTGTTGGTTGCAAACAATGGTTGTTAGGGTATCCTTTGGTGCTCAGCAAAATTCCTGGAAATCAACCTCGAACTCTCCTCCAATAACCCACAAAAACCCATGAAAGAATCAGCCAAATGTTGACCTCAAAATTTTGGCCCAATTTCCCCCTATCTCCTACAATTGTTGGCTAATTTGGGACCCTTATTTGACCCCTCGAATTTTCCCAAAAAATTCTATCAAATTGTTTCTGAGATCCTTGTTAAAAACCTAGAAAAACCTAGAAAGGGCTTGCTCTAGTTTTGATGCTCCAAAATTGACCTCAAAATGCTTAACCCTCCTCCACAAGCAGAAATTGTAACCTGTAGTAGATGTTGGGTATTTTGCTGCACCAAAATGCTGGAAAATGCCCCATGATTTCCCCCAATATAATTCCAAAGAACCCCAGCTCCTCAATCCCTTTCACAAGCCATTTTTTGGCTTTTCCTCATCAACTCCTCCAAGAACCCTTGTGTACTTTCCATTTTTTGCATCATTGGAGTGTCTATAAGCTCACCAATCACTGTGCATGCATGTCTAACACCTTCATGATCTTGCTAGCTTCCCCACACCTAGCCAAGATCATGGTTTAATACCATTGTAATATTCCTAATGGAAATTTACAATGATAAGCAACGCAAGCGTAGTAAAAAAAAAAAACACACATAATTTACAACACATTAAATACCAAGAAATCTCCATTAACTGCATTGAGTTGAGCCATTTTATTAATATAAATGTTGGTTACAAAGGTAAGATCAGAAGCATGCACTTGGGCTTGCCAAAGGCAACCTAACAATGCCTAGGTGATGAAATCGGCTACTCTAACATGCAATGTGGTTGTCACCAACAATCTCTACGCTGACCTAGTGAAAAGCTGCACTGCTGACTGTGAAAAATGGTTGTTAGGGCCTCATCCAGTGCAAAGAAAATTTCAGGAAATTAACCTTGATTTCTCCTCAAATAACCCACAAAAACCCATGAATGAATTGGCCAAATGTTGACCTCGAAATTTTGACCCAATTTCCCCCTAGCTCCTCCAGTTGTTGGCTGAGTTGGCACAAAAATGCTAGAAACTCCCACACAATTTCCTTTCCTACTCCTTTCCTTCATCCCAGCTGAACCAGAAATGTGTGGTATCCTCCCAGCTACCAAAGATGAGTAGAATTTGCCTCCCTGGGGTGGCACTCGTGGTCCACCGAAGAAGAGGGTAACTTGGCCCCCACGAAAGACTGTGTAGTTCCTGGGTAAGATGACGTAGGCCGCTGCTCCAGAAATTCGTAATGTTGTGGAAATACCTCATGTTATTGTCCCATAGACAAGGAAGTCTCATACATCAATTTGGTTTCTCGCTTAGTTGTGGCCTTAAAATTGGATAATAATAATAATAATTTACATGCTTCAAATCACCGATTCATCCAATAAAATTTTCCAAAATTTTTTATCTACTAAACACATGAAAAATATAATCCACTCTTACATAAATCCATTAGAAGCACCCCCTCTTCCAGAAACAAACTCTGTTATCCATCCATCTATAAAATTCAAATCCACAGGTTTTAATCCATTGCAATTGAAATATCTCAGCAAGGGGGTACAACCTTGGACGTGCTTTACAACATGATATGTTTATCCATCCCCACAATAACTTTTGTAAACTTTTTGACACCATAAATGTCTTCTCCAAACAGCTCTAGAAATTCTCCTCTGTGGCTTACTTAGAGAACACAATATTTTTTCAGATTCTATTGCAATTACATTTTTGAAAACTACCTGGATTTGTTTGTGGCATGGGAGGTAGGCGATGCTTAATCCATAGGTTCAATAAATGACATGTAATCATCCTCAAATCCTGCAAGGACTATTCTCATCCTTCCTGAAAAATGGTGTTGTGTTGTCGTAGATGGTAGTGCTTTAATTGTTGGGGACAAAATTATTTATAAAAATGGATCTTTAAAGCTTGTATGTGCTAATATACATCCAACGTTGATGTTGGAAGAATTGATTACATACCTTATTCACCACACTATATACCTATGACTTCAACCTTTTTACAAACTCGAATTCCAAACTCTTTCTACTAGCAGTTTGCAGGACGAGACCAAATCCTTGTGGCCATGCATAATAGGCACATTGGTCAACATCACTAGCCCAACTTCAGATAAAGTTTTCTTTGAATTCTTAATCCATGTGATATCCAAAATAAATCCATCATGTCATTGTCAATAACTCTTCATTCCATTCTTCCTAATATGCATGTGATCTCCAACATAATAAATACGGGGAAAGGCCTACAACTAAAGCCTGCCAAGATATATCTACAAATATGAAACACTTTCACCAACCTCCTTCAATACCTTCATCATGTTTTGATCAACCCAGAGATGTGATTAGTTGATAGATTTACTGCAACAAGAGCAATGCCATAAAGGCCACCTCAAATTAATTTCCTCCAGGTGTTATAATTTTTCTTTTGACACATTAAATTCACTGCCATTCTTGTTTAATTGTTGTTGAGAAAGGAACTGCTTCTATAGTTCTTTCTTGCCTTCCTTAGAAAACTCACAGCAATATCCATATTTATGCACCTTATCAAACAATGGAAATCTGAGATGATGTGGGATGGGAAACTTGTCCATCATTTCTCAACACCTGGAAATTTTTTTTAGTTTGCAATTATTCTAAAGGATGCACATCGTTGACTAGCATGCAACAACTTGTGAGGAAACTCTCATTTGTACATGCATAAGAAAGCATTATAAAGTATATAGGAGGACCGAATGAGATGGATTGATAGAATACCCATGAATATCAAAGGGTAACATTTGATTGGATGTTCTCTTCCAGGTTTCCATGTTCTAGTTGACATCAAACAAATTGGCTTATGACCATACACAGGTCAGCCTACCCTTAACTTATTTACTTTTGAGAATTTTTCTTTTATGCTACCATTATACTTGAATGATGTGCAAAAT
Source organism: Pinus albicaulis (assembly GCA_034641835.2). Lineage (NCBI taxonomy): Eukaryota > Viridiplantae > Streptophyta > Pinopsida > Pinales > Pinaceae > Pinus > Pinus albicaulis. Next base: position 202,787,506 of record CM076569.1, read on the forward strand.
TCCATCCCCTCTGAGGAGAGTCAATGCCAGTAGCAACTTGTCTTTCAAGCCATTTTTCTTTTCCAAACTCATTGTTAGCAAAAGACGTCAATGCATCTTTAATTGTCTTTGTGCTCTTTAAAAGGCTTATTCCCATAACATGGACCTTCATGTTGTCGATCAATATTTAAATATTTTTTGATGCCAACAACTTTTGGTTTAGGGCTTGTAATAGGTGCTAAATGGGCATCGGCATGGTTATTAGACCAACTGCACATAAATATTTTTGGGCTTTTGAGCTTCGTTGGTCTGAGGGAAATTGATCAAATACACTAATATCACACATGCATTTTTCAACAACAGAGTGAATATATTGCTCTTCCAGCAAGCACCAAAAGTGCTTGTATTTGTGATACCATTTAGTATAGATCTAACAAGTTCCCTCCTTCCCAATGATAATGGTGCTTCTCATTACTCATAAGTAAAACAAGAGAGCAAGGGATATTATTTTTTGGAATGCCTTAATTCCCTCTCTAGAGAATGACCAATGCAGTCCTCTGCTTTGATTATTTTTAATCACATATATTTTACTTGTTATCCAATTCCTTCCCCATCCTGTTCCTAGACATTTGTGGTATCCAATTCCTTCCCCTTCCCATTCCTGGGCATCTGAATAGCTCAGTATTTTTTTAACATCAAAGCTATTGTCTATTCATATAAAATATCAGGCGCCAAAGTTATAGTGGTTGAGAGATTGAATCCATTTTGTGTATCTAATAAAATTGGTTGAGGGATTGAATCCACTTAAGGAGTAGATGCGCCTCCATAGGAGGAGTGTTATTGCCACCAAGAGCATTGGTTCTCTACTTTTTGCTAAATAGGAAAAATAAAATGACCGTTTCTTGAAAGGTTTCATATATCATCAAAAGCGTATGACAAAAAAAGTAATTTATAGAGGTTTTTAAGGGGTTTTACTCATGGCATATGATTTCGAGAAGTGCTAGGCAAGATTGAAAGGGAGGAAGGGACATTGTGTGTGTCGGGGGATATCGAAGGTATGGAAAGAAAAACAACGTTGATGTGGGCATGTAGAGTTCTGCAGAAAGGTTTCAGCATTTCTGCTGCTAAGCCCATTGTAGGGGAAGGCGTAGTGGTCAAGAAAAATAGGAAGAATAAGAAGACATTGTTGGATGTTGCCAAGCCCCTCCCCGATTGGGAAATTGGATCTAAATTGGCTAAAATCTATTGGCAACACAAGAATTTCTACAAAATCACAAGGATCAAGCTCAAAAGATATTGTTGTCATGGAAATGCATGGCGGATTTTCCATATAAATGGTGAACCAACAAAAAAAACCCCTGTAAGGATTAATGGTGAAAACAAACATGTGAGGAAATTGATTAATTATGTCCCTAAGAAGACTTTTGAGACTACATTGAAATGTAGATTAGTGATCTAAACATGTGAAGTCAATGCTAAAGTAAATGTTCATTTGTTCCATTGGTTTTTATCAAACTCAATTTATAGGCTTGGGAGACAAGATTTCTTTGGAAGGTAGAAATTTTGAGGCAGGAATAATGTAGTTTGCTAAAAAAATATGTTTATGCATCAGCTATCACAACATTTGTTTTCTCTGTTGCGCCCACATTTGTCTCTGTTTCTACTTTTGGTACATGTATGCTTATAGGAGTGCCTTTGATAGCGGGGAAAATTATTTCCACACTTGCAACCTTTGAGAATTCATGAGTTGATTGGTATGCGTGAGAGATATAGTTAAATATGTATACTTCAGAAAGCTACAAAAATAAATATACTTCCAAAAGCTATAGAAATAATTATCCTTGTTGAATTAATAGATACATATACTAGATCTACTCTCCACAATGTTGGTGCTTATTAGTGGCTTGGTAATCGAATGGATTTTCTATCAAATCTTATGTTTGCGTTCCTTTTGGTGTTCCTCATTCACTGTACCAAAGATATAATTAGACCAAGCATTGTTGGATTGGTAATAAAATGATCCTTACATGCAGATTTCATTACACTATATTGACGGGAAAATATTTCCGGCCAACAGCAGGGGATCTCCCCAGTAAAAATTCCCAATTAGAACTTGAACTGTTTGGAATAGGGATCCCGTCTGGGGTGTGGGTCTGGCTACTGCTGATTTATCCTTTCTTTGGGTCTGGCTTAAACTCTATAAACCAATAGATATACCCACTTAATCAAGTGGTAAAAGACATATGATTGATGCATTAATGATCGTGAGCTCGTGCAAGTGTTGTAAAATGGTCAAAAATGAAGGTGCTCAGAACTGGTTTGAACCTGGACGACCGGATAGAGCTCGTCTTCCTGATTCCGGCGCCGCGAACGGTTCGAAAAATGGTCTCCGTATGCAAAAGTTATTCAAGTTCAAAGTTTTCTCAATTTCCATTAAAAAATGGCAAATTTGACTTTGGGAAAATTTTATTAAAAAAAGAATATTCCACAGAATATTCTGGGAATATTCCGTGGAATATTCCGCAGAATATTCTGGGGAATATTCCCTTGGCGACCAATCAAAAGGCGCCACGTGGCTAGCCCGGAGGCCGCCACGTGGGCCCCGACATGGAATGAAATGGCGTTTTAAAATTTTATTCGGGCTCGACAGGATTCGAACCCCGACCGCATGCATATAATCCACAAGTCTTACCGTTGGGCCACACGTTTGTTTGTTGTTTATGTGGCGGACGGGCATCTATTTGTTGCGTGTATTTAGTTTGGGCGGGGCCCGAAGGGGGCCAGCCCCGAAGGGACAGCCCCCTCACCATATAACCCGTGGCCGAGAACCACAATCATAATCATTGGCGCGCATATACCGGCGGATATTTCAAAGTTTGGTTATAACGTTTGTTATGGGTTTTTAATATAAACATTTTGTTTTAATATAAAACGTTTAAATTTATTACAAACCGTTTGCAAAACCTCCGCCCATGTGAACACGTTTGATCATAACACTAAACTTTAATGCCACGTTTGGCGGGTTAGTTGGCGGCCTCCGCCATTTTGGGCGCCCGCCTTATTTGTCTGCCTTATCTCCAGTTCTCCACATTTAGTGGAGATTTTTTAGCCCAAACTGGCAGTTCAGTAAAGTGGGCATAACTTCTGCTAGGAGAGGCCTTTGAAGACGAATTTTTTTTTGATTTTGGGTCTCTTCGACCTTCTGAAGCCATTGGCACAGGTTTCACAGCCATCTGAGGCCGTTTGCAGGTGATTTTTCTTCGTGGAAGTTCCAGGAGCCACCAGGGCCAATTCAGTTTGGGAGCTGCATTGGGAATTGTGCAGCCAGTTTATGTGGAACGAAGGTCATTCCTGAAGTTTTTCAGCAGTCTGAATCCATTTATACAGCTCGTTTTTCCTTTTGAGGAATTCTTCTCACTGTTTAGCTTCATGGAAGCTTTCAGGGCCAAGAGGGCCATTTCAGTGTTGGAGCTGTTTGGGGACTATGTTCTTCCATTTTTGGTGATTCAAAAGTCTGTTTCTGATATTTTCGACCTTCTGATTCTAATGGCAGAGGTTTCAGAACCAATTGAGGTTATCTTCACCTCGAAATTCTCCATGCAAGTCTAAAGGGCCACCAAGGACAATTGGGGAAAAGTACTGTAGCAGGTACAAATTTCACTGTTTAGTGTTTGGGAAAGAGCATGTTCAGCTAATTCCTATCTTCTGATTTTGTATTTACAGTCAGATCTGTCTTTCGAGACATTCTTATTCTTGTATTAGCCTTTGTAGCATTTTTAATACAAGAGGACAAGCCTAGTTTGAGAGGCTTGGTCCAGCAGATGTAGCCCAGAGGAGGGGGTGAACTGCTTATCATTTTGATGTCTTTATTTGCTGAAGATGATATGCTAAAAAAAACTGATATAAATTGTTAAACAACAAATATACATAACTTTCATATACACATAATCACCTACTCAGCTGAAGAAAGTTATTTGTCTTCTTCCGCAAGACATCAAATTTCAAGTATGTGAATGTCAAAGACTTCTAAGTGTTTACATATTATTTCCTTAGGAAAAGTCTGTAGAGGGCCAGGTAGCCTCCGGATTCATCCTTTCCTAGAAAGGTGAAACATCCGGTGAATGCCCCTACAGTCCATCTCTGTATAGGAAATAGTTTGTTCTCACATTTTCAGAGGTCACTTGGAGTGTATAGCTCAATTTGAAATTATGGGAAATGGATACCTTGCACCTTCAAACAAGTACATTCCATTTTCAGATCAATTAAACGTGCATAGAACACTATGAGTAGCAAGAGGAAATAATAAAGAATAAGTGTCGAAGGAAGCGTTGTTAACAACACATCATTCGGGTCATGCTTGTAAACTGTTCTGACCACAAAAGAAACAATTCCTTATGGCAATAACACCCTTCACTTCCTAAAAGTTTTAAACGATAACACAAATGCTAATAAACAAAGTCATCAACATCCATTAAGAAAGTGAAATGAACTCAACCACCATTAACATACTCAGCAAACTGTTATGCAATTGTGATATGAATTGAAGATACAGTTCCCTTAATATAAAGATATTCAGAAATTGAAAATATAATACTCAATAGTGCTCATACATATGTCAACACCAGATCCACAAAGCGATTTTTCAAAATGCTTGTATTCATGCTCAAGTTGTATATTCCTTTGGTAATACAAGGTACTCAGCTTGAGTCCCCAAAAAAAAAGATCCTTTTAAAAGTTCTTAAAGGCAGTATTTATATAGAAAAACTCACCCTTTTGGGCTCCCTGACTTTTCGTCTTTCTGACTGTTGGGCTGCCTTGCAACCCAGTCTATTCTGCGACTTGCGACATGAGCCGTTGTTGCGACCTATGACTTGACTAGAGTTTGCAACTTGCAACCCTCAGCAATCCGCGACCTGCGACCTAGAACAATCCACGACCTACAACCTTAGATATTGTTGTGACCTGTGACCCTGAACAATCCGTGACCTATGACTTGCCAACATCTGCGACCTGCGACTTCAATTAGTTCTACGACTTGCAGCCTTCTTTTGGTGATCTCTAGATTTTATAGCAGTATTCCTTATTTCACATTCCTTGCTTCGAAAAAAGGCTCTTTTGCTAGGTGGGAAAAACTTTGGCTCATTGCGCAGACCAACATCTTCCACCTGCAGTCACACAGCTTAGATTACATGTCTTCATTTACGAATCATAATGTCAGGGGCATATTTAATTAATTGCAAGAATGAAAATAATAACTTAGACCCCTGTGTGGTCATGTATTGTGCCACGACATGGTCTTCACTAAGCTTTGATTGTTTGCAGTGGAAACCATGATAAAAATCAAAGATCTTCTGCGTGTGCCATCTCCTACTACATGTGATACGTTTCTGGTTCCCATTTTATATTTTGGTAGCAGGCTAGAAATGTACCCTATAGCTCTCATGAGGGAGGTATGCGTAGACCTCAGAAACCCCAAATAGCAATATGTTTTAGGGAATCTCATGGTGTCACGTGGTGCTACCTTGGGCACTGTTTTGGTGCAGCCAAGAGTTTCCCACATGAATGGGCGGACAACATTGTTCCCTTCATGTTTCACTTTAAATTTCTTTGGTCGTTTTCCAACATGACCCTTTAAAAGTTTCTTTTCATTTTTACTTTATTGATCTATAGAGAAAATCCAAAAAACTTGACTTTGCCCAATCTAATACATGTTGCCTTTTCCCATAGCACTTTATACGCACTGGAAGCAACTATCAATCTAGCAACACTATATCCACTCACTCACTCTCTTTCATATGATGCATGGACAACTTCTCATCTTCTCTCAATCAGTGATGGACCTTCTCTGTAATAAGGACTTCCTTCCCTCTCTCATCTGGTGGGGGAATTAAAAGGAAAGCTGCTGGACCTGATTAGATTATTGAAGCATCATGTCCATCTTTTATTACAAGTCGCAACTTTTATTTTTCCCATAGATCAGCAACTTAGCGACCTGGAGGGGTTGCCCGAATTTGTCTTAAAAAGGTTGCAGGGTCGCTACTACTACCAACTCACACTTTACATTGGTCTCATAGGTATGTGACTCAACGACCTCAGCTAAATCTATGACCTCACAGGGTCACACAGTCGCAAATTCGGGAAATTCATGCTTCAGTAGGCTTTGTGTGTGCTGCGACTCAGTGACCTGGGCTAAACTGCGACCTCACCATGGTCACATAGTCGCACTCTGTTTGAGTCGCATGGACGCGTGGGAGATTTATTTGTGAATTGAACATCTTCTTCTGTGCTCGCCCTCCGACCCTAAGTTTCCACTACCACCAAGCTGTGTCTACATCGTGCGTTGCAACTTGCACGCATGCCTTTGCCATCAGCGCTGAGATGAACCCATTGTGTCATTCCGGCGAGCCCCCAAAGGGTCAGCGAATCTACTACTTGTAACATAAAATAAATCATATTCATGGCTGTAGCATCCTTTACGATTGCCCATCAGAACCTTCAGGTAGATATCACAGAGGCGACACGCTATTGTCGACAAGTGTCTGTGGTGTGACCTCCTCTGGTCTGCCGAGTGTTACACGAATTACAGTTAAGGCGTTTTGTGTGGCAACGTGAAGTAATGCTACTGAGGTTACATTAAAGTCGTTGCATCTATTTGAATAGCGTGTTTGAAACAGTGGCAGAACATATCCCATACCCTAGTTATACATATACCACCATCCGTCACAGTGGTATCGTTGTTTGGGGATATCATCATCAAAGGTGTGCGAGTTTTACAAGATTACTTCCCCATGCAGACCGCGCAGCTAACACGCACTCGGTGAACATCTCACATAGTGTCAGAAAGTGAACAAACGACCCCTTGAACTTTATGTCGAGAGAACATCATGTCTCTGCTAGAGCTTTAACGTTATCGAAATTCTTTGCTTCATTGTGACAGCGTATACGAAAACAAAACCTCCTTGCAACATGGCGCTCTGATATGGCATCTCTGTTTATATTAATGACATTATCGTAAAATGTTTTCTGATGCACAGTGCCTTCCTGTTTAATTGGGCGATGGATGTGTCATCTCGTTAACCTGCGTTATTAGTCTTCGTTGGATATGGTTGAGACCATACCTTGCGCTGCTTAAAACATAGCCTATGGATTATCGTGATTTTACGACTCTGTCTTTCGTTTGACCGTTATTTCACTACATCATGGCTTTGTTATAACTTTCCGCCCATGTTTCAAACACACATTTCAACCACTATATAATATATCCACTCCAAATATTTACCATAGGTTGAAAACTCCGGCATAGAAGTATTTGTGCATGTTCCATGTAGTTCTGCTCCACCCTCTCATATTGTTTTGAAACCATATTCCGTTGCACCTTGGTTTAATTATACAACGTCTAAAAGCATTTTCTTTTCCTCAGATTGTTGGCGGTGGTAGATTTAAAGACGCAAATGAATAATAATAAAAAAATTCATGCCAAGGCCACCACATAATAATATGAATGTTTCTTGCACCGCTTAAAACATGGTTATAGATTGTCATATATCGCGCCATAGTTATCATAACATGCCACTATAGGTTTGTCATAACATTCTGCTCCATGTTTTAAACATAAATTTTGACCACTATATCTACCATAGAAATATTTAAGCCCATTTGTAATGTTTTTTCATATAGTTCTAATCCACCATCTTATATGGTTTTGAAACTATATGGTTTTTTTGTGCCTTGGTTTAATTATATAATTTTTAAAACCATAACCTTGGTCCATATATTTTCACCCACCATGTAGCTTAGGTTTAACAAATATTTCTTCCCAAAGGTGTGTTTAGATATTTGAAATTGTGCCAAAAACTACTAATGTACCCATTACGTGAACAATCAAGCCTAAATCTCACCATGCACCTGAACCAAAAAACCTACACCTGTACTTTGATGGATGATGAGAAACTGGAAGAAGTGTCAGATTTAAAGCAACAGGCTCTATAGTTTGTCATTGTTCCTGGAAACAATTGAGACCTGTAAACTTGGAGAGACTGGATAATACTCCTGGATCACTCCTAATTTGTCGGTGTAAATCCATACTTAATCACCAAATTGACAGTGATGACCCTTTCGATGCTTATCACGATGCATTTTGAACCCGTGAACCATTTCATTCAACTGCGGAAAATAGAGAAACCACTTTAGTTGTGCCATTGTCTTGCCAACATCAGCATGTGTGCTTTCGCACTGCAGCTCGGCATGAAAACACCTTTGAATGAGACTGTCTTTCCTTAGGGAAATCTTCTGAGTCCACTTTTTCCACCCAGGCTATACTTCAGAGTAGGCTTGTCCAATTGGTGAAATGTGTCCCTTCCTATGTGTACATCTAGGAGATCAACATTGAGCTGGTGCCATGTAGGATCTTCAAAATTTCCTTTAAGGTGAGATATCTGCCATCGCGGAATGTAAATACCTCGACCGGTCCCTACTTAAGCTTAGATTTGATAAATCACAGCAAATGCTTTTGGTTCATGCGAGATGGCATCCAGTGCAGACATTTAAAAATGGAGTGAGTCTAAGAATCTGATGTACATTAGTGAAGAATGCTTTTTTGCATCAGTGACATAAAATGTTATTTTTTTGATAAACATGTATCACACCATCCTCCTTTTAACAATACTGGTCACCTGCTCCTCCTAGTCCCCTGTTTCGCAGCTTTGGCCTTGTTGTTGAGCTCACTTTTGTTTCCCTCGATGTCATGACAAAATTGAGGAGTTTGTCACCCGTGGGGTTGACCTATGTGGAAAATTACAACATCACAATTACTCCTTGATAATGGTGTCCCTAGATAAAACATATAAGACTAACGATCTTAAGATAAGTATTCAAACAACATGCCTAATGACTCATGGTGAGAAGGCTGCTAATCTACATCCTCAATACACAGAAAAGTTGTTATTCAAGTGTATGTTAGATGATCCCTCCCACACATGGCGTGATCATAGCAACAACATCTGATCATGATGGTGAGAAAACTCATGAGGGGTTAGGGATAGGTCGCTGGGATGTCACTTACTGCAGGTCCGGTGAAAGACCTTAATGACTAAGCGAGCAGAGGGGGACCCGAAATTTCGAATATACCCAAAATTTTGGGTGGTGTTGTAGCGGCTACAACAAATGGCGAACCACTGGTAGAATCCAGAATCTCTGTCAATATCATATCAAAATTTTGAGCCAAGATAGTGATGCAAGGGAATATTGAACAGGTTCTACGGGTACCCTTTGTATTACTTTGGCCTTTACATATATGCCTAGTCCTTATGCCTCAACTAGGTCTCGCTAATCAGGACACATCAAAGAGAAAGCTCACAGACGTTGGTAGCTTGTTGATGATGTGAAGAGCAAGGCAGCAGGTTTATTATTCTCTGGATTTTTTAAAGTAAGTTTCCAGTGTTGCTCCGTTGCCAGCAGGCCTCGAGAGTACCCCGACGGAGTCACTTCAAGAAATCACAAACGTTGCTCCACTGCCAGGGAGCATAGTCAGTACCTCAATAGAGTCGTTGCATTACCTCTCTACACAGGAATCCTTTCTCGATCCTTTACCCTTGTTTGTTTCATGTGCTTGTAGCACTTATTTTCATGTGCTCGTGGTACTTATTTTTCATGGGCGGATGAGGGATCCTGAATTATTTTACGAGCAAGAGAGGTTATTTCCTATTTTACAGAAACTGAAAGATATCCTGATTTGGGTTTTCCCTTGTCCCAAACCTTCACATACCATCTTTCACAATAGGCGAAGCGTGAAAAACAGATTATTAAGATGTCTAAGACTATGTTGGGCACAAGGCGTAGGCTTACGGGTATTGGGCCATTTAGCTCATTAGGTCCCCCACAATCATTCAGTGTGTTGAGAATGCGACTTTGATGACCTGTCCTGAGAGAAAGCTGCCTCTTGAGATAGCCACCGCAACCTCACACAAACAATGGTGTTACTGTTTCAGAAATCGGGGCAGAACAAGTCTGCAAGGTGGTAGGGTTTCAATGAGGGCTCATGCAGTGATAGGCGATATGTGGAATATTTTCAAAGCTATATCAACAATCTGTGCAAATGATGTGAGGAATATAGTGCACGACACAATGTAATAGGTGAGGCTCAAGATGCAATGCAACGGCATATGCGAGAACGATCAACCAGTTGTAGGTGGAAAAGAGGCGCAATACAAGCAGTGATTATTTATGTAGCAACAAGCAACTGAAAAGGAAATGAAAGTAAAATACTTGTAATCATGATGATGCCGAAGATATTAATCGTAAAAAAAAATAGCAAACACACTTTTAAATTATAGAGTAAAAATTTGGCAAGTAAACCTAATCAAAACTTTGAGCTAACAAATTTTATTAATATGTCCTAGCTAGCCTACACCTAAAACCCTAGCTTAACCAATGATATGGTCGAGTTATGCGAAATAAGCTTTCCAGTGTAGCCACCGCATTATTTCTCGACCTGCAAGAACGACAATGTCCGCAATCAGAGCCAGCATACAAAATCGTGCACCAACAGCAAGACTTACCTGTAGAGCATGTGCAATAGCGAGAAGGTCATGGCTACTTACCAGAGAACATGCCAGAGTGGATTGTGCAAGCTAAATTTCACTCTTATCCTGATACACAACAATATATTCTCGAAGCTTAAAAATATTTATAAATGACACAAATCCATTCATACACAATCCTAGGTCTGATGGGTGCTGGGTAAGCCATGTCCTATTTGCAGGCACATCCACTGGATAAGGTTGGTCGACCCAACTAGCAACCTCATTGTGGTGGTGAGGATGATTGATTTTACAGGGTGAAAACAACAAGCATGTGCCAGGTGAATTATAGATACTTGTGAATTCGAGAGCAGAAACCCTAATTTTGAAAACCCTAGTTCGGAGTTGTTCCTGGAATATGTCAAGGATATGAGGATATGAATCCACTTTTAGTGGACGCTGCAATTCCTCACCGTCTTGAACAAACTCTCGACCTTTGCATGGGGGGTTTCCCAACTTTGATGGTTTGGCAAGATCAACAAGCAAATGGATGTAATCATGGATTGTGGTGAGTTTCAAAATGTTAGTGGGCCTTGTATCAATTCGGTCAAATGTTTGCGCGCTGACAGATTGATAGATTGATGTATCAGACTTTTTAGATTTTCCAGGATGGGGTGAATTCAAATCGGTTATGCTGGGAGGAGCATGGTGCTTGGGGATCGTAATTTCAGAAACCTTAATCCGAGAAACCCTAGTCGATTCATAATCAGTATGCAAATCAGATTTAGGACTGTGTCCAGGGAGACATTGAGTGGGCTCAGGGTAGGTTTCATGAACTTGGAGGGATGTAGGGCCCATCTGGTTTTCAAACCTTGATTCGATAGGGTGCATGAAAGATTCAAACATAGTAAAATAGGCTTTATCCTCATGCAAGTGTCTATCCTTGCTCAGAACTTTCGAGGTCACAATTCCACTACCCGACAACTTAGGAGGAGGGGCGAGAATATCACAAATAACAACACTCTCCTTGTAGGCCTAAATGTGGTCTAGACTTGGGGAGATGGACAAGGAAGCATTAGGGAGAAATCCTGAACAATCGGTAACTTGTGGGTCGTCATAGGGAACACTAGGATCTAACTCAAATTTTTCTATGGAAACGAGAATCACATACCTGAACTGTTCACTTAAACATTTCCAATCAACATCCCTTTCAAGGAACTCAAAACAATAATGAACAAATGTGATAGAGAATTCATCTAGAGGTTCGTGAGGTTCCATTCTGATGTCATTTAGCTTTATCAATACACTTTGAAAATCATACCTATGAAAAGCATGTTACAATTCACTAGCGAGTTGTTCAAACGAATGGATGGAAGCTTTCGGAAATGTGCAGCACCATTGCTTAGCGCAACCTTCGAGAGTGAGGAAGAAAAGAAAAAAAATCAACCCTTCATTTTCAATTTCGTAGCACTCACCAAATTCATAGAAATCTAAAAGGTGTTGGGTTATAAACACTCCGTTTTCACCATCAAATCTTAACTGGTACAAGTGATACATAAGTTCATCGGGGATGAAGTATCGAGGCTCATAAAAATCTGAAAAACATCTCGGGAGAATGATTTGGGAACGAGCCATTACAGATATGAGATTAACTGCAGGCTCTAAGGGCTCAGCTTGTCATCTGGCCCTCTTTCTAGCGCTAATTCTGTTGATGGGAAAATCTGTCCGGCCAACAGCAGGGGATCTCCTCGGTAAAAATTCCCAATTAGACCTCGAACCATTTGGAATAGGGATCCCGTCTAGGGTGTGGGTCCGGCTACCGCTGATTTCTCCTTTCTTTGGGTCTCGCTTTAACTCTATAAAAAAATAGATATACACACTTAATCAAGTGGTACAAGACATATGATTGATGCATTAAACATGCATAGAACACTATGAGTAGCAAGAGGAAATAATAAAGCATAAGTGCCGAAGGAAGCATTGTTAACAACACATCATTTGGTTCATGCTTGTAAACTATTCTGACCACAAAAGAAACAATTCCTTCTGGAAAGAACACCCTTCACTTCCTAAAAGTTTTAAAAGATAACACCAATTATAATAAACAAAGTCATCAACATCCCTTAAGAAAGTGAAATGAACTCAACCACCATTAACATACTCAGCAAACTGTTATGCAATTGTGATATGAATTGAAGATACAGTTCCCTTAATATAAAGATATTCATAAACTGAAAATATAATACTCAATAGTGCTCATACATATGTCAACACCAGATCCACAAAGGGATTTTTCAAAATTCTTGTATTCATTCTCAAGTTGTATATTCCTTTGGTAATACAATTTACTCAGCTTGAGTCCCAAAAAAATAAATATCCTTTTACAAGTTCTCGAAGGCGGTATTTATAGAGCAAAACTCGCCCTTTTGTGCTCCCTGAATTTTCTTCTTCCTGACTATTGGGCTTCCTTGCAACCCAGTCTATTCTGCGACTTGCGACATGAGCCATTGTTGTGACCTGTGACTTGACTAAAGTTTTCGACTTGCGAACCTCGGCAATCCGCGGCCTGCGACCTTGGCCGCTGTTGCGACCTGCGACCCTGAACAATCCGCGACTTGTGACTTGCAAATATCTACGACCTGCAACCTCAAGCAGTTCTATGACTTGCACCCTTCTTTTGGTGATCTACAAATTTTATAGTAGTATTCCTTATTTCACATTCCTTGCCTCAAAAATAGGCTCTTTTGCTTGCTGGGAAAAACTTTAGCTCATTACGCAGACCAACAGCTTGCACGAGCAATCACATAGCTTAGGCTACATATCTTCATTTACGAATCATAATGTCAGGGGCATATTTAATTAATTTCAAGAATGAAAATAATAACTTAGACCCTTGTGTGGTCAGGTATTGTGCCACGGCGTGGTCTTCACTAAGCTCTGATTGTTTGCAGCGGAAACCATGATAAAATCAAAGATCTTCTGCGTGTGCCATCTCCTACTGCATGTGATGCATTTCTGGTTCCCATTTTATATTTTGGTAGTAGGCTAAAACTGTACCCTATAGCTCTCATGAGGGAGGTATGCGTAGACCTCAGAAACCCCAACTAACAATATGTTTTAGCGAAGCTCATGATGTCACGTGGTGCTGCCTTGGGCACTGTTTTGGTGCAGCCAAGAGTGTCCCACATTGTTCGTTTTTACTTTATTGATGTGTAGAGAAAATCCAAAAAGCTTGACTTTTCCTAATCTGAGACACACTACCTTTTCCCACAGCACTTTATATGCATAGGAAGCAACTATCAATCTAGCAGCACTATATCCACTCACTCACTCTCTTGCATATGACGCATGGACAACTTCTCAACTTCTCTCAATCAGTGATGGACCATCTCTGTAATAAGGACTTCCTTCCCTCTCTCATCTAGTGGGGGCATTAAAAAGCAGGTTGCTGGACCTTATTAGATTATTGAAGCATCATGTGCATCTTTTATTACAAGTCACAGCTTTTATTTGTCCCATAGATCAGCGACTCAGTGACCTGGAGGAGTCGCGTGACTTTGACTTAAAAAGGTTTTAGGGTCACTGCTACTACCAAGTCGCACTTTACATTGGTCTCATAGGTATGCAACTCATCAACCTCAGCTGAACTTGTGACCTCACAGAATTTCATAGTCGCAAATTCTGGCAAGTCGCGCTTCAGTAGGCTTTGGGTGTGCTACTACTCAGTGACCTGGGTTGAACTGCGACCTCCCCATGGTTGCATAGTCACACTCTGTCTGATTTGCATGGACACATGGCAGGTTGATCTACGACTTGACCATCTTCATCTGTGCTAGCCCTCCAACCCCAAGTTGCGACTACCACCAAGTTATGTCTACATCATGCGTTGCAACTTGCATGCATGCCTTTTCGATGAGTGTTGAGATGAACCCATTGTGTCGTGCTAGCAAGCCTCCAAAGGGTCAGCGAATCTACTACTTGTAACGTAAAATAAATCATATTCATGGCTGCAGCATCTTTTACGATTTCCCATCAGAACCTTCAGGTAGATATCACAGAGGCGACACGCTATTATCGATAAGTGTCTATAGTGCGACCTCATGTGGTCTGCCGAGTGTTACACGAATTGTAGTTAAGGCGTTTTGTGCAGAAATGTGAAGTAAGCTTGTTAGCTCGATACTGCTGCAGTGAAAGAGGCATAACTGAGGCAACATCAAACCAAGCTCAGCCTCGTAGCTAGCCCTACGAGGACAGGAGAGGGCTCTCTCAAGACTGACTTCGATCAGAAAGGTGTCCAATGGGATACGAGATGGCCAGATACAAGAAAAGCAATCTTAGGCTAGTAAAGCGATAGAAAAGGGTTTTTTGATAAATGTTGAGTTTCTAGGCGTGTGAGGCAAAAAAACAGCTTAGACAGGGAGAAATGTAATCAAAAACACGGATTGTCTCCTGAGGCAAGTAGCGGAAAATTTAACATCAAATTAAGATTAAATGGAATGGCGAAATTTGTTGAGGAGCAGACAAGGGCATAGACATAGGAGATGAATCCTTGTCAGTGAAGAAAACATTAAATATGAATTCTACCTTAACACTTCATTTGTTCAATTGGAAATGATCATGAAATGACATGAAACATAACAGGCTACATATGAAACAAAAGAGGACACAAATGTTAAATCTCACACCACAGGAATCTCAGAAGCCAGAGCTGGGTATTTTTATTAAAATCTCTGTCAAAGACCGTACAATGAAATCTCTGTTTTCTCTTTTACACCAGCGCTCAGAAAATCTCTCCCCTCTTTTACAAATGAATTTTTTAATAAATAAAAATCTGCTAAGGGAAAAAACTAATCGGTCCAACAACAAAGGTGTTGTTTCAACTGCAATTACCAAAAAATAGGAAAGAGCGTTTTCATCTATTCTAAAACAGAACCGTGTCCCTAAAAATTCTCTGATCATTAAAAGATAAATGCTGGAGCGCAAATCTTCATAGGATCAGGATTAAAATCTTAAACCAACTCGCATTCTTTGGTTGTGTTACATTTGTCATTTTAATAAAACAACTTTAAACTAAAATCCTGTCCTTTCAGCTCATGGTGACAACTGTATTGAGCACGGTTGCATGGTTGCAAGATAATGTTGCAATTATCAATAGAGGAAGAAACTCTTGCAGTAATCCGTTAACGAGGAACAAATGGAAGTGCGCTTTTTCCTAAGGGATTGCCACGTTCAATCGTAATCCTGAAGCAACTTCAAATCAGCACCATTAACCTCATTCGACTTTCCATATGCTTGCCTTTAACATTTTCCGTTTGAAACTGTCTTTTAATAGGAATTGGAATTTTACCCATTCAAAACATTATTTAATTGTCATTACAAAAGAAATAATCCATAGCCATCATGCGTCCTCATGAAAATGCCACCTGTCACTAAATTTAAATAAAAATAACTTTTGAAATTTGCCTTTGACAACGTTCTGGCATTTCCAACTACGTTTCTCCCTTCCGTTGCCAACTTCTTCAATGCAGCTGAATCCTCTGACACGACGTTCTCAAGATCAGATTGAAACAATTTCAAATCAGATCTACTAATTTGCTGAACGTTGCCACTATTCTTTCCACATCAAAATCACCACAAGCATAATAAGAATCTACTGCACAATGATCAAAACTTGTTTGTAATTCATTGAAGTTGTTTTGGATGTCGTTGAAGGCGTTTTGGATGAAGACTGGGCGCACAAATGAAATTCTGGATGTTGTTGCTTTGTGGGTCGCTCGACCTCCAAGTGGGTCGCTCGACCTCCAAGTGGGTCGCTCGACCTCCAAGTGGGTCGCTCGACGCCCAGGTGGGTCGCTCGACCTCCAAACGCAGTCCAGAACTATTAATCCGATCTCTGCCTTGAATTGACGCAAAGACCTGTCAGCAAAACCAACCCGAGACTCTGCAAAAGCTCGAGTGGCATCAAAACCACAAGTTACCAGCTCTCCTAACTTAAAAACTGTACAAAACTGTGATTCTCCATTACGAACCATGAGAATTTCATCCTCCCAATACGTTGAAAATTGAAATGAATGAACCCTTTGTAAACTAATGCGTTGAAAATTAAAATGAATGAACCCAAAACGATGATTTCAGGGTCAAGGATTTTTGCCAGGGAAGAGGACACTAAGGTTTGAAGGCTTGTTTTCTGGCCACCATTGGAATTAGCGCACTTGCTATTTATACTTTGTCCGCCTTTACATACATGAAGTTCATTACACAATATCACCTCGCTTGAAACCTTTAAATCAAAAGCCTGCGTGTTAATTTGACGTAGAACAACATAGTATACGGTAAGAAGAAATTCTGACAGTGTGTTTCCTTTCTCCAACAATAATGTTACCATAAATTTGTCAACAACTTCGCAAGCAACTTCTCACAGGTTCTTCCACGCAGGTGATCGCATCCTCCTTTAAGTCTCCACTCATGTCCAACGGTGCAGGTCTGCACAGCTCTGCGGAAACCATGTCGTAGTGAGCCCTTACATAAGCTCCTCCTTGAACGCAGACTTCAAACAATGGATTTCAACAACTGCATCAATTGATCATACATGTGGCAACTTCTGTGGAGGTAATTCTTCTTATAATGTTCAATGTACAATAACCAGACCATTCACATATGTTTTTCCTTCACATGGAAGTAACTTATCTTCTCTCAAAATAGAAATTCTTACAGTTGCACCACCAACCAGTAATGGTGTTAACAACTTCTACAAAAATGGCAGTTTCACATTGCAATTTTTTGCCACACAATCAACGCTCTTTGACACACAGGCGTCAAAAACTTCAAGTTTCAAGGATTCTTAATTAGACGGGAAGCCCACTCATCTTCGTGGAAACAGTTGCAAACAAGAATAATAGCAATGTCTGGCCAGCTACAAGCCACACATGGTCTCCTTTCAAGATTATAACCATCAACTCCTCCCAACAGCTGAGCGTGTTGCATAATTTGGCCTTCCGACATTTGGAAGCAAAACTCTGTTTTGTTTGATTTTGCTTTGTCTCTGATTGCTGATGATGTTTTGTTTTCTTTTGTTTGTGTTTTTGCAGAGATAGGAGCTGAGCTGCTGCCTTTTGAAGAGCTGGAGAATTTAATACATATTAAAAAACACATTTAATAATTTCCTCTTCAAAACAGGGTTTTGAAGAAGAATCAATCTCACACTGGCATAAGACGGAGTCTAACATTGGCTCCAATGGGGATGGCAGCTGCCGCTTCTTGGAGGTGCCAAGAACCGCAGAGCTTTGGGAGAGCAGACGGTGCCTTCATCCATTGGGCTATGGAATCATGATCAACTTATTAACTGAAAACTGACTGAAATGATTTGAAAAACTGACTTGGCAAACCTCAAACTAAACTGCAATGAAACTGGAACGAAATGCTGCCGTTTGGCTGCTTATTTATTTACAAAATCTACCCTACTCTGCTGTAAAAACAGTAGATCAGGTAATACTGAAATGCCAGATTAACCATTCAAGTAAACCTGAGAATGATGCCGCTTGAGAATGCTTCCACCAGGTCACAGATACAATTACTGGGAGCCCTTCATGCACGTACTGAGCCTGGTCACGGAAAATACAGCCTGATCTATCAATCAAACTGAAAAATGTGTCCATGTATGCCGCAATAGGATCACGGAAGCTGGACTCTGTTGGCTGCCCCAACTCTGTGACGCATACTTCCAGCTGCACACTGTCAATGTAAACAAATGTAGGCCATTCTATGATATCCTGTTTCGAATGAAGAAGGATTTCCAAGAACTTTTTAGGGTCTTGGAAATCATATGACTGAATCTGCTCATCTAAACATTGAATCTCCTTTTCAAGTTTTTCAACAACTAACTCACAGAAACCTGTTTTAGTTTCAAGAGGGAACTTTGGAGATTTCAAACATTGAAACAAGACACTGAAAAATTCTTCATTAATTTCAATATCTGCTAACCAATTTCTAGCATCTTCTACAGCTTCAGAAAGTGCAGGGTTTGCCACATACCCTACCATTGCATGAGTGGATCAGCGAGCATTGGAATCTCTGGATCGAGCTGGAATCGCCAGGTGAAAGTTTCAGCCTTCATATGTGTCTGACTGCTGTCCACCATCAGCATCAGATCTGCAACTTGATTTCCTGCACTGGGGCAAGACAATCTACAAGTCGACTATCACATCAACAGCAAACCATCTTCCCCAGTATGGTTGCCACTATGTTAGCACTCGAATCTGCCACAGGCTGAAAGAGGCAAAACTCGAGGCAACATCAAACCAAGCTCAGCCTCGTAGCTAGCCCTACGAGGACAGGAGAGGGCTCTCTCCGGGTCTATCTCGGCAACAGGATCTTCAAGGGGCTGAGATGACCAAAATCATAACTGATCTTAGGCTAGTAAACTGATAGAAAAGGGTTTTTAATGAATGATGGGGTTTCTGGGCTGTGTGAGGCAAAGAACAGCTTGAACAGAGAAATGTAATCAAAAACACAGATTGTCTCCTGAGGCAAGGTAAGCAGGAAAATTTAACATCAAATTGAGATTAAATGGAATGGCAAGACTGTTGAGGAGCCGACAAGGGCATAGAGGATGAATCCTTGTTGAACAGAAGAAAACATTAAATATGAACAAACTTAAAGGCAAAGCATACCAAATATGAATTCTACCTTAACACTTCATTTGTTCAATTGGAAATGATCATGAAATGACATGAAACATAACAGGCTACATATGAAACAAAAGAGGACACAAATGTTAAATTTCAAGCCACAGGAATCTCAGAAGCCAGCGCTGGGTATTTTCATTAAAATCTCTGTCTAAGACTGTACAAATAAACTCCAATTTTCTCCTACACTAGCTCTCAGAACTCTCTCCTCCCTTTACAAATGAATTTTTTTTAAATAAATAAAAATCTGCTAAGGGAAAAAACTAATCGGTCCAACAACAAAGGTGTTGTTTCAACTGCAATTACCAAAAAATAGGAAAGAGCGTTTTCATCTATTCTAAAACAGAACCGTGTCCCTAAAATTCTCTGATCATTAAAAGATAAATGCTGGAGCGCAAATCTTCATAGGATCAGGATTAAAATCTTAAACCAACTCGCATTCTTTGGTTGTGTTACATTTGTCATTTTAATAAAACAACTTTAAACTAAAATCCTGTCCTTTCAGCTCATGGTGACAACTGTATTGAGCACGGTTGCATGGTTGCAAGATAATGTTGCAATTATCAAAAGAGGAAGAAACTCTTGCAGTAATCCGTTAACGAGGAACAAATGGAAGTGTGTTTTTTCCTAAGGGATTGCCACGTTCAATCGTAATCCTGAAGCAACTTCAAATCAGCACCATTAACCTCATTCGACTTTCCATATGCTTGCCTTTAACATTTTCCGTTTGAAACTGTCTTTTAATAGGAATTGGAATTTTACCCATTCAAAACATTATTTAATTGTCATTACAAAAGAAATAATCCATAGCCATCATGCGTCCTCATGAAAATGCCACCCACACAAATTTAAATAAAAATAACTTTTGAAATTTGGCTTGGACAACGTTGGCATTTCCAACTACGTTTCTCCTTCCGTTGCCAACTTCTTCAATGTACCGAATCCTCCGATTACGGATGCCCAAGATCGTATCAAAACAATTTCCAAATCGGATCTACTAATTTGCTGAACGTTGCCACTATTCTTTCCACATCAAAATCACCACAAGCATAATAAGAATCTACTGCACAATGATCAAAACTTGTTTTTAATTCATTGAAGTTGTTTTGGATGTCGTTGAAGTCGTTTTGGATGAAGACTGGGCGCACAAATGAAATTCTGGATGCTGTTGCTCTGTGGGTCGCTCGACCTCCAAGTGGGTCGCTCGGCGCCCAGGTGGGTCGCTCGACCTCCAAACGCAGTCCAGAACTATTAATCCGATCTCTGCCTTGAATTGACGCAAAGACCTGTTAGCCAAACCAACCCGAGACTCTGCAAAAGCTCGAGTGGCATCAAAACCACAAGTTACCAGCTCTCCTAACTTAAAAAATGTACAAAACTGTGATTCTCCATTACGAACCATGAGAATTTCATCCTCCTAATACGTTGAAAATTGAAATGAATGAACCCTTTATAAAATAATGCGTTGAAAATTAAAATGAATGAACCCAAAACGATGATTTCAGGGTCAAGGATTTTTGCCAGGGAAGAGGACACTAAGGTTTTGAAGGCTTGTTTTGAATGTCCCGGCTACTATTGAATTAGTGACTGTTATTTATACTTTGTCCGCCTTTACATACATGAAGTTCATTACACAATATCACCTCGCTTTGAAACCTTTAAATCAAAAGCCCGGCGTGTTAATTTGACGTAGAACAACATAGCATACTAAGAAGAAATTGACAAGGTGTTTCCTTTCTCCAACAATAATGTTACCATAAATTTGTCAACAACTGCTAGCTAAATCTCCTCACAGTTCTTCCACGCAAGTGATCCCATCCTCCTTTAAGTCTCCACTCATGTCCAACGGTGCAATCAGCATGCTCATGGAAACCATGTCGTAGGAGCCCTTATAAGCTCCTCCTCAACGTTGTGACTTCAAACAATGGATTTCAACAATCGCATCAAATTGGATCATACATGTGGCAACTTCGAGGTAATTTTTTATAATACCCAATGTACAATAACTGCATTCATTCACATATGTTTTTCCTTCACATGGAAGTAACTTATCTTCTCTCAAAATAGACATTCTCACAGTTGCACCACCAACCAGTAATGGTGTTAACAACTTCTACAAAAATGGCAGTTTCACATTGCAATTTTTTGCCACACAATCAACGCTCTTTGACACACAGGCGTCAAAAACTTCAAGTTTCAAGGATTCTTAATTAGACGGGAGGCCCACTCATCTTCCTGGAAATAGTTGCAAACAAGAATAATAGCAATGTCTGGCCAGCTACAAGCCACACATGGTCTCCTTTCAAGATTATAACCATCGACTCCTCCCAACAGCTGGGCGTGTTGCATAATTTGGCCTTCCGACATTTGGAAGCAAAACTCTGTTTTGTTTGATTTTGCTTTGTCTCTGATTGCTGATGATGTTTTGTTTTCTTTTGTTTGTGTTTTCGCAGAGATAGGAGCTGAGCTGCTGCCTTTTGAAGAGCTGGAGAATTTAATACATATTAAAAAACACATTTAATGATTTCTTCTTCAAAACAGGGTTTTGAAGAAGAATCAATCTCACACTGACATAAGACGGAGTCTAACATTGGCTCCAATGGGGATGGCAGCTGCCGCTTCTTGGAGGTGCCAAGAACCGCAGAGCTTTGGGAGAGCAGACGGTGCCTTCATCCATTGGGCTATGGAATCATGATCAACTTATTAACTGAAAACTGACTGAAATGATTTGAAAAACTGACTTGGCAAACCTCAAACTAAACTGCAATGAAACTGGAACGAAATGCTGCCGTTTGGCTGCTTATTTATTTACAAAATCTACCCTACTCTGCTGTAAAAACAGTAGATCAGGTAATACTGAAATGCCAGATTAACCATTCAAGTAAACCTGAGAATGATGCCGCTTGAGAATGCTTCCACCAGGTCACAGATACAATTACTGGGAGCCCTTCATGCACGTACTGAGCCTGGTCACGGAAAATACAGCCTGATCTATCAATCAAACTGAAAAATGTGTCCATGTATGCCGCAATAGGATCACGGAAGCTGGACTCTGTTGGCTGCCCCAACTCTGTGACGCATACTTCCAGCTGCACACTGTCAATGTAAACAAATGTAGGCCATTCTATGATATCCTGTTTCGAATGAAGAAGGATTTCCAAGAACTTTTTAGGGTCTTGGAAATCATATGACTGAATCTGCTCATCTAAACATTGAATCTCCTTTTCAAGTTTTTCAACAACTAACTCACAGAAACCTGTTTTAGTTTCAAGAGGGAACTTTGGAGATTTCAAACATTGAAACAAGACACTGAAAAATTATTCATTAATTTCAATATCTGCTAACCAATTTCTAGCATCTTCTACAGCTTCAGAAAGTGCAGGGTTTGCCACATACCCTACCATTGCATGAGTGGATCAGCGAGCATTGGAATCTCTGGATCGAGCTGGAGTCGCTGGGTGAAAGTTTCAGCCTTTATATGTGTCTGACTGCTGTCCACCATCAGCATCAGATCTGTAACTTTGATTTCCTGCACTGGGGCAAGACAATCTACAAGTCGACTGTCAAATCAACAGCAAACCATCTTCTCCAGTATGGTCGCCACTATGTTAGCGCTCGATTCTGCCACAGGCTGAAAGAGGCAAAACTCGAGGCAACATCAAACCAAGCTCAGCCTCGTAGCTAGCCCTACGAGGATAGGAGAGGGCTCTCTCCGGGCCAACTCAGTGAAAGGTGTCCAATGGGATCTGAGATGACCATAGAAAAGGGTTTTTTGATAAATGTTGGGTTTCTGGGCTGTGTGAGGCAAAGAACAGCTTGAACAGAGAAATGTAATCAAAAACACAGATTGTCCCCTGAGGCAAGGTAGGCAGGAAAATTTAACATCAAATTGAGATTAAATGGAATGGCAAGACTGTTGAGGAGCCGACAAGGGCATAGAGGATGAATCCTTGTTGAACAGAAGAAAACATTAAATATGAACAAACTTAAAGGCAGAGCATACCAAATATGAATTCTACCTTAACACTTCATTTGTTCAATTGGAAATGATCATGAAATGACATGAAACCTAACAGGCTACAAATGAAACAAAAGAGGACACAAATGTTAAATCTCACACCACAGGAATCTCAGAAGCCAGAGCTGGGTATTTTCATTAAAATCTCTGTCAAAGACCGTACAATGAAATCTCTGTTTTCTCTTTTACACCAGCGCTCAGAAATCTCCCCCTTCTTTTACAAATGAATTTTTTAATAAACAAAAATCTGCTAAGGGAAAAAACTAATCGGTCCAACAGCAAAGGTGCTGTTTCAACTGCAATTACCAAAAAATAGGAAAGAGCGTTTTCATCTATTCTAAAACAGAACCGTGTCCCTAAAAATTCTCTGATCATTAAAAGATAAATGCTGGAGCGCAAATCTTCATAGGATCAGGATTAAAATCTTAAACCAACTCGCATTCTTTGGTTGTATTACATTTGTCATTTTAATAAAACAACTTTAAACTAAAATCATGTCCTTTCAGCTCATGGTGACAACTGTATTGAGCACGGTTGCATGGTTGCAAGATAATGTTGCAATTATCAATAGAGGAAGAAACTCTTGCAGTAATCCGTTAACGAGGAACAAATGGAAGTGCGCTTTTTCCTAAGGGATTGCCACGTTCAATCGTAATCCTGAAGCAACTTCAAATCAGCACCATTAACCTCATTCGACTTTCCATATGCTTGCCTTTAACATTTTCCGTTTGAAACTGTCTTTTAATAGGAATTGGAATTTTACCCATTCAAAACATTATTTAATTGTCATTACAAAAGAAATAATCCGTAGCCATCATGCGTCCTCCTGAAAATGCCACCTGTCACTAAATTTAAATAAAAATAACTTTTGAAATTTGCCTTTGACAACGTTCTGGCATTTCCAACTACGTTTCTCCCTTCCGTTGCCAACTTCTTCAATGCAGCTGAATCCTCTGACACGGCGTTCTCAAGATCAGATTGAAACAATTTCAAATCGGATCTACTAATTTGCTGAACGTTGCCACTATTCTTTCCACATCAAAATCACCACAAGCATAATAAGAATCTACTGCACAATGATCAAAACTTGTTTGTAATTCATTGAAGTTGTTTTGGATGTCGTTGAAGTCGTTTTGGATGAAGACTGGGCGCACAAATGAAATTCTGGATGATGTTGCTCTGTGGGTCGCTCGACCTCCAAGTGGGTCGCTCGACGCCCAGGTGGGTCGCTCGACCTCCAAACACAGTCCAGAACTATTAATCCGATCTCTGCCTTGAATTGACGCAAAGACCTGTCAGCCAAACCAACCCGAGACTCTGCAAAAGCTCGAGTGGCATCAAAACCACAAGTTACCAGCTCTCCTAACTTAAAAACTGTACAAAACTGTGATTCTCCATTACGAACCATGAGAATTTCATCCTCCTAATACGTTGAAAATTGAAATGAATGAACCCCTTTGTAAACTAATGCGTTGAAAATTAAAATGAATGAACCCAAAACGATGATTTCAGGGTCAAGGATTTTTGCCAGGGAAGAGGACACTAAGGTTTGAAGGCTTGTTTTCTGGCCACCATTGGAATTAGCGCACTTGCTATTTATACTTTGTCCGCCTTTACATACATGAAGTTCATTACACAATATCACCTCGCTTGAAACCTTTAAATCAAAAGCCTGCGTGTTAATTTGACGTAGAACAACATAGTATACGGTAAGAAGAAATTCTGACAGTGTGTTTCCTTTCTCCAACAATAATGTTACCATAAATTTGTCAACAACTTCGCAAGCAACTTCTCACAGGTTCTTCCACGCAGGTGATCGCATCCTCCTTTAAGTCTCCACTCGTGTCCAACGGTGCAAATCTGCACAGCTCTGCGGAAACCATGTCGTAGTGAGCCCTTACATAAGCTCCTCCTTGAACGCAGACTTCAAACAATGGATTTCAACAACTGCATCAATTGATCATACATGTGGCAACTTCTGTGGAGGTAATTCTTCTTATAATGTTCAATGTACAATAACCAGACCATTCACATATGTTTTTCCTTCACATGGAAGTAACTTATCTTCTCTCAAAATAGAAATTCTTACAGTTGCACCACCAACCAGTAATGGTGTTAACAACTTCTACAAAAATGGCAGTTTCACATTGCAATTTTTTGCCACACAATCAACGCTCTTTGACACACGGGCGTCAAAAACTTCAAGTTTCAAGGATTCTTAATTAGACGGGAAGCCCACTCATCTTCGTGGAAACAGTTGCAAACAAGAATAATAGCAATGTCTGGCCAGCTACAAGCCACACATGGTCTCCTTTCAAGATTATAACCATCAACTCCTCCCAACAGCTGAGCGTGTTGCATAATTTGGCCTTCCGACATTTGGAAGCAAAACTCTGTTTTGTTTGATTTTGCTTTATCTTTGATTGCTGATGATGTTTTGTTTTCTTTTGTTTGTGTTTTCGCAGAGATAGGAGCTGAGCTGCTGCCTTCATTTGATGAAATCCTCTTTGCAATATTCTTGCCAATTATGCTCCAACACATTATTACAAACTACTAATCTGACATTCTCTTCTCCAAAACAGGGTTTTGGAGAAGAATCATCCTTGATTATTAATAATGATGAAACTCTCGAAATAAGAAACTTATTGAACCTTGCTGAGTTTGCCTCTGACAGTAGACTGACAAGACCTATTCAACACCGTAACCAACAACCATTGATTGGCCTTATATGTGAAAATAGTCACCCTTTCATTTGAACCTCGCTACCACTAACATGGCCCTAAGTTAGAGTTATCCACCACCAACCTCTCGAGACGAGAGAGAAGCTTCATAAACAAATATGAATTTATAATCAATTGAAAAATACATTCATCTGTACATATAAATACATATACATATTCATTGATTAAATTGCGTGAACCATACCACGACTGGTTGAACCATGAGCACGCTCCATGGATGGAGTAGAAACCCTTCTCCTCTTACCTCCTAAAAATTAAAAAATGAAACTTATTAACAACTAATTTAACTCACAAAGTTAATAAAAAATCAATTCCATATGTACACACATGTATGGAGATTTAAGATAATATTTAAATACCGTGAACATCCCCCGATCCCTGAACCTCCATATGGGATTCGGCTGATCTTCGTCATTCATCCTCCATGATATATATATCTATTGGTGGACATTTACACAAAATAGATTTCAGAAAATCAATTTGTAATTTAGTGTACACAAATTATGTAGAACACAACTTTAAAAGCAATAATTGATGTGTGAAACTCAATTTAAGAAAAAAAGAAATTATAAAAATGATAAGGTCACCAAATTGCGCTTTACATGGTGGGAGCACACTTGGTATAAAATTGAAAAAAACACATGGTCATTAAAAAAGAAGCGTGAAACTCCATTTAAACAAAAATTTCTTGAAGTCCCCGCATTTTAATTTTATAAAAACGCGAAGTTCACTTGTTGCAAATGTGAAGTTCACCAAGTTGCGCTTTACATGGTGTGGTGGGAGCACACTTGGTCTATAATTGAAAAAAACACATGGTCATTAGAAAAGACGCATTTATAAGTACACAAAACAAACATATCCAAGATATGTTACAATTTCCATCAATAAATTTTGAAGGGGAGCGTCTCAACACTAATTCATCTTTGAGAGATGAATCTTGAATTTTTGAAGAAGAGCATCTCAAAACCAATTCATCTTTGAGAGATGAATCTTGCATTGGAATTGCTCTATATAATTCTAATTCATCTTTGATAGATGAATCATGAATTGGCATTGCCCCACGCAATAGATCAACAGACATCTTATTCACATTTGTACAATGCCTTATACTAAAAAATTGAAATTGGCTAACAATATTGTTTGCTATTCCATGCAGTTCTTTTAGCCTCTCCTTTTTAACTTGGCACACGCCATTCATCTGGTTGCACACAAGTTTAGAATTGGTGAAAACTACAATTCCATTTGATCCATACTTCATCGCTGTTCCCAAGCCTTCTATCAATCCAATATAATATGCCTCGTTGTTTGTTGTTCTTCCCGGTATATTCATTTTCCTTTGGACGACTTTGCTAGTCGCAATATTGGAAGACACATATGTAATCACTGCTTTCCCTGGATTGGGATAGCAAGAAACTTCTATTTATAATTTCCATTTTTCAACCATATTTAATGGTTTTCTTATCCCTGAAAAAACAAATTCAATAAAAATATATATAAATTAAATCGACATTTATTGCAAATGCATGAGAAAAATGACACAAGATCATGAGGTAAATGACATGTGCATTTTTTATCTTAAAGTTTGACTTAAAAAGTTTATGGTAGAGTTCACATCTA
The DNA here is from genome assembly GCA_034641835.2 of Pinus albicaulis. NCBI lineage: Eukaryota > Viridiplantae > Streptophyta > Pinopsida > Pinales > Pinaceae > Pinus > Pinus albicaulis. The sequence goes on from CM076569.1 coordinate 202,815,062, forward strand.
AAATTAATGGGAGGAAGCCTTTAGTTTGTGGGAGAAATGACACATGTATACAGTTTACCTTAAAGTGGTTGTGTTTTATGGATATTAGAGGAAGCCTTTAGTTTGTGGGAGAAATGACACATGTACATAGTTTACCTTAAATTTGTTGTGTTTTATGGATATTAAAATGAAGAACTTCTATTTAGATCCATTCCAGAGATTGACTGTAGGGGAATTTACTAGATATGTCACCTTTCATAGAAGATGAGATCCAGAGGCTACCTGGCCCTTTACAGACTCGGCCTATAGAACTTGTAAAAGTAAACACTAGAGGCATTAACAATATCAAAGAACATTTTCATGCTCAGACATGGGAATGTGTCTCTTTCCCTATGCAGAAAAATAGTTCGAGGTAGTTAATCTTCATAGACATGTCATCAAGCAGGTCAATGTGATCATCCCCAACTTACTTTTCATGAAATTAGGCTTGGAATCCTCTACAACCTGGTGGATGGAGTTGAATTGGAACTAGGTCAAGGCCTTTACAAAATACATGCTAGTGAATAACACTTACTAGGTTATGCCAACAAATAAAGTGGGAGAAATGTTTTCTCCTGAAGGTTATCCAATTGGGTGTGTAATACCAAATTCACTCATTTCCTAACAGGTTTCTCTCTTAGGTTACAAAGTGTCTTAGGCCATTAAATTCCATAGACCTCAATAGATTATTAGAGCTGGAATTCTATTTCTCAAGTGTGTAAGAGAAGAAATAATTCTTGTTTAGATTTTAACAATGGCTAAGATGGTCAAATTTTTATTTCGGAAAACAAATAAACTACATATGCAAGACTTCAATATTTAGATGCTTTTTTTTTTTTCAAATGCAAAAGTTAGTAGGATGTGCAATATCTATGTCAATTGCAAGAGTATCATCGAATGGTTCTTGATGATATATTTTCTTTTCTTCATTGATACAATTTTCATTAATACACATTTACATTTTTATTCTTATAATATTCACTACCAATGCATGCTTTTGTGGCATTATATATTGGATTAGATAATATTTCAGCTCCTTGGTCAGAAAAGGGAGTCCGACCATTTTTATTCTCTCCATATTATGGGTTGTTAAACCAATTTTTTCTCCTACCATCTCCCTCTCTCTCCCCAAATTATTGTCATCAAACATGCCCCATTGAGGATCTGGAGCAATGTTTGCACCATACTTAGAACTGTCATTGCTGCTAATTGAAATTGGAGAGTCATGTATACTAGATTGCTTGCTTTTGGTGGCTCTTACTTGGACAATATCCTGAGATGAGTTTGACATGATGGTCATATGAGGCTGGAAGCTACTTGCTGTAATTTTCCTTAAATCTTGAAAAAAACAGAGCAAAAACATCATTTTCGATCATTTTTTATTAAAGCTTCTGCATACAATAGATGTTATCACAATTGCAACACAATCATGTTCCATGAGCATGAATTATGAATGTTGCAAGCCAAATTGCAAGGAAATTTGCATTCATTTTAGGCAAAAGAAGGTTATTACATTAAGGTCCATGCTAGAAAAAATTATGCAAATAAGGTTGCTGAGTCAATACTTACCATGTGTTTGAAAGCCATAACGAAGGTTGGCTTTGAGAGTGTCCTCCCAAAGCCTTGTATTGAGATGAGATTTAATTCAATGTCTCTTAGAGTTGCAAGGTGGAATTGATAGAACTATTTGATTTCTTAAACATAGATAGATATCTCCTTTCATCTATACCTTTCTCTACCATCTTATTTCCAAGTGAAATGGGAATTTTCACATTTTGAATGCCAAATTACCATGTAGTTTGGTAGTCTTCTAGCTAGACCTATCACAAGTAAGGTTGTCATACCAAACTATTTCTCTTGCTCAACTCAGTGACCATGACTCTCTTCTCACACTGCTGACCATAGGATCTTAAGTTGTACATGTCACGCAAAGTTGGGGGTTCTAGGTCTACACCTATTAGGTAAAGTTGTATTTTATGGCATTGTGGTCCTTAAATTTGGATGTGTTCCACCTGAAAAATTAGGCATTAAATATGGATGAAAAGGATTTGTTTTAACTTTGATAGAATTTCCTTATGGAATTACTGAATTTCTCGACGGCATGATGCTAGCTTTGCTCAAAGAAGAAGGTTTTGGAGGAGAAATTGAATTCTTTTGACTTATTTTTGGCATTGAAGTTTGAAATAGTAGTTTTGATGACTCCATTGATGACCTTGGTGAGGAATTTGATGCACACAATATTGAATTTGAAGATGGTTTAGAAGACATTGAAGAAGTTGTAGATTTTGGTGTTGTCACTGAATGTTTCTTTGTTGTTGGACTTGATCAAGACACAATTTAACTTTACGAGCAGATTGAAGACCTTGAAGAGGTTTTAGATTTTGTTGTTCTCACTGAAGGTTTTTGTTTGGTTTTGTTTCTTAAACCATCATTTCCATAGGAAATTTTTGGTGAATAGATTCTTGACCTTGATGAGAGGATATGATACCTTGAAGAGGCTACATCTTTTGGTGACGTCACTAATTGTTTCTCTGTTATTGTGTTTGTTAAACTTTTTTATCCCAGAGGAGGGTGTTATCCAATGTGAATTTGAAACCCCCCTCACATTTTTCAATGAAGGTTCTATCTGAATGTTAGGGAGCTACACAAATTATAGAAATTCAATATGATGTGCCAAAAACTTTACAGACATCCCAAAAACAGAAACCACCTATTATATGTCAATTAAATCTACATGGAACCAGCAAGCAATATGGTAAAATATAAAATTACGAATCCCTTCAATTAGTAAAAAAAAAAAAATATGAAGAAAGCACCTAGAGGACTAGAAATAACAATATAGTAGGGAAAAATAATAGTATCTCAACAGCTATAATTGCAAGTCATAAATTAATATATGAATATATTCCAATTTCAGCACTAAAAGCAAACTCAAAATAACATAAAAGCAGAGACAACATTGTTTTACATGTAAGTAAACATTGTTAATGGAAATATGCAACATGGATTGGCATAATCATGCCTTTATCAATGAAATTTCATCAGACCATTGAACAATTGTGCACTAACAATATTTAAATAAGTTAAAGGAAAAAATTGACCTATATTGTATAGTTTATGAGACATAAATCAATATGTAGAAATATTCACTTGGTTTTTATAATTGGGTAGAGGAATGACTTAAAATGACCTTGTATGTCTTCTCGTTTTAGAGCTCAAATTTTTAGGAAGGATTTAAGTATCCACATTTCAAGAATCACTCGAAGAGGTTGATAAAGAATATAGGAAGACAAAAAACTAACCAATGGTGTAATAAATGGATTTCTTGGGAGGTAGATTGGCATATGGAATTTTGGTAGCTAGAAATTTTCTAAATAAGTGAATGTATTTGAAAACCGAACCTCTAGTTTAATTTGGTTTAGACAAGGTCTAGAATTTGAAAAGTGAATTCCCTCTTTCTTCCTCTTACATGTCCAATGATCAGAATTTGGATTGAGGGAAAAATTTTTCCAAAATAAAAATTTTGCATTTTATTTGTTATACACATGAGTTTTTAAAATCTAATTAACTCATAAATTTCTCACAAAATACACTTAAAGCTTGACACATAAACTCCTTCTCAATTGGCTAACTTTAGACGATCCTAAACACATTTTTATTTAACTGATGAGGGAGATAGCACAACAAAACTAGTTTGTCCATATTCAAATCAAGTTGGTATCAAAGTACAATTTAGCTCATTTTAGTCAAGGTTAGCTAGAAGAATTAGCTATATGTTTTTGTATTTATGCAAGGAGAGTTTAGTTGTGTGCAAGTTTATGTGTGTGAAGAGAAAGTCAATATTGAGAGCTCAGTTTTAAAATCACGACAAAGAAGCTTTTTATGCATTACAAGTGTGATGGAAGCTTCATCGAGTATCTCTTTTAATCAGTCTTCCTTAACAAAAATGTTTGATAAAGAGATGTTGTAGAAGCTATACATCATGAATGATATGGTGTAAGAGATGTATGAAGATAATAGGGAGAACATTATCCTTCAAGAGAAGTTGATTTCCAAGAACGAGGAGAAGCAAGAAATTCTTGAAAATATGCATGAGATGGAGACTCAACTCCATATTGCAAATGAAAACCAAGCAAGGATGCATGACATGGAGATTCAACTCTATGATGCAAAGGAAGCCTTAGCCAAGTATGTGAATGAAAAAGAGGTATGCAATTCAAGTTTGTCTTCAATTTCCTCTCAAAGTGAATGTGTACGTGCTTTTGAGAGACACACTAGAGGAATAAGGTCCAAATTTTTGATGAAAACGGGCTATGAAAGTAAAGGGTTAAAGGCAAACATGTACAATGCATATAGTTGAGCCAAATGTTGTTGAGGAAAGGCCTAATTATTTGGGTCTTGGTTATGGAAAACATGATGGAGAATGCTCCAAAGCCAAGGAGGCACATGAAGCTATTCCAAGAAGGAATTTCATTTCGTGTTCATTACCTCAAGCTTGTGAAGTTTGTGTTTATGATGAATGGAAAATTTTGACACCCACTTTGCAAGAAGATGTTAATAATCATGAAGCTAATGATAATGTAAAAGAAGAGGATGTTGAAAGCTCTAAAGTCATTGAATTCATTGCTAGTATTCCGAGGAGAGCCACTACCTCATCAAATTCACCTCCTCAAGAAGGCGACAAAGGTGAATGTTCAAGGTATAAATCTTCCTTTAATCAAATTACTTTTGATTATGATAAACATGGTAAATATTCACATAAGATTTAGAAAAGTTTTCATGTTGCTTTTGTGGTTTGAATAATCATAATGTTTATAGATGTTGGAAGAAGATATCCATGCACATGAAACTTTCTAAATAAATGAGGCAAAAAGTCAAAGGCCCATTGGACAAGGAAAATGATGTTGAAAATAAGATGCAATTGTTTTGCACTCATTGCCATAAGAAAGGTCACCTTGTAGACAAGTCTTGGACTTTGTATCCAAAAGTCATCCATGACATTTGAAGAAGGTGGAAAGAGATATTGACAAGAATGGAAAAGAGTATTCCATAATCGATGAGGGTCAGGATGATTCAAATGATGATGAAGTGCAGCTGAAAGAAGCACCATTGAAATGGTTTGGTAAGGGATGGTTAGATTTCTTATCCAATTAAGGCCTTGCATGTATTTTGATGTTTCATGAATTTCTTTGCAAATTCAAAGTATGGTGCATGTTGCATGAAGCAAGATGTTTAAAGTAGAGTTATGTTGACACACTTAGATGCAACAAATATGGAAATTTGTACATGCTATTATTTGACTTGAGAGTCAATTGTTTGAAGAGGCATGTTTTTTCGACTTGTGTTTGGTTGATGGTTTTGTACACCACTATGTAATAGTACATGGAGATATTCACATGATGTGATTTTTTTTTCTTTGAAGGAGAAAAATGATATGTTAGCGAGCTATGTTTCTTGCATGATGTGTTTTTTAGTTTGATGGTTTTGTTTGTGACAAGACGTCACAAGATTTTGGGAAGGTCCACTCTTGAGCGAGAGCCTCATGATTAGAACCTAATCATGAGAATCAAATGGGAGTGCATCCTTATTTTGAAAACAAATAGGATTCTAAGCTACCTAGGACTCAAACCATTATTTTTAAATTTGAAATATCATGGTGTGTTGTTTCAATGCCTGAATCCACAACCCTAACATAAATTGTTTTATTCTTTTTTTTGCAGGATTTAGTTGGTTATATTAAAAGTCAGTTGAATTTAAAATTCTTGGCTTAGTGGCATGAACCAAACATATTGTGTATTAAATGAGGAATTTCTCTCTCCCAATCATTTCTAAATCACCCATATCACCAAGAAAACATGTTTAAGAACATACTTTGGTATGGGAAAGACCTTAGGTCCTTTGAATGTGCACATGTGGTGTGAAAAATTGAAATTGACAATGCAAAAAAGTGAAATTATGAATGAAACCACGAAAACGAAAAACCCAAAAGTGGTAAATGATTTAAATAGATCTAATTAATTATTTACCAACATAAATTCTTCAACTTTTAGCAACGAAATGATAAGTAAAAAAATAAATAAATTTGTAATTATGGTTTGAAAGTTACATAATCTTAAGAAGCATTTTAAATTAATTCTATCTCATAAAAAGTATCCCTCCTAACTTAACAAATATTATCTATTCCCATAAGGTTCACGACCTCCCTTCCTTAGCACACAAGACATAAATACAATTAATATTTCAATATGTTAATTCCTGAAATTTTGGAATCTAAGCTTCTGTGATCCATAATATAAATTAGTAGAAATTATTTCGGTAATAATCACATGCAAAAGAACGTGGTCGACGCGTTTCGAACCAACCAGTGTGGTTCATCATCAGGACTATGAGAGATCAGATCCAGACATTAAGTATAAATAGATGTAGAAATGGCTCAACTAGTCGTTAGGATAACGACTAGTTTGACTAAGAAAAAGTAAATATTATATTATATTATTTATTTATTTAATTAATTAATTTTTATTTATTTATTTATTTATTATTATTATTATGAAAAGTTGTATAGATGGTTTCAAATATTATAAGAAGGTTTTTGATATGGTTGAGAGAATGTGGAAAATAGAATCCATAAACAAATTATTTTTCAAAATGTATTACTTTCAAAGTATCAACAGGGAATGTACAAGGGTGTCTACTTAAATTACATTTTGTACATATTTCTTACTCATAATTTTAACAAATTATTAAATAATGATCTAGATTGGATAATTATATTATTTTTCATATATTTTGATGCTTATAGAGTTAAAAAACTGAAAGAATCGACTTGTAGGGTCATTTTAATGGTGAGTGGAGAATTGGGGTCTAAAACCTTTTGGAGTCATTTTGAGTCATTAAATGACATTTCTTGGGGTCAAACGATTATCCCTTGTGCCGAAACCTTGACCATTGTTCTACACTTTTAAAGACATATCCAATGGTGCAAGAAAAGCATTAAATGAAGTTCATTCAAAATTTATGCCTTTAGTAAGTTGACCTATCATGTTGACCACCATGGTATGAGAGAATATAATTTTAGCCCCATTATTCATGCATAGCAAGCTAGCTACATGTGGAATTTTAACAAGACTCTAAAAGGTCTAAAATCACTAACCTTGTTAATGGTTGACGGAGTCGAATCTTACACCTAGTTGGCTATCACGCTATGTTAAATACTTGGCCACTAGGAGGAATAAGAGTTCCATTTTGTGTTATTGTATTTTGTTCCATAGTTGAAAATACAACTAGGAGTGTAAGTTATATGAAGTTAAGTTTTTATATCAACCTTACACACCAAAGTCTTAGCTAACTCTAGAGATATTACCTCCTTCTTTGTACTTATAGATTTTCCATACCAGAAAAGAGAGAGTAGAGCATGTTGACATTTTAGTGTTGTTTTTATCCCATAGGGATTTCCTAGGGAAAAACGATTAGAGCATCATTACTTTTTAGGGTTGCTTGTCTCCCATAAGGATTTCCTAGGAAAATAATTGTGTTGATTGTCTAGATATGTATGTGTGTGTTTTATTATGTTCTCTATTTCTTACATTGTGTTTCATTATGTTTTATATTTGTTACATTTGATTGTTTTATCCATTTAAATAGAAACTTAGTTATTAAAATATCTAAAACTTAAATACAAATTAATCTTCATTATATATATTTCACTTATTTTATCAAATTTGTTGTGAGAAACTATTTCATTATAATAACTATAAAACTTGACTATTAAATAACAAAATTTTGTATTGATAAACATCTACACTTCTCCAACCTAAAAAAAATAGATGTATAAATTTTAGATACATTTAGACATGTGTTTTATTTTGGGCGTTCAAGTCCAGTTTGTAAGCAATAACCTTTAACACTTCGGGAGTTCGAGTCCACTTTCTAAGAAATAACCTAACACTTTGGAAATTCAAATCAAGTTTGTTTAAGTAATAACCTACCGTTTTGTATTAGGTTATGCTAAATACTTTATAAAATAGAAGTTTCATTATAAGTTGAGGTTATTCATTATTCTAAATACAAATATGAATCCATGACTAATTATGGCATTATTCTTACTTTTTAGTTTATACATCTAATTTGATATTTTAAAATGTACTACGTCCCATTTTTTTTTCTTTCAAGATTTTGACCAAATTGAAGAATTAGTGAATGATAGCAGTTGCATATAGAAGACATATATTGTAATACTTTTTTTTTATTCTCATATTTTGTAGAGACAAGTCCAGCGAAACTGTGAAAGATCTATGTAATTGTACCTTCTTTTCTAATAAATATGAAAGAATTTTTTTTCTATTTGAAAAAAACTATACTTGTATTATGTTTTATGAAATTATTGAAATAATGAAGTCTATTGCAGCAGCACCGGTTACTTGTGTTCAACAAATAGACTGTTATGTGGAATTTTTAAACTAAAAAAACAATCAAGCATAAAGACTCAAAGCAACTAATGCAACTAAGATCATTATCACCATTCGTGAATGGGATAATCACAGTTTCCCAAACAAACAACAAAACAAAGTCAAACAAGCTTAAAGAATATCGTGCATCGAGATCAAAAGTAATACTTTTGTTTTGATTCTCATATTTTGTAGAGACAAGTCTAGCTAAACTGTGAAAGATCTATGTAATTGTACTTTCTTTTCTAATAAATAAGAAAGATTGTTTTTGAACTATTTGAAAAAAAAAAACTAACACTTCTTGTATTAGGTTTTCTGAAATTATTGAAATAATGAAGTCTATTGCAGTAGCACTGGTTAATGGTGTTCAACAGCAGCACTGGTTATTGCAACAGCACCGGTTATGTGGAATTTTTAAACTGAAAAAACAACTAGAAATAAACCAATAAACAACTAAAAAAACAATCTGAAGCATAAAGACTCAATGCAACTGAATGCAACTAAGATCATTATCACCATTCGTGAATGGGTTAATCACAGGTTCCTTAAACAAACAACAAAACGGGTCAAACAAGCTTAAAGAATATCCTGCATCGAGATCAAAGTAATACTTTTGTTTTGATTCTCATATTTTGTAGAGACAAGTCCAGCTGAACTGTGAAAGATCTATGTAATTGTACTTTCTTTTCTAATAAATAAGAAAGACTGTTTTTTCTATTTGAAAAAAAAAACTAACACTTCTTGTATTAGGTTTTCGGAAATTATTGAAATAATGAAGCCTATTGTAGTAGCACCGGTTAATGGTGTTCAGTAGCAGCACCGGTTATTGCAGTAGCACCGGTTATGTGGAATTTTTAAACTAAAAAAACAACTAGATATAAACCAATAAACAACTAAAAAAACAATCTGAAGCATAAAGACTCAATGCAACTGAATGCAACTAAGATCATTATCACCATTCGTGAATGGGATAATCACAGGTTCCTCAAACAAACAACAAAACGGGTCTGTTTGGCTTGGGGAGGGTTCAAATAATTTAGCAGAACTGCTGAGCCTCAAGATTCTCCTAATGTTCGCTGTGGAGAAAGGTTGCAGGAAGATTAACTTCTATGGGGACTCAATGAATGTGATAAACTGGATCAATGGTATACAGCAGTGCAGAGTTCACCAACTACAAAACCTGTTACTCTCTATCCGAGAGATCCTTCTTTCTTATGATTCTTTCTCCTGTCAGCATATATACGGGGGTATCTGGAGGATCAGAGAACATAAGGATGGCGATACTACAAACTATTTTCATCCATCCTTATTCGATTGAGATGCCTCTGTTTTTTTTCAAGTTGGCATGCCTTTGTTAATGTCTAAAGGCTACTTACTCCTGGTGCGTTTTTTCCTTAAAACTGATGTTCGAAGTTGGATGCGGTTTTCGTTGACCTCTGTTGGGCTATTCTTGCTCGGCGGGCTGCTGCAACAGAATTGTATTAAATTTTTTCTGATATACTTGGATATAGGGGCAATCCCCTGGGCGGTGGGTTCTTAATGGTTTTTCTCATGCGTTTATCCGTTGGAGCCTCCATAAGGTGATTTTTGATTGGGCTGTGCCATGGAAGGTCTTGGTATCAATCCTTGGGATCGATAGATCAACATACTTTGAGAGTTTCTAATTGGACTTCTTCTAGGACTGTTTAAAAAGTTGATAGCAGTAGACCTATTTTTTATGAACTTTCTGCCAAGTTCAGGTTTTAAATTTGATTTTACATGTTTTCACTGTTATCCTATGGGTGCCTACAAACTTTCGAGTTTTCCTTCTTGATCACTTTTATTTGTGATTCTCTATGTAATTTTGTACTCACCTGCAGTAATGAAATTACACCTTTTTTCTCGAGGAAAAAAAAACAACAAAACAGGTCAAACAAGCTTAAAGAATATCCTGCATCGAGATCAAAGTAACAAGATTTGCAATTTCGTTTGACAACTATGCAATTAAAATAAGCCAATCTAATTCAAATTTTAATTAACTAACGATTAATTCAAATAAAAAGTCAGTTGGGACATTCATTTGATAGAATTCCTACAACAAATCATGTTCCAAATGAAATAACATTAACAACTGGAGATAGCAGAAGGAAGAAACCAAAAAAACAAAAAAAACAAAACTCACAAATTTGAAATCCATCCTTCCTTGCCTTGAAGATCACAATTAAAAAAATAACTTATAGAAACAAAATTTCCTGAAATTCCCAAAATTCATACAATACTGGCATTGTTAATCAATCAAGTATGCTAGTAACAGAAAAATGATACAGTATCGTAAAACAAAACGACTACAAAATCTCAAATACAAGCTCCAAAAACTAATTTTTCTCCAAAATTGCAACGACATACACCATTTGCAGTAGACCATACCACCAGCAACATACATGGTATTGCAGTAGACCAATAGCATGGACGGGAGGAGCAACATACCTGGTATTGCAGTAGACCAACAGTGCGGACGGGAGGAGCAACAGCGCGGACAAGAGGAGCAAAAATGCACGAACAAACAGACCAGCAGCAGCACAGAAAAAAACGCGCGAAAAAACAGATCGGTAAACAAATCAAGTTCGCGGGCGATTTATTTATAGAAACTAGTTTGGACGAACTATTTTAAACGTAAAAGTTCAAATTTTCGAACTTTATTGGGTTTGGAGTGATCTCCGGCAAAAATTTTGTTTGCCCACGTCGTCAGTGTGCCGTCAATCTAAACAAAATCATGAGTTTGACCGAACTATTGCCGAAAAAAGTTTTCAGCCCCTGATTCTCACAAAAGTGTAACCCAGCTTCACGTTTCCGCCCGAAAATATTAAAATGAAATACCAGTTAAGCACTAGTTCCTACACTACCCAATTTCCATAATCCCTTCAAAGAGGAGGAAAATTCAAGTGAATATGCTATCAGAGATATATTAATGTAAGGAGATGATCATATATGTTATCATTAGGAAATTTTACATGGTGGATTAATCAACTACCCCAGATGTGACAAGGAACTCTATGTTCTAGTAGGTTAGATCAATTGACTGTAATAATTTCTTTGAAGATAAAGTTCATTGTGAGGACACTTTCTAGTTCGTCTAAGCTATGATTTGGTCGAGTCCCACTAGGTTGTATATTTTTATTGTGGTTGGTAGTTAAGACAACCTGCATTTGGATATTCCAATGAATAGGGGTGGATCTAATGATTTTTTTCCTGAAATGTTTGTGTGTTTGTGAGATTTATCATCTTATGAAACACATCTCACTCTTAAATTCTATATATCACTATCATTCTATTCTATTCCATGTAATTGGAGAAGGGTCTCTCTGGGGTAACATGTTTGATTGAATCTAACCTTCATTAAAAGTGTGAGACATTTATTCATTCATTTCTCTCCACTTTATTTATGTTGTTTTGTTATGGAACATGTTCCCTCATATTACATTCATGTTTTTCAACTTATTTCACACATGAATGTACATTTGAATACTATTAATTCTATGTTGGGGTTGGGATATCCATAGTATGAATTTATAGAATATTTTATGTCAGGTGGTATAAGGAAGATTATATATGATTTCTTGCATATGAACACAATCCTAAACTTGTGCAGAAGCCTTAAGTAGCCTAGGTTAATTCATCCCATTTTCATATTATGGAATAATCCTCAATGCTTCTTTGAATGTGAACTCTCTTAGTTTTTACATTCTTTAAATAAACAATGCCATGTCTCTATAATTACAATAGTGATAGGGTGGATCCCACCTTATTTTTATAGGCCACAATGAAAGACAATCCCTAGGTTCGATTCCCTACTTCTATAGTAATAATAATGAAAGAAAATACATATGGTGAATACCATACCATTATGAATGTTAATAATAAAACATAATTTTTGGGGTCAATTCCATATTTTTCTAATGAATTTTAATGAAATATAGTCCGTGGGGTGGATATATACTAATCTATAGTGCTACTTCTAATGACAGGTGATGATAAGTGTGTTGATAAGGAAAATTTTTCAGTGCTAGAGGTTCAACTTAGTAAGAAGTCTTGATTATATCTCACACCATTTAGAATAGAGAACCCAATTGGATGTTGGCCTTAACATTATTAATATTAGGGTTAGGTGTCGTCCACTATTTAGGGATTTTTACAAAGAATGAAATGCATATAATCTTACATATAAAATGCAAATAATGTGAACTAAAATAATCCCAAGAGCACATTAAGAAGAACAATTTGACCTAAAGTAGGAGGAAAATATAGAAAGAAAAGAGAAAATTCTACCAACCATAATTAATATGGAATTCCAAGCAGTATACTTGGAAATTGAATATAAATTACAAATACCACGTAGCCACACCAAATTATCCTCTAGGAAGAGGGACATATTTCCTATCTAAAGGGTTAGGTATAAAACACGTATAAAACACCCTACAAAACAAGATAACTTACTAATTAATGGGTTTTATACCTAAAAAGTAGCATAAAATAATTAGTGAACAATGAAATAGCATAAAACAGAAAATCCCATATGTTAGCACAGTTGTTTGCTAAGTCATGAGTCCATTTTATTTTTTTTGTTTTGAGGATTAGACTTTGAAAATTTGAAAAAAAAAAAAAAAAAATCTGTCGCTACTGGAAATTCCAGAAGCACCTATTTTAGTTTTTTTGGACAGTATGTTATATTCATGTTTTTGTATTTTTTCCTTTTATTCTAATGCTACCAGAAATTCCAGAAGCATACTCTATTTTAAAAAATAAACGAAAAAGCGCATCCGCTTTTTTCAAGCCACGTGTTGTAGTGTAAATACGCTTCAAATATTTTTTTTAAATATTTCATATCTCATGATAGGTGTTGTACGCAGTCAGTTTAGTTGAAGTCAATTCATTGTATACATTAATTCTATGTGTCGACCCACAATAATACACTTAACTATTAATCATGCCATGCTTGTCAACCCCAAGTCAGTTAATCGTATGTCAAAGTACGTGTTTTTTTGAACGAAGGAGATCGTGGTCATCAAACTTAACACAATGACCGTTTAGTTGGTCGCACAACAATGCTGCCAGAAATTTTGGTCAATAATCAACAAGACAACGGAGGTGACTGCCAGTCATAGATGCGCTTGTCTCGAGCCATCTGGAGCTTTCCATAGGAAGATACACAACCAACTGAAGGTAATAATGGCTATCACATGGTGCACACCATGGTGAGGAATATTTTCCATAATGAAATTCAATTTGCATGGGGTGATGAACCATAAAAAAAAATTTAAACCACCAAAAAAGCAAGATCATGATCATTTGAGAGTTTAGTTGTTGGAGATCAAATTTCTTAGAGTTTTAGTTTGAGGAGTCTGAATTTTAGACAGGATTTCAAAGGATAATACAATAAACACTTTTAAGGTGAAACTCCTCCAAATTTTCCACCTATCAGTTTCAAGAGACAGAGTCATTAATTTCTGAAGATGAGTAAAACATATGGAAAAATAAATCGAATTGAGCCACAGGGTGCAGACCTAGTGGATGCAAATTCGAGGGTAAGAAGCTTGTTTATCTGAGGTGGTTTAAAGGTCAGATTATTATAGGAGGAGACCTCAATAGTTTCCTCAAGGATGCACACAAAGATCCAAATTGGGCCAATGGAATCCCAAGAAACTATCTTAAGAATGACTGGGCGGAAGCTATTAAGCTTATCAAGATATACCTCACTTGCGAAAGGAGGTATACAATTGTGTTTCTCTATCACATGAGGTTTCTTTTTCATGTTGCAGGTATGAAGACATTAACTCTACCATATTTCTTACTGAAGAGTCTAACAAAGATGTCAGTAAGGGTCCAAACTCACATTGTTGTTTCATAGTATAGCTTGTATCATCAAGCTCTAATCAATATTCTAGTAGAAGAAGAATTAGGGAAGAGAAATCAAACTTAGGATCACTTTTTTTTTTACAGGGCAGGCCAACCTGCACCTACACCTCCAGTTTCACAACCACACCCTTAGCCTGCAAAAAGAAGAACAAAGAGAAATGCCAAAAAATAAAATATCCATAAAAAGGCCAAGGGCAAGAAAGAAAAGGTTTCTGTAGTCAAGGCTGAGAGAAAGTTGGAAAAAGAAGAGAGTTCCTCATCAAGTAAACCCAAATATATGAAAATGGTGCCCCATTTTCCTCCTTTTCCTAATGTCTAGACCAGAGCCCAAAGAGGAAGATCTGCAACTGCAGATAAATCAAAAGCGCAGATGCTACTGGAAATTCTGGAAGCACATATTCAGTAGAATATGTAGAAAGAGTATCAGCCTACAAAATCAGATGAAGAACTCCTCAAGGATGCTAGATATGACATCTGTGATAAGAAGAAGAAAGAAGAAGAAAAACCTATTGTTGGTATCAGAAAGAGGCATACCAGAGACACCAACAAGTTTAGGCTTAAGTCCAAGGCTCTACATAATCCAAGCCTAATGACAGAGGTCATTGATATTGAAGGTAAATATGAAGGGTCAAAGACAGAAAAATCCATGAAGAAAAACAAAAACAAAACCCCTTCAGAGTAGCACTCAGAGCCCTCAAAGAGAAGAAAGATAGAAAAGGGTTGTAAGGAGGAGAAATACACTATCAAGGAAGCATCCACAAGAACAACCAAATCCAGATCAGTTGCTGACAACAAAACAGACTTGGATAATGTTGTTGAAGCTGCAGCCCACATATAAGGAAGGTAAAAAGGTTTTTTGATACAATTACCTTTTTTCTTATCAATCACACTTTTGAAAAGCAGCTTAGATGTCAAGGAATATAATTTTCCACAGGCTTTTCAGAATTTACTTTATATTTTTTTTCAAAATAAATAGAGCGCTACCAGAGATTCCAGTAGAATTCCAGTTTTTGCGCAGTTACAGGTTTTTACCAGAATTTCCGATAGTGCATATTTTAACTGAATTTTGACACCTGTCAGCAATTTTTTCCGAGCCAGTTAAGGAAGGATAAGAACCCATAACCAAATGGATATAACAAGTGATGGTGAAAGGTGGTTATGAAGTTGTTGGAGGTCTTACTAAATGGAGATACATGGTTATTTAAAGACCAAAGACACAAGGAGACAAATCAGCAAAAAAAGGGGTAGCATGACAACACACTCAACATTTCATCCCAATTTTCTTCTCTTCTTTCTTCTACATCTGTCCTTTATAATATATTTTGATGGGATATGGTTGTAATGTATTTTGACACCTATGTAATGTTAGGAGTAGTTTTTCCTTATTTTTAGAAGAGATGGAGTTGGTGCCTTTCTTGATATATATACCATTTTTAAATACCATTTCCAGGTTGGATGTTGGTCTTGTTATCACTCTAATAATTTTTAAGTTGTGAGATTTTTTATTTTTAGTCAAAGAAAATTAGAGGTAACCACAGACCAACTTTTAAACCCTAAGATCTAGCCTTCTTAGGGTTCAGATAGGGCTCTCTCTATAAGATTTAACTTTGTTTTAAATATATTATATTAGGCTAGTTATGATGTACTGCAAATTGGTTTGGTTTGGTTTAATTTTGGTGGGAAAAATCACTTAATGAGATGGATAGTGATAGATCTGTTTGTCCATTGGGCTAAGGAGTCAAATGTCAAGCAGACAGGACTAGGATCAAGGTCAAAAAGTCAAATATTTTTAGGGCAAGATAGATAACTCATTGAAGATCTTGGAAGGCTGATTGGTGAAATGGTTTGATCGGGATAAAGATAAATTAAGGATTCTTTGATCTGGATAAGGAAGGAGAATACAGAGGTCATTCGAAAGAGGGAGAAATTAAGGGTTACCTACTCTGGAAATCAGCAGAAAACATAGAAATCATAACTAGTTAAAGACGGGGTGCTTTTAACAAATCCTGTAATAATACTCCTAGTTCATCATTCAAATTTAGAACACATGTATGGATGCATGTAAAACATGAGAAGATAAAAAAAGACAGTAGAAATTACTTCAATTTAATGGCTCATCACATGAATCTTGAAATATGATGCTAGATGATTTGATCCAGTATGCTACTTGAACTTGCTACAAAAAGCCTTTAGGTACAACAAAAATGACTATAGAAATCTTTAGCAATTTATTCTACAATAATACTTCAAAATATGAAGTATAGATACAAAAATGTTTACAAAATATCGTAGAATGATCATAGGATTTTTCTAAGGAAATAAAATATCTTTTACAACAAAATAGTGACAGTTGCTTAACAACTTAACAAGTTGTCCTATTTATCCAAATAAAATAGAAGGGCAGTTTTGGATTGGGTTTAGCTAGCTGCTTTGTTGTCTTCAACGCTGGCATAAAATATTTCAAATATGTTTTGAAATATAATCTTCTTATCTAATACTCTTTCATATGATACTCTTTAATCACTTATACACTTTAACCACTGTTTAACTGCCTTACTGTTGTAAAATCTATTTTTGACTGTGTAAAATCAACAAACTTTTTTTATCCTTTTTACTGCAATTTGACTTTTACAGTAAGTCAGTGAGTGATTCCCAAGATTTTGCATCAGGAATTTTAATCTTTTTCAACTTCCTAAAGTTCTCAACTGCCTCAATATATCTAGAAAATGTTGGTTTAATAACAAATAGGTGTTTTATCTCATGCTATAGATAAAACAAGTCTTCAAAACTTTTATATAAAACCTTTCCTGTAGGAATTCCTTGTCCTTCTGTTTTGTCTACCTGCTCTTTTGCATAATCTCTTATCTTCTTGTTGTAGTCCTCTAGTGGCATGATTTTATCATTAATAACCAGGATGTTTGGCAAACCTCTTTGCCTCAATATCTCAAATTTAACCATAAATTTAGTTATGGCTATATTCATGTTTTCACATTTTTCTTCTAGTTGCTTCATCAAATTCTTCTTTGAAATTACTTTCCTTTTCAAGGATTGTCTCTTTTTTGTCATTAATTTATATCTCCTCTAGTTCTTGCTTGTTCTTTCTATTGAGAAACTTGATTAGTTTTAGGGCATGTTCAGGTTTGGCACCTACTTCCTCCTTTGTTTTCTGAATCTCTTCTTGGGTTGCCTTCAGTAAATCCCTTTGCTCATAAATTGCCTGTATTGATGGCCAAACATCATTAATGGATTCAATGATTTTAATCCATAGTCGATTCTTCACATAGGACATTGGCTCTTTCAAGGTTAAATCCTTTTTTAGATTCTTCAATTCCACATTCAACCTATTAGCCCTTTGTTCCTGAGTTCTGGAATTAATTTGGGCTAGATTCTTTGTGTCTTCTAGATTTTCAATCATTTTCTTCAATCTATTGATTTCATTAGTTTGAAGTGTCATTTCCTCCATGGCTTTGATAAGCCTGTTGGCTGCACTGTTGATGTATATGACTCTGTAGCTGAGGTAGTAGAAGATGTCACTGGCACTGTTGTGGAAAGTGGTACTTTTGGTGCCAACTCTTCTACCAGAGTTGAAGGAAAAACTGTAGTTTCCATGGGAATAACTATAGGAACTTCCTGCGCTTTTGTAGTTTCTCTTTCATGGACAAGCTTGTCCATTTGGAGTTCCATCTCTTTTATCTGTGTTGTCAATTGTAAAATCAAGTTCATCATATCATCTTTCTGGCTTGCTTCTTGCACAATTTCTTTGGCTTGTGGATGTTCCATTGGTGGAAGCTTGAGATGTTTTCTTAATGTTGCAATGTCAACATTTTTTTTCTTCGCCAATTATTCTGCAGCCTTCACATTGGAAGGATCATATCCTACCTGAATAACCAACTCTTCTAAAGACTTAATCCTAAGATCTTTAGCATATGAGGAAGCTTTATCCATCTTCATTTGATATCTCATATTTATTATTGTATTTTGAATATTTTGGACACTCATTTCCTTTGTAGTAATGGTATAATAAAGCATCTTAGAAGTTTGTTTTTGGAACTCAATTTGATCTAATGCATGGATACTTTTTGTAGGCACTTCAAGGTCAACTTTTTTGTAATCTGCCACTGTTTTGGGAGTCTTAACTGTTTTTTGAAGCACTGACATAATCAACTTCTTGTTGTAATAATCAAAAGCTGATAGAAGTCTATTATGGATCCCTGGTGTTTGTTTTAAATACTGAGAATAAATCTCATTCTTGATTTCTTCATTCTTGGCCTTTATCTGCTTATATTTCTCTCTGATGTCAATATCTTTGTCCTCTGCTGACTGTGAGGAGGATGCCTCCATACTCTGCTGCTTCTCAATCATTTTTGTGTCTGAAGTATCTTTATCCTTATCATTTATAATGATTGTAGCAACATCTGTATTGGTCTCTGGGACATCTGTATCTTCCACTTCTATGGTCTCTTTATCTTTATCAACTTGATTGAGCTTAGGCTTTTTATTATGCCTGAGTTTAAACCTAGTCTCTGTAGTTGTCTCAAAAGTGTAAGTAACTTATTCTCTAACTCTTTTGGTAGCTTTATCTACTTGATTCAAAGTTTCCAAGGTATGACTAGTATCACCATGTCTTACTGCTTCAATCAAGTTATTTTCTAGCCACTCTGTTTGATTAGCAAATTCTTCAATCTCTAGCCTTTTTTCATGAATATAAGGTGTCAATTTTCACTTCACCCTCATTTGGCTGAGTATTCCCTAAGGATCATAATTCCATAAAAAGCTAAATTCAAATTTGTACTCCAGTAATTGTTTTGCTGCTTCTATTCATGCATCTCTATGATTACAAATGAAGGGTCTTATCTAATTTTTCAACTTAAATTGGGTTTTCTTTTTGGCTGCCAAGAAATTGATTGAATCTGAATTGATAATTTTCATGATTTACTCCAAGGAAAAAAATCTCATTGGCACATACTTAGGTATTTTATAGGGTAAAATATTGGACCCAAAAACTCTGATTTTTGTATGGCTTTGATATAGGTACCAATCTCCAGTTTTACTTTGTTCTGACAGTTGTAAAAAAATCTTTCTCTCATCATTGATTCTTGGTTATACCTTATTTGTAAGCATATTAACCAATGGATGAACAAAAGAGTCTATAAAATTTGCATAACTGAACTCTGTGGACTCTTTTCTGATCAAAGATGTCCAAAAGATGACTGAAAATGGATTTCCCTCTACATCCAGCTTCTGAAGTGTTATTGGAAATTTTCCTGCTTGAAAGTATAGGAATATATGAAAATTAAAGTAAGTATATCTAAATACTCCTTCAATTGGAAATTTTACAAGCTGATCATGGATTTTCTCAGCTATGTATTCAACATAATTGTAAATGATAGAAGGAGGCTTTCCTGGTACAAAGGTAGATAGAGAACCTAGGATTGACTCATCTGTATGCTCATCTGTAAAATACCCTAGGAAAATTTGAAGTAGAATAAGGAGGGTTTAGTTTTGGGATTTCAACATAGGCAGGCATGAAATTTTGGAAAATTTGAAACCTTTTATGAAATTCCAGACCAATGTAAAGCTTGGTGAGTGCTTCTATGAATAAAGGAACTGTATTGGGATCTGGTTTGAGCTGTAGCATTAGGTTTATTGACTCAGTAGTAATTGTGAACAATACTTCTTTATTTGAATTTACCATGGCTCTTTGTTCAGGTTCATAATAGGACTGACACAACCTTATAACTTCTGGACACTGATGAGTGAGTGGAACTACATACTTGGGTAAATTTGATTCCCAAATCTGGACTTCATCTCCCTGATATAATGATTTTTCAAGACCCCAGCAATGGAGGTCTAACAGATTAAATTCTATCACTGGATTTGCTATTTTTTAATCCACATCAGCCAAGGGTGTATGTTCAATGTCTACAACAGGAGGTTTTATAGGGTTTACAATAATTGTGGTTTTGGAAGACACTGCTGTTGAGCCTCAAGATTATGCTTTCTTTCATCTTACTTTACCTCATTTTCCTTTGTCCATTGCTATCCCAGACCCAATTGATCAATGAATTTAGTTAAAATTACTTTTAGAATGATTAACATGACTGAATTGCTAAGTTTTGTGATTTTTGTCATTGTAATGCATTTTGACCGGAACTAGCTGCAGAATGCAGACATTCCGTAGCTAACCGGAAATTCTGCAGCTGTCTTCACGTTTAGGCATGTTCCAGGTGGCCTCTCAAGAAAAACCGCATATGGGTATATTCCACGTCATGTCTACATTGTTCGTTGCTCACCATGAAGGAAAAAACCGAATTCTGGATATGGTTTTGGTATGTGGGAACACATTTAGGAAGGCAGACTTCTAATAGGACTGTCTTAGTCCAGATGTCCTTTTCCTTTTTACGTTTCCACTTAAAGAGTCCTAATGTGATTTCGATAAGGAAAGACAATGATCCTGGAATTGTTGCAAGTCTTGTTATGTACATTTGTTATATAAACACTTGGAAAACCGAGAGCTAGGCTAGATTTTGTTCTAGATTTTGCTTAGATTCTGTGCTACATTTTTGAAGACGCAGATTTCTCTGTTCAAGTTATTTCTCCTTTAATGAAGCAGACAGTATTGTTTTGAAAGCGTTGATTTGATTTGGAGTTAGATTCCGTCTGGTGGTAGAGGGCCCCTGCCTCCTGCACGGTTTTATTTGTGTAATTTAGATAAGTATCCTAGCTTCCTTTACGTTTTTGAAGTTGAATTCGTAGTTGTTTTCATTAGCTACTATAGTTATACTCGTTCTAAAAACTCTTCCAAAAGAAGAAGCTCTTCCAAAAGATCATGATAATGAATGGGAAATGGCTATAGTGTTGTAGGATTTAATTGCAAACTCTTTTGTTCACCATCACAGTTATACTTATGCTAAGTACTCTTCCAAAAGAAGAAACTCTTCCAAAAAATCCTTATAATGTCTTAAGCATGATTGTGATCTTGAACGTTTCAGTTGTGTGTTTGCACTAAGTACCATAGCTGTTCTTGCTCTTAAAACGCTTTTCCAAAATATCATAATGATGGGTAGGAGATAGCTATGATATCTTAGTTTTTAATTGCTTTCAGTCTTTATGTTTTCATTTGCACTGAATTGTACAGTTAGGATTGTTCTAAGAAACTCTTCCAAAATACCAATCATGATGGACAAACAGACTGTATAATTCCATAGAATAATGCATGATAGCCTAGTTAGGATACTCCGGAATTTAATTGCACTTAATTCATGCTCAGTTATTTTGTTCTAAGTTTGATAATGACTTGGTAGTTCAGCACTGTTTTAGATTAGTGACATCTTAAGTTCAGTTTTAGCTTAACTCATTGCATTTTCACTCCACATTCAGTTGTCATTCACTGCATATTAGATTACTTCAGTTGTTAAACTTAACAAAACAGCCTTCATTATTTACAAACCTCTTCTTGTTCTAAAATCCATAATTGATTCATAACCATATGAACAGAAGACAATATCATTTTAAGGCCTGAAGTACTTTTGCAACTTCCTTATCATCTCACAAAAAAACATTTCCTCAAAATACTATTTTAAAAATCTATAACCTTTGAGTGAAGTGTAGTGTTATCAAACTAAGTTGCAGAATAGAGTTAGGAACTAGTCTTAAAGTAGAGATCTTATGACGGTATCAATGTTTTACTCCAAATATGCTTCAACAAATCTCTAATCATGGATAACATGTTGCATCATTATGAGTTAGTTGTTTAACTGTTTAGTTAGGAGAATTTGCATGCTTAGCTGACCATGTCTCAAGCTCTCTCTCAAAACACCTTTGATGAAAGAATTTGACAAATTGAGTTTATGTTTCGAATCATTTGCTTAAAAGTCATTATCAAGCTTTGTTTTTGCTTAGTCATAGTTTGGATTTGATTCTGTTTCAATATCTGCAATTGCATTTGTCATTTGTCATTAACCAACTAGGCTTCACTCTATTTTTAATCATTAGCTTCCTTCCACTAGCTTTCTAGTCATTTTCCTTGTGAACATAAAATTGCCAAAAAGACCAAAAACATCATAAATCATCATAAAAGACCAAAAACATCACAAAAAACTAAACACAACGCATTAAGAGACAAACACCTAGGCACATACAGTGCACTTCACTTCAGCATTTTACCAACCCTAGTTGACAATTAAATGAGCTCAATTTAGGAGACTAGATTGAGACCAAACATTTTAGCGTCGTTGCCGGGGAAGTGAAAACTAGGTAACCTTTGTTTCTTAGCATCCAAAAACAATTATATGCGTAGGGAGAGAGATTCAAGGGGGAGATTTATAAGCAGCAGAGGCAGAAGTTTGATTTCTAGAACACCACTTGTTTCATCTAGATCCAGAGCTAGTACACCTTCAACTCAGACCCACATTCCATCCTTTACTGATCCTGGACTTCTAGAAGATCTAAGGTCAACTATTCCATTAGAGAAACCTTCCACTTCATCCATTGAACCTGCCATAGAAGAAGATCTAAAAACTCCTGTTAGGGACACAAATCTTTCCACTTCCACAGGAGAGTCAACTATGGCAGAAGAAGGAGGAGGAGGAGTCTTCAATGGGGAACACACACTATTTGGAGGTAGAGGTAGAGGTAGAGGAGAAGGAGGTAGAGGTGCAGATGGAGGAAGAGGTAGAATAGGAAGCTCTTTTGGGTTCCCTATAATTTATGAAGAAACCAATACAACCATGAAAAACATTTCACCCTCTGTCCTTCCAAACTTCTATGGACTTAAAACTGAAGATCCTGAAACCTTCCTATTTGAATTCAAAGTTCTGTGTATAACTTATGACTACTTACAAGATGCTCAAAAACTGAAATTATTCCCTTCAACTTTGAAAGGAGCAGCATTGAAGTGGTTTATGAGTCTGATCAGCAGTTCTATTAGAACATGGGAAGACATGAAACAAGCATTTCTTGAGAGGTATTTGGATTATTGTATGCCGGTTAATCATAAGGAAGAAGTGTTTAAGATGTTACAAAAAGAAGATGAAAATTTGGAAGATTTTTTGGAGAGATTTAATTACAACATAAAAAGGGCAAAAATGGAAAACCTAGATCAAGACACCTTAAAAGCTCTTTTGTTGAAAACAATTAGGGATGAATGGTTGGATATCCTTAACATGATGGGAAAAGGGGATATATCACAGCTCACATTACCTGAAATATCTGAGTTATGTATCAACTTTTCAAGAGGGAAATCTAAAACTGTCAAAGGTCCAAGAGATCCCGCTCTTGCAAGGGCAAGTAAGTCTGCTTCTGGGACAGTAAGTAGATCAGAAATAGGACATATGCTTGATGATTTTAAATTTGACATCTTAGGGAGTCTTAGTGAACAAATAGACACCCTTAAGATACAAAACAAGCAAAAGGCTGAATCTGATGCCTTGGCAATCTTTTGTCCCAAATGTAGAAAGAAACATGCCTTGAGAGAGTGTCCTTTGGATGTAAAAGTTGTAGAAACATGTGTCATTTGTTCTGAAAAACATGAGACCAAGAATTTTTCCTTCTCTTCCTAGTCTCAAAGCTGTCTTTCAGGAGGAAACTCCTACAGATTCCACAGAGTCCCTCAATTTTGTATCTAGAAGGCCTTGGCAGGGACCTCAGACACAAGGATTCCATGATCAAATGTATAATCAACCTCCACCTTGGAATTCTTGGCAGCAACCTTGGCCTCAATTTCAAAATCAATCTCCAGCTTGGGCATAAGGATCACAAAGTCCCTATGGAAGATACTCCCCATATTATCAGTATCCACCATCCTATCCACCATACCCACATTTTTATCATCAAAATCCTCAACAAAATTTTCCTCAAAATCTTCAACAAAATTTTCAACAAAATCCTCAACAACATCATCAGAACCAACCACATCAAAATCAACCACTTTCATTACCATTCCCTCAAAAATCAAATCAATTGCCTGCTCAGCCCATACCAAACCCCAATAATAAAAATCCTCAAAACACATACATGATAGAAGGCCAACAGTTTCCAACTTATTTAATTACTCCTTTAGACCTTAGTGATGTTCAACTTAGGTCTGGAAGAATACTTGAAAAGAGGAAACCTTCTGTGATCATACAAGAACAAGATAACTCTGAGGAATACTCTCTACGGGTGAATAAAAGTCTTGAGGAAGACACATCCTTTCAAGACCCAAACACTGAAAAATTAAAGCAAAAAGATCCAATAAATTCAACTCCTATATTAGAGCAACCATCTACATCTACTTCTATACCTCCCTTTCCGGAAAGATTACAAATTGATAGAGGTGTAGAAAAACAAATCATGGTGCCTAATTATGATTTCTTAGATGAGCTGAGAAATATTTGCATTAAAATTCCATTATTACAAGCCATCAAAGAAATCCCAATTTTAGCCAAAACAATAAAGGAGTTGATTATGAAGACAACAAGAAAAAGAATAAGAGAAACAAAGAAAATTCAACTGGTAGGACAAATAGCAGACATTATGATGGGAAAGATTTCTATTCCAAAGTATCTTGACCCAGGAAATCTAGTTGTCAAAATTCACATCAATGGAATTGAAATTCAAAACACACTCATTGATTTAGGAGCAGAAATAAATATCATGAGTAGACAAATCATGGACAAACTGAAACTTCCTAATCTTCTCTTTACACCCATACTATTACAATTAGCGGATAGATCTGTGATCAAACCAGATGGGGTAATAGAAGACATTCCAGTGTCCCTAGATTCTTGGGAGTACCCTGTGGATTTCATGATCCTAACTCCTAAGAATAATCTAGGAGGCCATCATGTTATATTAGGAAGACCTTGGTTGGCTACAGCTGATGCTTTTATTAGTTGTAGATCTGGTGATATGTATATCTCTGATGGTAGTTCAACTAAGAAGTTCACTTTATATCCTCCAGCTAGGACAATTACAGATTTAGATGACACTCAATGGATAGAGGATGAAGAAGATTTACAACCTCTCTTCACAATTTCAGAAATTAGTGAAGATAATCAAATTATGAATACTCTAGAAAACTTTGAATCCTCTTCAGAATACAAACATGAATCACTTCAAGAGGGATCCAACATTGAGTTTTTGTCATCAAGGCAGATGTCTCTTCATTCTATGGATAAATTTGGCAGCTCTACAAGTGAGATATTTCCGAGCAAAACTTTGAACATAAACAAGAACCTAGAAAAATCTCAACAAGAAGAGTTAGTCAAAGTATTACAGAGACATTCTTCTGCATATGCATGGGAATACACTGACATGAAAGGGATAAGTCCCAAGACTTGTACTCATCACATCTATATAAAGGCAAATTGCAAACCAATCAGACAGCCTCAAAGACGGATGAATCCAAATCTTAGGGAAATTGTCAAGGAAGAATTACAAAAATTGTTAAATGTTAATTTCATCTATCCTATTTCAGATAGTCAGTGGGTTTCTCCTTTGGTGATTGTGCCTAAGAAAAATGGAAAATGGAGAGTGTGTGTTGACTACCGAGAACTGAATAAAGCTACTCTTAAAGACCATTTTCCCTTACCTTTCATAGATCAAGTATTAGATACATTAGCTGGCAAAAAGTACTTTTCATTCCTAGATGGGTTTAGTGGTTACAATCAAATTCAAGTAGCACTTGAAGATCAAGACAAAACCACATTTACCTGTCCTTGGGGTACCTATGCTTACCTAGTATTGCCATTTGGATTATGCAATGCACCTGCAACATTCCAAAGGGCAGTATTAGGAATTTTTTCAGATCTAATACATGATTGTGTAGAGGTGTACGTGGATGATTTCACAGTTTATGGAAACTCATTTGAAGAAGCTTTAGAAAACTTGGAAAAAGTTTTAAAGAGATGTCAGGAAGCAAACCTTTCGCTTAGTCATGAAAAATGTTTTATGATGTTTATTGAAGGTATTGTTTTAGGGCATCACATTTCAGGGGATGGGATTAGAGTTGATGAGTCTAAAGTTGAAGTCATATCTAACTTATCTATTCCAAGTTGTCAAAGAGATGTTAGAAGTTTTCTAGGATTTACAGGATATTATCGGAGATTTATAGAAAACTTCACCAAAATAGCATCTCCACTCTTCAAATTACTCACCAAAGATTGTGAATTCAAATGGACTTCTGATTGCCAATTAGCTTTTGAAACCCTGAAAACCAAAATTTCTGAAGCACCTATATTAAGGGGACCTAACTGGAAGTTACCTTTTCATATCTCCACAAATGCCTCCGATACAGCTCTAGGAGCAGTATTGGGGCAGAAAGACTTGATTCCCTATGCCATCTATTATACCAGTAAAAATTTGACTCCTGCAGAGTTAAACTATACTGTAACTGAAAAAGAGTTTTTAGCTGTTGTTCATGCCATAAACAAATTTAGACACTATATAACATGCTATGAAACTTTTATTCACACTGATCATTCTGCCATTAGATACTTAATGAATAAATCAATCACTAATGGCAGAGTTATAAGATGGTTGTTATTATTGCAAGAATTCAACATTACTATTCTAGATAGGCCTGGAAAACAAAACACTGTGGCTGACTTCCTGTCTAGAATTCAAAATATCAAAGATGACACTCCGGTTGAAGATCAATTTCCCGATGAATATCTTTTTGCAATCTCTACTCAAACTCCATGGTTTGCTGATATTGCTAATTATTTAGTTTCGGGAAAATTTCCTTCAATAATGAATGCAAGGGATAAAAGAAAAATTATTTATGATAGTGCAAAATATTCATGGGTCGCTAATGAGTTGTACAAGACAGGTCCAGATTTGATCATTAGAAGGTGTGTTCATGAAGATGAGATGCCTGAGATTCTTAAAGCATGTCATGATGAACCTTGTGGCGGACACTTTGCTGATAAGAGGACAACCTATAAGATCCTTAATTTAGGATATTATTGGCCATCCTTGTTTAAAGATGCTAAAGAGTATGTCAAAAGGTGTGACAGTTGCCAAAGGGTAGGGAAACCTTCTCCTTCATGTGAGATGCCATTACAACCTCAGGTACACATTGAACCTTTTGAAAAATGGGCTTTGGATTTTGTAGGACCTATTAGTCCTCCATCAAGACAAAAGAAATATATATTAGTTTGCACTGATTATGTTACTAAATGGGTAGAAGCTAAGCCATTACTTGTTGCTAATGAATCATCTGTAGTTACTTTTCTCTTTGAGGATATTTTTACTCGTTTTGGTGTCCCAAGGGAAATTGTTACAGATCAAGGAGCTCAATTTACATCAAGGCTAGTGGAGCAAATGATGGAAAAGTACAAAATCAGACATAGAACATCTACTCCTTATCATCCACAAGCAAATGGTCAAGTGGAATCCACTAATAAGGTCATTGAAGGAATCCTAACAAAGACTGTTCATTTACATAGAAGAGATTGGGTAGATAGGCTTCCTGAAGCCTTGTGGGCCTATAGAACTACATGGAGAAACACAACATGCCATACTCCTTATGAACTTGTTTATGGAAAGAAAGTTTTGTTCCCCATAGAGTTCCAGATTCAAACTTTCAAAATGGCAGTTCAGCTAGGACTTGATTTAACGGAGGCACAAAAGCATAGACTGGAGCAGATTAATGAATTGGATGAGATCAGACAAGATGCAGTTCAGAAAACAAGTCTAGTCCAACGACAAAGGACTAGATGGCATGACAAGTACATCAAAGAGAATAAATTCAAAGAAGGTGACTGGGCTCTCTTGTTTGATTCAAAATTCAAGGATTTTCAAGGTAAATTTCAAACACATTGGCTTGGGCCATATGAAATTGTTGAAATTTTTGACAATGGAGCGGTAAAAATCAGGACAATAGATGAAGAAGAGGTCACTTTTCTTGTGAATGGTCATAGATTGAATCTATATCACAAACCACTCTCAAGAGAAGAATTTGTCAAGAAGTTCCAAGAAAGCAGTGATGTGAAGTTAATGAAGAAGAATCTCTCTTCTTCATCAACTTGATTAAATTTTCTGAAGCATTTCTCTTTGAAAAAAAAAAAATATATATATATATATATAAAGGTATAAACATGAAAACCAATCATTGATTGGCATGTTTATACAGAAAAGATAGGGTGAAAATCAGAGTCTCTCTGACACTCTAACTTTTCCCATTTTGTTTTTTGCAAGCAGCTGTTACAAAATCATAAGTTCAGATTCATTGTACTTATGATCCATTTCATCTCATTCCATTCCATTCACTTATCCATCCATACTCCATTTCATTCATTCATTCATACTCTACTTCATTCCATATTTCATTCATCTCATTCCATACTCCATCCATCTCATTTCCATGTCAAAATTTAAAGTTTGATGTCTTGCTGCAAATGAATAACAAATGTCATGGATTGCAGGGCAGTTCTTATGTTCTTCCACTCCATTTCATAAATTGAATCCATTCCATTTCATCATCCACTTCATACATATCATGTCGCATCATCCATCTTCATTCATGTCGTATAACTATCCCAAACCACTTCATTCCATGATTAAAATGCTCTACAGGTACATTCTGCAGCTTAACAGACATTCTGCAACTGATCAGACTTTCCGTAGCCAGACAGTCATTCCGCAGCTACAAATCCTGAAGGCACCAATCAGCAGACATTTGAATTGCAACAAAATGATCCAGTGTATCCATGAATAAGAAGAATCAACAAAGATTATGAAGACTCTTCCAAAGGAGAACAAAGAAGACAAAGAACACAAAAAGTAAATGAAAGCAGAGGTAACAATTTTTCATTATAATGGCATTTCATAAAGTTTAGCATAGTTTTAGTTATGAATCATTCGAAAAGGTTATTTTTATTATTTTTATTGATCATGTCCAAAATACCCTCCACAAACTTTGGATTAAAATCTCTCATTTCAAATTCTATACCCGACATCATTTAAGCGGTTAAAAAGGCTGCAGTGTTTGAATTCCTCACGTCACCCAACCAAATCATTCAATGATGATTTTCTTTTCCCTTGTAAAAATCTTCGCCGTCTTTTCAATCATTAATTTGTTTCCTCCACCTCACTCCATTTACTCATTCCGTAACTACTTCCATCACTCCATTCTGTAGCCAGCACTTCATTCCGCAAACAGAGATATCCTTATCACCGTGAGCAGAGCAAAAGGGTATATCAGTTTGAATATCAAAGCACTATCACCGTGGGCAGAGATTGAGCATTATCACTGTAAACGCAGAGGTATAGCAGTGTGGAATTTGAATTCATTTGTCACCGAGAGACAGAGGTATAGCAGTGTGGAATTTGAAGCCATTTATCACCGAGAGACAGAGATATATCAGCTCGAAGTTTGAAGCCATTTGTCACTGTCAACCAGAGGCATATCAGTCCGAAATTTCATTGTCAACCAGAGGCATATTAGCTCGAAGCTTGAAGCCATTTGTCACTGTCAACCAGAGGCATATCAGTCCGAAGTTTGAAGCCATTATCACCAAGAATCAGGGGCATATCAATTCGAAGGTGAAAGTTATTGTTTCCGTGGGCAGAAAGAGTATTGATTTGAACATTGAAGAAGCAATTATGGGTCTTATTGTAAGAACCGAACCAATGGGTAAAAAATACTTGGAAGGATACCCTCAATGTAAAGAAATGTTGCAACAGGTAGGATGGCTACAATTTCTTGAGAAATTTAATGGCTTCCACAAAGAAGTCACTAAAACATTTGCAAGATCATTTAGAGGAGCTGAGGTTGAAGTGGGAGATGTCAAATTCACTGTCACTGAAGTTTTCATTGCAGAAGCTACAGGATTGCTTAGAAATGGAGAGAGATGGTTCAAAAACAGAGAATTCCATAACGAATCCTGGAAGAAAATTCTAAAATCACCAGGTATGGATGTCACTGTGTTTAAGAAAGGAATTCCAAGTTCTGCATTGAAAAATAAATGGAGAAACATACTACTTATTCTGCAAAAATTTATTACATGTGAGGGTAGATATTGCACATTTTATGTTTACCACATTAGACTAATAATGCATTTTCTGGGGGAAGACTTAAACCTACCCTATTTCTTGCTTCAAAGTTTGAAAAAGATGGCTTCTTGTGTTCAAAGAAGGGTTCAATTTTTAGAGACAACTCTATATCATCATGGCTTGGTTAAAATTTTGATTGAACACCATTTAGCAAAAACAAATGATACTTGAGACAATTTATTGATAAGAAATCATTTTGAAGAACCAAAAGAGCCCTCACCTGAACAATAGCCTACAAGGAGAAGCAGAAAATGGAGAGCTTCAAAAATTGAAATTGACAAAACAGTCCAGGAAAGTAGTGAGGAAATCATCTTAGAGAAGTTGACTCAAATCAAGAGACAACTTAAGAAAGAGAAGGTAATCAGGAAATCTGCCACAGAGAAAGGAGAGGGATCTTCTCAGCCAAGAAGAAGCCATAGACTAAAGGGGAAACTAAGGAAAACTCAAATCAAACAAACGGGGGTGATAAATATAGAAGATGAGGAAACATCTATTGAAGAAGATGTTGAAGAGGATTTTAATGAAGGAACCCCTAAAATTGACCCTGCTCAGCAAGAAGTCTATGACTATGTTGAAACTTTGGAAAGGAAAGCTTCAGAGAGTAGAGAGAGAACCCCTAGTCCTCCACTGTCCGAAATAGATGTGTTAAGAAGGGATAGGTATGAGCTGGAAATACTTAATAGACACATCAAAAATGAGATGACATTCTGAAGGAACAAGTCAAACTCAAAACTGATATGAACTCAACCTTATCTCTACATATAGACAAAGTGGAAAAGGCTAATGAAAAGTTGAAAAAGAGGAACAAGAAGCTAATCAGGGCACTTACCAACTTAAGGTTCAAACTTGTCATCAGAAAACCCAGAAGATATTTAGCTTCCAGGCAAAGGAGAAGGAGAGGATTAGATCTTCTTGCAGAAGCCTCTGAGTTTATGGAATAAGTTGCATGAGGACATGCAAGAAGTCAGCAGTGGGGGTATGTTGAGCCTCAAGATTGTGCTTTCTTTCATCTTACTTTACCTCATTTTCCTTTGTCCATTGTTATCCCAGACCCAATTGATCAATGAATTTAGTTAAAATTACTTCTAGAATGATTAACATGACTGACTTGCTAAGTTTTGTGATTTTTGTCATTGTAATGCATTTTGACCGGAACTAGCTGCAGAATGCTGACATTCCGTAGCTAACCGGAAATTCTGCAGCTGTCTTCACGTTTAGGTATGTTCCAGGTGGCTTCTCAAGAAAAACCGCATATGGGTATATTCCACGTCATGTCTACATTGTTCGTTGTTCACCATGAAAGAAAAACTAAATTCTGGATATGGTTTTGGTATGTGGGAACACATTTAGGAAGGCAGACTTCTAATAGGACTGTCTTAGTCCAGATGTCCTTTTCCTTTTTACGTTGCCACTTCAAGAGTCCTAATGTGATTTCGATAAGGAAAGACAATGATCCTGGAATTGTTGCAAGTCTTGTTATGTACATTTGTTATATAAACACTTGGGAAACCGAGAGCTAGGCTAGATTTTGTTCTAGATTTTGCTTAGATTATGTGCTACATTTTTAAGACGCAGATTGCTCTGTTCAAGTTATTTCTCCTTTAATGAAGCAGACAATATTGTTTTGAAAGCGTTGATTTGATTTGGAGTTAGATTCCGTCTGGTGGTAGAGGGCCCATGCCTCCTGCACGGTTTTATTTGCGTAATTTAGATAAGTATCCTAGCTGCCTTTACGTTTTTGAAGTTGAATTTGTAGTTGTTTTCATTAGCTACTATAGTTATACTCGTTCTAAAAACTCTTCCAAAAGTAGAAGCTCTTCCAAAAGATCATGATAATGAATGGGAAATGGCTATAGTGTTGTAGGATTTAATTGCAATCTCTTTTGTTCACCATCACAATTATACTTATGCTAAGTACTCTTCCAAAAGAAGAAACTCTTCCAAAAAATCCTTATAATGTCTTAAGCATGATTGTGATCTTGAACGTTTCAGTTGTGTGTTTGCACTAAGTACCATAGCTGTTCTTGCTCTTAAAACGCTTTTCCAAAATATCATAATGATGGGTAGGAGATAGCTATGATATCTTATTTTTTCATTGCTTTCAGTCTTTATGTTTGCATTTGCACTAAATTGTGCAGTTAGGATTGTTCTAAGAAACTCTTCCAAAATACCAATCATGATGGACAAACAGACTGTATAATTCCATAGAATAATGCATGATAGCCTAGTTAGGATACTTCGGAGTTTAATTGCACTTAACTCATGCTCAGTTATTTTGTTTTAAGTTTGATAATGACTTGTTAGTTCAGCACTGTTTTAGATTAGTGACATCTTAAGTTCAGTTTTAGCTTAACTCATTGCATTTGCACTCCACATTCAGTTGTCATTCACTGCATATTAGATTACTTCAGTTGTTAAACTTAACAAAACAACCTTCATTATTTACAAACCTCTTCTTGTTCTAAAATCTATAATTGATTCATAACCATATGAATAGAAGACAATATCATTTTAAGGCCTGAAGTACTTCTGCAACTTCCTTATCATCTCGCAAACAAACATTCCCTCAAAATACTATTTTAAAAATCTATAACCTTTGAGTGAAGTGTAGTGTTATCAAACTAAGTTGCAGAATAGAGTTAGGAACTAGTCTTAAAGTAGAGATCTTATGATGGTATCAATGTTTTACTCCAAATATGCTTCAACAAATCTCTAATCATGGATAACATGTTGCATCATTATGAGTTAGTTGTTTAACTGTTTAGTTAGGATAATTTGCATGCTTAGCTGACCATGTCTCAAGCTCTCTCTCAAAACACCTTTGATGAAAGAATTTGACAAATTGAGTTTATGTTTTGAATCATTTTCTTAAAAGTCATTATCAAGCTTTGTTTTTGCTTAGTCATAGTTTGGATTTGATTCTGTTTCAATATCTGCAATTGCATTTGTCATTTGTCATCAACCAACTAGGCTTCACTCTGTTTTTGTCATTTTCCTTGTGAACATAAAACTACCAAAAGACCAAAAACATCATAAATCATCACAAAATACCAAAAACATCATAAAACACTACACACAACGCATTAAGAAACAAACACCTAGGTACATACAGTACACTTCACTTCAGCAGTTTACCAACCCTGGTTGACAATTAAATGAACTCAATTTAGGAGACTAGGTTGAGACCAAACAACTGCTGGGTTTGATTTTGACATTTTAAGATTTTCTAGGTGCTTAAAACTCTGTATTTTGGCTTTTTTGAACTCTTCTATAAGATTAAATTGTTTACAAAAGTGTTTTTCTGGTTTAATAGAGGTCTATGGATAAAATAGGCACAACTTGGCTTTCTTTTGATTTTAAACCTTTTCAATTTGGCTTTAAAATTGATCTTCAGACTCTTACAGGCTCAAGAAATGATAAAACAAGGGTTTTCTTTGATTTTTGGATAAACTGGACTGAAAATGGTTCAAATCGGGCTTAGAAAGATTAGGATTATTTTGCAAAGGTTTTCTAGGTAGATTAGGAATCTTTTCAAGGTCTGTAAAGGCTAAACATAGTCAATTTTTTTCTTTAAAAACCGTATGCAATATCGAAACTGGGGTTTATTAGAGTTTTTACACTGAATTTTTTCTTTGCAGGCAACTACAAGGGTCTTTCTATGGATAAATGGGTTTTTACAAAGCTTAATTTCTCAGAAATACTCCTTTTCAAATGATAAACATGCTATTTTTTTATGAAGAATACCTGTTTGTGCAAGTATTTGGTATTTTAACTGATTTTGAGGCATCAGAAAGGTTTCTAATGGCTTTTGAAGTCTTATGGAAGTTGATTTGGAAGCTTCAAGTGATCTTGACAACAGCTGTAATTGCTTTCTGGTTCTTTTGAGTGTGAAAACAGTGTACAGGGCTTCGTTTTTTCAGTCGAAGATACACAAAGCGCAAATAGAATTCAAAAGGGATTTTCTGCACATAATATGAGGTTTTATAAGGTTTTCAATTAAACAAGGTAAGCATTGAATGCGGTCATGTCAAAGCGAAGGACGGTTTTGGCACTTGAAGGAAAAAACTTGAAGTGGTTATCGCATTGGGTTGAGGGTGGTAAGTAGTTTTCTTGGATCGAATGCGATCCAATCACATATTGCCACGTGGAGAGATAAGGGCACAAAACTGCCCATTTCGCAAATTTTGAAATGGTTGTTGATCGCGCAAGTTGAAATGCGATGTGTCGTTTGGATCGTCGGATCTCAGGGTATGTATACGAACGACTGCGATTAAATGAGGTAGTTGCTCGACATGATGGGGCTTGGGGCCTAGGCTTTTGTACTATGGCATGGTTAGTTTAACATTTAAATCATAGTTTTAAACGTAAACTAATGTTTTATTTATAATAGGCGGGTTTATTTACATAGAAAATGAAACATTTACAAATGTTTTAAAACCATTGGGGGTGGGTTTTATTTATATAACGTTTTTAACCTATGGGGAAAGGGCGGGGAAATTTTAACATGTGGGGTAATTAGAACCATAGGTTAACGTTTCAATAATGGGTTTTTGGGATATTTAAAATAAATGAATTAATTATATATATGGGAAGGGGTATTTTTAAAGGGATTAATACTTTATGTTAAAAAATTAATATGAAATGAAATATAGTGAATGGAAATACAAAAAATAAACTAAGTGTAAAGTAGGCATTTTAGCATAATAATTATCCCATTTTGATATTTACACATAAACTTAGGATAAATTGTATTTTATGGGTTTTTTTAGTGCTTTTGGATGAAATGAAATTAACTAAGAGGGGATTTTATTTTTTCTAAACCAAAAAAGATGTTTTATTTAGGAAAAGGGTTTGTATTTTTGGAAGAGGGTGAATATGCTGAGGAAATGGGCTTTTATGAAGGGAATCCAATATTTTTTACTAATCAGTCACTAAGCCTTGGGTCTGGTCCCAACAAAAGTCA
Source organism: Pinus albicaulis (assembly GCA_034641835.2). Lineage (NCBI taxonomy): Eukaryota > Viridiplantae > Streptophyta > Pinopsida > Pinales > Pinaceae > Pinus > Pinus albicaulis. Next base: position 202,850,420 of record CM076569.1, read on the forward strand.
GAGAAATGCTTTGAGCCTCTTTAACTGAAGGTTTTGAATACTGGATCATTGTAGGGGAGGGGAAATTAGTAAATTGTCCAATGATGCTTTATTACATGTCTTGCACAACTGCTTTCTACCTACCCATCATTATTCTAACATTTTTTACTTCATTTGCATGGGTGCATTTAAGTTTGCAACCCTAAATCCATTTTTCTTTTAAAGCATAAAACTATCTAATTCTAACTTTATTTCATCTGAGGGCTCAGATTAAACTGTTGAGCTCCTCATTTATTCTCTAGTTATCTACTAATTTGTCAAGTTTAAACTGTTTAACATATCTTTATTCTCTATCTAAAACATGAAATTCAAAGCATGAAAAGTTAAGATTAAACTATTTAACTGATCATGGATTATGGCATTTTGAAAAATCTGCACATAATCATTATTTTTGCAGTAAAAGTAAACAGTAGTGCATTTTGACTTGCTCACTTTCATGTCTTATTCTTATCTCTTTTTTCTTTTGGGATCCTTTTTTTTTTTTATCTTTTGTTTTCTAAGTCCTTTGATCTTTATTTTAGGACTTTTACCCTATTTTCATTTTTTATTATTTTCAAAATATGGGAAAAAAACTTGCAAAAAGAAAGGTATGTACATATTTACAAGACTATCAAAGCCAATTCAAAAATTATGAACCCTATAATTATAGGACCCTAACAGGTCTATCTGAAGACTGAATATAATAAAAAGCCTTTTTGTTTTACTTCATGCTGGAGGATTTTGACTCAAGGAACATCTAATGTGTGGCGTGTCTCTTTTCTTTGTTAATTTCTTCTAAATATGAATTGCAGCAACTAGTAAGATGTGAGTGAGAAATTGTTAAAGGATTTAAAAATAAATTATCTTCTTTCAGTTTTATGCAAATTATATGTGTGTTATAGAACATGTCAATGAAGATTTCATAAAGGATTTTTGGAATACTTTATACATGCAATCTATTTTCTGAATGTTGTTTACTTTGCATAAATAGAGTTTCTGTAAAGAGCCATCTTCATAGCTCTGTGACTGATTTAGGACAGGAATATTTCCTAGAATAGGTACCAGCTATCCATCTTCTCCATTTGTACACTCGGCTCCCTATACTACCAATTTACCCATACAATTTATACTTTCCAAATCTTTCCAAATGCATGAAAGTCTTAAAGAATATAAAAAAATCATTTCCATATATTTGAGAAGCCATCCCACTGCTCAAACAACCCTTTAAAATTTGAAATGAAATATGATGTGTAAGGCTTAATCCTTATGCAGTCAAGGAGTGACTCCTTGCGCTAACACCATCATGTAGAGTTGCAACTTGCAAACACTTAGAAATAAAAAGAGAAAAATGATGTAACCCAAAACTAGATCTTATAGTCATGAGTATGACTAACTCATGCCTCTTTAATCACGTAGAAATAAGGCTTACATTTTGGAAAGAGATGAAAACCCTTTTTTTGTAGGGTAAGTTTATAGTTATAGTCTTTTTTAATAATTATATTTTATTTTTCCCCTTGGAACATCACAATCTCAATCATACCTCAAGAAGATTATAGTTTCTTGAACAATTCATTTTTTCTCATTGGATTATATTTAGATTAATATTTTACCGCAAACTTTCCATAATTTTTTCTTTCCCTTTTAACTTTTCAATAAAAAGTTTGAGTGATTAATTAATGATTATAATCTTTACTCACAAACATGATATTTCATAGTAAAAGCATATAGTCCTCTTTATAAGTAATGATGCATCCACACTCTTTGCCTTGGATTTGTTGTTATATCCATGTTAATTTTTTTTTTTTTAATCCCTTTCCTTCTAGATATGCCACCCTAGTTCTCATATTTTAATTGTTTTCATTGTTTCCACCCTAATGTTATCAAGTTTTATTTTTCAACTTGTTCTGGGTTGTAAAATTACCACCCATAACAATATGGGGTATCACCTGATCAAGGCCCCAAATATCCCTATACTCGTTTGCAATGGTGATATCCACCAATATGTCGGCTTGATTTCCACCAAAATATTAATTTTTACTCTCAGACTAATTTTGAGGCATTTATCTGCATGCTTATTATTTATCCCGCATGCCTTGTGAGAAGTCATTACAAAGTATTTATATTTTTTTTTCCACCTGTAATAACTTGTATTAGGATGCATGGAACATGTATCTCACACTATAATTTTCTCGCATGTGCAAATCTAGATATATGGCATTCAAATGTCATGCAATTTGGAACATTTGGATACCCGAATTCCCAGATACTTTCAGAAAATCCATATATTTAAAACACTTCACAGAAACTCGTTATTCCTTTTTTCATTTTTCTAAGAACCAAATCAACCATGCTCATTGACACAACATCCCACCTTCTTGAGCACATTGCGTCTTGATATAGAAGCCTAAGACCTTGGAAAGTTCGAGTAGTCTCTCATATTCAACCTATATGTTCAGGGAGACCATCGTCCCATGCACAGACCATGCTCCCTAATTCACAAATTGTAAATATAACAAATCACACATGTTCCATCGTTCCTTTTCTTCCTATTAAAAATCCTATATCCGAGCACGCAGAGGCATTTTAGAGCTCGTATGGTTCCTTGACCATTGTTACCTCAGATCGAAAGCCAAAAATAGCTCACAGGTGGATTTTGAATGAGAAAAAATGGGATCAGGGGTCCAAAAAAAGGATTTTTGGATGGATTGAGAGTAGCCACCATCTAAAAAGGGCCAATGGCACTTCAAAATCACTAGAATTACAAGAAAAAAACATCAGTCGTAGCTCGTAGGTTCTTGTTTGTCCATGCACACTCTCTTCTCCTTAGTACCATTGAGTGGACGACGACCCTATCGAATGTGGACTTGGTGAGAGTGTGTCCACCATTTTTTTGTTACATTTAGTGTACTTTTCATACAGATTCAAGCCCACATGTTCACTTGAAGGAGAAATTTCATTGGTTGGCCATATATCATTATATATGTTTCTCAATTTTTATCCCATATACAATGTTATTTTTCTCAAGTTTCATCCCACAACTGGACCTCACTATAATAAATATGTGTGTTATTTTTTATGATCCAACAAAAGATCTGTAATGTTTCATCATTGAGATAATTGTTGGATACATCCATGCAAAGAAGGAGATGTTAATAATGTATATTCATTTCATGGTGAAAGTGCAAGTGGGAATTTTTTATTTTGATTAAAAAAATGAAAGCCTTTCGAAGCAGAGTATAGTTGTAATACTCCATTTTGAGTTAAAATTACCGAAAAAAAAAATTTCAAAAGGTCAGTCAAAGGTGAAAGTGTAAGAAAAAAAAAAATTGATGGTTTTGTTAAAGTCAGATTTAAATCTTCTAAAAGGTTTCAAAGAATTATATCACTTTTTTGTTGTCAAAAGACCTCTTAATAGAATTTTAGTTGATTCCTTATACTTGTCTAAAAATTGAATAGGGGAGTTTGAGGACGTTGGTAACTATGTACAAGTTTCAATAAGTGATTGTGAATTTGGTATTAAAATCAAAACGACACCCTAAAGTCACATAAAATCAAGCGAGCGCGATAATCAAGTGAGCGAGTACAAGTGAACATGTTAAGTCCAAAATGGGTAATGGAGGAAGTGTTGCAAAATGCATTTCAAGAAATTAAAGAATTGCAAGAGTGAAAATATGAATTGCACAATAAAATCAAAGTACTTGAGTGGAAACTAAAGAAAAATAAAGTTACAATTGGTCAAATGGATGACACACTAGCAGTTTTAAAAGAACTTCAAAAGGAAATATATATGAAAGAACAATTTATTGAAGCACTCCAAATAAATTGAGGAAAAAGCATGATCTACCTAATTATATGATTGAAGCAAGATATCCAACAAATATAGATGCAATATTTGACATAGAATATATCATCGAAACAATGAATGCAATTTTTGAAACAAATGAGCTCTTCCAACAATTTAATGAAAGTTATGATGTGGTGGATTTCCAAGAGAAAATTGATGCAACAAGTTGTATTGAAGACCTAATCCAAAAGTTTTATTCAACATGTGAAACAATTGAAATAATGGAAAAATTTTATGTGACTTGTGATACCCAAGACTTAATACAGGTGATTGATGCACAGTGTGATATATATGACTTAATGGTATCAATAAATTGAGCACAACATATGAGTAGCAGTAGAAATTGTGGAGAAGAAACAGAACAAGAAAATGATCTTTCCAAGATGGTTATCAGACCTTGGGAAGAAATATAATTCAACAAAAATCAGCATGGATTGGGATACACCAAAGATAATAGTTTTAATATTCTAGATTTGTCCAAACCAATTCATTGTGAGTGTGGGATTTCTTGATGAAGTACAATGTATTGATAAAAATTTTCAGCATTGTCAAATAAATAGCCACATGGAGAGTCAATGTTTCGATCTCCATCCTCGTCTTCATTATGGGAAGACAAATCATTTATCACCAAAATGTTGAAAGCAAAAGAAGGCTAAAAAGACATTTAATTATTGATGTATAAATTCCTGCAAATGGAATCTATAAGAAACTACATAAATCTATAGTCTGGTCAAGATAGAGGTAAAGATAAAGCTACTTGAAAAAATGAACAAAGAAAAATATTTTCAACCCGTAATTCCCAGTGTCAAAGATGGTATTATCCACAACTAAAGGTGGGGGGATCACAATGATAAAAGAAGCTCTCTTGCACCTTTAAGGGGGCAAGTAAATTGATGAAGTCAATATTTAGAATTCTTTCGGTAATAATCACATGCAAAAGAACATTGTCAACGCATTTCGAACCGACCAATGTGGTTCATCATCAGGACTAGGTGAGATATCAGATCAAGACATTGAGTTTAAATATATGTAAAGATGGATAACCTAGCCGTTAGAATAACGACTAGTTTGACTACGAGGGGAATAATTTAAATTAAATTAATAAAAGGATTAATTTTATTCAAATTATAATAAAGAAATTTATTTATTTATTTAATTCTTAAATTAAAACTTTTTTTGTGAATTTTTATTATAATTTTAGATTCAATTTTTATGTTATTAAATAATATTTTTTTGGGATTATGTTAGTAAAATTTTATATTTAAAAATTTTTTTTAGAAGACAAGGTAAAAAAGAATGAAATTAATTAATTAAAAATGATAATCAACGATCAACATAAATCAATTTGAGTCCAAAAAACAAAAAAAGGAAAAAATAGAAGGCAACAAAGGGCAGAAAATAACACCAGTTAGGAATATAGGGCAAGGATCCAACACCTGCTAATATTCTAGCCGTCATCTCTATTGAGACTAACGGGTATTTTCTCGATCTCTAAGGCCTCCCTTAACTTACGGTGATGAAAATGGTCAATCCTAGCAATAACCTTAGCCTCTTCGATGAAAATATGATGGTTAATCTTTTTTGCATGCTAAGTTAAGGTAGAGGAGCGAGATATTCCATGCTTAATGTCAGTAGCATGCTCACAAATCATTTTATTTATAGACCGACCAGTTTCACCAATGTAAGGTGTCCCACAAGAGCATGGGATGATGTAGACACCTTTCCCATCTCTAGGTTTTACCGAAAATTTAGCAGATTTGAGAGAGCTGCGAATAACGTTAAGGGGTTTGAAAGACAAAGAAACCTTATGCTTCTTAAGGATCCTAGAAATCCTATCAGTGGTTCACTGAATGAAAGGAAGGCACACACTGCATGACCATTCACTAGGCTCTTTTTTATTATTTGAAGGGCCCTTTTTTGCTTTAAGGAAATCTCTAAGGCCCTGAGACCTACTATAACCATTCTTACAAAATACATTCAAGAGGTGGGTATTTTCTCCTTCAAGGTGGGACTCATAAGATATTATCAATGCCCTAGTGGCTAAGGTGTTGAGGACGCCTAATTTATGAGCAAAGAAATGATGTGAACTAGCATGAAGATATTACTCAGTATGAGTTTTCTTTCAAAAAAATTGATGGGAGAAAGAACCATCATCCTTTCTTGAAATAAGAACGTCGAGGAAATGAAGGCTACCATCCACCTCATATTCCATGGTGAGACTTATGGAGCAGGATTGAATATCAAGATGAAGGAAAAAGAGATCTAAATTTTCCTTGCCATGAGGCCAGACGACACAAGTGTCATCTACAAACCTTTTGCAAAGCTTCGGCTGGAACAGAGCTGAGGAAAGGGCCTTGGATTATTTTCCAATAAATAAATTTCTTTATTATAATTTGAATAAAATTAATACTTTTATTAATTTAATATAATTTATTCCCTTCGGATTCAAACTAGTTGTTATTCTAACGGCTATTTTAGCCATCTCTACATATATTTAAACTCAGTGTCTTGATATGATCTCTGACCTGGTCTTGATGATGAACCACACTGGTTGGTTCGAAACGCGTCGAAAATGTTCTTTTGCATGTGATTATTACCAAAAGAATTCTAAATATTTACTATGGATCACAAAAGCCTAAATTCTGAAAAATGGTGAAGTCAAATTGGTTAGTGTTCATCCAAAAACCAACACCTTATTCAAAGAAGATTGGCTAATGTTCATTTAGAAACCACCATATTATTCAAAGCAGTATGGTTAGTGGTAAACCATAAACCACCAGTTTCCATAGAAGATGGTTAATGGTCAACCAAAAAATCCACCACCTAACAAATCCAAAACGCTAGCATGGATCCTTTCAAGAATCAACTATTGAAACTAAAATTAGTCTAAGCAATCAATATTCAGTCAAAAATGGAGAATTTCACCATATCCATTGGTTTCTTCAACAATTATTTTAGCGGAAATGTTAATACATAGTAGCTGATCACTTCCACATATTAAAATATTGGTGGTTTTTAATACCTAATTTTATCAGAACTTAGTTAAATATTTTCATATTGAAGATAACAAAATTTATTGGTAAAATTATTCAAAGTTTTTATTGAGGGTAATCTTGCCATCTTGCTTATCGCATCTCGCCCATGTTAATTCTTAACACATGCAATGTGAAACCCCCATATACCCAAATCCCTCTTAAAAATATGAATATCCGATATCCAGAAAAATTCAAATGTCATGAAATGTGAAACCCCATAATGCTTGGATGGATAAATACCTCCACAAAAATTCAAATATACAAGATATTTTAGATGTTATGCAGTGGGTCCAGAAGCTAATAAATATGAAAGTAAAGAGATAAAGCTAAAAATTAACCGTATATATATATATATATATATATATATATATATATATATATATATATATATATATATATATATATATATATAAGAAAATCCAAAATAAAATAAATAAAAAATGAAATTAGAAAAATTGGATCTTGATATATCCGGGATCTTGGGCATCCCTGAGACATCTAAATATGGAGAAATTCGGGACTAAAATGTATATTAAACATTCAATTTTTGGTACAATTGAAAAAAAAACTTGCAATGTGAAATTCCCAAATCCAGATATCCAGTAGAGTGTCAAGTTAGCATGACTGATCATCTGCCACATTAGCTTCCATGTCAACGTATTCCATACAATCATTTTCCACCAAGATTTAGGGAATGCATCATATTTCATGTCACTAGAACATGAAAATAATACAAAAATTTTATGGGCCATAACTTTGTGTCTCAAACTCGAAATGAGAATAATTTTATATCGGTAGAATCCTCTCGACAAGTAGAAGATGATGGTGACCTGAAAATTAGGCAATTATGAAATTAAGAGAATCATTGTTTTTATAATCCACTTAGTGTATTAAAAGTGTTAATTTTTCTTAGGGCTATATTTTTCTTTGCTTTGATAATTTCATTTTATCATTTCATATTAATTTCACCCCATGAAATCATAATATTTTTCAGATTTACATCATTATTCAGCAACATATGCAACTATGAAGAAATAACAATATCATCATCATCAATTTAGCATAACATAAAGGAACAATAGAAGAAAATCATTCACACATAGAGACACTAGGATTAGTCGGAGACCATGGAAAAACCCATTATGGAGAAAACCATTTCAAATTATCCTTTTTATTAGATTGTCATTAAATGATTAAGAAAAATAGAGTACAATGATCCATATTTTCATCCATATAACTATCCAGCAAAATAAACTAAACAACATCCATGAAATGAAACCAAGAATTCTCATACTCAAAACCCTGATTTAGAAGCCTATAATGAAATGTTACTATCTGCGGTCAATTGCCAAACATTGCAGCCAACGAGCGAAAAAACTTCGGACAACGAAAATTTCAACATTTAGGTCTTAGACACATGGAGGAGGAGACATGCATGTGACTGGGAGATTCGAGTCACTCCCTTGAGCCTATAATCCAGTGACTGCATTCAAAATAAGCCATTGGAAATATTGCGACTGTGACTCAAAAACCCTAGATTTCAATCACATGGAGGATGTTTTATGCATGCAACTGAAAAGCTTCACTCACACGGATAAGCCATCCAGCGAGCGACTATAGTAGAGATCTCTTTGTGTCATTCTTGTGACTAAGGCCCAATACCATAAAACATAAATATGAACTTCAGACCCTGCAATTTCTCCTTCATGCGAACCCATTTTCCGCGTACATGCCTCAGACCTGTACAATCCAAAACTAAGAAAGAGAATAGAAGAATGTCTCATAATGATATCTGAATGAGGTTGAGTTCACTTGTATTTATGGCCTTCCAAGGGTGTCTAATTTTCTTTAGTGTCGACCTGATCAAGTATGCACATGTGGGATTTTAATTCAAAAATACACTTTACTTTATCCAAATTGAGCACTTCAAAAGACAAATTTGGTCCTCTTGAAAGGAGGAATCTAGTCCCATGGTTGGAATTTGTCATTGAGTTTCCAAATTAACACTCCCTTTCAGCTAGTGATAAATTCCAACTGCATCATGTAATCATCACAAATATCATGTCATAAAATCATATCCAATCTCAAGTATATCATCATTAAATGTTGTCACTACTCACCCTAGTTTGTCTCTTACTTATTCCTGATTATCTCTTAATTGTCCATTATCATATGTTAAAAAATATCGAATCTGAAAGAAGAATAATTTGACATTAGAGGGGATCTCAATATACCACCCTTTATCCATTGGGTAGCCACTGCTACCACCCGGAATCTCTGCCGGCAGGGAACCCAATGGTACCACCCATAAAACATCAACAGGGAGCCAAATATACAACCCGCGTCATCATCGAAGAGCATATCATTAGGGAGAACATATTAACCTGGAACCACATTAGGGAGCACATATCAACTTGGAATATCATGTGGTAGCTAAACATGTATGACCCCATATCGACCAATAGGTGATATAAGGGAGCACATTTCAACCCATCCTATTACTTATCGATCTTCCCAGCAATTACCATCAAGATTCATGTGGTAGAAAAACTGAATCATAATAAACTTGGGTTTTACGCCCCAAGTGCACCCTCAATCTATTTTCCAGACAGGGAGCGGTATTCCCAACAAGCCCAACTTGTGGGTATGATGCCAACTGAGGTATACTATGAAAATACCAAGATAGTGAGCAACATCTCCAACCCTATGGGTAAAATATACGAGATAAACATTGATGACGCTATTGTCGAGAGATCTGTCAATCCCAAGGGCCCTCCATCTCAATTCCAAACCATAGGAGCTCAAATAGGGGAAGAGTTGGCTCAGAGTCCTTGATCATCGATACTCTCTATAGATCAACAACATATCATTGTGCTCATATCTATTAATCATCATGTCTCAATAGAAGCAACCTCCTATTCATATAGGAGATAAAATCAAATATTATATTAGAACATATATATATATATATATATATCATGAAAGGATACCATATTCATCCTCCCTCTCATGGGGGAAGAAATCACAAGCCTAAGCTTGTCCCATATGGTAGCACTATCTAAATATGTGAGGAGATCTCAGTCCCAGTTATATATGGGAATATTTGTAAATTGGGCCCCACTCTTTATCATCACAATGTATCATTGTCACATCTAGAACCTATTCAAAATAGCTTTCCAAATATTTTCTTCAACCTGTCTCACAACTATCCATGTTAGCATCATCGTACTCAACCTTGGGCTTGCTTAAATGATCTAGGTGGCTCCAGAGACACCCAGAATTCAAAGAGGATTCAGGATAGCTAAAAAATAAACATCTCCAAAATTCAGTGAAACCAGGACCAAGTCATAGTGTTCATCGAGAGCTTTCTGACGATGCAAACAACGCCTAAATCTGAGTCCTTATGAGAAAATTATTGCAGCTTGAAGTTTGCAAGTCGTAAGGGAATGTGGGACCTATTTCTCTTATGTTTCAACAAAATGACCAATGAGCCACTAACATGTGGCGCACCATTATTGACTCCTTGCCCTACATGATTTAAAAAACAAAAATTATTTAAAAATATATATAAACATGTCACAAAAATCATATATATAAAACGTGGTTATAAAATCAAATTCATATTTTAAAAATTATGATATCGTTATAATTATATAAAAAAATCACATGTTATATGGTTTAAAATATATAAAGAAATTAATATAAAAAACAAAACTCATTATTCCAACTATTATGTAGAATTATGATCTACGGATAAATAAAATTCCCTAAGTGTGGTGCAAGGCACTTAGAACAACAGATTAAAGACTTTGCTATCACTTTCTATAAGAATAAATAGACATACAAAAAGATAGAAGAACCTACTTGTGATCCAAGTGCTTCCTATTCTCCTTATGTCACTTTTTTTGTAGCCTCCGATCCAACTTAGATCGCCAGATTGATTCTTGCAAGTATAAACAGAGAATAGCAAACAAATTTCAATATACAGATGCCTAGTTATCTTAATCATTTAAATCGATTAAACATGAAACATATATATCATTCAAGAGTCCATTGCATGAGAAATAGAAACATAAACAGATACATATATGGGAAAATGAACAACAATATTTATTAAAGAGTAGAAGGGGGAGGTTACAACCAAAGATCGATTTGATGTCACCAGCTCCAGCTTCATCCCAGCCTCATCACATTCAACATATCACCAATAGCATATAACTTATTCCACTCTCTCAATTGAGAATCAAACAACATTTCTTTACCAAAATTCTTCCTCCCCTAGCACTAGGATCTGTGCTCAATTTATAGGGCAACTGAAGGTAGTTTCTCAATGAATGACTTTCTAATAATAGGCAAGACAAGTTTCCAAGTTCAGAGGTGTTAGATGGACACTTGGATTCGAAGTTTGACACATATGGACTCTTATAGAATGCACTGGCCATGTGGAGATTCCGGAACAATGAGAATTTCGCTCCAATTTGACCAATGCACCCTTGAATGTCGTGAAGTGCATTGCAGTGCACCCTTTAATGGAGGTAGTTGCATATGCAACACAATTAGTCCCTTGAGAGGCAGCGTTGGTGAGCTCATATACTTCAAACCTTGGAAATCTCACAATAGAAGTCATGAATGATTTTTTATTCTCTTAGGGCATGTAGCAACTAAAATTTATGGGGATGATAGACCCTATTTCATTGGTCATGGGGATGATGTCCAGTTTGACCAAGTCATGGGGGATGATGCCCAAATTAACCTATAACAACTTCCCCCTAAAGCATGAAGTCAGAATAATAACAATATTTTTGGATGAGATGCTTTACGATGTGATGAGCTAGAACTGAAGCGGAGTGGCACCCTGCATATATCTTGCAATACTTTACATCATGTTATTTTCATCTTGATCATGAATTGTTGAGAGAGGCATTCCCATGCTCAGCACATACACTATCTAATAACATGTACATAGTGCATAAATTTGTCTTCATTGGAATGTTTCCCAATACAGACATGCCTACAGATATAGGCCCATGTTCTGATGACGATCTGTATGTAAGGTCACCATACAGATGATGTGTACAACAATCCTGAAATTGCAGCTCGGATGGCTGAAACTAGATCTGGGGTCTTCTTATCTCGTTCACTCGATCGTTTGGGTACAAGTCTAGCCATGTGAATATATGATTTGTAGTCGAACATGGTAAGACGACGTTTGATTACCATCCAATGATGTGAGCTATTAACAAACGCAAGATAACCACCATTGATGTTAATGGATCTCAAGGTACTATAGTAAATTTCGTAAGGCATGAACAGATGATTTGATGTCGAATGCCAAACAAAATATTTCAGTCAAAGGTACGAAAGCAAGGATAGTGTCGATGTTGTAACAAACCTTATGGTACTGGAAGATGATGTTTCTAAGTAAACTTCTTGGATGATGATTTGATGTCGACCAAGAAGCCACTTTATCGCGAAACGAGATTTATTGATTTCAGAGACAAAAATGTGACTTGATATAGCAATGTTCAGGGATGACTGTCATGAGAATGAAGGTTTATGAGTATTACAAAAGGATGAGTATTCACTGGATGACTTCTCTTGAACATATCAGTGACACTGAGATGAGTTGGTAGCATTGACCCAAAACTGAAGTGAAGGTATGATGAACCATAGGTATGAATGAACCGTCAAGAATATTAACCAACCCAAACAGTCATGATGATGGAGTGAAGTGCCATGTTCAAGAGTGAAGTTCTATTCACTTTCCTAAATTTTCCCCGGTCATTTGTCGACCAGTACCTCTTTATTTTTTAACAAGCTTGAGGAGTATAACATACGCTTGATCTATAATTCAACCCTTTGGGTGAATATGCATCGATATTTAATAATTTAACAAGTCTAGCAATAAATGAAACTCGATTCTTTCCATTATTAACAAGCCCGTCGCTATTTTATGTTTTAACGAGCCTAACAACAGTGATAGCCCGGTCATTTTTCATATTTAGAGAGTTCGAAAAAGAGGACAGAAGAAAACTCCATAAGTAATTTTTCGTAAAGTTATCGCTTAGATCTGAAAAAGTGTAAAATGATATCTGAGAGAACCTCCTAGCCATGTTCGACTAAGGTTTTCCTTTTTCATAAATAATCTATCTCAGTTCATAAAAGGGTTAAACTTATACTGAGTAGACGTTAATTCAATTATTTTTACGAGTTCAAAAAGACAAGTGCTCGGAAATATTTTCACATTATCGGATTCTGAAAAGAGCTAAAAGAAGACTCCATGGGTTCCTTTTTTGTTGTTATCAAAGCTCGAAAAAGAGATAAAAGTGTGGTTCAAGTCCTTTTTCATTTTTAACAAAGCTCAAAAAATAAGGATAAAAGTATGCTTTGTGGTTAAATCATTCTTGAAATAAATGTGCACGACTAATCTGTTATATCGGTTGTAAACCTGTTCAAAACAACATCAAATGGATTAAAAATACCTGTTTCATGATACAAATTGAATAAAACTATAGTCACAACAATAAATATGATTTTCAAATAATCAAATGACTAATTAAAAGAGTTTTACTCTTCATTTTTTACCATTTGAAAGTTACCATTTGCATTTTGGAGCTCTGACCCTCTTTTGCCCCCGAACTTCAACTGTTTATTGCGATCGATTCTGTGGACATTTTTCCTCGTCGTTTGATCCAAGTTGGTGCCATAAACCTCCTCTTTCCTTTAGTAATATTTTTATTTCATTTCATTGCATTTTTTTAGGGATTTGGGCCCCTTAGGGTAAATTTATTTTCAAAAGAGGGCAACGCACCCTTGGATGTCGAAACTGGCATTGGAATGCACTTGAAATGAAGGCTAGGTGCATATGCAACACACTGTCTCTTAACCAAGGCCACGTTGGGCGTAATTGACATTTTTTATTTTTGCAATGTACCCAAATTTTGCCTAGTTTTTTGCATGAAAAGGGTCCTAATGAGTCTTATGGTTATATTTTAGGGTTTCAACTAACCAAAATAACAATTACTTGGAGGGAAAGAGATCATGAAGAAAAAAACATGATTTCCCTTAATGATTCGGGTACTGAAAGAGCCCTTAGATACTATGGGTTGTTGAAGTACTTCCGTCTATCGAGTATGAGGCAACAAATGGAACTATTGGAGTTCCGTGTTCTTGCATGGGATCTGGTGATTGAGTAATTTCATATTGGGAACAAAGTGGACCCAATTTTAGTGGAGGATATCTATTTTCTGACAGGCTTATCGAGGAGAGGCCTACCCATATCTCTCTCAGGGTCTGCTCTCGGAGGAGAGACGGTAAGAGGCTATATATTGCAATATTGCGATCCAGGGGCATAGCTTAGCAAGGATGGGAAAATAAAAATCCGCGATGTCCATGATTTTCCATTGAGAACCATATTATTCACGATCGTAAATCTTGTTGGTACTACTACACTCCATGTAGCGAACAGATCTTATATGTAATATGCACTAGAGTGCATGGAACCAACAGTCTTCAACTGGGTTGAAGCCATACTTTCTTTAATGAAAGAAAAACTGAGCAAGGAAAAGGGAGGAATGGAGAAAAATTTAAACTATGGTTCGATCCTCATCTATTTTGCCTTAGAGTGGATTCCACTTATGCAACCTCAGCATGTGACACTGGGTATATCTAACCCTAGAGATCCAAGGATGCATAGATGGGTAGAACTGATGGCTAGACATGATGGTCAATCTTCCATCGTGTTCTTGACTGCATTCTTTGCCTGGTTCAGGCGACAAATTATCGCCATCGATGACTATGCATATGCAGGCGTCGACTTCCGAGGAGATCCAAATTTAGCTTTACCAGAAGGCGCTCAGTGGGGTGCAATTAGTAAGAATGTTTTGACCATGTTTTTTTTATTTTTCTAAGGTTTATACATGTTTTTTCTATTTTAATGTTTTCCTAAGACTAAACTAAATTTCTGATGTAATGCAGATGTGGGCGGAGTTCAACCAGTGGGAGAGCCAGAGCATGGAGCAGATGAACCAACAAAGAGGGATGTTAGGAGAGTAGTCCTTCAGGATTCAGATATGGCTAAGACTCTTGTTGAGCTTCAACAGCACATACAGGGGTTGACCTTCGGGATTTCGAATTGCCAGATCGAAGAGTTACCCATGTGACTGCAGCGCCACACTATTTTTGTTCCTAACCGCTGGATACGGTTACTGTGTCGGATAGCTAGATCAATAGCATGTTATCATGAGCACCACTAATTTAATTTTGACATTTTGCATACATTTTGAGGTCAGATGACCAATGTGTCTTGCGCATAAATTTTGTAAAAACCTATAACTATCTATCTATTTTGATTTCAGTGTTTTCCTATGTTTATTGTGAAATCTTATTCAATTATGTGAATGTATCTTTACATGTGTCGCAAATGTTTGTTTATAACATAATTCGCTAAAGAATGAGTCAATGTGTTCAAATTTCTGGAAATGTGAAATGTATTTCCAAAAGTCAAACTCTTAGGAACATACGATGCGCGTTGGATTTATAACAATATAAACACTAGTAAGTTGTAATACCATAGGTTGTGAGTCTAACCTTATGATGGTGCAGTTAATACCAAATTAAATGGCATCAGATAGAAGTTTGATCAATGCGCTATACTCAGTGATATTGTTTGTAGATCGACCAATACAAATCCCTTGAAAACTCACTAACTCGTTGTTTGGAGAGAAAATGGCCCACGCTGTAGAGGATAGATTCTACATACTACGACTAGCACCATCAACATACCCAACAAATATTTCCAAATATTTAGACATCTGTGATGAAATGTAAAGCGGATTACTAACTTCAGGAAAACTCTAGAAAACAAACTAAGACAGTAAATGAAAATCAATAACATATATATAATATAATACAAAAAATTACTATGCTTATGATTAAGCATAGTAACGTTTCAAATACAACCCATTGCGGGGCTACATCAACGGAATTCCATCATAATCTACCAACTCGTAGGCACCCTTAGCAAGAAATATTTTGACAATATAAGGGCCATGCCATAATGGCTCAAATTTTTTTGTACCTATTACATCAGATTCCTGATGATAAAGAAGGGCCAGGTCACCCTCTTAGAAAATGCAAGGCTGGACATGCTTGTCGTATTGCGCCTTTATATGTCTCTTATGCGCTTCGTTGGCCAATTGGGATTCACGACGCGTTTCATCAAGATAGATGCGGTTAAAAATACACACTTCTTTAGCATAGGTGTCACGTAACAAGTCAATTGCGATTTTTAATGAAGGTATTTCACATTGGATCGGCAAGATAGATTCCAGACCATACACTAATTGAAAGGGGGTAAATCCAGTTGTGTTTCTCACTGAGGTTCAGTACGCCCACAAGGCTGAGTACAGGATTAAATGCCAATTTATTTTATGAACTCCTATCATTCGTTTAAGAATATTGTTAATAGCCTCAAATTTTCCATTTTATTGTGGATAATAAGGAGTAGAAATATCATGTGACAGTCCTAATTTGGCAGTCAAATAATTCATCATATGATTGCGAAAATGCCAACCATGATCTGTGACTATAGCCTGTGGGACCCCAAACCATGAAATGACATGATTAAAGAAAAACAATGTAGCAGTTTTTCCTGTGTTGTTGAATGTAGGCATCACTTCGGCCCACTTGGTAAAGTAGTCTACTGCAACAATAATATAACCATGTCCCCCAGACGAACGAGGGTTACAGTTCATGAAGTTAATGCCCCATTTTTAAAATGGTCCCACGGAGACAACAAGATTCATTGGTGTTATCGGTTTGTGTATTTTACGATCAAATATCTGGCATGCATGACAACTCCTGACCACGAGGATGCAGTCGCGAAATATGGTAGGCCAAAAGTAACCAACACGAAGTATCTTCTGTGCGGTAGCGTATCTAGACAAATGTACACCACAAGCCCCAGCTTGACAATCATTTAGAGCCTTTTTGGCCTCCTCATGTGTGAGGAACCTTCTTAAAATTGTATTGACACCACGACGATAAAGTGTATCGCTGAAAATCAGATAATATTTGGCTTGGTATCGAATAAGTCGTTGGTCAGAGCAAGAGGTATTAGGCCGAAAAATCTAGGTCTGGAGATAAATGATAAAATCCCCATACTAAGGATCAGATTATCCTATCAGAAATAAATACTCTTCAGGAATAGATGGTTCTGACGTAGTAATAGTACTATCAGAGGGAAGGTCACAGAGAAGCTCAGCCAAAACTAAAGACTTCTTTGACTTGGATTCGATGAATTCCAAATCAAATTCCTGCAAAATTACAATCCATTTTGAATACTTACCCCCCAACAATTGATGTGATAAGATGTAAGTCATGGGATTGCAATCTGAAATGAAAATGGTCTTCCGGAACAGAATATAGTGGCGAAATCTTTGGACAACTTGAACAGCTGCCAAGGCAAGCTTTTCTATGTAGGAATACTTCACTTTCGTATCATTGAGATTACGACTCAAATAATAGATCAGATGTTCTATCCCATTTTATACTTGGACCAATACCATAGAAATGGTCATATCAGCCACGACGATATATAAGAGATAATCACTCTGATAATTGGGGGGATACATTAATGACGCCCAGACAAGTGTATCCTTGACAGCATAAAAATAGGCTTGCGCAACTTGGTCCCAATGGAAGGGAATCCCCTTTTTCAAGAGTCGATTAAATACTTTAGCCATTTCAGCATAGTTGGGTATGAACCTCCTTAGGAAGTTAGTCTTTACCTGAAGTTTCTGTAACTGAAGAAAATTTGATGGCACAGGAAAATCAAGAATGGCTTGGACCTTTAGTGGGTCTATTCGAATTCCTTCTTTTGAGATGACGAATCCTAGAAAACGACCAGAACCAACACAAAACACACATTTATGTGGATTGAGGCATATTTTGTAGTGTCGGCAGCATAAAATATAGCTCTCAAATGCATCGGATGATCATTCTGGTTTCGTGAATGCACGGGTGAATCGTCTAGATAGGGTTGAACAATGTGTTTTATGTCATTGAAAGCATAATCCATTTCTCTCTAAAAAATTTCCCCAGCGTTCTTTAAACCAAACGGGAGTTTTCGATAAGTGAATGTGCCCCAGGGACAGATGAATGTTGTATTATATTGGTCTTCTGGGTGGATATTGATTTGATTTTAGCTAGAAAATACATCCATGAATGAAAAGATTTCGCATCCAGCACAATCGTCAATAATCTGGTCGATAAATGGAGTATCATAGTTGTCTTTTGGACAAGAAAGATTGACATCCCAATAATCAACGCACACTCTGATGGTTCATTGTTTTTTCATAACAAGAACAATGTTGGAAACCCACTATGTAAGCGAAACAGGGTATATGAAACCAACACGTAAAAAAATTTCAACTTCTACTTTAATGGCAGTAGCCTTCTTCGGATGAATAGGACGAAGGCGTTGACGTACCAGCTTGACATCAAGGTACATATTAATAGTGTGTTCAATGATACTAGTATCTACGCCAGGCATTTCCTTGTAAGAACAAGAAAATACATCACGAAATTCATGAAAGAGAGAGAGATATGTTTTGAGTTATGATGGAGAACAAGACACGCCGACATGAACGTTTTCTACAATGTCAGGTTTGGTCGAAATATCGATAGAAATGGTTTCTTCAATATTTGACAAATTTCACTCGAAATCGATTGCATTAATAGGAAAAGAATTTGAAAATAATGTTTTGATCGATGGGTGATATAGTTCACTAAGATTATCTTCTTCATAATCCTGAAGATGGGAGAAATGATGATGATCTTCCCATGGTTCTCCTTCTGACATCATGGTTTACATAATATTCTCATCTGTCAATAAAGTTGAGGAAAAAGGATCAGATGGAGTACCATAATCTAATGAATGATCAACCCAAACGACTGGTGATGATGATTTCAGATTCGCCGCCCAAGCCATGTAGATTGATTTTTATGCTAGCTCAATTGGGCTGGGCAGCAGAAACTCATCCAACGTAACAACGTTAGAATCAC
Organism: Pinus albicaulis; assembly: GCA_034641835.2. Taxonomy (NCBI): domain Eukaryota; kingdom Viridiplantae; phylum Streptophyta; class Pinopsida; order Pinales; family Pinaceae; genus Pinus; species Pinus albicaulis. The sequence continues at coordinate 202,869,383 of CM076569.1, forward strand.
CCGTAATCTTACTTAAGTCAGATGGAGTGGAAGATATCATGTAGCAGGTCTCTATACTTTCAATTTCTATTGACGTCGCAAGTGGTGATAATGCAAAGGTTCCCATGAGAGTGGAATCCTTTAAGAGTCCTACACCAATGTTCTAAAGTGCAATTTGGGGAGCGTGAACTAACAGAACACTTCCAGTTACCTGCGAACTGCAGGCAAAGAAGGATAGCTTATTGATGATTGTGATGACACCTTTATGTGGAAAGGCGATCATTCTAAAATATATAGAAACAATCGTAGTCATAACATATAACCATGGCCTTCCAAGTACAATATTGTAGTTAAGGGGTTCGTTAATGACCTTAACTTCAACATTCACTATTTTTCCCCCTAGTTCAACATGCCGGTTATTGGTAGTACCGCAATTCTTATATGTATGTCCATCGAAAGATTTCAACGTCGTTGGCGATTGAAATAGGTGCGACGAGCCAAGTGACTTCCAATAGTTTAGAGACATACTACACATAGATGCTCCCTCATCAATAATAGTACGATGAAAAAGGTTATTGAGAACATTTACTTGGATGGATAATGTCGATTCTGCTGGTAATTGCGGCAAATAGCCCGTATGATTAAAGACTACGAAATTGGAATCTGTCGGATCAATTCCACCAATTGCTAACAACAAAGCCTGCTTCAGGGAGGGACAATTTTGAAGCACCTCAAGTGCTGACATAGCTGAAGGGGATTGAGCCAAATATTCAACTATATTATAATATTTAGTAGCTCTGGCTGAAGGATTTAATGTTGATTTATGAACGACTCCATTCGGTGGCTTTATTGTCAATTCAGGAACATCAGTGGGCAGTATTGATTCTATAGACGGATTCGTGGTCAAGGTATTAGATCAGTAGCCTAACTACCGTAATCTTTATTATGCATTGACACCAAAACATCAGTTGATGGCTTCGTGACAGATAGCATCAGCACTTGGGAACTAGAAGCTGGATCCATAACAACCAATTTTTTGTCCAGATTCGTAAATGGATTTGTCAACATAGCTAACGCATGTGAGTTCTTAACCATTTTTGAGACTTGAGCGTGGTGAGGACAATCCCGAAAAAACTGTTCCTCATTATAGATTATGCAAGGGTAACGAGGTTTTTGATTTCCAGACGATTGATCAGATGATCTTTCCTGTGGGGTAGAAGTTTTCTTTTTCTTTGATTTCCCTTTTTCTTACTTTCGGGTTGCTTGTCACTTTTTCCCTTGTTAGATGACACAACATGGATTTCGGAAGAAGGCACAAGATCAGATGCAGTAGAGTGACATGTGCTTGCAGTACCGACCATACCATTGTCGGTGTGATCATCCTTAGATGGAGGAGGAACAATAAAATTAGATCACGGAGCATTAGGAATTTTCTCATAGACTGTGCCAGACTGAGTCTAAATCAAGTCTAAATATAGGGCACAAGCAATGACCTGCTCTTTAGTGACGACGCCACCCTTAGCCACATCCTCAGTTATAGATGGTAACAGGGACTTAATGAACCACTAAGCAAGGAGTTGATCAGGAACAAATGTCTTAACCATTCTACGATGACGACGCCACCCATGAATATGATCAGAAATGTGAGTAGCATTAGTTTGTTTAAAATTAGTCAAGAGTTCCGTTCCAATTTCATATCGTATGGATAACTGGAAGTGGGTCAAAAATACAGTAGCTAGGGAAGTGAAATTATTAAAAGAAGCTCTTGGTAACTCAGTGTACCATTTTGCAGCCGGACCAGTGAGCGTACACTAGAAAAGACATAGTCGAATAGAGTCATCATTTAGGGAGTTAGATGAACACCACAAATGATAAGTCATAACATGAGTCGACGGGTCTTCCCCAAGGTTTCCATTGAACTTAGGAATATCCAAGGGTAATTTATGGGGTATCACTGGCCACCAAGGAGCATAGTTGATTGGATCATTGGTGAGCCAGTTTAAATCTGGTGACTCTAAAGCTGCAACAAAGGGAAACTGTCGATTAAGGTCAGGTTGAGCATAGCCAGGGTATGATGGAATTACTTGGGTAACAGGCCTTTGAGCACCAGCATAAGGAATCAGTTGCTATTAACCCGAATAGGGGTTGTTTTGATAAGAAAACGCTTGAGGAATTAGTTGAACAAAACCTAGGTATGTTACTTGTTGAAATGAAGGTTGTGGCATTTGCACTTGTGGTTGCCAAGGGGTTTGTCCACCAATATTATAACCCAAACTAGGATAGCTTGGATTCGTTTGTGGATAGGTATAACCTAGTTGCGGCTGCGACATCCCATAATATGGTAATCCAGCTTGTGAATAAATGATTCCGGATACAGGTGGTTATTGTTAACTAGCCAAAGGAGTTGGAGTCTGAGGGCCCAATACTTGAGGGTATTGGGTTGAAGGACCCGCCTGAGACGGTTGAGGTACAATAGTTTGAGTCTGTAACAGGGGTAATTATGTATTAACAAGTGGAGTTGATGTGGGTGCAACAGGTTGAACTGGTTGATACGAGTGTACAACTGTTTGTGGTTGGATAGGCAAAGTGGGCTACCACTAAAAAACATTCATTCCAACATTAGGATGACCAAATAAGGATGGAGTATTGTTAAAATGGGTGACCATAGGTTCCCCCCCAACATGAGGAGTATAATAATATGGAAATATTGTTCTCCAAATGTAGGGAGTCCATTTGAAATTGTACTAGATGGAATATACCCAAATGGACCAGCTTGATATTTCCCTGATGATGTGTATACAGGATCAAGCCATTCAGTACTCACTATATATTTACCAGTTAGAATCCAAGATGATGACATTGGTGAAGTCCATGGGTTTGAGGATGCACCAGAGAAGGTTCCCAATAAATATTGGTAACCAAGTGGGACGGAAGGGCCACCATATATATGTGACTCTAGTGAAGTCGTGAACATCAACGGGGTAGCGAGAGCAGGTGCTATCGCAATTGGAATAGATGGTCCAACCGAAGATGTTGGCTTAGGCATGGTTATTCGACCAAATGTATACCCTATTAGATTGATGGGAACTCTAATAGACACAGGAACAAAAAAAACAGAGGCAAGTGATTGAGGAAAAGACTCGTACAGGTAAAGCTCCGCCCCAAAATGAGTTAAAGTTAAAGGTGTTTCATCTTGTGGTATTTCTTCAACCAAAATTAAACCAGGTGGAAGGATTTCTTCATCAAGCCCAAAGTATATTTCAGGAGGTTGACTGTGCGATATGGGAGACTCAATGGCTACAATAGATTGTGGGGCGACTGATACAAGAACAACTTCCGGTCGTTTGACTTTAGGATGCAGATGTTTTGGAAAAAAAGAGACAAGATCTGGATCAACTTCCAGTTGAACAACGTCAGGTTCGGGAGGTATGGTCTCATTGATTAGATGGATTGTGACCATGGGTAGCTGTGAGGACTCCGTCTCGACAACAGTGGATGAACCAGGATTTGTAAAAACAACTTGTGCTGACTCTGGTATATGTGAGGATGATGTCACACCAGAGGTACAGATAGTACTAGTTTTGGTAGAGCGATGTCACCTTCGTCAATCAGAAGTAGCTTCTGGTGGTAAAGGTGGTTTCAGTGCTATTCTACGTGAACAACGGGGAAAGGGATGTTCTTCTTCCACGATGACTGATTTATTTTATGACAAAAACAAATAAACAAAATAAAAGGGTAATTCTAGGTAAAAGGTTTACCAAGTAATTGTGAACTGCATAATACCTCCTAGGGAACCAAGAAGTATGGGCAGGAAATCTCTCTGAATGTTGTGTTTGATGTATCACAAGCTACAAGGCAGTCGACTCGGTTCACTATGGATGGATAGAAACCTAAATTTGTCCTCCCAAATATACCTGAAGGTACGTGGAGGCCCAAGTCCGTATTAGCATTGTCTAATGCAAAACCGCACAGTGAGAGCACCCCCTTATACTTTCTGTACTAGAACACCACCCAATATACCCGAAGGTATGTGGGCGAGCTCTGATATACTTACGTACGTGGAGTGAGGTATCACACTCGGAATGTATCGTAGAAAATTAACAACATCTTCTACTTTTAATGACGTCGGAACATGTCTCTAGCCTAGACCTTCTAAATGTTATCGTTATGGTTCCAATGCTTTTTTAGGTAAATTGATGTAAATTTTAAGTTTATCTTGTTTATAAATTTTCCTTTTAAGGTTCATCGCATGATGTGATGGAAATTCCTAAAATGCAAACTAAAATGATAAGAAAACTTTTTTATTTTAGCTTTTTCAGTGAAAATCCTAGCTACTAAGGGAAAGAGCAATCAGTTTTGAGAGAAAACAACAAAGAGCACAAACTAAAATGCAACTTTCCTAACTTGTTCCTATGCAAAACACACAATTCACTATATGCACATGCATGTTTTTCTTTTCAGTCCCCTTAATGTGAATGAAAAAAGGAAACTATATGCATCAAATCAACAAAAAAAAATGCTTTCTTCTTTGAAAAACGATGAATTTAACAACAATTTCTCTTTTAGGAAAAATGAAGAATGAAACTACAATTTTTCCTATAGGAAACGAATAATTTAACGACAATTTCCTTTATGAAAACAAATGGATCTAATGCAAAAATCAAATACTTTGAATTTTCTTTGTCAATGATAAAGAAAAATACTTAAAGAGACATTGAACAAACTTACTTTTCAAAGGAGGAAGAAAGAGGCAAATTCACTGGTCTCTAAGATGTATCAGATAGTTGAAAACACGACAAAAAAATGGTTGAGAATGATAGCAATGACAAATTCAAATGGAATTTGGTTGGCTAAGGGGGAAACGCAGTCTCTAAGGGGAGATAGTGCATTGCAGTGCACCCCTGAGTGGGAGATAGTGCACTGCAGTGCACTGTGTCTTGACCAATAGTGCGTTGGGCACAGCAAAGATTGAAAATTCAAGCTACATAACACACTTCTAATGCAATTCTTTGATTCAAAAGTCTAATAATTGAAAGTAGATGCTACTGGGTGGATAAGCAAAGGCAAAAACACCAGGAATTATAGGAAACTCCCCATCGGAGTTGCCAATTTGTTATGCAAAATTATAATCTACGGATAAATCAAATTCCCTAAGTGTAGTGCTAGGCACTTAGAACAACAGATTAAAGACTTTGCTATCACTTTCTCTAAGAATAAATAGAGATACAGAAAGATAGAAGAACCTACTTGTGATCCAAGTGCTTCCTATTCTCCTTCTGTTGCTTTTTTTGTAGCCTCCAATCCAACTTAGATCGCTAGATTGATTCCTACAAGTATAAACAGAGAATAGAAAACATATTGCAATATACAGATGCCTAGTTATCTTAATCACTTAAATCAATTAAACATGAAACATATATATCATTCAAGATCCCATTTCATGAGAAATAGAAACATAAACAGATACATATATGGGAAAATGAACATCAATCTTTATTAAAGAGTAGAAGAACACTGTTACCGATGAAATAGGTAACTGCACTGTTACCTACTTTTTTTTGGTAGCATAAAAAGCACCCAATTTTGAAAAGTGGTGATGCAGAATCACCCCCTTTTTTTTTGTGCACATTTTTGACACTCTAATATTTTTATTTATGAAGTATGAATATTTGTTTTAAAATGTTAGTGATTTTCATGCTAATTTTGAAACGTATTGATGCAGCATCAAATTTTTTTTTAGAGCGGTGATTTTCATGCTAATTTTGAAACGTATTGATGCAGCATCAACCTTTTTTTTTTAGAGTGGTGATTTTCATGTTGGTAATAAAACACAAAACTTGGATAAATATATATATATAAAAACAATAAAAATGTAAAAAAAACAAAATTAACTCGTAAAAATAAAAAATTTAGACAAAAATAAATAAATAAAACAAAAAAAAAAACAAAAATATTCGAAAATTATATCAAAAGAAATGACAAAATTTGAAGAAAAAAAAAACACACACACACACACACACATAATTTAAAGAAAAAAACAAAAATTAACCAAAAAAATTTTAAAAAAGAAAAACATCAAAAACATTATTTTCTAAGTTATTAAAAAAAACTATATAATTAAAAAATAATAATAATAATAAAATAGAAAATTTAAAAATAATTTAAATTACAAAATTAGAATTTAGATTAAAAAATAAAATACAAAAAAAGAAAAAATTAAATTTAAAATTAAAAATTAAAAAAAATAATAAGAAGAAGAAGAAGAAAAAATACAAATTTTAAAATTAACAAAAAAGACAAATTTAAAAAAACAAAAAAAACAAAATTTAAAATTGAAAAAGAAAATTAAAATAAAAGAATTAAATAAAAAAAATTATCATTTAAAAACAAAAACAAAAAAAATGAAAAAAACCGCATGCAAATAATTAAAAAACAAATATCCATAAATTTACTCTCTTTTTTTTAATGAAACAATTTATAAAATTTAAAAATGAAAAAGTAAATAAACTAAAAGATTAAAAAAAATAATAATAATAGTCAAAATTTAATAAATTTAATAAATAAATTTTAAATTTTAAAAAATAATTAATCTAAAATATTAAATTTAAAAACAAAATTTTAAAAAAAAAACCCCAAAAAATTAAAACAAATTAAATTTAAAATAAAAAAATTTGAATTAAAAAAATAATAATTTTAAATTTTTTGAATTAAAATAAATAAATAAATAAAAATAAAATAAATTTTAATTTTAAAATTTCAAAAAAATTAAAAATTAAAAATTTAAAAAAAATTTAAAAAAAAAAAAAAAAAAAAGAAGAAGGAATTTTTTGATCGTGGTGGCGCCGCCAATCGGCCTCCCGCCCAAGTGGCAGCGGAGGTCGGCCACTTGGCGGCCTCCCCGCCCTCCAAGCAACCAGCCTCCGCCGCCACCTGGGCGGGAGGCCGATTCCCCGAATCGCCCTCCCGCCGCGGAAGAGCGATTCCCAGAATCGGCCTCGTGCAATCGGCCTCCCAGAAATTTAATTTGTTTAATTTTTTTTTTCCTAAATTTTATTAATAACTTTTATTAAATTTTGTTTTTTTTATTATTTAATTGATTTTTTTTTTAAATTTTTTCATATTTTTTTTTATTATTAAATTTTATGTTTAGTTTTTTCATTTAATTTTTTAAAATTTAATAAATTTTGTATTTTTTTTTTATTTATTTGAATTTAATATTTTTTTTTATTTTATTTTTTTTATTATTATTTTTTTAATTACATAAAATTATTGTATTTTTTTATTTCAATTAAAATTGTGTATTTAAAATTAGATTTTTTTTAATTAAACTTAATATTTTCAAATTAATTTGTTTTTTATTTTATTTTTTATTTAATATATTTTTTTTACTTAATTTTTTTCAATTTTTCATTTTTAATTGATTTTTAAAGTTTTTTAACTTTTTATTTTAACAATGTTTTTTTTTTTTTTCAAAATTTATTTGTTTATTCATTTATTTGTTAAAATTTAATATTTTTCTTTTTTTAATTTAATTTATTATTTTAATATTAACATTTTTTTTTTTAAATTTAATAAAATATAATATATATATTTTTAATTTAAGTTTATATATATATATATATATATATATATATATATATCTATATATATATATATATATATATATATAATTTAAATTTAATTTATTTGTTAAAATTTATTTGTTTTTTTAATATATATTTTTTTAAATTTAATATTTTTATTGTATTTTATTTTCATTTTTTATTTTTAATTAATTTTTCATTTTTTTACTTTTAATTTAAATAATGTATTTTTTATTTATTTATTTTTTTTTTAATTTATTAAAATTTAATATATTTCTTTAATTTTATTTTTTTTTAATTTAATAAACATTTTCTTTTTCTTTTTTAAATTTAATTTCTATATTTTATTTTTTTATAATTTTTTTTTTAATTTAATATTTTTTTTTTCTATATATTTTGAAATTTTAATCTATCAATTTTTATTTTTTTTTTAATGTTTGAATTAAAATTTTTATTTTGTCTTTATATTTATTTTTTTATTCCTATATATTTTTAAATTTTAAGCTTTAAAATGTTTTTATTTTTTAGATTTATTTTTTTCTTAAATTTTAGGTTTATTTTAATGTTTGAATTTTAAAAATTAAAAAATATTATTTCTATTTTTAAAAATGTCAAAAATATGACACAAATTTATTTTTTTTGTTAATCCAGCATCAACTGGTTTTGTTTTGAGGGTGTTTTTTCAATCCTTTTTTCAAGAAACAATTTTGTTTTTAGCATAATTTTATAAAATGTTGAAATTTGACCTTCAAAAAAAACCAAGTGCGTTCTGGAATACACTTTTTTTGTTTTGGGAGTGTTTTTTCATGTTTTTTGAGTCTTTTTGGGCTAGAGTTCCCGTTTTGAGGTCAGGTTACCTATTTCATTGGTAACATTGTTGAAGGGGAAGGTTACAACCAATGATCGATTTGATGTCACTAGCTCCAGCTTCATCCCAACCTCATCACATTCAACATCTCACCAGCAGCATATCATTTCTTTGACTCTCTCATTTGAGAATCCAACAGCATTTCTTTACCAAAATTATTCCTCCCCTAGCACTAATCTATGCTCAATTTATAGGGCAACTGAAGGTAGTTTCTCAATGAATGAATTTCTAATCATAGGCAAGACATGTTTCCAAGTTCAAAGGTGTTAGATGGACACATGGATTCAAAGTTTGACACATATGAACTCTTATAGAAGGCATTGGCCATGTGGATATTACGGAACAATGAGAATTTCACTCCCATTTGACCAACGCACCCTTGAATGCCGGGAAGTGCACTGCAGTGCACCCTTGAATGGAGGTAGTTGCATATGCAACACAGTTAGTCCCTTGAGAGGCAACGCTAGTGAGCTCATAAGTGATATAACATATACTTCAAACCTTGGAAATCTCACAATAGAAGTCATGAATGATTTGCTCTTCTCTTAGGGCATGTAGCAACTGAAATGTAAGGGTATGATAGACCCTTATTCATTGGTCCTGGGGATGATGTCCAGTTTGACCAGGTCATGGGGATGATGCCCAAATTGACCTATAACATCAATCGAACGAATATAGTGAGTTTTTTATGGTCATACGAATTGGTAAACCACCACCATACACCATATAATAGCGGTGGTAATACATATCAAGGATTAAATACTGTTATGTCAAATTTAAAAATGTTAACCAAAATGTTAACAAATTCTGCCAAAACAAACATGGCCATTCCAACGATCACCGAAATGAAGCAAAGTCGAGGCGGGGATTTGACCTTGCGACTTCCTCCTGCCCAACATAGACCTCCACCGTTACCCCGAGTAGGTTGACTTCATTTTTTCCTCCCAAGAAAGTGTATTTAACCCTTAATTCACTGCCATTCAGCCCAACAGTGGATGAGCGTTAAGCCAATGGAGGAGCGCAGAGCCGAACGGTGAACGGTGGAACCGCGCCCAGGAAAAACCATGAGCGCTTGGAACTTTTCCCAGGAGAGGGTGTGGAACACTAATGCAGGAGAATCTTAAGATGCCTGAAATATTCCCTGGGACATAATTTTTCACTTTATTAGAATGATGCCAGTATTATAGTCAAATTTCACGAACAGGGAATGCGATGGTGAAGTCAGATCTTTCATCTGAGTAGTAGATTTGTAGGCACCCCACAACATGGAATTTTTAAAGAATATCAAGGAATCTAAAATATTCCCTTAGAGGCTGAAATTCGATAGAACCAGAATGCAACCAACATTATACTCAAAGGACTTGAAATTTCGCAGGGATCACAATGGCGAGATAAGATTTTCCCTTTGAGGAGTAGATCTTCAGTCACCCCAATGGAACAAAATCTTTGAAGAATCGTGGGGAATCTAAAAGATTCCTAAAGGCCCAGATTTTGACGGTGTCAGAATTTGATGTGTGGATAGTCGATTTTACATTACTCGACGCCACAAATTCATTAGTGCAGTCAGATTCAGCAGCTGAACATTCCATTTTTCAGCCAACTTTAGAAGTGAAGGTACATGATGCAGTCATGTATGTTTTCCTTCATTATTGTTGAGATGATGTATTATTTTTTAGAACCATGTTTGACGTTGTGTTGCAGGATCATTATTTCCACTTTATGTGAGTTGCCATTAGCCTTTAATGTTATGTATTTTTTATCCTTGTGTAACTATGTTGATGGGATACTCGTTTCCACATTGTGTGAGATCTTGTTAGTTTTTCATGCTGAAGGAATCCCTTCTTGAGGGAGAGTTCTTATAAGCAGAATGACTCGTGGAGATACAGGGCACTTTGTTTGAGGGCATATGACCTTGTTATGACAAATATTCTTCCATGTACAACATCATCTATTAAAACACTATATGAAGCAGCCTCCGGTATCTTGACACCAAGCCCGGAGATGTAGCCCACATTGGGTGAACTCCGTTATCAAATGTCCCGTGTTCTTGTGTAGCTGATTGTAATCATGTTTCCTCTTGATTAAGCATGCACAAGTGTTCTTTTTATGTTCTTTTCAATGCAATTATAACAACATCACAAAAGTAAAATATCTTGGATAATTCTGGTACTGAAGGAACCTGGATCATTAAAGCTACAGACTTCTCATCCAAAATATCATGGCAGATATCATACTAAGGAAACACACAAATGTGCTTATATCATCATATCACGATCCAAATCGGCATCAGTACATCCATGCAGTCGCATATCATAGAATGAATATCTCAGATCAAAAATTGATCATCCCATGCAAGTATCTTGAAGGGTGCTCAGCAAAAAATTAATGTGTATGAAGCGGCTCAATCATGAATTTACTCAGGTTCTATGCACTATATATATATGGATGGGTGTTCAAACAGAACATCAATGCTTCAATCAACTGTCGATTTCCAAGTCAAGTTCAACAATATTTTTTCATTACTTCTTGAAATTCAATTAGAGTGTCCAAGGATTTGCATTTCCACTTTCCAAAACCTCTTCAATAGCTTCACAATATAGATTTTCTTTTCCAAACTGTAGAAAGTGATTCATCATGCCATGAATCATTATTTCGAGCTTCAAAAACCAACTCCCTCTTACTTCGATCATAATAGGCTTATTTTCTATCAAGAATAGATCATCAATTTGTAAAACCAAAATCAAATTCATACCTTGGGCTCATTTTTAAGTAGAGCTTTGAATCAACACATCTTCTTGACTTCACTAGATAACTGTTAATGTAGACATATCAAGATTTGGGAGCTTGTTTCATACAATGATTTTTGAAAACATAACACTTTACCAAACCAATATGCTCAGCCTTACATAAATCAATATTGTGCAATCAAATCAACTAATTCATCTTATCAAATTTTATATGTCAAATCAAAACTCATATCAAAATCATCAATATTATTGTGACAAATTCTTTGGACCAAGTGACAGGTAGAGCTCACATCCAGATATCAAGTTATGACTTCATCTGTTGGCATGCCAACAAATTTTTCTTTACCAAGAAATATCAAGCCATCCTTGTGATCATAGCATGAATCATTTCTGCTACTAAATATGAATGGATATATCAAGGACAAGTCATATAATTTTCATGTGTATACCAAGAATGAATCATACAAGTTTCACCCATTCATAGTGGGACTGTTGCACATTGAATCACAACTATTTATACTTCAACCAATGTTCCAAATATAATGAGTTAAATACAAAATAAATGCCAACATTAATCACAGAAAGTCACTATGTCCACATAGCACTTTTATCAAGGAAAATCATCAGATATCAATTCAAATCATTTGTCACCAAGTCAAATCCCAAACATATCTCAAGATCACTGTCAAAGTTCTGAATCATTATCAAGCATCATGTCAAAAATTCAAACATTAGCCTCAATAGTTAAATCATAATGACATATTGATATGCATATTCTAGTCTCATACAAACATAATTTTATCCAACACATTCACATTCTCTTAGTAAGTCAAGCATTCACACTTCCCTGCTTACAGGACATTCTATTTTATGCTCCATGTCTGTAGGATTGTCATCCTTCAATTGTACTTCTGATTTCATGTACAAAGCTTCAATACAGGCATAACCGCACCTATAGGCCTTCTTTCGTGCAGTTGAGAGTCTACAACTGCACCCTTAAGCTTGATTTTGTGTCGTTAAGGCTTAGAGTAAGGAAAACTCTCTCTTCTCAAACTAGAACTTTGCTTCAAGCCAAAAATATCATATATTTGTCTATTCATGTCAAAAATCTTACTTCAACAATAAAGAATCTTCTATACATATAATGCAAATGATAATAGGTGTAGGTATCTTATGGAGAGATTCCCCCTCTGAACTAGCAACCCCTTAAGCCATAATTATTCAAGTCATCAACTAGTCTATTGTCGTGCTACAAAAAAATGGTTAGATAATGAAATCCATCTATATTAGGATCTAAAAACATATATTCATCATTGAAAAAACATGTTAACATCAACTAATTCATTATCACATATGAACATGACATCAAACTTTCATCAAGGGTTAGAGTTTTATGATTAAGACGAAAGACAAGTGTAACATCATACTTCAAATATCATGAACACAATATTACTTTCATCAAGTCGGGTCATTCAACTTTACCCTATATCATAATTACTAAGCTCACGAAAACCTAATCACTGTTAATAAGAATATCATGAATATCAATCTCGTTGTTACACATCTATCATCATGGTTACCATGCTTATCACATTCATTCATAATCGAATCAAACTACCATATTGACAAAAATAGTGAGCTAGCCTTCTTATGAAATCCATCATGTCTAAGCTTTAAAAAATGTCAATTATACCAATATATCAAAAATCAATGTAGCTTTATCATGACTAGAATGTAAGATATTTGCCCAATACTAAGTACACCATCCCATCAAGTGTACCATGAATCAAAACTTTCATATGCATAAGCCAATTGTGAAGGTGATATTCTCATCATACCTTAGGTCTTACCTTGCCATCAAATATTGCATTTTAAACAATACATCATACATATTGTGCAGTGTTCATATACATGTACACCTTCTTATTTGATATTGGCAGCAGGAGCACTTTGTCAATTTCTTCGTCATGGGAAACTATAGATTTTCTCTTCCTGTACTAGCCATATTTTCTTGAATCTCATATGATCCTCAAGAAGGATCCACTTATCGCATCTCATCAAGAGGTTAGAAGTGTCCAAAGACTCAAATATACATGCAGGAAGTATAAATAATAATCAAAACAATAATCAGATCAATAAGTCATAAATAAGTAACATAAATCAAAAAGTACTTATCTTCAATGAGAGGTGATCATCTCCCTCTTGAACCAGCCTTCAAGAGCCATCACTGTTCATTTTCCATATAACAATGTTGCCTTCAATATTTTAGCCAACTTTATCAGCAACCAGGCCTAATAGAGACTATCCCATTTAGGGCTTCATCAAATTTTCCACAAGTGCTTGAACATATTCACATTGATCCTGCTAGCATATCACAAATATTTTCCATAAACCAGGGTTTCTCTAAAAGCCTAACCTCATAATATCCATCAAATCCTAATAACCAAATTTACTAGGGTTTCCTTCAAAACCTAGAATTCTTTTAGGTCTCCTCCATCATCTCTTGCTTCCATCAATGGTGTCATCATAAGGGTGATATCCATGACTTTTCTTCAACCCACTTTTGATCCCATGTTAATTTTTCTTAGTTATATATTGTTCTTTCCTTTTTTAATTGCATTTCACATTTCCATATTAATTTCACCCCATGAAATCATAACATTGTTCATATTTACATCATTATTCAACAACATATGCAACTATGAAGAAATAACAATATCATCATCATCAATGTAGCAGAACATAAATGAACAATAGAAGAAAATCATTCACACATAGAGACACCAAGATTGGTCGGAGACCAGGGAAAAACCCACTATGGGGAAAACCCTTTAAAATTATTTTACTTATTAGATTTCCGTTGACTGATTCAGCAAAAGATAGTACAATGATCCATATTTTCATCCATACAACTATCCAGCAAAATCAACTAAACAACATCCATGAAATTAACCCAACAATGCTCATACTCAAAACCCTGATTCAAAAGCCTGTAATGAATTGTTACTATCTACGGTCAACTTCCAAACACTGTGGTCAATGAGCGAAAAGCTTTGTTTCAAACATGGAATGGTGAAATCAATGTGAAAGAATAAGAATTCATTTCCTTTATTATTCACAATAATGTACATTTATACATTTCTTTATGACCCTTGGTCTTCACATACCAAGTGGTCTCTTAGACTTTGGTCACTGTTCACATTCCACACCAACCCTTAGCGGATTAGGTGTCCAACATTCCCCCCTTAATCCGAAGGGTTATGTATGAGTCCAAGAAGAGAGCTATAATACAAAATAAAATAATGCATGACAACAATAGCTTGAATGTGCTCTCTAATATGATGGCATAAGGTGATAGTTTAAAGATGACCACAAACGCTGGAACGCTTAGTGCAGTTCCCAAAACTCTTTTGAATCTGGAACGAAGTTGAAGTCTTCTACTGGAGGAAGTGATCATAATGCTTTGAAGAGGGAGACCTTTAACCTGGAAAATGGAGGTATGCAACCTACATAAAAAAGGGAGAACCTCAACCTGAAAATGGAGGTCTCAACTTGCAGTGGTTTAAGGATGACCACCAACTCTGGAATGCTTAATGAAATTCATGGAACTCTTCCAAATCTGGCAAGAATCCGAAGTCTTATGCTAGAGGAAGTGTCCCCAATTCTTTGAATATGGAGAAGCTCAACCTCACATAGATGGTTTAAGGCTGACCAACAACCAAAGGCATGCTCAGGGCCATCTCTGTCTCTGGCTACAACTCTGAATCTGGTATGGCAGGTTGTGGCTCAGACTCACTTGATGTGGCTTTGAAACTTGTATATGGCCATCACTTCCCCCCCTGTCAGAATACAAGGTGAGAATATGGAGAAAAATCAACTGCAAGCTTGTTCAATACTCTAGAAAATATCATATGACTGAAATATCTTCTTGGTTGTTGAAACTCATTGCCAAGAAGTGATCCATCCAAGATGAATATTTGTTCTTGCACAGGTTTGTTTCTGAAGCATATGTGTGAAGAATGAGTGGTTTAATGACAGAGATTGCATGGATGAAGATAAAAACAATGATATTTCATATGACCAACTTTATCACAATGTTGGCATTTGACATTATGTTGTGGATGTTGTGGAAGAGAAGAATCTAGAATAGTTGAAGGTGAATTGTCATGAATAAATCCAACAGTCTGAAACTAAATGGGCTTTGATTAATCTAGAATATGAAATGACACATCCTTGTCATATCCAAGACCAGTTTTGTGCTTGTTATGGACAAGCTCTTCCCAAGGTCTGATAATGGGCTTGGGAAGTGTAGACTGAACTTATGCATATGTATGCAAATCTGCTCTTGAACTAGGCACTGAATGTGAATCAACCTCAACTTTATATTCTTGTTGTTGATAGGAGTCTGTCTCAATGTTCTAAACAAAAACAGGTTCAGAATGATAACTCCACTGTTGTAATTCTTCTTGTTGGAGTTGAGATTCGAGCTGTATATATATATATATATATATATATATCATCTTATGCATTTTATAGATATGTCTAAATGTTAAAGAAAGTTTCCTTGCTGATGTTTATTATAGAAAGTTTCCTTGCTGATGTTTATTATCTCATTACCAGTGGAATTTATTATAGCATTCAGTAATTCTAATACATCATAATTTTTTTCCATTATGTCAACAAAATAAAAGGCTCAAGGAAACAAAAGAGGAGTGTCGCATTTTCAAGAAATGTGTGCAAAGAGTCCAAAAGATCCTTGAACCAGACCATGAAACAATTTGAGTATTCCTTCAACACTATAATTCTTTTTTGCCCAAATTTGCAAGGAGACAGCAAATGTAAAATGGTTTTTTTTTTACTCTACAATCACAGGAATGATAACATTAAATATTTAACTGAGTGATTTTCATCTAAAATGGTAGGGATGACCTTTCGAGCTATGCTCGCACGGTCCATCACAGAAACAAGAACTGGATCCTAACATGCATGCAAACCTTGTTCTGAAAATAAAAGGATTTTATAGCATAGGTGGTGGAGGCACCTGAGATTTTTCCATTCCCACCCAAGATATTATGCCCACAGCAACTAAAATTATGTCATACTTTAAGTCACTGCTTTTATTATTCCTTGAGCCCTTCAAATTTGATACAGTTAAGGAACCAACAACAACAGACTGTGGATTCAAGATTTGTTTATAGACTTCCAAATGCAACTCAGGAGACTTTTCTGTCAATTCTAAAGACTTCTGATACAATTCATTTGTGGGATCCCGTTCTACTGCGTGTTGAAAATATTTAGAAGCCATCTTGAAGTAAATTTTTGAAAATTTATGTTTTGGGATAATAAATTCATGCGATGTATGTGCATTTCCCAAGCACCACAACATATCATGTTTATTTGGGCTAATTTTCAATGCCTCTTCGAGTTTTGACACATAATCTTTTACCATCTTCACACAATCTGAACCTTGTTGAAATTTAGATATCTCCAATAGATCACCTCCCCATCTTGTGAGGTTATCTGCATTTTCAGGGCTTCACAAGTTGCCTCACATTTCTCCCTCTGATCTACTCTAATTCCGTGCGATGGAAGAAATGATGATTCCGCCGACGGTGCGGGAGAATACAGTGGCCGAGGAGCCGACGAGGCCGAGGGTGTCAATGGGAGGTATGACTATCAAGTGATGGTCGGTAGGGTTGGTAACCGAGAGTTTTGGAATGGTGGTTTCAGGCCATGAGTTATATTATAACATGGGAGGTCTAATGTCACTCGTTCACATCCGGCATATAGCAGTTGCGTCTAGGAGGAGCCGTAAGAGGTGTTAAATTTATTTATGGTGGTGGTATAACCAATATATATTACCAAGAGCTGGACGATATACAGATGAGGTATGTGATAAATCGTTCGAAGGAGCCACGATGGGTGGTATGGCGGTTTGATTCCACGATGTCAGAACAACGACGGTCCATACAAAACAGTCACATAATAGCATAGCAATTACGACCATCAGCGCGGATATGAACCAAATTTCATGTAAAACATGAATTAAATCAGCGTACCAAGAGCAGAGCAACCGCATGAGCCAGAGCGATGGCGAGCCCCTCGAACACCAATACAAGCGATAATACCAACAAGGACCCAAATCCGTAAACCACTTCAAACCACACAGGAAGTCCCCATGACTCGTCCAACGCTGCTATTGACGATACCGCCAAGCCTCCCATCGTTCTCCAGTAAGAATTCAATGAGGGCAGCTCACCCCCACGCCACAGATAAATCTACAAAATTCCTAGATATTTAAGCTGGTTTTCTTGGAACAAAATTCACAGCACCGAACGAATATTTCTACCATAGTTCTTCGATGAGAAATCCACTGCAAAGACCCCCGAAGTATAGGAATATAATGATATATGAAGAAATCATAAACAAGAGGATTGCTTACAAAGGTCAAAAAATGTTGGTTGGCCAAGAAAAAAAGGCCGAGAATATGGAAGAAATCTCATAACTATGAGCAGCACACGTGTGATCTACTCAACATTAGTCATATGTGCAGAGAATCATGGCTAGAATAGCAAGACTGAAATGGCCACAAAAATCAGTGGTTTTGAAACCATGTCAAATATGGAATGGTGAAAACAATGTGAAAGAATTAGCCTTCATTGTCTTTATTATTCACAATAATGTACTGTAGAAATTATATACAATATGCATGTATATATCCGGACTCTCCTGATCTAACAATATTTATCTTCTTGCTAAATACAGAATCCTTCCAATATAATTCTTGCGGAAATTTAATCAACAATTGCAAAACACATGAAGCAATAAAAACACACATAACACAGTTGTTTAACGGGAAAGCCTGAAGCTGAAAACCCCAACTATCATATTATGTATCATGGAGATCATATGACAATCTCATACAAACATACAAAGCTTATCACAAGCTCTCAGTACAGTACAATCGTCATACACTAATTAGGCCCAATTTTGCAAATCCATTCACCGATCTTTGCCACCTGCTAGCCTGCCTCCATTGTGCAATCCAAGCTGATTACAAAGACCAATTCAATGTAATCCCACTCTCATTGACTGCGTTATTATCATTGGCAACTCCAATGTATATGTAGATGCAATTCATGCATCACTATAGTCACAATTGATAGTCACACTTTCCCTTTCACCTACCTCTCCACTGGTCTCCACTGAAACTGTTCATGCACTGTAGTTAACTAATGTATTCTTCAGTTGATTAATGAGTTATTATTTAGTGAATTAATTAATAATTAATTCACACCACTCTTACTAGTGTATCAATCAGTTAGACTAGATACAACTAGCTCAACTATGTTTAGATTAGTTAAACTGAACATAACTCCATTAACTCCCTCAATCAACTCCACCAAACTCTCTCACATGAGTTCTAACTGAAGTATCCATGCAATAGCTCCACTTAACCCTCAGGAATAGCGTAATTCCTTCTGTCAGCTCTTGTGCCACATCTGTGCACTTAACTTAAGTGCTCCAAGAGAATAAGATAATGTTTAGAGTCCAAATATTATTAAGAGCTAATAATATTCGACATATCTATTTTTAGACTGGCAATCTAAAAATAGATTCCGCCCAATATGTCTAAAAATAGATATCCATCTATTTTTCCAACTTGACCAACCATCCACAAATAGCATCCTACAACTCATAGAATATGATCGACATGTCTAAAAATAGACATAGTTTAAAAATAGACTTTGCGACAAAAATTACCTGTGTGAGCCCCACCTAGTTTAGGTGATCACTTTCCAACTAGGATCAGGAATGATGTTTCAGGATGCCTCCTTCACTATTTCTTGTTGCAATCTTCAACATGTACATTTTTACATTTTTTTGTAATCTTTGTTCTTCAAATACCAAGTGTTCACATTCCACACCAATCCTTAGTGGATTATGTGTCTAACACTTTGGAGAATTCAAATTTCAACATTTAAGTCCCATTCGCATGGAGGAAGAGTCATGCATGTGACTGGGAGGTTCTAGTCACTCCCTTGAGCTTGTAAGCCAGCGACTGCAGTCAAAATCGTGCTTTGGAAAGCCTGCGACTGTGACACAGAAACCCTAGATGTCAGTCGCATGGAGGATGTATTGTGCATTCTATTGAAAAGCTTCAGTCACACAGATGAGTTGGACATCCAGTGATTTCACTCGATATCTCTTTATGTTATGCCTACAAGTGAGGCCCAAAACTCTAAAACATAAATGCAAGCTTATTTCTCCTCCATGCAAACCCATTCTCTGTGGATGTGCCTCACACCTGTGCAATCCAAAACTAAGAAAGATAATAGGAGAATGTCTCATGATGATTTACAAATGAGGTTGAGATCACTTGTATTTATAGCCTTCCAAGGGTGTCCATTGGGCTTTCAAATATGCACATGTGGGATTTTCAATGAAAAATACACTTTACCTTATCCAAATTAAGTGCTTCAATAGTCAAAAGTTATCCTCTCGAAAAAAAGAATCTAATCCCATCGTAGGAATTTGTCAATGAACTTCCAAATTAACAAAAATTAAATTTCCAACCAATCTATGACCTATCACAAATAATGGTTGTAATAGAAATTAAAACAAATAAGATCAAAACTTACATATCTAATACAAAAAACCAAACATAGTCAAAGAATGGATAGTAAACTCACAAAATTAGGCATAAAAATTTTAGTATAATGAGTCCTTTTTTTTTTTTTTTTTATCTAACCAAAATAAAAAGGAAAATTGTTATGGCCACATTACAACTACAACTATCATTTGTTTTCATAAGCAATGCCTTACATTTCTATTCACTCTTTACATACAAAACATTTATTATTTTTAAAGTTAATCAATGTGAATCTTACTTATTATCAAGATAATAAATTTAACATACCTTCGTAACTTTCTAAACAGTTGCACATATTACTTGTTTTCTTCCCAAAAAAAATCAAAATCTCTAGTTCTTTTGCATTTTATTTAAAATAAGTCAAAACAAGACATTTTTATTTTATAACCAAATTACTTTGTAAAATCCACTTTAGTTTTGAATATGTTATTTTTTGGTTGTAAAGAATAAATTATAAAAATATTAAGTTTCAAATATAATGGATTAATTATGATCAGGAATCAATTTACAAACCCAAAAGACAAACAACATTGAAGGCAAGTTGTCCACGGGCTTTTGGATATACAATGAATGGGTGCATTGTTAAGTCACTGATTCAATTCCCTGCCCTATTTGGGTGTTATTCTTGGACATGACCATGATTTATCATCACCAATGCCAAACTTACAAAAAGAAAACATTGAAGGCAAGCTAAAACTCAAATTGAGTTGTTGACTGACACTAGATCCAAGCCCCAAGGAGTTCAAGAACATCATCAAAGTTTTTAAAAACCCTAAAAGGAAGTTTTAAAATTCCCAAAAAAATTGAAAACTCCTTGAAAGGAAGTTTGTAAATACCTTGAAATGAAGTATGAAAATGCCCTAAAATGAAGTTTGGAAAAGCTTTAAATGGATGTTTGAAAAAATCCCAAAATGATATTTGAAATGTTAGGATATTTAGACACTTGAAAGTTAGTTAAGATCAACTTAGTCTAATGTGTCTTCAAGTAAAATGTGTTTCTTTGTTATGCATTGTAACTATTTAATTGGATGGTCACAACTATGTTATAGACATGAAGTGATCATGTGATTAATATTTTCATATATTAATTTATGGTTTAACACTCGATTAGTGACCTTTACTTAAAATAATGGATGATCATTTTTCGAAGATCACTTGTGGAACAATCACAAGTAAATTATTTTTCTTTTGCATTAATATATTCCATCAAATAGTCATATTGGGTAACGTTATGGATTAATTTCCCTCTCAAAGTGTTTTAATCACATAATACATTGGTGTAGTGATATTTCATCTATTTCTCTAAGTGATTTCCTTTGGTGTTTGACCTTTGTGAAAATACAATGTTTAGTGAACATAGTTTTATAGAAAGTTATGTTTTCAATAATGGTTTTGTACCTATCACTTGGGCTTGTAAGAAAGAATGTTCCCTTGCTCTTTCTTCAACGAAAGGAAATTATTATCCGGATGCGGATGAACAGTAAGACAATGGGGCTCATTGGCTATGGCCAATTCCCAAGGCATCCGGCGCGTGGTAGCCACATGGGCCTCCACGGCGCCACCACACCTGCATTTACTAAGGCTGCAGGTAGCATTTATTCAACCCAACGCCGGCATAACAAGGCCTCTGTTCTGCCTGGCTCGACCATTATAACTCTCCCTCTCTGGTTAACCGAGACCACTGTCTCTCGTCAAGCTCGCATGGTGACCCTGCTCGGCAATTTGAGGGTCTATATGGTGCCTTTGAATAGCACATGCCCGCCCCACTGCGCGGAGCCGAATGTTCGCACAAGCACGGGCAGGCGATGTTCGATTTACAGTTGCATTGAGTTCGAATCAGGCGCTCATTTCTCCCACAGTGTTCTTTGCTCGGGTGTCCACAGTGCTACACCGCTCCCTCCTCGCGCTCCTGTGCAGATTGGCCCGGGTTCTACCACTGCTGCCGACTCACTCCCGCCTCCCCAGCCTCACGACATTGCAATGCCTAGACTGAGGCCACGCATGGCTGCGAGGCGCGGAAGCCCCAGAGGAAGATCGACGAGCAATAACCCCTCCTCCAGCAGGCTCTCTTCTGATTCTCCCCCGGCTTATGATTATGGCTCTCCCTCTGTCTCTCGCACGCCCAATGCTCCTCTTCGCACCACCTCCCCTACTCCTCCTTCTGCCAGCAACCGCATCATTCGGCAAACCACTCAAAGAGCAGATTTGAGGTTCGATAGCGCCTCCAATCGGCCTACTATCACTGCATACATCATCATCACTTTGTGTGAGGATGCTCCTCCGTCCCCTCGTGCCCCCCCTCCTGGCGAGCCTCGCCCCTCCCCTGCTCCCTCTCATAATGCAACCTCACCTAATCATGCAGACTTTGACACACCACCCTCCGGTGCAGCCTTTCCCTCACCGTCGCAGGTCAATTCTGAAGCAGAACAAGCTGCGGATGAGCGCAACAAGCAGAGCGATGTCGAAGATCCTGGAGCTGCCTTTAGCTGCCCGATAGTGGAAGAGCAGCCATCGCCTTCCAACTCCATCTGAAATTGCTATGTCGAGACGCAGTAGGCTCGTTCAACCAGGTTTTCCTGTTAACAATGTTGGTTTTTACAGCACTTTACAGTTCTCTAGTTTTTGGTTCATGTCAATGTTAGTTTTTTGCTACTGTGATAAAACAAACACTTGTACTACACCGGTTTCCCTGCACATGGGCGGTGTAAATATTGCTCTCAAGATGGTTTCCCTGTATGGGCAGCTTCGAACCAGAATTACGCTTGGCTTTCAAGCCCAGTCTCAGGCTAATCCAGCTGAGCTGAGGCAGTTTTGTATCAATATACATACATAAATAGAATTAGTCAGATTTAGAAAAAAAAAAACGAAAGGAAATTATTGAGCAACGGTTAGGGAAAATCAAGAATCCTTATGGCTTCAAAAACTCCTTTATATTTTCGATTTCAGCAACATCTAACCACACTTTGGTGTGATAACCAGAGTGTCATTCAACTTACCAAATATCTAGTCCAAATTTAGCACAACAAACATGTTGAACTACACACGCACTTCACTTGAAAACTTATTTAGGACCCAAATAAGTGTAAACCGATCTCATATTTCTCTTCATAAGAAACATAAGCCCGGTTCCTACACTCGTTATATGAGTTATAAATGTTTGTTTTTGTTTTTTTCCCATGTAGTCATGGTGCTCTCTATAAATGATATTACTTGCATTCACATCTACCAAAGAAACCTTTAGCAATATATAGTTAATGGTGGGTGGTTTCTCTATCTTTATAACTTTTAGTTCCTAGATTAGAAGTCATGGAAGTCATTTTGAACCATCTATAATTTGTGTTATCAAAGATACCTTATGTCAAATCATAATCCTCATTTGAAATGGCAATCACTCCCCTCCCTATCTAAAGGTGCTAATCCCTTTGTCTTTGAATCTATAATGGTACGAGATGTGTAGTAACATGCACTCCCTCATGCTAGGGGAAGTGTTTCAATTACCTTATGAATACCAGATCATCAACCCCATCTTGAAGTGCATTATTTCTCTACAAAGGATCAAGTTGTAAACATTTTCACAAATTCTCTTGTAGATGTGAAGTTTTCCAAAAATCAATCTATGTTAGGAGTTTAGGTAGTTGTCAATGGGGGATAGGCTCTAATGCCTTCTTCCTTCTCCTATTTTGTCACCTTTTAAATCCTTCAATCCTATATTAATTTTTTCTTAAGGATGAATTTTAGGATATTTAAGCCTCTATGAATACTTTCTCCCATTGTTGATTAAGATCTCGAACCTATGTTGCTACATGTATCAAGGATTTCTAAGTTAAAAAAGCTTTAGCATTACTATGTTGAGAACCATTTTAGTGTGTCAAAAGAATTGTTTTTCAGTTCAGAACCCTATTTTGTTTCAACCAAAAAGGTGTCCATTTCCCTGAGATAAAACCATTTTTATTAGATCTAGAAGTATACAATGTCATTGCGGTTTTCTTTTATCAATTATTTCATTCTATATTTAATATTTGAACTCTATTTTTTCATTTATATTTATGGTTTGCTCCCTTTCCAATCTGAACATTCTCTTTTTCATGTACTTGTGTGTTGAAAAATGCAGCAAGAAATTCTAAATTTGATTTTTCCTTGATTAAATTGAGAAAAATCGAATTTCAACATCAACAGACAACTTGGATGTAGTTAACTGAGTTGACATGGCTCTTGCCATTCAATTAGCTTAGAAAATTCAAGTTAGAGGAGTTATACTTCAGTTAAGCATGTGTGATTTCTAATTTGTAGGAATCAAGGTCAGTTATTTCAAGTTGTTTTCAGTTAAACTAGTTCTAACAGTTGGAGGAACTAGTGGAAGGTCAGTTGTGCAATGGGACTTCAATAAAAATCAGCGATCATCCACTTAACTGATAAATCAACCCAAAATAGCTAGTACATGCAAAGAATTTGATTTCCCCAGTTGTGGTGGAGATTTCAAGGCAGTGTAACATCAGTTGTAGACTATTCATGAATGTTTAGGTGTTTCATGCAGTCAGATGATCAACCTTGGGAATTGTACAATCATTTTGGAGGAATTTCCTAAATAATACGGGCCAAAATACTCAAGGAATTGTGCAAGGAAATAGGGGCTCAAGCAAAGGCAAAATTTGACTAATTTTAGGTTAGAGCTTCTCAGTGAGCAGAGAGATAGGTTATTCACTTGCAGGTTGTGCTCAGTTGAGAAAAGAAATTGTAATACATCCATATTCATCAGATTAATGCAAATAGACAAAGGGGTTTTTAGTATATTTCTCTCCCGTGGAAAATACTATGTGCATGTGTGTTATTTCTCATTGCATGTTTGTGATTGATGTTCTAAATTGTGAATTGAATTCTACAGAGAATTATAGTAGGTTTGTGTCTTGTTATTTTGATTAAAATTTCATGAGAAGTTGCAAATATACATCATAATTTCTACATGGTATCAGAGAAGGATTCACATTAGAGTAGGAATTTTGATGTTGTTTCTTAGGAGGCTCAAATACGTATTTTAGTGTAGTAGGATCTTTAAAAAGTTGGGAAGATGACCTTCAACAGGTTGAGGCTAGAGTATGTCTTGGAAGGCAACTCTAATTTCATCACATGGAGGCGGTATTGGATGATAATGGATTGCTAGAATACATCAAGACAGATCTTTCAAAACCACAATCATATGATGCCCATAACCTTTCTCAATGGAAGAAAGATGAATCCAAGGCAAGTAGAATAATCTTAGAGGGACTACGGGATCACATTTTCTCAAATATCCATGGAAAAGAAACTTCATTCACAATGTGGAAAGAACTGACAGAATTATTCGAGAATAGTAGTGACCATAGGAAGCTGTCTCTCAAGGATAAACTTCGAAATATCAAGATGTAGAAGAATGACACTATTCCACAGTATATGAGCAGGTTCACACAATTTCGTGATGAACTTAGCATGGTTTGTGTTAATGTTGTAGAAGATGACTTGGTAAGCCTATCCCTTCTAGGTATTCCCAAGATATGGCATAGCTAGCAAGATTCATTGAACGGGAGGGAGAAACTACCAAATTGGGAATTCTTATGGTCCAATTTGGGATAGGACAAAATGAGGCAGAATACTAGAGATAGGAATTCATCCAAGGGAGAGGATTAAGAAAAATTTGCATTGGTTGGAAAGGGAAAGAATGGAAAAGGGAACAAATCTCAAACCAAACCAGAATCCAACCAAGGGGGCAAGAAGAAATATTTTCCCAAAATTAAATGCTTCAATTTTCATGAATTCGGGCACTATGCCACGAAGTGTCCACACAATATTTGAGCAAGAAGACCTCAAGAGGAGAAGCAGGTGAAGCTTTGGCTTCATAATTCGAGCTTGATTTTACCCTTATATCATGCATGGAAAGCACATTAATGGGGAATGTGTGGTACTTGGACTCAGGTGAATTGTTCCACATGACAGGGTGTAGAGACCTTTTCACTGACCTAGAGGAGAAATATCTCTATATGCACATCAAGCTGGGGAGCGATGGAAGGTACAACATGACTGGGATTGGTATAGTCTCCTTTCAGAGGGAGTCGGGATTCCCTCCCAGAGTCAAGGATGTCATGTTTGTTCAGGGCCTAAGGAAAAATCTTATCTCCATTGCGGTCTTGGAATACAATGGTTATGATGTGATCTTCAGCAAAGGAAAGGAATTCCTAAGACACGTAGTCATGGGACAGGTGAAGAAGATCAGGGTTTGTGTGAAGAACTTGTATAAGCTATATGTGGAAAACAGTGTTGCATTAAACACTAAGGCGAAGAAAGTCTGAGGGTCGCGATGTCGGCGAACTTTGGCATAGAATACTTGACCATATGCATCATGGCGCCTTGAATATTATGCATCAAATAACCACTGGCCTCCCTAAATGAGCACTTGATCAGCATGATGTATGCAAAGGATGTACCTTGGAGAAGTACAAAAAATCCATATTCCATGGTTGGGATAGCAAAACACATGTAGTCTTGGAAAGGATCCACTATGATTTCTATGGACCTTTCTCGACAGCCTCCACTTCCAGACACAAATATTTTGTCATTTTTATTGATGACTTCTCACGGAAGTGTTGTATCTTCTTCATGCGAAATAAAGATAATACATTTTCCAAGTTCGTAGAATTCAAAGCACTAGTTGAGAAAGAAACTGGCAAGAATCTGAAGGCTCTCAGGAGAAATAATGGAGGTACAAGTCGAATGAATTCAAAAATTTATGTGCGAAATAAGGCATTCGACGAGAGTTGGCAGCTCCTCCCCCCAACCCATAGCAGAATGGGGTGGTTGAGAGAAATAATTTACCATTGTGGGAGTTGTGAAGGATATGTTGCATGACCAAGGCCTACCACAACATTGTTGGGAAAAGACATGCAACACAATAGTCTATTTGCAGAACCTGAGTCATCATCAAATTAGCATGCTTACACCAGAGGAGGCTTTCTTCAGGAGAAAGTCGGATGTGTCGCACTTAAGGATTTTTGGAGCCTTTTTCTACTTACATGTCTCCAAATTATAGAGGAAGAAGCTTGAGCCGACAATAGAATTGGGGGTATTTTTGGGTTACACATAAACTCCTCAGAACTATTTTGTGTACTGTCCATCCCTTAGAATGATAGTTGTGGGAAGGGTTGTAAAATTTGATGAGGAGAAAGTGATGTGGTGCTCTCTTGAGAGGGAGCTTTTAGCTCCAAAGGAGGAGCCTCAGGAAGTTATTGAGCAACCACAAATTGAGCAGTAGGTAGTGGAGACATCCATTCAAGAAAAACCATCTAGAGAATATAGAAAAAGGACTAGGGAATTTGATATACTTGTGCATGATGTGAGGGAGAATGTGGGAGCTCCTTCAAATTTGCACAGGAAAAGAAGGTCACATGATCGGTACACTAGCTACATGCATCTAATGACTAAACTTGTATAGACTGAGCCATCCTCTTTCGAGGAGGAAGTATAGCAACTTGTATGGGTTGATGCAATGCTGGAAGAGTATGAATCCATTGTAAACAACAAAGTTTGGGAAGTGGTCCCAAGACCAACAGAAAAATCAGTTATGGGTTTGAAATGGATCTTCAAGATTAAGCAGGCACCAGACAGAAGCATAGAGAAGTATAAGGCCATATTTGTGGCCAAGGGATACTCTCAAGTTGAGGTAATTTACTATGAGGAGACCTTTTCTCTTGTATCAAGGTACTCATCCATTAGATCAATTATTTCTATGGTTTCGCAAACGGGGTGTAAGATCCACTAGATGGATGTAAAAACAACATTTCTCAATAGGGTTATTGAGGAGGAGGTGTACATCGAGCAACCAAAATGTTTTGAGACATTTGATCGGGAGTCTCATGTGTGCAACCTCAAGTGAGAATTGTACGGTCTCAAACAAGCACCTCATGCTTGGTACACCAGGATTTGTAGTTATCTGATTGGTTTGGGCTTCATCAAAAGTGAAGCGGATGCGAACCTCTATCATATCTTGGTAGAAGGTAAATTGTGTATTATTTTATTATATGTTAATGATTTGATTTTAACTATGGATGAGCAGTTGATCAAATCTTAAAAGGGGGACCTTGTAAGGGAATTTGAAATGAAGTACATGGGTCTCATGCGTTACTCCCTCAGGTTGGAAGTATGGCAAGGCGATGGGGAACTATTTGTGTCTTAAGGAAAGTATGTAAATGAGATACTACAAAGAATCTGCATGGAGAATTGCAAACCCATGGAGACACCTCTAGCGACCAACTAGAGGAAGGAGGAAGCCACTTTAGATGAGGAAGTGGATGCTACCATTTATCAGCATCTAGTGGGTTCACTGACGTATCTTGTGAACACATGAACATATATGTGTTATGTAGTCAAACACCTGAGCTAAGCTATAATTAGGTTAACCAAATTATATTGGAAGGCAGTTAAGCATGTTTTACGGTACCTCATAGGCACTACCCAGTTTGGACTATGGTACAGAAAGACAAACAGAGTGCAGTTGTGTGGCTTCACAGCTACATACTTGGTGGGGGGGGTCCATCAAACCGAAAGAGTACATCAGGTGGAATTTTTAGTGTTTGGGTCCACCGTGGTTTCCTTGTACAACAAGAAGAAAATATTTGTGGCACTCAACTCGGCATAAGCAAAATACATGGTTGCAAGTCAATCGGCATGTGAGGTGATCTAAATGAGAAAGATACTTGTGGGACTATTTTTTCAGATGATGGAGCCAACTGTGATCTATTGTGATAACCATATATGCATCAAGCTATCTAGGAATCCTGTATTTCACAATCGATCTAAGCATATAAATATTGTGTATCACCATTTACAGGACTGTGTGCAGAGGTGGATAATGTTGCTACAATACATTCCAATAGAGGAACAAGATGTTGACATTTTGACAAAGGATTTTTCAAGAGGGAAGTTCGAGTTCCACTGGTGCAGGATAGGGGTGGTTGATAATCCTTTTCTTATTGAGAGGGAGTGTTGAAAAATGGGGCAAGAAATTCTCAATTTGATTATTCCTTGATTAAATTGAGAAAATTAAAATTTCCACATCATCATACAACTTGGATGCAGTTAACTAAGGTGACATGGCTCTTGTCACTAAGTTAGTTCAATAAATTCAAGTTAGAGGAGTTAGAGTTCAGTTAATTATGTGTGATTGCTAATTTTTAGTAATTAAGGTCAGTTATTTCAAGTTATTTTCAGTGAAACTAGTTCTAACTGTTGGAGGAACTAGTGGAAGACCAATTGTGCAGTGTGACTTCAGTCAAACTCAGTGATCATCCTGTTAATTGATCAATCAGCCCAAAATAGCTAGTACATGCAGAGAATTATATTTCCCTACTTGTGGTGGAGATTCCAAGGCAGTGTAACATAAATTTTAAAATAGTCTTGAGCATATTGGTGTTGCATCCAGACAGATGATCAACCTCGAGAATTGCACAATCATTTTGGAATAATTTCCTAAATAATAAGGGCCTAATTTCTCAAGAAATTGTGCAAGGAAATAGGGGCTCAAGAAAAGGAAAAAATTGACTAAGCCTAGGTCAGAGCTTCTAAATGAGCAGAGAGATAGGTTTTTCACTTGCACATTGTGCTCAGTAGAGCAAAACAATTGAAATACATATATATTCATCATATGAATGCAAGTAGGCAAAGGGTTCTTTAGCAGATTGCTTTCCCTGGAAAATATTGTGTGCATGACTGTTATTTATCATTGCATATTTGTAATTGATGTTCTAAATTGTGAATTTAATTCCGCGGAGTAGTAGAGTAGGTTTGTGTCTTGTGATTTTGATTAAAATTTCATGATCAGTTGCGAATATGCATCATAATTTCTACATTGTGTGATCTTGGCCAATAAAAAAAAAAGTAGAAAAAGTTATCTTTTTTGCATAATCTTTTTGTGATTTCAACGAATAAAAATAAAAAAAATAACTCGGCTTTTGGGTACATTAATTGAGATATAACTCATTGGGGCTTCACCTTGCTAACAAATATCTTACCACATTCATTCATAAATGGGGTTCTTCAATTCTCAAAAATAAATTCAATATATTGTAGGTATTCGGGAGGGGAAATTTGGGTAAGAGGGTTTATAAGTATTAGGGGGTATAAAATAGAGTCTTTAGTAAAAATAGGGGATATATGTTAAAGATAGGGGTTTTTTTAATTACAAACATGTATTGGAAGGGGGATTCAACAAAAGGATTTTGGGGGGTTCTTATCAATATCTAGTGAAACTAGAGTTATTATTTAATATCCCATGAATGTAGGCTCTATGAAACAGCTTAACTAACTTGAGACTATGAGATCTAAATCTACATGTATAAATTTAAATAAAAAAAAATCATAAAATTCACTTGTTTCTGTGTGTGATTATATTGAAGTTTTCTGGAAGCAATATCAAGGGTTTTAGGATAAAACACACACATGTAGGCAACCAAAAAATATTATCCTCGATAACATGTTATATATTGTGTTAACGCACCTTGTTGAATATTACTTTATTAAATTAGTGGTCATCAATTCAAGTCTTTCTTTTCATTAAGTGACCTTTTGAAAAGTTTCATGCAATTTTAAATTATATATAACTATATTTTAAAGTGCATTTCACTCATTTATCAAAGTGAATTATTAATAAGGTAACTCTAGGTTTTACTTTGAGTTAATTTTTCATGCAATCTTAAGCTATAAAATAAATTTATTGTAAAAGTGATTATCGTTTATCTTATAAAAATAGAACATGTATATTATAAAAGTAACTTATTTGTAAAAGTGATCTTTTAAGAAAAGTTAGAAAAGAAAAATATATGTTTTAACTCAACTACCTCATAACGCACCCATCACCATATTGATCAACCTCTACTTGTCACGTGACACCTTAATTACATTTTGTCTTCTTGAAAAGGGCATAACTTTGATATCCAGAGAACCTTTTTCTCTTTTTTTTTGTAAGATAAATTTGTATTGCCTTAGAAATAAAATTACATCACAATCATAACCATAGCTCAAAAAAGTATTGGTCCCAACTTGCCATAAGGGAAACGAGGTATGTTGTTAATTTTTATAGTATGTTCTATGCTTGCAACAATTACTTCAATGTCTTATCATCATTCACAGTAATTGTAGATAGAACATCAACAATACGTACAAGAGGATATGAGATGATTTGGTTACAACTGAGGGTTCCAATTATATACCTAGGTAGGTACCCATTCACAAATGTCCATTTCCTTGGAGACATGACCCTTCAACACTAATTATTAGTTAATTATTCATTATTTATGATTGCTATTATATATATATATATATATATATATATATATATATATATATATATATATATATATATATATATATATATATATATATATATATATATATATATATATTATTCATAGCAGGCTTCTAGGAAGGGGAATTAGCCCCTAGTTGCACTCTTTAACACTCCATCTCAACTAGGGATGAATTCCACCTGTCAACATCCATCCACTATTATGTTATCATGTCCATCATGTGCCATCTTTGCAACTTATCTCGTCTTTGTTGAAGATTGATATCATAGTCCACTAAGAAAGGATTGAAAGAGGGTGGGTCACAAGACTTTTCCATCCTCACAAAAAGGACAAAGACAAGTCCTCATGTCCAAGGATAGAACCCATACTAGGCTTGATCCTTTAGTGATCAAGTTGTTGAAAATCATGCATCCTAGTCATAAGGAATATAGTAGTACCTGACACGTTCGTCGGTAGTACTAATTAACCCTAACCAACTTTTCCCAACTCGTTGGTCAAATGAGAGGTACTTCCCAACAATACCAGACTACAAGGGTAGGATGTATGTTGGGGTATCCACAGGGCAAGGTGAACCTCTCACCCTGTTCTCATATAGTGTACTCCATAGTAGAAAGTGAACCACTCACCCTATGTTCACATACTAGGGTATGTACTCCATAGGGGAAGGTGAACCACTCACTATTTGTTCACATGTTGGATCCTTAGGGGAAGGTGAACCACTCACCCTGTGCTCATATAACTCCAAGTACCCTAGGACCCCAAGAGCTCCCAAACCACAAATGTCCAACCAAATCAAGATCCCTCCATATAGGGAATGTTTCTCTCTAAAGGCTAAGAATTTTGCCTTCCCAAAGGCTTTGTGAGGATATCAGCAACTAGATCATCCATCCATGGGAGCCTCATTTCTCCTCACAACAGCATATAGATGATGGCACACAGTTCACTAAAGAGCTTCTTCAAAACACATTGTCTTACAGCTACCCATTCTACCAGCAATGGTTTAAGCAATCCTTTGTTTCCTGTACATCCAGGATACCAAATCAAAAATCATGTTAAAGAAAATATTTAGCTAACCTTACTCCTCACTCAGAGATACCACGAGCCCAAGCTTGTCTAATTCATGAAGTTTCCCCAATGCTTGTTCTACTCAATTTTCTTTCATACGACCAGACTCTCTAGTTTTAAGGTGCATGTTGTGATACAAAGGATCCACCTAGCAGTCTTCTCATCATGGGATCCAATAACCTGAAGAATTACCAATCAACATGCCATGTTTCTGACAGTTTACTTCCATAGGGAATTCCTTTGCTATAATTTTCAGGAGGGTTCAATAGAAAAAAAACCCTCTGAGACTGATGAGATAAAACATTCTTCAATTTGTAACCATGAGTCCTACTCATCTTCTTCAAGACCTGAAGGTAGCTTCACAATATGTGCTTCTTAATTATAAACATCAAGAATTCATTCAAGGATCTTATCTTCCCTCTGAAGCCTCTTCATCAATGAGGGAAACTTTAAATGCATCCTTCTCAATGAAAAACTGAACCATTTCATTTCTCTGGTGTACTTGTTGTTCCAGTCAACGCATGATCACATTTTATACACTATCTCAGTTCATCAGCTAACAGTAACATAGTGATCCAGACAACTATCCAAGCCATATTGTAACTTTTGAGCATGTTAATGCTATTAAGGAGGTATACAAAGTCTACATACTGCAATAATCTAGACATCCTTGGTCCTTGTAACAGTCACATTCTTCCTTTCCATATTAGACAATCCAGTCATATAGAGGTTCTGATAACAACACTAGTTACACAATATGCTTATACTTTTGAGATTTCAATAGAAAGGATTACAAGAAGTAGTCCACGGACTATTTAGAGACCATATTATAACCACAGTAGTATAACATAATAGTATTCTGAGTTGTGTTAAGGTCGTACCATGATGGTGATCCGAAATATACTCCTAACTGAGCTTAATAAGGTTCTGATGTATGCCATTATTAGATTCCAAATTGTGTTATTATAAGGTTTTGAACTACCTTCAACGAACCACAAAAATCACCAAAAGGGTACCATAAGGATGACTGAGCTTGAGTATCATGATAATCCTCTAAGAGATCCAAACTTATCTTGTCAATGCAAGACATATCACTGTAGTATATGGAATTACAGACTTTGCATCTTCTAATCACTTATTTTTACACTCACACAAGGTTCCCATACCATATACGACAATGGTTATTATGCTACAGATCAACAACTATCCTTGAAGGGTTCTTAAAGTATTTTTTTATAAATGCGTAAAATTTGTAGATCATTGAAATTGTCCTCTAATGTATTTTCATTTTTCAAGTATTTGACACATACCTTTGGTATATCAAAATATTATGGTGCAAGTCTTCAAACTTCTGACAGAGCTTCTCTCATGATGATAAGAGATTATCTAAGAATACTTCAAACAAGATTATAGTCAAATAGAGTCTTAGTCAATATTATTTGAGCAAACTTACTTCAAAATACATTTGCTTGAATCATAGACTTTCAATTATGCATTATCCCATATTGACATATATATTCTTCAAGAGTGTTCAAATAAAAATTACTATTAGCAGATACATACATTATATGTTGGTAATTTGACATATTTACCTAGAATTATTTCCCACCATAATTTATGGAATTCTTTGCATTCTTTATATTTCGGTAATTAGACATATTTACTAGGAATTATTGCCCACCATAATTTATGGAATTATTTGCATTCTTTAGGTAAGAGTAAAATATTAAATATGTTGTGCGTAAAGATTGTAACAACCCCAAAAATTTAACACTCTGAGGCCTTCCTTCACCAAAGCTTTGATACCATGTTAACTTTTATGGTGTGTTCTATGCTTGGAACAATTACTTCACTACCTTATCATCATTAACAATAATTCTAGATAAAATATCAACAACACGTACACAAACATATGATATGATTTTACTACAACTGGGAGTCTCAATTATATACCTAGGTAGGTACCCATTTACGAATGGTCATGTCCTTGGAGACATGACTCCTCAACACTAATTATTAGTTAATTATTCATTACTTATTAGTAGTACTTTTTAACATCTGTTGATTAGTAATCTAATAAAAAAATGACCAAAAATAATGTCCTTTGATTTGGAGTTCATTGTAGATTGTATGACGTTGGACTACAAAACAAAACAAAATGACAACAGAAAGAAATAACATAAAGTCAAGTATTAGAGGAAGTCACATGAATAGGACATTGTGTGCTAGTATTGGTTGATGGAGAAGAAGGCTTGATCTCACACTGGAGGTAGCTTTCTAGATGTGGGAGGTTGACTGTGCGATATGGGAAACTCAATGGCTACAATAGATTGTGGGGCGACTGATACAAGAACAACTTCCGGTCATTTGACTTCAGGATGCAGATGTTCTGGAAAAAAAGAGACAAGATCTAGATCAACTTCCAGTTGAACAACGTTGGGTTTGGGAGGTATGGTCTCATTGATTGGATGGATTGTGACCATGGGTAGCTGTGAGGACTCCGTCTCGACAACAGTGGATGAACTAGGATTTGTAAAAACAACTTGTGCTGACTCTGGTATATGTGAGGATGATGTCACACCAGAGGTACAGATAGTACTAGTTTTGGTAGAGCGATGTCACCTTCGTCAACCAGAAGTAGCTTCTGGTGGTAAAGGTGGTTTCAGTGCTATTCTACGCGAACAACGGGGAAAGGGATGTTCTTCTTCCACGATGACTGATTTATTTTATGACAAAAACAAATAAACAAAATAAAAGGGTAATTCTAGGTAAAAGGTTTACCAAGTAATTGTGAACTGCATAATACCTCCTAGGGAACCAAGAAGTATGGGTAGGAAATCTCCCTGAATGTTGTGTTTGATGTATCACAAGCTACAAGGCGGCCAACTCGGTTCACTATGGATGGATAGAAACCTAAATTTGTCCTCCCAAATATACCTGAAGGTACATGGAGGCCCAAGTCCGTATTAGTATTGTCTAATGCAAAACCGCACAGTGAGAGCACCCCCTTATACTTTCTGTACTAGAACACCACCCAATATACCCGAAGGTATGTGGACGAGCTCTGATATACTTACGTATGTGGAGTGAGGTATCACACTCGGAATGTATCGTAGAAAATTAACATCTTCTATTTTTAATGACGTCGGAACATGTCTCTAGCCTAGACCTTCTAAATGTTATCGTTATGGTTCCAATGCTTTTTTAGGTAAATTGATGTAAATTTTAAGTTTATCCTGTTTATAAATTTTCCTTTTGAGGTTCATCGCATGATGTGATGGAAATTCCTAAAATGAAAACTAAAATGATAAGAAAACTTTTTGATTTTATCTTTTTCAGTGAAAATCCTAGCTACTAAGGGAAAGAGCAATCAGTTTTGAGAGAAAACAACAAAGAGCACAAACTAAAATGCAACTTTCCTAACTTGTTCCTATGCAAAACACACAATTCACTATATGCACATGCATGTTTTTCTTTTCAGTCCCCTTAATGTGAATGAAAAAAGGAAACTATATCCATCAAATCAACAAAAACAAATACTTTCTTCTTTGAAAAACGATGAATTTAACAACAATTTCTCTTTTAGGAAAAATGAAGAATGAAACTACAATTTTTCGTACAGGAAACGAATAATTTAACGACAATTTCCTTTATGAAAACAAATGGATCTAATGCAAAAATCAAATACTTTGAATTTTCTTTGTCAATGATAAAGAAAAATACTTGAAGAGACATTAAACAAACTTACTTTTCAAAGGAGGAAGAAAGAGGCAAATTCACTGGTCTCTAAGATGTATCAGATAGTTGAAAACACGACAAAAAAATGGTTGAGAATGATGGCAATGACAAATTCAAATGGAATTTGGTTGGCTAAGGGGGAAACGCAGTCTCTAAGGGGAGATAGTGCATTGCAGTGCACCCCTGAGTGGGAGATAGTGCACTGTGTCTTGACCAACAGTGCATTGGGCACAGCAAAGATTGAAAATTCAAGCTACATAACACACTTCTAATGCAATTCTTTGATTCAAAAGTCTAATAATTGAAAGTAGATGCTACTGGGTGGATAAGCAAAGGCAAAAACACGAGGAATTATAGGAAACTCCCCATCGGAGTTGCCAATTTGTTATGCAAAATTATAATCTACGGATAAATCAAATTCCCTGAGTGTAGTGCTAGGCACTTAGAACAACAGATTAAAGACTTTGCTATCACTTTCTCTAAGAATAAATAGACATACAAAAAGATAGAAGAACCTACTTGTGATCCAAGCGCTTCCTATTCTCCTTATGTCGCTTTTTTTGTAGCCTCTAATCCAACTTAGATCGCTAGATTGATTCCTACAAGTATAAACAGAGAATAGAAAACATATTGCAATATACAGATGCCTAGTTATCTTAATCACTTAAATCAATTAAACATGAAACATATATATCATTCAAGATCTCATTTCATGAGAAATAGAAACATAAACAGATACATATATGGAAAAATGAACATCAATCTTTATTAAAGAGTAGAAGAACACTGTTACCGATGAAATAGGTAACCGCATTGTTACCTACTTTTTTTTGGTAGCATAAAAAGCACCCAATTTTGAAAAGTGGTGATGCAGAATCACCCCATTTTTTTGTGCACATTTTTGACACTCTAATATTTTTATTTATGAAGTATGAATATTTGTTTTAAAATGTTAGTGATTTTCATGCTAATTTTGAAACGTATTGATGCAGTATCAACTATTTTTTTTTTAAAGCGGTGATTTTCATGCTAATTTTGAAACGTATTGATGCAGCATCAACCTTTTTTTTTATAGAAAGGTGATTTTCATGTTGGTAATAAAACACAAACTCGATAAATATATATATATATATATATATATATATATATATATATATATATATATATATATATAAACAATAAAAAAACCAATAAAAATGTAAAAAAAACAAAATTAACTCGTAAAAATAAAAAATTTAAACAAAAATAAAGGAGTTGTCTACCGAGGCCGCGTTTTGGCCCGGATGGCAGAAATCTGCCGGAATCCGGTCAACTAAATTTTAAAAAATCAGGTAGTTGCAGTGCTTAGAATCCATTTTTGATAGTGGAAATGGATTCAGCACTATCAAAAACCCCTGGGGCACTCAAAATACTAATGTTTAACAACTGTAAACAAGATTCTGGGCAAATATTTACCGGATTTTCTGAAAATCGCGACCGGATTCTAGATCAAAACGCGGCCTCGGTAGACTACGCGAAAAATAAATAAATAAAACAAACAAAAAAAACAAAAATATTCTAAAATTATATCAAAAGAAATGACAAAATTTGAAAAAAAAAACACATAATTTAAAGAAAAAAACAAAAATTAACCAAAAAAATTTAAAAAAAAAACATCAAAAACATTTTTTTCTAAGTTATTAAAAAAACCATATAATTAAAAAATAATAATAATAATAAATAGAAAATTTAAAAATAATTTAAATTACAAAATTAAAATTTAGATAAAAAAAATAAAATACAAAAAAGAAAAATTTAAATTCAAAATTAAAAATTAAAAATAATAATAATAATAAGAAAAAAAATATAAATTTTAAAATTAACAAAAAAAAAAATTAAAATTGAAAAAGAAAATTAAAATAAAAAAAAACTATCATTTAAAAACAAAAAAAAAAGAAAAAAACCACATGCAAATAATTAAAAAACAAATATCCATAAATTTACTCTCTTTTTTTAAATGAAACAATTTATAAAATTTAAAAATGAAAAATTAAATAAACTAAAAGATTAAAAAATAATAATAATAATAATCAGAATTTAATAAATTTAATAAATAAATTTTAAATTTTAAAAAATAATTAATCTAAAATATTAAATTTAAAAACAAAAAAAAAAAAAAATTTGAATTTAAAAAAAAATATATATATATATATATATATATATATATATATATATATATATATATATATATATATATATATAGAATTTAAAAAAAAAAAAAAAAAATTTGATCTTGGTGACGCCGCCAATCGGCCTCCCGCCAGGTGGCAGCGGAGGCCGGCTGCTTGGCAGCCTCCCCGCCCGCCAAGCAGCCGGCCTCCGCCGCCACCTGGGCGGGAGGCCGATTTCGGGAATCGGCCTCCCGCACGGCGGGAGGGCGATTCCCAGAATCGGCCTCCCGCCGCAAGAGGGCAATTCCCAGAATCGGCTTCGTGCAATCAGCCTCCCGCCCAGGTGGCGGCGGAGTCAAGCCGGCTGGCAGAGCCTGGGATGCACATGTGCCTCCGCCACATACCGCCTGGCTGCCACTGGCGGAGGCCGATCAAGGCGCTTACCCAAGGATCAAAAAAAAATTCTTTTTTTTTTTAATTTTTTTTTTTTTTTTTTTTTTTTTTTTAATTCAAAATATTTAAAATTATTTTCTTTTAATTTAATTTTTATATTTGAAATTTAATTTGTTTTAATTTTTTTAATTTTTTTTTAAATTTTATTATTTTTTTTGTTTTTAATTTTCTTTTTCCTTAAATTTTGTTTTTTTTATTATTTAATTGATTTTTTTTTTTAATTTTTCATATTTTTTTTAATTATTAAATTTTATGTTTAGTTTTTTCATTTAATTTTTTAAAATTTAATAAATTTTGTATTTTTTTTAATTTATTTGAATTTAATATTTTTTTTTAATTTTTTATTTTTTTAATTACATAAAATTATTGTATTTTTTTTTATTTCAATTAAAATTGTGTATTTAAAATTAGATTTTCTTTTTTTAAATTAAACTTAATATTTTCAAATTAATTTGTTTTTTATTTTGTTTTTTATTTAATATATTTTTTTAATTTATTTTTTTCAATTTTTCATTTTTAATTGATTTTTAAAGTTTTTTAACTTCTTCTTTTTCTTTTCTTTTTTTCAAAATTTATTTGTTTATTCATTTATTTATTAAAATTTAATATTTTTCTTTTTTAAATTTAATTTGTTATTTTAATATTAACATTTTTTTTAAATTTAATAAAATCAAATATATATATATATATATTTTTTTTTTTAATTTAAGTTCATATATATATATTTTATTTTTTATAATTTAAATTTAATTTATTTGTTTTTTTAATATATATTTTTTAAATTTAATATTTTTATTGTATTTTATTTTCATTTTTTATTTTTAATTAATTTTTCATTT
Organism: Pinus albicaulis; assembly: GCA_034641835.2. Taxonomy (NCBI): domain Eukaryota; kingdom Viridiplantae; phylum Streptophyta; class Pinopsida; order Pinales; family Pinaceae; genus Pinus; species Pinus albicaulis. The sequence continues at coordinate 202,908,785 of CM076569.1, forward strand.
TTTTACTTTTAATTTAAATAATGTATTTTTATTTATTTATTTATTTATTTATTTATTTTTTTATTTTTATTTTTTTTAATTTATTAAAATTTAATATATTTCTTTAAATTTATTTATTTTTAATTTAATAAACATTTTCTTTTTCTTTTTTAAATTTAATTTCTATATTTTATTTTTTATAAATTTTTTTTTTTAATTTAATATTTTTTATTTTTTATTTCTATATATTTTGAAATTTTAATCTTTTATTTTTTTTATTTTTTCTTTTTTAATGTTTGAATTAAAATTTGTATTTTGTCTTTATTTTTATTTTTTTATTCCTATATATTTTTAAATTTTAAGCTTTAAAATGTTTTTTATTTTTTAGATTTATTTTTTTCTTAAATTTTAGGTTTATTTTAATGTTTGAATTTTAAAAATTAAAAAATGTTATTTCTATTTTTAAAAATGTCAAAAATATGACACTTTTTTTTTTTTTGTTAGTCCAGCATCAACTGGTTTTGTTTTGAGGGTGTTTTTTCAATCCTTTTTTCAAGAAACAATTTTGTTTTTAGCATAATTTTATAAAATGTTGAAATTTGACCTTAAAAAAAAACCAAGTGCGTTCTGGAATACACTTTTTTTTTTTGTGTTTTTTCATGTTTTTTGAGTCTTTTTGGGTTAGAGTTCTCGTTTTGAGGTCAGGTTACCTATTTCATCGGTAACATTGTTGAAGGGGGAGGTTACAACCAATGATCGATTTGATGTCACTAGCTCCAGCTTCATCCCAGCCTCATCACATTCAACATCTCACCAACAACATATCATTTCTTTCACTCTCTCATTTGAGAATCCAACAGCATTTCTTTACCAAAATTATTCCTCCCCTAGCACTAGGATCTATGCTCAATTTATAGGGCAACTGAAGGTAGTTTCTCAATGAATGAATTTCTAATCATAGGCAAGACATGTTTCCAAGTTCAGAGGTGTTAGATGGACACATGGATTCAAAGTTTAACACATATGAACTCTTATAGAAGGCATTGGCCATGTGGATATTACGGAACAATGAGAATTTCACTCTCATTTGACCAACGCACCCTTGAATGGAGGTAGTTTCATATGCAACACAGTTAGTCCCTTGAGAGGCAACGCTGGTGAGCTCATAAGTGATATAACATATACTTCAAACCTTGGAAATCTTACAATAGAAGTCATGAATGATTTGTTCTTCTCTTAGGGCATGTAGCAAATGAAATGTAAGGGTATGATAGACCCTGATTCATTGGTCCTGGGGATGATGTCCAGTTTGACCAGGTCATGGGGGATGATGTCCAAATTGACCTATAACATCAATCGAACGAATATAGTGAGTTTTTTATGGTCATACGAATTGGTAAACCACCACCATACACCATATAATAGCAGCAGTAATACATATCAAGGGTTAAATACTGTTATGTCAAATTTAAAACTGTTAACCAAAATGTTAACAAATTCTACCAAAACAAACATGGCCATTCCAACGATCACCGAAATGAAGCAAAGTCGAGGCGGGGATTTGACCTTGCGACTTCCTCCTGCCCAACATAGACCTCCACCGTTACCCCGAGTAGGTTGACTTCATTTTTTCCTCCCAAGAAAGTGTATTTAACCCTTAATTCACTGCCATTCAGCCCAACAGTGGATGAGTGTTAAGCCAATGGAGGAGCGCAGAGCCGAACGGTGAACGATGGAACCGCGCCCAGGAAAAACAATGAGCGCTTGGAACTTTTCCCAGGAGAGGGTGTGGAACACTAATGCAAGAGAATCTTAAGATGCCTGAAATATTCCCTAGGACATAATTTTTCACTTTATCAGAATGATGCCAGTATTATAGTCAAATTTCACGAAATTTCACAGGGAATGCGATGGTGAAGTCAGATTTTTCATCTGAGTAGTAGATTTGCAGGCACCCCACAACATGGAATTTTTAAAGAATATCGAGGAATCTAAAATATTCCCTTAGAGGCTGAAATTCGATAGAACCAGAATGCAACCAAATTTATACTCAAAAGACTTGAAATTTCGCAGGGATCACAATGGCGAGATAAGATTTTCCCTTTGAGGAGCAGATCTTCAGTCACCCCGATGGAACAAAATCTTTGAAGAATCGTGGGGAATCTAAAAGATTCCTAAAGGCCCAGATTTTGACGGTGTCAGAATTTGACGTGTGGATAGTCGATTTTACATTACTCGACGCCACAAATTCATTAGTGCAGTCAGATTCATCAGCTGAACATTCCTTTTTTCAGCCAACTTTAGAAGTGAAGGTACATGATCCAGTCATGTATGTTTTCCTTCATTATTGTTGAGATGATGTATTATTTTTTAGAACCATGTTTGACGTTGTGTTGCGGGATCATTATTTCCACTTTATGTGAGTTGCCATTAGCCTTTAATGTTATGTATTTTTTATCCTTGTGTAACTATGTTGATGGAATACTCGTGTTACACAGTAATTTGTCACCGTCCCTACCATTCCCCGTCCCGCACAATGGAGGACCCATTTTGTGACCTGTGAACATTGTCATGCCTTGAAATCATCATCAATGCATCCCTCTAAACATGAGCTTCAATTGCCCTAAAGACATCTCCTTGCAAAAAATCATGAAAACATCTCCTTTTGCATTGGCGCGGGCAGACAGTTCATCACTCGCGCCAATGGGGAAAATCCTACAAAGAAGCCGCGCCAACTGGCGCTCTGTCCCAGAGCAGCAGTCGCGCCAGCCAATTTAAGGAGTGTTTTTTAAATAAAGATGGCGGAAGTTGTGTTTCAACAAACTCAGAAACCATTGCCTATCTTGAGTTGGGAGGTTTGGCCGCGGGAGTTCCATGGAAGGGAAGTGGTTTGCCACCTCTCATGGAACCTTCCTTGATGATAGGGCCAATCCCACAATAATAGGGATCCCAACTCCCTCCTTCCCCATCTATAAAAGCTTGCCTATTGCCATTGCAAGTTAGTCTTGAAGTGCCTAAGCTTTGAATCTCCAAATTCCCAAGAGCCTTTGTGCTGTAAGAGCCCTCTTTCTTCCCTTAAGGCCGACTCAAGTAAGGAGACTATCGTCGAGACACTCTAGAGAGGCTTGCCCTTTCCCTGGCGAGCTTTGCGAGACGTGAACGACTGGGGACCCTTCCGAAGGAGACCATGGCGTCAGAACATTGGTTGTACTCTCTTTCGATTGCTTATTAATGAATGACTACCGGTTATGGTTCCACTCTGTTTTCACTTATGTTAATATGAGTTATATCCTTTCTGACTGATATATAGTTGCGTATTCTGGATTTTATGCTTGTATTCGTGTTGTTTCTTGCATGTGTAGGTGTCCATTCACGGAGATCGTGGGGATCGTGATCTGCCGAGGCTAAGGAATGGGAACGTTGTCTCTTCTACGAATCATAGCACTGGACTCCAGGTAGGCCTCCATCATCGACTTATTTATTCGCAATTAGGAACTTGCGCTGTAGCATTTGATGATTGTTGCTAGACCCCTGCTGGGCTAGTAGGGATCGCCTCTGTCCGCAGAGGGGATTTACCTCCTCAACAATTTGGCGACTCCACTGGGGATCGTCTAGTCTTGACTGTCTCGTTTGGATTGTCTCGTTTTGATTGTTTCGTGGTTTTCCTTGCTTGGTTGGCCTTCTGGGCTGGGTTCTTTTGTGTTTTGGCTTTTGGTTCAGCCCCAGAGGATCAGATCTAACCTCTGCTTTTTTGAATTTTCACCTTTTCATAGTTGGCTTGATTGGCGCGAGTTTAGCCCTGACAGTCGCGCCAGTTGGCGCAGTTTGCCAGTTCATCACTCGCGCCATCCCCTGTCTGGCGCGGATTACAGCCAGACAGTCGCGCCATTTCCTGTAGGTGGTAGGGTTACCCTTGTTCGGAAGCTTCTTTTGGTCAGTACTTTGCTTCTGGGTTTGTTTTGGATTCTGCTTGAAGTGGTGAGTCTGGTCTTGGTTGGGAGAAATTCTTTGTTTTTTAATTTTCAGGCGTTGGCGCTTGTTGTCAGTTAGCAACCCGCGCCAATTGGCCATTGGCGCTAGTTGTCAATGTGCAAGTCGCGCCAATTGTTGCCAATTGGCGCTAGTTGTCAATGGACAAGTCGTGCCAATTTCATGGTGTATGAAAATTGAGATTTTTTCCCTAAATCCTTTACCAGTGTGTCTTTCCCTTCCGGTCTTTTCCTTGTATGAGCATAGATTACATTGCTCATTGTTTGGGATGTCTTCTTTCCATGATTGCTTGATGTAAAAGGGAATGAATGCCTTGTTTTGATCTCATTCTTTGGGAGTCCTATTTGTGTTTTGTCAACTTTTGAGGAATTTTGTTACAAAGTGTTTTGAAACAACGATTGCATTCTTAGTGTTTATTTACATCTCTTTTGCATTCATCCTTCATTAAGAAGCTTTGCGTTTATTTAGTTTTCGTCTCAAAGTGTCCTTTTTGTTAAAATGCATTAGATCACATCGCATTGAAAAGTATTTTGAGATTTATCATTTAACTTAGATCACATTGTTTAATGATTGAGAGCTAAAAATCGCTTTGTGTGCATTCTCTTTCATTGAAAGCATGCATTAAGTAGATTGTCATTTCATCGAAAAATGCATTGAGTGCATTCTTATTATTTGAAAAGAGAAAGGAAATTGTGCATAGATTACAATTGCATAGTTTTCGGAAAAAGAATTTTGCATAGATTACATTGCATAATTCGCTTCGTTGAATGTTTTAGAATACTTTTGGATAGTGAAAGTCATCTAGTTTGGAAAAGTTTCGTTTTCAGTTTTGTTGTTTGTTGCATCATTGTTTGAAGCTCTTCCCTTAACTAGATAGCATTCACCGAATTGAAAAGTTTTCTTTTCTCATGTAGCTGCATACAGGAGATTGTCATATGACATACGGTAGGGCCTTGAAATCGAAACATAATTGAAGATCAACCATAAAATTTACTCAATTTACCTAAGGAAGCATTGAAACATTAACGAAATATTTAGAGGTCTAGGCTAGAGACGTGTTCCGGCGTCGTTAAACCTAGTAGCTGTCATTCGCCTCTTGGCTTTAGACAGCACTAGTACAGACTTGTGCTCCCCGTACCGTCGCGTATATAAAGGGAGACCCCACTAGGTTACTATCCTTTATCCGTAGGAAGCCGAGTCTGCCGCCTTATACCCGTGATACACCAGACACAGCATTCGGGGAGATTGCCTGCACGTACGTTAAGTCCTTGGTTGATTTCTCTTTAATTTTTGAAACCAAGGTGTATATTGCAGTTCACGGTTATTTGGTACACCCTTTGCCTAGCATTCCTGAGTAGTCAATTCGATCTTTTCTGACTCTTTAAATTTGAAAAGGTCATCAAGCGCTTGTCCTTTCACGCTCGTTTCCAATCTGAAAGTGATAGAGTCACCTTTTGCCTGTTTCTTGACTCTTAAAATATGAAACGGTAGAGTTTTGTTTCAATGTTTTAAAAATTAACTGCCCACGAAATATTCCTGGTTAAAGTTAGTTTCCTTAGGGTGTTGTTCTCAAGATTGTTTCTAATGGAAACTTTTCCGGAGTTCACCAACCAAGGAATCCCCTCCGATGGGAATCTTGGTCCTTTTCCTCCTTTTGGAAATGTTGGTGCTCCTTATATGGCAACGTTGTCCCTTCCTGGGTTAACTGTTGGGTTGCCTGTTTGATTGTTCTCAACCTCTGTGGTCCTGAATGTCTTGGCTTCTGTTCAATCAGTTCCTCCACTTGACCAACATCATGTTGATTCCAAGGTGGACCTCTCCCCTTCTTCGCCTATTTCTGCGTCCTCCTCTTCTACTTCACCTGGTGAAAGTCTGGATTCAAGTAGCCAGGTGGCTAAGAAGAAGAAGAAGAAGACAAAGAAGAAGAAGTCTGATAAGAGAGAGGCTAAGGCAACAACTATTGCTTCTAATGCACCTCCTCTTGATAAACCTTCCAACCCTCCACGGAAAGTCAAGTTCCCTTGCATGTTGTGCACGGGAGACCATCTTCTTCGAGACTGCCCTGGCATTCCCAAGGTGCTTGAAGAATGGTCCAGCGGTCGTCCACCGTTGCCTTTGGCTTCCGGGAGTCAGGTTGGGGGCACGTCTTCAGCTAGTGTTGGTAAAACTCCTAAGAAGCAGGGTAAGATTACCAATCCCTATAGGTTGTGTGAAGGGCACCATGCCATTCACCTTTGTCCTTATATGGATGAATCCAAGCGAGTGTTGGACAACTCAACTGTTTCTACACCATGCCTCCCGACTGGTTACAAACAGCTTTCTTTGAGTCCTCCGCTAGTTGATCCTACGATTGGTTAAGAATCATCCTTGGTCAATCCCGCTCACTCGAAAATTCGAATTCAGGAATCCATTCCCGACCAACCATTGGTCATGGGATTGGTTGAACTAGCCCCATCTACGGTGTACCAGGTCTTTTCCATTGAGAGTGGACCTCACATCCCTCATATTCTTCTTGTTTCTTCAGATTCCTCGGACTTGGAGAAATATTTTCTTGTCCCTATACCGCAATAAGTTGCTCCTCCACCTCCCATGATGGAGATCCTGGAGGATAACCCTCCCACCTTCGAGATGGAGGTCGTGGAGGATGCTCCTTCTTCTTCCGTAACACCAGGGGAAGACCATCTCGGTTCGATGGTAGCCCCTCCAAGTAGTTTGGTCGCTTCCTTCGATTGGAGTCGATTTGCAGGATACCGCCTTCCGTCTTATGTGCCTTTCGAGATCACAGTACATGCTTTTGGTCTGGTCGTACCCAGCACCATTATAGACGAAGGCGCATCTGTTAGTATTCTATCCTCAACTACTTTGCAAGCTTTCGGTTCGCCGCCGCTTGCGCCTGTTACACAGAATCTGTTGGCATTTAACAGAAGAATGAGTCAACCATTAGGGATCCTTCCAAGGTTACCTGTTACTTTGGGAGGTAAAACTGTCCATATGGACGTGATGGTTGTTCCAGGCCCCTTGGATTTAAATCTTCTCTTGGGGCGCGATTACACCTATGCCATGGGAGCGCTTGTCTCCTCCCTTTTTCATGTGGTCTGTTTTCCACATGAAGGACGGATCGTGACCATTGATCAGCTTTCGTTCTTTGGTCCTGATGTGGCAACTGGCACGCCATCATCCCTTCCTGGTTTTTATCCACCCGTTGTATCTGCCCCACCGCAGGTCAACTATGTGGCTACCTACCCCGTGCCTGTGCTCAGTGATGATGCCGTTGTGCATCAGGTGCTGGGGGCATTGGGTCCCGACTTCCAGGATGTTTTCCTTCCATCGAAAGTGGAACTCTTGGAAGGGATGACTTCTTGTTCATTATGATGAAGTCGGTCGGAGCATAGTTCCTTGTCTTGTGTCAAGCTCCTTAAAAAATGAAACAAGGTTGTCGGAGCATGGTTCTTGGCTTGTGTCAAGCTCCTTAAAAAATGAACCAAGGTTTTCGGAGCATAGTTCCTTGTCTTGTGTCAAGCTCCTTAAAAAATGAAACAAGGTTGTCGGAGCATGGTTCTTGGCTTGTGTCAAGCTCCTTAAAAAATGAACCAAGGTTGTCAGAGCAGGGTTCCTTGTCTTGTGTCAAGCTCCTTAAAAAATAAAACAAGGTTGTCGGAGCATAGTTCTTTTCCTTGTGTCGAGCTCCTTAAAAAATGAAATCGTCGGCTCCTGAAAGCAGAAATTCGTCTTGTGTCAAGCCTCTAAACCATGAAACAAGGTGTTTGAGGATAGTTCTTTTAATGTGTCAACTCATAAAATAATGAAACACGCCTCGTTCAATTCGAATTATGAGTTCTCAGAAATACCAAATGAAGTCTTTGATCTCGTAACTTGAACCTTCACTCCATCTGCCTTTCATATGGATTGAAGCTTGGGGGGCATGTACCTCGAATTGAGTCACCATGCTAGGGGCATGCAAATTTTTCAAGCATAGTTTGTTTCTGTTTCAAGCTTGTGTAAAAATGAAACCTATTTCAAGCATAGTTTATCTTTGTTTCAAGCTTGTGTAAAAATGAAACCAAATTAAAGCAGAGTTTCCTAATTTCAAGCTTATGTAAAAATGAAACCTTTCCCATTTTACCTCTTATAATTTCCATTTTATTAGCCTGTTTTGTCAGATGAGCCTTGGTTTTCTCATTCCATCGTCCCCATCTACTTGGCCGATCATATGCCTTCACTTGATTGTTTTACCCAATCCTGAGGAACCACTGTGATGAGTGGTCTTGTTAGCCAACCTCTTAACTTTTACTTGTTCTGAGTAGTTCCACCATTACCGGAACTAGTTGCTACCCTTTATACCATTCGTTCCTCTAGGAGGAGTCAACTTTCAACTCTTTTCTGACTCTCTAAAACTGAAAAGATTGCCAAGTCACTTGTCGTTTTGAGCTCATTAAATGGCTACGAAGCGATATCTACCCAGTATACGTTTACCCCTTTTTCAGGCTGGGATAGATTATTTACGAAAAGGAATACCCTAGCCTATCGCGACTAGGAGGTTTTCTCAGACATAGTTTTCTACCTTGATCCGGGGAACTATTTACGAAAAGGAACCTGTAGAGTTTACTTTTCTGCTGTCTTTTCAAACTCTCTAAACGTGAAAAGACGTCGAGTTCTCCCTTTGTCAGACTCGTTAAACCCTGATGACATCGGATCCAATCGAAATGACGTTCTCCGAGTTCCTCCTTCCTAGGACTTGTTAAATGCACTAGGATGGATTTTCCCGAAGGGCGGACTTATATTACAAGCATATGCTATCCCCTTCAAGCTTGTTATCAAAAATAATTGGGGTACTCGCCAGAAATGGTGGGGGAAAATGGAACCGTAATCATTGTCGTGTCGGCAGTATGTCGCTCTTGAACATGGCACTTGTTTGCATTCGTGCCGGTTGTCTGCATTCGTGCCTGGTTGGGGACATCTCATCTCATTCTTCACTTGCCTCCGTGGGTTTGGATTATCCCTTTTGACCTCTTATCTAATCATTGACTCGTCACCATGACCTCTGATCTGTTGATGTCAAATACTGCCAAGTCCACTGTCGTGCTGTTTATATGTTCAAGAGAAGTTGACCTCTGAAAAGTATCAACCTCCCTCTTATTCTCATTTGATTCTGATTCACAAAAAACATCAAGTTCCTCTGTCTCGTGTCGCTGATGTGGGAAACATTATGGCCCACCTTCAATCAAGGTCACTTCCTGTCGATTTCAGCTCATTATCTGGGAAGCTGATCTAGAGACTCCCTTATGGTACCTTGGAGCCTGCATGCCTCAATGGCAAGTTCGTCGCATTCGACGTGAGCTTTTCATCATTGGCCTCCGATCGAGTGATTCTACGGGTGTTCGACACCACTTACCGATTCACACGCCGTAGATTTACCTGTAGTACCTTAGGGCCATTGTCATTATCAGTGGTTCCCTCTCGCGTATGTGAACGCCTTTCATCATTAGTCAGTAATCGACGATGTTCTTGTGACAGCCCGATCAAATTTCATATATTCGCATGCTTGAACTTGTACTTTGTTCGGGTCGAGATGGAGCGCAAGACCCTGGATTGTGTCTGTTGTAATCTAGGCTGCGATTTTGTGGATTATTATTTACATGACTTATTCACTGGATGGCCGTGACCATACCTGAGTCTATTTTTTGATCCTCACTGAATGGCTGCGTCCATACCTTGGATCTGGATTATAGTATACTCTGTTTCGGATGGTTGCGCCCATACCGCATATACATCATGTACTTGAGATATCAGTTGTATTTATCCACGCAGGTTTTTCGACGGCGGAGTTTCAGTTGGACACGTTCTCGTAAAGCATTTCACCCCCCTCTCTCTCTCTCGGGCCTCATGCCTTAGGGGGCATCTGTTACATAGTAATTTGTCACCGTCCCTACCTTTCCCCGTCCCACACATTGGAGGGCCCATTTGGTTACCTGTGAGCAATGTCATGCCTTGAAACCATTATCACGATCCTCTAAATTACGAGCTCTAGACTTGCCCGAAAGACATCTCCGCAAAATCATGAAAACATCTCCTTGTGATTGCGCGTGCGTAAAGTTCATCACTATGGCTAATGGGGAAAATCACAAAGAAGCCGCGCTAATCGTCGCCCGTCTCAGAGCAAAGAACACATGTCGACCGATGGAGTGTTTTTTAAATAAAGATGGCGGAAGTTGTGTTTCAACAAACTCGGAAACCATTGCCTATCTTGAGTTGGGAGGTTTGGCTGCAGGAGTTCTATGGAAGGGAAGTGGTTTGCCACCTCCCATGGAACCTTCCTTGTTGATAGGGCCAATCCCACAATAATAGGGATCCCAACTCCCTCCTTCTCCATCTATAAAAGCCTGCTCAATTCCATGGCAAGCTAGTCTTGAAGTGCCTAAGCTTTGAATCTCCAAATTCCCAAGAGCCTTTGTGCCGTAAGAGCCCTCTTTCTTCCCTTAAGGCCGACTCAAGTAAGGAGACTATCGTCGAGAGACTCTGGAGAGGTTTGCCCTTTCCCTGGCGAGCTTTGCGAGACGTGAATGACTGGAGACCCATCCGAAGGAGACCACGACGTCAGAACATTGGTTGTACTCTCTTTCGATTGTTATTTAATGAATGATTATGGTTATGGTTCCACTCTGTTTTCACTTATGTTAATATGAGTTATATCCTTTCTGACTGATATATAGTTGCGTATTCTGGATTTTATGCTTGTATTCGTGTTGTTTCTTGCATGTGTAGGTGTCCATTGACGGAGATTGTGGGGATCGTGATATGCCGAGGCTAAGGAACGGGAACGCTGTCTCTTCTACGAATCATAGCACTGGACTCCAGGTAGGCCTCCATCATCGGCTTATTTATTCGCAATTAGGAACTTGCGTTGTAGCATTTGATGATTGTTGCTAGACCCCTGCTGGGCTAGTAGGGATCGCCTCTGTCCGCAGAGGGGATTTACCTCCTCAACAACTCGTTTCCACATTGTGTGAGATCTTGTTAGTTTTTCCTGCTGAAGGAATCCCTTCTTGAGTGAGAGTTCTTGTAAGCGGAATGACTCGTGGAGATACAGGCCACTTTGTTTGAGGGCATATGACCTTGTTATGAAAAATATTCTTCCATGTACAACATCATCTATTACAACACTATATGAAGAAGCCTCCGGTATCTTGACACCGGGCTCGGAGATGTAGCCCACATTGGGTGAACTCCGTTATCAAATCTCTCGTGTTCTTGTGTAGCTGATTGTAATCATGTTTCCTCTTGATTAAGCATGCACAAGTGTTATTTTTATGTTCTTTTTAATGCAATTCTAACAACATCACAAAAGTAAAATATCTTGGATAATTATGGTACTAAAGGAACCCGGATCATTAAAGCTACAGACTTCTCATCCAAAATATCATGGCAGATATCATACTAAGGCAACAAACAAATGTGCTTATATCATCATATCACGATCCAAATCGGCATCAGTACATCCATGCAGTCGCATATCATAGAATGAATATCTCAGATCAAAAATTGATCATCCCATGCAAATATCTTGAAGGGTGCTCAGTAGAAAATTAATCTGTATGAAGCGGCTCAATCATGAATTTACTCAGGTTCTATGCACTATATATATATATATATATATATATATATATATATATATATATATATATATATATATGGATGGGTGTTCAAACGGAACATCAATGCTTCAATCAACTGTCGATTTCCAAGTCAAGTTCAACAATATTTTTTCATAACTTCTTGAAATTCAATTAGAGTGTCCAAGGATTTGCATTTCCACTTTCCAAAACCTCTTCAATAGCTTCACAATATAGATTTTCTTTTCCAAACTGTAGAAAGTGATTCGTCATGCCATGAATCATTATTTCGAGCTTCAGAAACCAACTCCCTCTTACTTCGATCATAGTAGGCTTATTTTCTGTCAAGAATAGATCATCAGTACGTAAAACCAAAATCAAATTCATACCTTGGGCTCATTTTGAAGTAGAGCTTTGAATCAACACATCTTCTTGACTTCACTAGATAACTGTTAATGTAGACATATCAAGATTTGGGAGCTTGCTTCATACAATGATTTTTGCAAACATAACACTTTACCAAACCAATATGCTCAGCCTTACATAAATCAATATTGTGCAATCAAATCAACTAATTCAGCTTATCAAAGTTTATATGTCAAATCAAAACTCATATCAAAATCATCAATATTATTGTGACAAATTCTTTGGACCAAGTGACAGGTAGAGCTCACATCCAGATATCAAGTTATGACTTCATCTGTTGGCATGCCAACAAATTTTTCTTTACCAAGAAATATCAAGCCATCCTTGTGATCATAGCATGAATCATTTTTGCTACTAAATATGAATAGATATATCAGGGACAAGTCATATAAGTTTCATTTGTATACCAAGAATGAATCATACAAGTTTCACCCATTCATAGTGGGACTGTTGCACATTGAATCACAACTATTTATACTTCAACCAATGTTCCAAATATAATGAGTTAAATACAAAATAAATGCCAACATTAATCACAGAAATTCACTATGTCCACATAGCACTTTTATCAAGGAAAATCATCAGATATCAAGTCAAATCATTTGTCACCAAGTCAAATCCCAAACATATCTCAACATCACTGTCAAAGTTCTGAATCATTATCAAGCATCATGTCAAAAATTCAAACATTAGCCTCAATAGTTAAATCATAATGACATATTGATATGCATATTCTAGTCTCATACAAACATAATTTTATCCAACACATTCACATTCTCTTAGTAAGTCAAGCATTCACACTTCCCTGCTTACAGGACATTCTATTTTCTACTCCATGTCTGTAGGATTGTCATCCTTCAATTGTACTTCTGATTTCATGTACAAAGCTTCAATACAGGCATAACCGCACCTATAGGCCTTCTTTCGTGCGGTTGAGAGTCTACAACTACACCCTTAAGCTTGCTTTCGTGTCGTTAAGGCTTAGAGTAAGGAAAACTCTCTCTTCTCAGACTAGAACTTTGCTTCAAACCAAAAATATCATATATTTGTCTATTCATGTCAAAAATCTTGCTTCAACAATAAAGAATCTTCTATACATATAATGCAAATGATAATAGGTGTAGGTATCTTATGGAGAGATTCCCCCTCTGAACTAGCAACCCCTTAAGCCATAATTATTCAAGTCATCAACTAGTCTATTTTCGTGCTACAAAAAAATGGTTAGATAATGAAATCCATCTATATTAGGATCTAAAAATATATATTCATCATTGAAAAAACATGTTAACATCAACTAATTCATTATCACATATGAACATGACATCAAACTTTCATCAAGGGTTAGAGTTTTATGATTAAGACGAAAGACAAGTGTAACATCATACTTCAAATATCATGAACACAATATTACTTTCATCAAGTCGGGTCATTCAACTTTACCCTATATCATAATTACTAATCTCACAAAAACCTAATCACGATCAATAAGAATATCATGAATATCAATCTCGTTGTTACACATATATCGTCATGGTTACCATGCTTATCACATTCATTAATAATTGAATCAAACTACCATATTGACAAAAATAGTGAGCTAGCCTTCTAAGCTTTAAAAAATGTCAATTATACCAATATATCAAAAATCAATGTAGCTTTATCATGACTAGAATGTAAGATATTTGCCCAATACTAAGTACACCATCCCATCAAGTGTACCATGAATCAAAACTTTCATATGCATGAGCCAATTGTGAAGGTGATATTCTCATCATACCTTAGGTCTTACTTTGCCATCAAATATTGCATTTGAAACAATACATCATACATATTGTGCAGTGTTCATATACATGTACACCTTCTTATTTGATATTGGCAGCGGGAGCACTTTGTCAATTTCTTCGTCATGGGAAACTATAGATTTTCTCTTCCTGTACTAGCCATATTTTCTTGAATCTCATATGATCCTCAAGAAGGATCCACTTATCGCATCTCATCAAGAGGTTAGTAGTGTCCAAAGACTCAAATATACATGCAGGAAGTATAAATAATAATCAAAACAATAATCAGATCAATAAGTAACATAAATCAAAAATTACTTATCTTCAATGAGAGGTGATCATCTCCCTCTTGAACCAGCCTTTAAGAGCCATCACTGTTCATTTTCCATATAACAATGTTGCCTTCAATATTTTAGCCAACTTTATCAGCAACCAGGCCTAATAGAGACTATCCCATTTAGGGCTTCATCAAATTTTCCACAAGTTCTTGAACATATTCACATTGATCCAGCTAGCATATCACAAATATTTTCCATAAACCACGGTTTCTCTAAAAGCCTAACCTCATAATATCCATCAAATCCTAATAACCAAATTTACTAGGGTTTCCTTCAAAACCTAGAATTCTTTTAGGTCTCCTCCATCATCTCTTGCTTCCATCAATGGTGTCATCATAGGGGTGATATCATGACTTTTCTTCAACCCACTTTTGATCCCATGTTAATTTTTCTTAGTTATATATTGTTCTTTTCTTTGATAATTGCATTTTACATTTCCATATTAATTTCACCCCATGAAATCATAACATTGTTCAGATTTACATCATTATTCAACAACATATGCAACTATGAAGAAATAACAATATCATCATCATCAATGTAGCAAAACATAAATGAAAAATAGAAGAAAATCATTCACACATAGAGACACCAAGATTGGTCGGAGACAAGGGAAAAACTCACTATGGGGAAAACCCTTTAAAATTATTTTACTTATTAGATTTCCATTGACTGATTCAACAAAAGATAGTACAATGATCCATATTTTCATCCATAGAACTATCCAGCAAAATCAACTAAACAACATCCATGAAATTAACCCAACAATGCTCATACTCAAAACCCTGATTCAAAAGCCTGTAATGAATTGTTACTATCTACGGTCAACTGCCAAACACTGTGGTCAATGAGCGAAAAACTTTGTTTCAAACATGGAATGGTGAAATCAATGTGAAAGAATAAGAATTCATTTCCTTTATTATTCACAATAATGTACATTTATACATTTCTTTATGACCCTTGGTCTTCACATACCAAGTGGTCTCTTGGACTTCGGTCACTGTTCACATTCCACACCAACCCTTAGCGGATTAGGTGTCCAACATTCCCCCCTTAATCCGAAGGGTTATGTATGAGTCCAAGAAGAGAGCTATAATACAAAATAAAATAATGCATGACAACAATAGGTTGAATGTGCTCTCTAATATGATGACATAAGGTGATAGTTTAAATATGACCACAAACACTGGAACGCTTAGTGCAGTTCCCAAAACTCTTTTGAATCTGGAACGAAGTTGAAGTCTTCTACTAGAGGAAGTGATCATAATGCTTTGAAGAGGGAGACCTTCAACCTGGAAAATGGAGGTATGCAACCTACATAAAAAAGGGAGAACCTCAACCTGAAAATGGAGGTCTCAACTTGCAGTGGTTTAAAGATGACCACCAACTCTGGAATGCTTAATGAAATTCATGGAACTCTTCCAAATCTGGCAAGAATCAGAAGTCTTATGCTAGAGGAAGTGTCCCCAATTCTTTGAATATGGAGAAGCTCAACCTCACATAGATGGTTTAAGGCTGACCAACAACCAAAGGCATGCTCAGGGCCATCTTTGTCTCTGGCTACAACTCTGAATCTGGTATGGCAGGTTGTGGCTCAGACTCACTTGATGTGGCTTTGAAACTTGTATATGGCCATCACTTCCCCCCCTGTCAGAATACAAGGTGAGAATATGGAGAAAAATCAACTGCAAGCTTGTTCAATACTCTAGAAAATATCATATGACTGAAATATCTTCTTTGCTGTTGAAGCCCATTGCCAAGAAGTGATCCATCCAAGATGAATCTTTGTTCTTGCACAGGCTTGTTTCTGAAGCATGTGTGTGAAGAATGAGTGGTTTTATGACAGTGATTGCATGGATGAAGATAAAAACAATGATATTTCATATGACCAACTCTATCACAATGTTGGCATTTGACATTATGTTGTGGATGTTGTGGAAGAGAAGAATCTAGAATAGTTGAAGGTGAATTGTCATGAATAAATCCAACACTCTGAAACTAAATGGGCTTTGATTAATCTAGAATATGAAATGACACATCCTTGTCATATCCAAGACCAGTTTTGTGCTTGTTATGGACAAGCTCTTCCCAAGGTCTGATAATGGGCTTGGGAAGTGTAGACTGAACTTATGCATATGTATGCAAATCTGCTCTTGAACTAGGCACTGAATGTGAATCAACCTCAACTTTATATTCTTGTTGTTGATAGGAGTCTGTCTCAATGTTCTAAACAAAAACAGGTTCAGAATGATGACTCCACTGTTGTAATTCTTCTTGTTGGAGTTGAGATTCGAGCTGTAAAAATATATATATATATATATATATCATCTTATGCATTTTATAGATATGTCTAAATGTTACAGAAAGTTTCCTTGCTGATGTTTATTATAGAAAGTTTCCTTGTTGATGTTTATTATCTCATTACCAGTGGAATGTATTACAGCATTCAGTGATTCTAATACATCATAATTTGTTTCCATTATGTCAACAAAATAAAAGGCTCAAGGAAACAAAAGAGGAGTGTCGCATTTTCAAGAAATGTGTGCAAAGAGTCCAAAAGATCCTTGAACTAGACCATGAAACAATTTGAGTATTCCTTCAACACTATAATTCTTTTTTGCCCAAATTTGCAAGGAGACACCAAATGTAAAATGGCTTTTTTTTTTTTACTCTACAATCACAGGGATGATAACATTAAATATTTAACTGAGTGATTTTCATCTAAAATGATAGGGATGACCTTTTGAGCCATGCTCGCACGGTCCATCACAGAAACAAGAACTGGATCCTAACATGTATGCAAACCTTGTTCTGAAAATAAAAGGATTTTATAGCATAGGTGGTAGAGGCACATGAGATTTTTCCATTCCCACCCAAGATATTATGCCCACAGCAACTAAAATTATGTCATACTTTAAGTCACTGCTTTTATTATTCCTTGAGCCCTTCAAATTTGATACAGCTAAGGAACCAACAACAACAGACTGTGGATTCAAGATTTGTTTATAGACTTCCAAATGCAACTCAGGAGACTTTTCTATCAATTCTAAAGACTTCTAATACAATTCATTTGTGGGATCCCGTTCTATTGCTTGTTGAAAATATTTAGAAGCCATCTTGAAGTAAATTTTTGAAAATTTATGTTTTGGGATAATAAATTCATGCGATGTATGTGCATTTCCCAATCACCACAACATATCATGTTTATTTGGGCTAATTTTCAATGCCTCTTCGAGTTTTGACACATAATTTTTTACCATCTTCACACAATCTGAACCTTGTTGAAATTTAGATATCTCCAATAGAGTACCTCCCCATCTTGTGAGGTTATCTGCATTTTCAGGGCTTCACAAGTTGCCTCACATTTCTCCCTCTGATCTACTCTAATTCCGTGCGATGGAAGAAATGATGATTCCGCCGACGGTGCGGGAGAATACAGTGCCGAGGAGCCGACGAGGCCGAGGGTGTCAATGGGAGGTATGACTATCAAGTGATGGTCGGTAGGGTTGGTAACCGAGAGTTTTGGAATGGTGGTTTCAGGCCATGAGTATATTATAACATGGGAGGTCTAATGTCACTCGTTCACATCCGGCATATAGCAGTTGCGTCTAGGAGGAGCCGTAAGAGGTGTTAAATTTATTTATGGTGGTGGTATAACCAATATATATTACCAAGAGCTGGACGATATACAGATGACGTATGTGATAAATCGTTCGAAGGAGCCACGATGGGTGGTATGGCGGTTTGATTCCACGATGTCAGAACAACGACGGTCCATACAAAACAGTCACATAATAGCATAACAATTACGACCATCAGCGCGGATATGAACCCAATTTCATGTAAAACATGAATTAAATCAGCGTACCAAGAGCAGAGCGACCGCATGAGCCGTAGCAATGGCGAGCCCCTCGAACACCAATACAAGCGATAATACCAACAAGGACCCAAATCCGTAAACCACTTCAAACCACACAGGAAGTCCCCATGACTCGTCCAACGCTGCTATTGACGATACCGCCAAGCCTCCCATCGTTCTCCAGTAAGAATTCAATGAGGGCAGCTCACCCCCACGCCACAGATAAATCTACAAAATTCCTAGATATTTAAGCTGATTTTCTTAGAACAAAATTCACAGCACCGAACGAATATTTCTACCATAGTTCTTCGATGAGAAATCCACTGCAAAGACCCCCGAAGTATAGGAATATAGGGAGTTTATTATTAATAGGAAAACCCAAACAAGAGGATTGCTTTTACAAAGGTCAAAAAAATGTTGGTTGGCCAAGAAAAAAAAGGCCGAGAATATGGAAGAAATCTCATAACTATGAGCAGCACACGTGTGATCTACTCAACATAGTCATATGTGCAGAGAATCATGGCTAGAATAGCAAGACTGAAATGGCCACAAAAATCAGTGGTTTTGAAACCATGTCAAATATGGAATGGTGAAAACAATGTGAAAAAATTAGCATTCATTGTCTTTATTATTCACAATAATGTACTGTAGAAATTATATACAATATGCATGTATATATCCGGACTCTCTTGATCTAACAATATTTATCTTCTTGTTAAATACAGAATCCTTCCACTATAATTCTTGCAGAAATTTAATCAACAATTGCAAAACACATGAAGCAATAAAAACACACATAACACAGTTGTTTAACGGGAAAGCCTGAAGCTGAAAACCCCAACTATCATATTATGTATCATGGAGATCATATGACAATCTCATACAAACATACAAAGCTTATCACAAGCTCTCAGTACAGTACAATCGTCATACACTAATCAGGCTCAATCTTGCAAATCCATTCACCGATCTTTGCCACCTGCTAGCCTACCTCCACTGCGCAATCTAAGCTGATTACAAAGACCAATTCAATGTAATCCCACTCTCATTGACTACGTTATTATCATTGGCAACTCCAATGTATATGTAGATGCAATTCATGCATCACTATAGTCACAACTAATAGTCACACTTGCTCTTTCACCTACCTCTCCACTGAAACTGTCCATGCATTGTAGTTAACTGATGTATTCTTCAGTTGATTAATGAGTTATTATTTAGTGAATTAATTAATAATTAATTCACACCACTCTCACTAATGTATCAATCAGTTAGACTAGATACAACTAGCTCAACTATGTTTAGATTAGTTAAACTGAACATAACTCCATTAACTTCCTCAATCAACTCCACCAAACTCTCTCACATGAGTTCTAACTGAAGTATCCATGCAATAGCTCCACTTAACCCTCAGGAATAGCGTAATTCCTTCTGTCAGCTCTTGTGCCACATTTGTGCACTTAACTGAAGTGCTCCAAGAGAATAAGATAATGTTTAGAGTCCAAATATTATTAAGAGCTAATAATATTCGACATATCTATTTTTAGACTGGCGATCTAAAAATAGATTCCGCCCATTATGTCTAAAAATAGAAATCCATCTATTTTTCCAACTTGACCAACCATCCACAAATAGCATCTCGCAACTCATAGAATATGATCGACATGTCTAAAAATAGACATAGTCTAAAAATAGACTTTGCGACAAAAATCACCTGTGTGGGCCCCACCTAGTTTAGGTGATCACTTTCCAACTAGGATCAGGAATGATGTTTCAGGATGTCTTATTCACTATTTCTTGTTGCAATCTTCAACATGTACATTTTTACATTTTTTTGTAATCTTTGTTCTTCACATACCAAGTGTTCACATTCCACACCAATCCTTAGTGGATTATGTGTCTAACACTTTGGAGAATTCAAATTTCAACATTTAGGTCCCATTCGCATGGAGGAAGAGTCATGCATGTGACTGGGAGGTTCTAGTCACTCCCTTGAGCTTGTAAGCCAGCGACTGCAATCAAAATCCTCCTTTGGAAAGCCTGCGACTGTGACTCAGAAACCCTAGATGTCAGTCGCATGGAGGATGTATTGTGCATTCTATTGAAAAGCTTCAGTCACACGGATGAGTTGGACATCCAGTGATTTCACTTGATATCTCTTTATGTTATGCCTACAACTGAGGCCCAAAACCCTTCTTTCTCCTCCGTGCAAACCCATTCTCTGTGGATGTGAGGCTTCTCTGTGGATGTGCCTCACACCTGTGCAATCCAAAACTAAGAAAAATAATAGGAAAATGTCTCATGATGATTTACAAATGAGGTTGAGATCACTTGTATTTATAGCCTTCCAAGGGTGTCCAATGGGCTTTCAAATATGCACATGTGGGATTTTCAATCAAAAATACACTTTACCTTATCCAAATTAAGTGCTTCAATAGTCAAAATTTATCCTCTCGAAAAAAAAGAATCTAATCCCATCGTAGGAATTTGTCAGTGAACTTCCAAATTAACAAAAAGTAAATTTCCAACCAATCTATGACCTATCACAAATAATGATTGTAATCGAAATTAAAACAAATAAGATCAAAACTTACATATCTAATACAAAAAACCAAACATAGTCAAAGAATGGATAGTAAACTCACAAAATTAGGCATAAAAATTTTAGTATAATGAGTCCTTTTTTTTTGTTTATCTAACCAAAATAAAAAGGAAAATTGTTATGGCCACATTACAACTACAACTATCATTTGTTTTCATAAGCAATGCCTTACATTTCTATTCACTCTTTACATACAAAACATTTATTATTTTTAAAGTTAATCAATGTGAATCTTACTTATTATCAAGATAATAAATTTAACATACCTCGGTAACTTTCTAAACAGTTGCACATATTACTTGTTTTCTTCCCAAAAAAAAATCAAAATCTCTAGTTCTTTTGCATTTTATTTAAAATAAGTCAAAACAAGACATTTTTATTTTATAACCAAATTACTTTCTAAAATCCACTTTAGTTTTGAATATGTTATTTTGTGGTTGTAAAGAATAAATTATAAAAATATTAAGCTTCAAATATAATGGAGTAATTATGATCAGGAATCAATTTACAAACCCAAAAGACAAACAACATTGAAGGCAAGTTGTCCATGGGCTTTTGGATAGACAATGAATGGGTGCACTGTTAAGTCACTGATTCAATTCCCTGCCCTATTTGGGTGTTATTCTTGGACATGACCATGATTTATCATCACCAATGCCAAACTTACAAAAAGAAAACATTGAAGGCAAGCTTAAACTCAAATTGAGTTGTTGACTGACACTAGATCCAATCCCCATGGAGTTCAAGAACATCATCAAAGTTTTTAAAAACCCTAAAAGGAAGTTTTAAAATTCCCAAAAAAATTGAAAACTCCTTGAAAGGAAGTTTGTAAATACCTTGAAATGAAGTATGAAAATGCCCTAAAATGAAGTTTGGAAAAGCTTTAAATGGATGTTTGAAAAAATCCCAAAATGATATTTGAAATGTTAGGATATTTAGACACTTGAAAGTTAGTTAAGATCAATTTAGTCTAATGTGTCTTCAAGTAAAATGTGTTTCTTTGTTATGCATTGTAACTATTTAATTGGATGGTCACAACTATGTTATAGACATGAAGTGATCATGTGATTAATATTTTCATATATTAATTTATGGTTTAACACTCGATTAGTGACCTTTACTTAAAATAATGGATGATCATTTTTCGAAGATCACTTGTGGAACAATCACAAGTAAATTATTTTTCTTTTGCATTAATATATTCCATCAAATAGTCATATTGGGTAACGTTATGGATTAATTTCCCTCTCAAAGTGTTTTAATCACATAATACATTGGTGTAGTGATATTTCATCTATTTCTCTAAGTGATTTCCTTTGGTGTTTGACCTTTGTGAAAATACAATGTTTAGTGAACATAGTTTTATAGAAAGTTATGTTTTCAATAATGGTTTTGTACCTATCACTTGGGCTTGTAAGAAAGAATGTTCCCTTGCTCTTTCTTCAACGAAAGGAAATTATTGAGCAACGGTTAGGGAAAATCAAGAATCCTTATGGCTTCAAAAACTCATTTATATTTTCGATTTCAGCAACATCTAACCACACTTTGGTGTGATAACCAGAGTGTCATTCAACTTACCAAATATCTAGTCCAACTTTAGCACAACAAACATGTTGAACTACACACGCACTTCACTTGAAAACTTATTTAGGACCCAAATAAGTGTAAACCGATCTCATATTTCTCTTCATAAGAAACATAAGCCCGGTTCCTACACTCGTTATATGAGTTATAAATGTTTGTTTTTGTTTTTTTCCCATGTAGTCATGGTGCTCTCTATAAATGATATTACTTGCATTCACATCTACCAAAGAAACCTTTAGCAATATATAGTTAATGGTGGGTGGTTTCTCTATCTTTATAACTTTTAGTTCCTAGATTAGAAGTCATGGAAGTCATTTTGAACCATCTATAATTTGTGTTATCAAAGATACCTTATGTCAAATCATAATCCTCATTTGAAATGGCAATCACTCCCCTCCCTATCTAAAGGTGCTAATCCCTTTGTCTTTGAATCTATAATGGTACGAGATGTGTAGTAACATGCACTCCCTCATGCTAGGGGAAGTGTTTCAATTACCTTATGAATACCAGATCATCAACCCCATCTTGAAGTGCATTATTTCTCTACAAAGGATCAAGTTGTAAACATTTTCACAAATTCTCTTGTAGATGTGAAATTTTCCAAAAATCAATCTATGTTAGGAGTTTAGGTAGTTGTCAATGGGGGATAGGCTCTAATGCCTTCTTCATTCTCCTATTTTTTCACCTTTTAAATCCTTCAATCCTATATTAATTTTTTCTTAAGGATGAATTTTAGGATATTTAAGCCTCTATGAATACTTTCTCCCATTGTTGATTAAGATCTCGAACCTATGTTGCTACATGTATCAAGGATTTCTAAGTTAAAAAAGCTTTAGCATTACTGTGTTGAGAACCATTTTAGTGTGTCAAAAGAATTGTTTTTCAGTTCAGAACCCTATTTTGTTTCAACCAAAAAGGTATCCATTTCCCCGAGATAAAACCATTTTTATTAGATCTAGAAGTATACAATGTCATTACTATTTTCTTTTATCAATTATTTCATTCTATATTTAATATTTGAACTCTATTTTTTCATTTGTATTTATGGTTTTCTCCCTTTCCAATCTGAACATTCTCTTTTTCATGTACTTGTGTGTTGAAAAATGCAGCAAGAAATTCTAAATTTGATTTTTCCTTGATTAAATTGAGAAAAATCGAATTTCCACATCAACAGACAACTTGGATGTAGTTAACTAAGTTGACATGGCTCTTTCCATTCAATTAGCTTAGAAAATTCAAGTTAGAGGAGTTATACTTCAGTTAAGCATGTGTGATTTCTAATTTGTAGGAATCAAGGTCAGTTATTTCAAGTTGTTTTCAGTTAAACTAGTTCTAACAGTTGGAGGAACTAGTGGAAGGTCAGTTGTGCAGTGGGACTTCAATAAAAATCAGCGATCATCCACTTAACTGATAAATCAACCCAAAATAGCTAGTGCATGCAGAGAATTTGATTTCCCCAGTTGTGGTGGAGATTTCAAGGCAGTGTAACATCAGTTGTAGACTATTCATGAATGTTTAGGTGTTTCATGCAATCAGATGATCAACCTTTGGAATTGTACAATCATTTTGGAGGAATTTCCTAAATAATACGGGCCAAAATACTCAAGGAATTGCGCAAGGAAATAGGGGCTCAAGCAAAGGAAAAATTTGACTAATTTTAGGTCAGAGCTTCTCAGTGAGCAGAGAGATAGGTTATTCACTTGCAGGTTGTGCTCAGTTGAGAAAAGAAATTGTAATACATCCATATTCATCAGATTAATGCAAATAGACAAAGGGGTTTTTAGTAGATTTCTCTCGCGTGGAAAATACTATGTGCATGTGTGTTATTTCTCATTGCATGTTTGTGATTGATGTTCTAAATTGTGAATTGAATTCTGCAGAGAATTATAGTAGGTTTGTGTCTTGTTATTTTGATTAAAATTTCATGAGAAGTTTCAAATATACATCATAATTTCTACATGGTATCAGAGAAGGATTCACATTAGAGTAGGAATTTTGATGTTGTTTCTTAGGAGGCTCAAATACGTATTTTAGTGTAGTAGGATCTTTAAAAAGTTGGGAAGATGACCTTCAATAGGTTGAGGCTAGAGTATGTCTTGGAAGGCAACTCTAATTTCATCACATAGAGGCGGTATTGGATGATAATGGATTGCTAGAATACATCAAGACAGATCTTTCAAAACCACAATCATATGATGCCCATAACCTTTCTCAATGGAAGAAAGAAGAATCCAAGGCAAGCAGAATAATCTTAGAGGGACTACGGGATCACATTTTCTCAAATATCCATGGAAAAGAAACTTCATTCACAATGTGGAAAGAACTGACAGAATTATTTGAGAATAGTAGTGACCATATGAAGCTGTCGCTCAAGGATAAACTTCGAAATATCAAGATGTAGAAGAATCACACTATTCCGCAGTATATGAGCAGGTTCACACAATTTCGTGATGAACTTAGCATGGTTTGTGTTAATGTTGTAGAAGATGACTTGGTAAGCCTATCCCTTCTAGGTATTCCCAAGATATGGTATAGCTAGCAAGATTCAGTGAACGAGAGGGAGAAACTACCAAATTGGGAATTCTTATGGTCCAATTTGGGATAGGACGAAATGAGGCAGAATACTAGAGATAGGAATTCATCCAAGGGAGAGGATTAAGAAAAATTTGCATTGGTTGGAAAGGGAACAAATCTCAAACCAAACCAGAATCCAACCAAGGAGGCAAGAAGAAATATTTTCCCAAAATTAAATGCTTCAATTTTCATGAATTCGAGCACTATGCCATGAAGTGTCCACACAATATTTGAGCAAGAATACCTCAGGAGGAGAAGCAGGTGAAGCTTTTGCTTCATAGTTCGAGCTTTATTTTACCCTTATATCATGCATGGAAAGCACATTAATGGGGAATGTGTGGTACTTGGACTCAAGTGAATTGTTCCACATGACAGGGTGTAGAGACCTTTTCACTGACCTAGAGGAGAAATATCTCTAGATGCACATCAAGCTGGGGGGTGATGGAAGGTACAACATGACTGGGATTGGTAGAGTCTCCTTTCAGAGGGAGTCAGGATTCCCTCCCAGAGTCAAGGATGTCATTTTTGTTCAGGGCCTAAGGAAAAATCTTATCTCCATTGCAGTCTTGGAATACAGTGGTTATGATGTGATCTTCAGCAAAGGAAAGGAATTCCTAAGACACGTAGTCATGTGATAGGTGAAGAAGATCAGGGTTTGTGTGAAGAACTTGTATAAGCTATATGCAGAAGACAGTGTTGCATTAAGCAATAAGGCGAAGAAATTCCGAGGGTCGCGATGTCGGCGAACTTTCGCATAGAAGACTTGGCCATTTGCATCATGGCGCCTTGAATATTTTGCAGAAAATAACCACTGGCCTCCCTAAATGAGCACTTGATCAGCATGATGTATGCAAAGGATGTACCTTGGGGAAGTACAAAAAATCCATATTCCATGGTTGGGATAGCAAAACACATGTAGTCTTGGAAATGATCCACTATGATTTCTATGGACCTTTCTCGACAGCCTCCACTTCCAGACACAAATATTTTGTCATTTTTATTGATGACTTCTCACAGAAGTGTTGTATCTTCTTCATGCGAAATAAAGATAATACATTTTCCAAGTTCGTAGAATTCAAAGCACTAGTTGAGAAAGAAACTGGCAAGAATCTGAAGGCTCTCAGGAGCAATAATGGAGGTACATGTCGAATGAATTCAAAAATTTATGTGCGAAATAAGGCATTCGACGAGAGTTGGCAGCCCCTCCCTCCAACCCATAGCAGAATGGGGTGGTTGCGAGAAATAATTTACCATTGTGGGAGTTGTGAAGGATATGTTTCATGACCAAGGCCTACCACAACATTTTTGGGAAAAGACATGCAACACAATAGTCTATTTGCAGAACCTGAGTCGTCATCAAATTAGCATGCTTACACCAGAGGAGGCTTTCTTCTGGAGAAAGACGGATGTGTCGCACTTAAGGATTTTTGGAGCCTTTTTCTACTTACATGTCTCCAAAGTATAGAAGAAGAAGCTTGAGCCGACAATAGAATTGGGGGTATTTTTGGGTTACACATAAACTCCTCACAACTATTGTGCGTACTTTCCATCCCTTAGAATGATAGTTGTGGGAAGGGCTGTAAAATTTGATGAGGAGAAAGTGATGTGGTGCTCTCTTGAGAGGGAGCTTTTAGCTCTAAAGGAGGAGCCTCAGGAAGTTATTGAGCAGCCACAAATTGAGTAGTAGGTAGTGGAGACATCCATTCAATAAAAACCATCTAGAGAATATAGAAAAAGGACTAGGGAAGTTGATATACTTGTGCATGATGTGAGGGAGAATGTGGGAGCTCCTTCAAATTTGCACAGGAAAAGAAGGTCACATGATCGGTACACTGGCTACATGGATCTAATGACTAAACTTGTATAGACTGAGCCATCCTCTTTCAAGGAGGAAGTATAGCAACTTGTATGGGTTGATGCAATGGTGGAAGAGTATGAATCCATTGTAAACAACAAATTTTGGGAAGTGGTCCCAAGACCTGCAGAAAAATCAGTTATGGGTTTGAAATGGATCTTCAAGATTAAGCAGGCACCAGACAGAAGCATAGAGAAGTATAAGGTCATATTTGTGGCCAAGGGATACTCTCAAGTTGAGGTAATTTACTATGAGGACACCTTTTCTCTTGTATCAAGGTACTCATCCATTAGATCAATTCTTGCTATGGTTTCGCAAACGGGTTGTAAGATCCACTAGATGGATGTAAAAACATTTCTCAATGGGGTTATTGAGGAGGAGGTGTACATCGAGCAACCAAAAGGTTTTGAGACATTTGATCGGGAGTCTCATGTGTGCAACCTCAAGTGAGAATTGTACAGTCTCAAACAAGCACCCCATGCTTGGTACACCAAGATTTGTAGTTATCTGATTGGTTTGGGCTTCATTAAAAGTGAAGCGGGTGCGAACCTCTATCATATCTTGGTAGAAGGTAAATTGTGTATTATTTTATTATATGTTAATGATTTGATTTTAACTGTGGATGAGCAGTTGATCAGATCTTAAAAGGGGGACCTTGTACGGGAATTTGAAATGAAGTACATGGGTCTCATGTGTTACTTCCTTAGGTTGGAAGTATGGCAAGGCGATGGGGAACTATTTGTGTCTTAAGGAAAGTATGTAAATGAGATACTACAAAGAATTTGCATGGAGAGTTGCAAACCCATGGAGACACCTCTAGCGACCAACTAGAGGAAGGAGGAAGCCACTTTAGATGAGGAAGTGGATGCTACCATTTATCAGCATCTAGTGGGTTCACTGACGTATCTTGTGAACACATGAACATATATGTGTTATGCAGTCAAACACCTGAGCTAAGCTATAATTAGGTTAACCAAATTATATTGGAAGGCAGTTAAGCATGTTTTACGGTACCTCATAGGCACTACCCAATTTGGACTATGGTACAGAAAGACAAACAAAGTGCAATTGTGTGGCTTCACAGCTACATACTTGGTGGGGGGGTCCATCAAAACGAAAGAGTACATCAGGTGGAATTTTTAGTGTTTGGGTCCACCGTGGTTTCCTTGTACAACAAGAAGAAAATAGTTGTGGCACTCAACTCAGCATAAGCAAAATACATGGTTGCAAGTCAATCGGCATGTGAGGCGATCTGAATGAGAAAGATACTTGTGGGACTATTTTGTCAGATGATGGAGCCAACTGTGATCTATTGTGATAACCATATATGCATCAAGCTCTCTAGGAATCCTGTATTTCACAATCGATCTAAGCATATAAATATTATGTATCACCGTTTACAAGACTGTGTGCAGATGTAGATAATGTTGCTACAATACATTCCAATAGAGGAGCAAGATGTTGACATTTTGACAAAGGATTTTTCAAGAGGGAAGTTCGAGTTCCACTGGTGCAGGATAGGGGTGGTTGATAATCCTTTTCTTATTGAGAGGGAGTGTTGAAAAATGGGGCAAGAAATTCTCAATTTGATTATTCCTTGATTAAATTGAGAAAATTAAAATTTCCACATCATCATACAACTTGGATGCAGTTAACTAAGGTGACATGTCTCTTGTCACTAAGTTAGTTCAATAAATTCAAGTTAGAAGAGTTAGGGTTCAGTTAATTATGTGTGATTGCTAATTTTTAGTAATTAAGGTCAGTTATTTCAAGTTATTTTCAGTTAAACTAGTTCTAACTGTTGGAGGAACTAGTGGAAGGCCAATTGTGCAGTGTGACTTCAGTCAAACTCAGTGATCATCCTGTTAACTGATCAATCAGCCCAAAATAGCTAGTACATGCAGAGAATTATATTTCCCTACTTGTGGTGGAGATTCCAAGGCAGTGTAACATAAATTTTAAAATAGTCTTGAGCATATTGGTGTTGC
Organism: Pinus albicaulis; assembly: GCA_034641835.2. Classification (NCBI taxonomy): domain Eukaryota; kingdom Viridiplantae; phylum Streptophyta; class Pinopsida; order Pinales; family Pinaceae; genus Pinus; species Pinus albicaulis. The sequence continues at coordinate 202,937,371 of CM076569.1, forward strand.
ATCCAGGCAGATGATCAACCTCGAGAATTGCACAATCATTTTGGAATAATTTCCTAAGTAATAAGGGCCTAATTTCTCAAGCAATTGTGCAAGGAATAAGGGCTCAAGAAAAGGAAAAAATTGACTAAGCCTAGGTCAGAGCTTCTAAATGAGTAGAGAGATAGGTTTTTCACTTGCACATTGTGCTCAGTAGAGCAAAGCAATTGAAATACATATATATTCATCATATGAATGCAAGCAGGCAAAGGGTTCTTTAGCAGATTGCTTTCCCCTGGAAAATATTGTGTGCATGTCTGTTATTTATCATTGCATATTTGTAATTGATGTTCTAAATTGTGAATTTAATTCCGCAGAGTAGTAGAGTAGGTTTGTGTCTTGTGATTTTGATTAAAATTTCATGATCAGTTGCGAATATGCATCATAATTTCTACATTGTGTGATCTTGGCCAATCAAAAAAAAAGCAGAAAAAGTTATCTTTTTTGCATAATCTTTTTGTGATTTCAACGAATAAAAATCAAAAAAATAACTCGGCTTTTGGGTACACTAATTGAGATATAACTCATTGGGGCTTCACCTTGCTAACAAATATCTTAGCACATTCATTCATAAATGGGGTTCTTCAATTCTCAAAAATAAATTCAATATATTGTAGGTATTCGGGAGGGGAAATTTGGGTAAGAGGGTTTATAAGTATTATGGGGTATAAAATAGAGTCTTTAGTAAAAATAGGGGATATATGTTAAAGATAGGGGTTTTTTAAATTACAAACATGTATTGGAAGGGGGATTCAACAAAAGGATTTTGGGGGGTTCTTATCAATATCTAGTGAAACTAGAGTTATTATTTAATATCCCATGAATGTAGGCTCTATGACACAGCTTAACTAACTTGAGACTATGAGATCTAAATCTACATGTATAAATTAAAAAAAAAAAAAAATATATATATATATATATATATATATATATATATCATAAAATTCACTTGTTTCTGTGTGTGATTATATTGAAGTTTTCTGGAAGCAATATCAAGGGTTTTAGGATAAAACACACACATGTAGGCAACCAAAAATTATTATCCTCGATAACATGTTATATATTGTGTTAACGCGCCTTGTTGAATATTACTTTATTAAATTAGTGGTCATCAATTCAAGTCTTTCTTTTCATTAAGTGACCCTTTGAAAAGTTTCATGCAATTTTAAATTATATATAACTATATTTTAAAGTGCATTTCACTCATTTATAAAAGTGAATTATTAATAAGGTAACTCTAGGTTTTACTTTGAGTTAATTTTTCATGCAATCTTAAGCTATAAAATAAATTTATTGTAAAAGTGATTATCGTTTATCTTATAAAAATAGAACATGTATATTATAAAAGTAACTTATTTGTAAAAGTGATCTTTTAAGAAAAGTTAGAAAAGAAAAATATATGTTTTAACTCAACTACCTCATAACGCACCCATCACCATATTGATCAACCTCTACTTGTCACATGACACCTTAATTACATTTTGTCTTCTTGAAAAGGGCATAACTTTGATATCCAGAGAACCTTTTTCTCTTTTTTTTTGTAAGATAAATTTGTATTGCCTTAGAAATAAAATTACATCACAATCATAACCATAGCTCAAAAAAGTATTGGTCCCAACTTGCCACAAGGGAAACGAGGTATGTTGTTAATTTTTATAGTATGTTCTATGCTTGCAACAATTACTTCAATGTCTTATCATCATTCACAGTAATTGTAGATAGAACATCAACAATACGTACAAGAAGATATGAGATGATTTGGTTACAACTGAGGGTTCCAATTATATACCTAGGTAGGTACCCATTCACAAATGTCCATTTCCTTGGATACATGACCCTTCAACACTAATTATTAGTTAATTATTCATTATTTATGATTGTTATATATATATATATATATATATTATTCATAGCAGGCTATTATGCTATCATGTCCATCATGTGCCATCTCTGCAACTTATCTCGTCTTTGTTGAAGATTGATATCATAGTCCACTAAGAAAGGATTGAAAGAGGGTGGGTCACAAGACTTTTCCATCCTCACAAAAAGGACAAAGACAAGTCCTCATGTCCAAGGATAGAACCCCTACTAGGCTTGATCCTTTAGTGATCAAGTTGTTGAAAATCATGCATCCTAGTCATAAGGAATATAGTAGTACCTGACACGTTCGTCGGTAGTACTAATTAACCCTAACCACTTTTCCCAACTCGTTGGTCAAATGAGAGGTACTTCCCAACAATACCAGACTACAAGGGTAGGATGTATGTTGAGGTATCCACAAGGCAAGGTGAACCTCTCACCCTGTTCTCATATAGCGTACTCCATAGTAGAAAGTGAACCACTCACCCTATGTTCACATACTAGGGTATGTACTCCATAGGGGAAGGTGAACCACTCACTATTTTTTCACATGTTGGATCCTTAGGGGAAGGTGAACCACTCACCCTGTGCTCATATAACTCCAAGTACCCTAGGACCCCAAGAGTTCCCAAAGCACAAATGTCCAACCAAATCAAGATCCCTCCATATAGGGAATGTTTCTCTCTAAAGGCTAAGAATTTTGCCTTCCCAAAGGCTTTGTGAGGATATCAGCAACTAGATCATCCATCCATGGGAGCCTCATTTCTCCTCACAGCAGCATATAGATGATGGCACACAGTTCACTAAAGAGCTTCTTCAAAACACATTGTCTTACAGCTACCCATTCTAGCAACAATGGTTTAAGCAATCCTTTGTTTCCTGTACATCCAGGATACCGAATCAAAAATCATGTTAAAGAAAATATTTAGCTAACCTTACTCCTCACTCAGAGAGACCACGAGCCCAAGCTTGTCTAATTCATGAAGTTTCCCCAATGCTTGTTCTGCACAATTTTCTTTCATACGACCAGACTCTCTAGTTTTAAGGTGCATGTTGTGATACAAAGGATCCACCTAGTAGTCTTCTCATCATGGGATCCAATAACCTGAAGAATTACCAATCAACATGCCATGTTTCTGACAGTTTACTTCCATAGGGAATTCCTTTGCTATAATTTTCAGGAGGGTTCAAAAGAAAAAAAACCCTCTGAGACTGATGAGATAAAACATTCTTCAATTTGTAGCCATGAGTCCTGCTCATCTTCTTCAAGACCTGAAGGTAGCTTCACAATATGTGCTTCTTAATTATAAACATCAAGAATTCATTCAAGGATCTTAACATCCCTCTTAAGCCTCTTCATCAATGAGGGAAACTTTAAATGCATCCTTCTCAATGAAAAACTGAACCATTTCATTTCTCTGGTGTACTTGTTGTTCCAGTCAACGCAGGATCACATTTTATACACTATCTCAGTTCATCATCTAACAGTAACATAGTGATCCAGAGAACTATCCAGGCCATATTGTAACTTTTGAGCATGTTAATGCTATTAAGGAGGTCTACAAAGTCTACATACTGCAATAATCTAGACATCCTTGTTCCTTGCAACAGTCACATTCTTCCTTTCCATATTAGACAATCCAGTCATACAGAGGTTCTGATAACAACACTAGTTACACAATATGCTTATACTTTTGAGATTTCAATAGAGAGGATTACAAGAAGTAGTCCTTAGACTATTTAGAGACCATATTATAACCACAGTAGTATAACATAATAGTATTCTGAGTTGTGCTAAGATCGTACCATGATGGTGATCCGAAATATACTCCTAACTGAGCTTAATAAGGTTCTGATGTATGCCATTATTAGATTCCAAATTGTGTTATTATAAGGTTTTGAACTACCTTCAACGAACCACAAAAATCACCAAAAGGGTACCATAAGGATGACTGAGCTTGAGTATCATGATAATCCTCTAAGAGATCCAAACTTATCTTGTCAATGCAAGACATATCACTGTAGTATATGGAATTACAGACTTTGCATCTTCTAATGACTTATTTTTACACTCACACAGGTTTCCCATACCATATATGACAATGGTTATTATGCTACAGATCAACAACTATCCTTGAAGGGTTATAAATGCATAAAATTTGTAGATCATTGAAATTGCCCTCTAATGTATTTTCATTTTTCAAGTATTTGACACATACCTTTGGTATATCAAAATATTATGGTGCAAGTCTTCAAACTTCTGACAGAGCTTCTCTCATGATGATAAGATATTGTCTAAGAATACTTCAAACAAGATTATAGTGATGATGTCAAGAAGTCATCGATCTTTAAACTTAGTTCTCACATTATAGTATGTTATGTCTGGAGACCTTTATCAAGCTAGGAACCAAGAAATATGTCTAGTTGAAATCTCTTCAATCTTCTCACCTTTTTATTACCAATGCCACTTAATGTTTATGAAATAGAGTCTTAGTCAATATTATTTGAGCAAACTTACTTAAAAAGACATATGCTTGAATCATAGACTTTCAATTATGCATTATCCCATATTGACATATATATTCTTCAAGAGTGTTCAAATAAAAATTACTATTAGCAGATACATACATTATATGTTGGTAATTTGACATATTTACCTAGAATTATTTCCCACCATAATTTATGGAATTCTTTGCATTCTTTATATTTCGGTAATTAGACATATTTACTAGGAATTATTGCCCACCATAATTTATGGAATTATTTGCATTCTTTAGGTAAGAGTAAAATATTAAATATGTTGTGCGTAAAGATTGTAACAACCCCAAAAATTTAACACTCTGAGGCCTTCCTTCACCAAAGCTTTGATACCATGTTAACTTTTATGGTGTGTTCTATGCTTGGAACAATTACTTCACTGCCTTATCATCATTAACAATAATTGTAGATAAAAGATCAACAACACGTACACAAACATATGATATGATTTTATTACAACTGGGAGTCTCAATTATATACCTAGGTAGGTACCCATTTACGAATGGTCATGTCCTTGGAGACATGACTCCTCAACACTAATTATTAGTTAATTATTCATTACTTATTAGTAGTACTTTTTAACATCTGTTGATTAGTAATCTAATAAAAAAATGACCAAAAATAATGTCCTTTGATTTGGAGTTCATCGTAGATTGTATGACGTTGGACTACAAAACAAAACAAAATGACCACAGAAAGAAATAACATAAAGTCAAGTATTAGAGGAAGTCACATGAATAGGACATTGTGTGCTAGTATCTGTGGATGGAGAAGAAGGCTTGATCTCACACTGGAGGTAGCTTTCTAGATGTGTCAAATGAGCATCTAACCTAGCTAAGCAAGTGTGTTGACATCTTTGCACCTAATTTATCTCGTTCCAGGAAGAGATGATTTCATTGTGTTCTTCATGTTTATCTTTCAAGACAAGTCTCAAAAGAGTTTTCATTTGCAGTGGAGCGTGATGGAATACAGATACTGATTATGTCTTCCCTGGTAAGGTCAAGGTCACGAACCCAATTGGGCACCTCCTCTAGAATCTCATAACTAGAATAGGCCTCATGGTCATTGGAGGCCCAAGTTTCAAATTGGTGAATTTCATCCTGGATGTCTTAAGAAGCGGTTGAATGAAAGATTGCAGCAGTCGCTTGGGCTTGGGCCTGGGCACATGGGCAGCCCTACATTGAGCTATGCTAAAAAAAAAGAAATGAATGTGTGTAGGGTACCCATCATAAGGTTGAAGTTAATTTTGCACATGTAGCATGGGGCGAGCAGGCCACGCCACCCGCCATTAAATGTCGAACCCGATAGCACCAAAGTAGCTTTACAATGTTTTTTTTAACTACACATTTTCTAAGATATTTCTATCTAGAAAATCAGTTTATACTTTTCAAACTACTTCTCATGGAAATCCCCTATGGAGGATTTTCTATAAAGTCGAGAACTTTTCTAGGCTTGGAAATAGAAATTTCCCTTTTAATGCTTAAAGAAGACAAATGGAATAATAAAAATACAGAGCATAAGGATTAATCCAAATGTCATCTCCAGTGATCTTCAGTGGCACCTTCAAAGACTTGAGACCCCAAATACAACGTAACAAAAGCTATGTACTATGTTGGTAAACAAAATGAATTTCAAACCAAAAAATAATCAGTTACTTTAAATTTCGGTGATCTCTCTTGCATTGAAGATTTTCTAAGTTCAAAACACTCTACTTTCACTTGTAAAATGTAACATAATCAAAATAGATAACCGACTTATATATGTTATTCTTACTAAGCTTGGCATTGTCTATTCTATTTTTGTATCTACTTTTCACACCATCAAATGTTTTTTTATTAATCAAATGGTTACTTAGAAAATGCCCTCTCTTGAAACTTTTTTATGATTCCTTTTAATTAGAAAACAAGATAAGCTCTTGCACTTGGAGTGATCAACACATATGTACTACATCTAACAAAGCCTTGTTCACACAACAAAAGGATAAAGCCAAAATTTTGATTAAGCAATATCCTTGCACAACAAACAAGACAAGGATCTCAAACCATCTCTATTGGCTCCTACTCCGAATTATGATAAAGGAACTAAATAATTATGTTGAGCTTATGTTACTAGAACTTGCCCTAATGTTAACAATTGAAAAGGGGGCTCAACAAATTCAAGTACTCAAGGGATCTTGGTGATGAAGTGGAAGGAGGGTTGCTTTAAATGTCAAACTTTTCTTATATGCCCATTATATAATGAGATTCTCAACATTAAATCAATTGTTAATTATAGTTCCTTCTATCTATAGATAAAGGAATGTTCTAGCATATGGTTTATCGAAGAAGGGTCTACAATTAGGCACTAGTCCTTAAATGAAGGAGGTGGATGGTATAGTTTCTAAATGCATGGTATGGGTTTCATTTCTAGATGCTTTAGATTTGCAATTAATAAATCTCAAAGGATGTATCTATGCTTTTGGGACTAATTTTTTTGTAATAATTGCTTCATTTGTAAAAGCTAGTTTTTGTTTTTCATGAGTATATCTATAGACTTTGTTTAGAGCATATATCCTCCTACATAAGGAAATGATGATACCTTTGGATAGAAATTTGATTTATTATAGAATATGAAGAGGATATTCATGGAAATTGGTAAAAACTTTGTGGATTCTTTTGAAACGCTTTATATCTTCTGCAAAATGTAATTTATTTCAATATAAATGAGATTACAAACTTTATATGTAGAAAATGTGTGTTTCTTTTCATCAATGGATTTAAGAAAAACATAAGAGTAGCACAAAACTCCATTCCATTGGAGCGTTTTCATTTCGTAGTCTTTTCTGTTCTTGATGAAACTATTGCTACCTGGGACAAACTATTACAAAGGGCTTGACCTGAGTTAGTGTCATTTCGTAATCTCTCATGGGCATGCATGGGTGATGGCCTTCACCCATTCTCTCTCTACCTATATGAGAGTCCTCTCTTGCTCGACTCTCATCGTTCCTCCAGTTATATTGACTACGAAGGGAGAAACGTAGCGAGTGACTCGTGATAGGGGTGGGTCGCCTCGACCAGATCTCGGGCTTTAACATTGAGAAGTTAATGATGAATATAATTCTTTGGAACAATTTATCTATTACAAAGAAAAAAAATATTGGCATGAATAATAATGTAATGGTTAGACCTTTAAAATGTTATGAATTGTCAATACATGATTTTGAAAGAGACAAACTGAAATACTCAATTTTTTTTTGAAGTACCTCTAATGCATATTTCCTATTATTAAACAACATTCTCTACCAAAAAAATTAATCGAAGCAAAAAATTATAAAACCATATTTTTAAACCAAAAATGGGGTTTAAACTATTATATCAGTTTTCTAATTATAAAACCACATTTTAAAACAAAATTAGGGTTTAAACTAGAATTATGAACCAGATGATTACCCATAGTTTCCATCACTTTTTGGATCAGTGTTTCAAATCTAAATTAAGATTCATCTTCAAGATCGATTGATGAGTGAAGCGATGTAAAAGAGGTCAGTGGTGACCTCTTTTACAGCAATTCACTCATCAACCGATCCTCAAGATGAATCTTGATTTAGATTTGAAACGTCGATCCAAAAAGTGATGGAAAGTATGGGTAATCATTTGCTTCATACTTGTAATAACACCAACCACAGAAATATATAAATAGGGTCTAAACTATTAAATTAAGTAGAAAAATCGTGGAGAGAGAGAACCTCTAAATTTTGCTACTATTAAACAACATTTGAAAATAAAACCGAGCCAAAAATCATTATAAACCAAGGCAATATTTAATGCATAGTTTCCTATAAAATCACCTTTTTAACTAAAAATAGCCTTTAACCATTAAATTATATAGAAAATCTGTGTATCTATCTATATGAGAGAAACCTTAAAAACATTATCTAGATGGAAAAAAACCTATAATCATTTTTTCCTTGAAAATAAAATCCTGTGATAGACCTAAGCAATGCCTCACATTACAAAGATGGTACCTAGTGTAAAATAAGTTTAAGGGATATATATGGTGCAGCTAGTCCCAAGGGAATGAAACCAAGAACTACAATTCCTCACATTACAAAGATGGTAACTGAGCCAGATTACCAACAACTTTTTAACAATAGTAGCTAAAGTAAGTAAGTAAGTATATATATATATATATATATATATATATATATATATATATATATATATGTGCAACTTTTTGACAATAGTGACTAATATATATATATATATATGAGTGCTATTTAGCCCAAATTTTAAAATATATATATGATCGAAGAAATTGTAAAAAGTAGTTGTAATAAGCGTATTTCAGAGTGCTAAATACATTTCACATTAAAAACAACAAATTCTGCAAACCAAAATTAAAGTTTGGTAAAGATTAATTGAATCTAATGATAACAAACCAAAAAAATCTAAAACATAAAATATTTAACCACATTTATACAAGTATCAACTTAGCAGCATTATACATAAATTATAAGCGTTAACTTGATAAAAACAAATTGAAAAAAATCATATATTCTGTGTCAAACAAGTGATTTTGAGACCAAATCTCATCATGTTCATTTGGATTTACCAACTACCTCAACTACCGATTGTAAATCGATCTGGATTTTTCAGAAGTGTAGAGCTCCACAAAAGCCGTCATGATACCAGCACCCTCATTGTTCATTTAAATGTGTAAACGTCAAGTGTAATTATTTCATATTGATTGAAATACTTTGAAACGCACATTTATTATTGATTGCATTCCTTTGAAATGCATATTTAAGTTAAATCTAAGCATGAAAGTAAAAATGCCCAAATATATTCCAATAAATACAACGTATTAATAAACATAAAAGAATACTCAACCACATTTTTAGATATAAAATTGTGAAAAAACGTGATTAATGTCTCTAGTGTATTAAAAAAACATTTTGTACATTGGTCATGCCTACTAAAACTTTCATTATCTTAGCATTTTTCCAAATAAAAAAAATTTAAACTAAACATTTATTATAATATAATTCTGTTTCTAGATAAAACTAAACATTTATTATAATATAATTCAGTTTCCAGATAAAAATCGTTTGGAATTTGGTGTTTTTAACAAAAACTAACCAGTTTCCAAAGAAAGAAAATTTCGAAATCGATGCATCTTATAAAATTTCTCATCAGAACCTTACTAACACAAATTCGCTTCCCAAACCACCTGCTTTATTTTTTCCCACTCACACAAGTCTTAATTTTCTATCGAATGGAATTCTCCTAGGCTGAAAACCTTAGCATTCAAAACTAGTCGATCTGCACTTGCTAACATGGTGAAAGAAGAGATCGCTGCAACAAAGGTCCATAACATACGTATAGCAACGGTAAACCCCAAAAAACAAAGGGAAAAATAATAAATTTGTATTCCACTGATGTTTATGGAATATTATTTCCGGGCATTAGAACGAAACCCGTCCATATCACCAGCTCTTATCAATCCAGCCTTGATATATATCAAGGAAATTACGTCGTCTTCTTTTAGTAGCATCAAATATATATAGACAGATAGGCAACATGAAAGTGTCTACGGTCTGAGTCAGGTTGGGTCAGGTCCAATATTTTTTTATAGTGGGAAAATCTATCGTAACTTCATTTTCAAACCAGCAGTGGGACAGCTATCACTAGCTGCTATTTGCAAATGCAAGCTAACTCATCACTGTTATTCAAGAAAAACCTCACCACTTTGGGTTTTTGACCTGTTTACTTACATCAGGTCTTAACATTATTTTTTCATAGTGGGAAAATCTATCCTAACTTCGTTTTCAAACCAGTGGGACAGCTAGTGATAGCTGCTCTCCGCAAATGCAAGCTGACTCATCACTGTTATTCAAGAAAAACCTCGCCACTTTGAGTTTTTGAACATTAACCTGTTTACTTACATCTGAAAAAGATAAACCCTTAGCCAAACAAAAGCAGTTTAGTCATACTCCAAATCCAATCCATCTGATCCACATATATGTGAATGTACAAGTATATTCTCCAAAAATATGACAAATTCTGTAATTGTCCATTAACTGGATGAAGATAAACATATACAAAACATATTATATGAGGGTGTCAAAAGCTCCAAGGGAATCTGTAACAAACCACTCCCGGTAATGCTTCAAGAATAAGTGACCGTTCAACCTGATAATAGTAGCGAGACATATAAAAATAATACAAATGAAACCAGACTCGCACTGGATATTGCGTTCACTGTTAATAGGATTTTAAGACAACCAATATGTATGTGATGCGGGTTAATACGCATCAATCGAATCTGGTAATTCGACTTGCATTAAGGTTGCTTGCCAGTTATCATTTTTTCAGAACTTAATTTGTAATACTTAAGAAAATCCTGACTCGTCAGGAAATATTATGCTATTGTTAAATGGCAACCCTGATCTAAAAGGGCCATGCTTATGGTAGTCCAAGTGTCATAGGCTATAGCCAGAGTGGTAAAAGGAGGGAATAAATCCCTGCTCACCAAGGACCTGTTGACCTGTTATGGCTTGGCTAGAACAGTAGGCACCCCAATCAAGGGATGTCTCGGCCTCAGGTTAAGTCATGAGTTTCGTGCTAAGTGCTGGCTTGCTGGTAGCTAGCCTTAGAGTTTATAGTGGCAGCCTGAGGGATTTGAACAGCTAACTACCAACTCCTCTAGATCCTAAAAATATGGTATTATTCACAGCAACCACTTGCACAAGAAGCATCATTACAAATGAAATTAATAGTTTACGCAATCATGACAATAGCACAAAACATTCCATGAATAGGAATTGTAATGCATAGGTGTGTGTAAGTCCTGCATTGAACCGCCGCCCAACAAGTGCAAAAAATAAATATTAAATATTTCCAAGTGCCAGAATTTGAAGTGTTTAGAAAAAAGAAAAAAGAGAGAACATTTTTTTTTCCTGCGAAGTTCTGTGCCAATGATGTTGACAAATAATGTCCAGAGTACTCCAAACGCCCTCACCAAAATCAAAAACATTGAATTTCGCAGCCAAGATATAGGAATAAATGACATCATGTTGTATCTAGAAGGTTGCTTTACTACAAAATAGAGTTCTGCTTCAGAAGTCCAAAGGGAATTTGACTCGTGTCTACATTGGTGAGCCCACCTTATGTTGGGAAGCTTCCGGTTCTAAAATTTCTTTATTCAGAGTTTTCGAAGACAAAAGTTACAAAATTGTTTACAGGACCACAACCAGGCAGTTCACTAGAAACGCCTCCTAAGAGTCAATTATATATTAGACGAAAGTAAGGCTTTAACTTATTTATGTGATAGCTGCCTATGTTTTAAATTTCTGAGAAATTTTTTCTGCTCCTCCTTTACATTCATCAGCTAGCCTCTTCGTACCTTCCCTAAAAGAAGATGTTAGTCCAGCCATCGTAGATGCTGTGGTTTGCTGTAAATCCTGAGAAGCTTTAGATGCCATTGTCAGAGCCTCTTGTTGGAGTTCTTGAACTCTTCCACCAGCTTCTGCTGCTCTCTGTTGCAAGCTAGTTATGAGCAACTCTATGGCATGTATTAACTTCCCTATCACTCCCAAAATCTTCTCCTTCATATCATTAGACACTACAAGAAGGCTCTTTACATTTTCTTCTCCCGCGAGAACCTCACGCAATGTTGATGACCCTGATTGCTTCTGGTCCTCTTGACGATTCTGCAATATTGACACTGCAGTAATAGCATCATCAAGCTCCTTATCAACGAGAACTTGAATGCCTTCCTTTTCCCATTTATCCCTGGCTTCTTGCAGCACTCTAGCATGCGCCCTAGCTTTTGTGGCCTCTTCCTCCACCCAGGCCCTGTTCAAGAGAATAATGTGTTAATTTTGGAAAGAAATGCCAAAAGTAATCAGGAAATGCATACAGAAACAGATTATTCAGGTAGTTTTGAGCATCTACTTCTAAATTTGAAATAGTTATACTGAGAAAATATAAAAAATGCGATTTAAAATCTCAGAAGACATGATCAGTCTTTTGAATAAAGGCCCGTGTTTAAACTTTATATAGGATCAAACTACCTTGAAATAATGAAAAACTGAAAAGTTCCAACTTCAAGATCTTACATACCAAGGATGAGTTATCCTGCATGGATCTCATTTGTCCCACACATAGAACCAGTGTTGTGAATATAAGACATCGAAATAACTTGGTCTCCCATTTGATGCTTAGTACCGAGGACTAATCCCATAGCCTAGACCTTAGTATTGTTACCCCTTAATTGCACATTTGGCCTTAGTAAAATTCTTATTTCCCCTATTTTCACCCCCCTCTAGTTGAGTAGACTGAATTTGGGCCTTGTGTTTCAAACAGGGACTCTGTTAGTTAGAAAGCCTCATTCAAGTCCACAAACATCCCTAATCCATTGGGGAACATTTCTTTAAAAGTTTACAAGGTCAAATTTACTGTTTGCCTGGGTGGTTTGGGTGCATGCTCTGAACCTCAATTTTTCATGTCTATATTGCACATGTGGCCCATTACTTATGTTGTAGAAGTAATTATGATTCTTCTATTAGAAGTTTTAATTGCGAAATGTACAAGAAAATGTGGTGAAATGCCAAAGTATTTTGGAGCTATTTGTAGACAGTGTTTGGCTCTTAAGGATCCTAAATTTGATGAGAAATTAAGATTTAGACTAAAAGTACTAATGTCCACTAGAGACCAAAGTCAATCAAAGGGACTCATGATTACAACCAACAACAATAGCCAAACCAACACATAGGGATGCACAATGTTGAGAAATCTAGGGCATTTAGTATTAAGAGATTTCTCTTTATTAGTGACTGTTTGTGAATTTTTTTACATCTTTAGATTAGGATCTTTGTCTTCTTTGTTATTAGTGTTCTTTTTCATCAAACAGTAATCAATACATGAACATAAAATAGACAAGAGACACAGCATGTAGGCTATGAGCCAAGGCCAAAACCTCTTTCTTTGAGAGGAAAACCCGCACCAATTCTTCTTATAGAAATTCCAATGTGAGATATGGGTTTGGTCAGCAGTGATGAGTTGGCATTGGCCAACTTGGATCTTAATGAGCCAGTGCTAGAGCCTGTCACTTTTGTGATGGCGAATCTCTTGAGGGTTCATCTCCACACCAGCAGATGCAGAGATTACATTGAATTCAGAAGAGGAGGATGCAGAGGAGAGAAGTGGTGCTCGTGACAATGATGCTAATTTTGATGATAATGACTGATGAGCCAGCTACTACCTTAAAGTTGTTTTGTATTTGCTATTTCTATTTTCCATTGGCATTCCTAGTCAGGTGTCCTCAGGACTTGGTACCTATGTGACACATTTTGATTTTGGTGACTTAACGAGAAAACTGCAGTTTATTGTTAATTTTTTGTCTTTCTCGTATTGGATCATTGATGAATCTGGCACGATTGTATTTGCATGCATAATTTTACAAATTTACAATGTAGAATCTAGATGTATGTCTGAATTTGTATCATCATGAGAATTTGCGTAATATATATATGTAACATGTCCTACATGTCCTGTTCTGGGGGGTCTACGTGCCCTATGTCGGACACTCGAATTTGCGTGTCATGTGTGTACCTATTGGAAGGGAGTACCTTTCCCTTTTTAGGGATCATTTGTAAAATCCTTCCCAAAAATTCCCCTTTTTCATCCCTCGTTTTATAAGAGGTAGCTAATATAATAAAGAGGCACTTTTCCTTGGGAGCTTGGGGATTTTTCCCTTTGGCATTCCACTCTTCCCCATTTGGGGAGGGTCTTCATGTGATTGATTGAATGCTTTGCTTCATCACTCTAAAACTAAGTAGATTAGATTAACACTAGGTATTTTCACTTTCATTCTTTTTTTATGCTTTCATTTCATGCAATAGAGTTCATATTCTCTAAACTTTACATGCAAGCTACTTGAATGAGTCTTATGAACTATTCTCATTTATTTTAAGCATTTCCTTTTCCTTGCAAATCAACCATTGTTCATAGCTTGTTTTATTGTAATTTCACTTGCCTAATTATTTAAGTTGCTCTTTTTATCTTCTTTCAAAGCATTATATATTTATGCAAGGCACCTTATCACAAGTTTGGCAATTTCAAATCCTTTCTTTTCCTTTTGAGCAAATATTTTAGTTTAATCTCTTAACTTGCTACTTTTATCAGATTAGAATTATTTTGCACTTGGAGGAAATTAACCTCTAGCTTAACTGGTTGTATAGTTTATTAGGGCCCCTTTTCACCCATTTCTTTTTCAAAGCTTGGAAACGGTAAACACACGACTTGCTAAATCATTAGGCAAGCCCAATGTTGGATCTACTTGTGATTGGGTTGATTTGAGAAATCAATGAAGCTAAGCTTCTCCGCGATGGATCTCCTTGCAACAATCCTTATCCTTGCTAGGATAAAGTTTTAGAGGAAAAGTTTCACATTACAATAGGTTCAAGAGATATTTGATAACCTAATTAATTCTAAAATCAACCACGAGGCAATTCGTCATACTTTAAAGTTCGCATTGTGTACTTGATATCATTGCTTTCAATTTTACAAGTTGGTTTACAATCTCAAAAGACTTTATTTCAAGAAAATTTTATTTCAAGTACTTTGCTTTCAGTTCCTTTCATTTCCAAGTACTTTATTTTTTACAAGCATCTAGTTGGATTATTGGCAATGGTCTCTTAATTGATCACATCTTTATATTGCTTTGATGCTCTTATATATGTTTTGTCATGAATGATATGTGATGTGCTTGCGAAGTGATTTCTTATGCCGAAGCACATGTGATGCTTATGTACTTGTGAAAGCATTTATTTTGAAGCACATGTGATGGTTTATCTTGCTAATGGTGAATTGTAAATTAGTTTAACTCGTATTAACTCCAAGAACCTGTTTAGCATATCACTAATCAAGCCTTAGTTTTACCCTTTAGGAACTACCCCCCTTGGCTTCACAGGGAGTTAGCCTAGACAGAGGAGTAGGGAATTGGGTGACAACCCCAACTTGCTACGTGTCGCGAAGGCCACAACTAGTGGAGTTAAAGACTTTCTCCAAAATAATCTTAGGTGTGGATTTAGGCGGCAACACGCAGCAACCTAGTAAACTCTGGTAAGATCCATCATGAACTCGCTCAATTGGTTCCTTGCAAAACATATATCAGGTCGTGTGTTGATTAAGTACATCAACAACCCGATGAGTTGTCTGTACAATGTAGCATCTACTTGCTCTGCTTTGCTAGGGTCCACCTTCCTCCAATTTGTGACTAGAGGCGTGGTCATGGGCCTGCAATCTTGCATATGAAACCTCCTGAGGATCTCTGCAATGTATTTCCCCTACCCCAAGAAGATTTCCCCATCACCCTACCGTACTTCTAGCCAAAGGAAATAGTGCATAAGCCTTATGTCCTTCATCTCAAACTCTCTTGCAAGATCTGCCTTGCAATCCTGAATCAAGTTGTATACTCCAGTTAAGATAAGATCAACATAGAGCACTAGAATGAGTGGAAGCCCTCAAACTGTGATATAGTACAGGCTGGCATCTACCTCACTCTTAGTGAAGCCCAATCCCTAAAGGTAGCTATCAATGCAAGTGTATCGTGCTCTCGAAGCCTGCTTGAGTCGTTAAAGAGCTCTCTTCAGCAAACAGACATGAGTGTCTCAGCTAAAGTCTCAAACCCCTTTGGTTGCCCTATATAAATCTCTTCCTCAACCATCTCATTGTGGAATGTTGTCTTCACGTACATCTAGTGGATCTTCCACCCCATTTGAGTTGCAAGTGTCAGAATCATCCTGATTCATGAATAATGAGCCACTAGGGCAAACGCCTCATCATAATCGATGCCCTCAACTTGCAAAAATCTGCTCCATGCTTCACCGTGTACACCCAGTGTGAGGCTACTACTGATTTTCCCTCTAGTTGTGGCACAATCTCCCAGACTTTGTTCTTCACGATGGAGGAATATTCCTCCACCATAGCATCCCTCCAAACCTGCTCAGAGGCTACCTCCTCAAAACAAGAAGTCTTTGTGTCCAATAACTCAGTCATCAATGTCATATATCCGATGTACTTCAGTGGCTGCTTGATTTGCCTAAACATAAAGCTAGGAGTCTCAACTCGCTCCTGGGCCCCCTAAATCAACCTCTCGACCCACTTGGCTCTCTTCCTCCCTATACCAGGAGTCACCGACTAAGTGGCAACCTCCACTCGTCCTGGTCTCTCCTCATCCTGCAATGACTCTCGGTAATCCTACTACATGACCCGCTTGCCACTTGGTTGCGACTTAATCTGTGATACTGATTAAGGCTCCTACTTGAGAACAAGTAGCTCCTCCTTAGGTACTCCAACCTGCTCTCGCTCCAAGGATTCCCTCAAAGCTTTATCCTCCTCAAACCTCATTTCCTACCTGATAACTGTCTTCTTGAGTGATAGTATATACACCCTGTACACCTAAGATGTCTCACTATAACCCATGAAAATTCCCTTTTCAGCTATGAGCTCTAGCTTCTTCCTACTCTCTTTGGACACGTGATAGTAAACTTTGGTGCAAAGATGCGAAAGTGAGAAACATCAGCCTTCTTTCCTGTGAAAGCCTCCTCCGGTGTAACTTGTCCATGCACCCTATGTGGACTCATGTTCTGCAAAAATACTGTAGTGTTGCAACTTGCATGCCTCTACCCACAAAAAATGGATAGCTCTTGGTCATGCAACATGGCCTTGGACGCTCCAACTATGTTGCAATTCTTCCTCTTAGCCACCCCATTCTGCTGAGGGTTATGGGGTGTTGTAAACTCTTGTAATGTCCCTTCTCAATAAATTTTGCTAGAGGAGATCTACCATTTGTTAGAAATGTTGTGTTGGCATTGATATCAACAAGGTCACGGTCATGATCATGATCATACTTGTCATATGCATGTGTGATGGACATTGACGTGGTGGTCCTATTGGTTGGCATTGATGTATTGACAGTGAGATGGTTGTGTTGGCATTGATCTCAACTCTAGAGTTCATGCACTTATGCAACCTCATGATGATGTAGATTAATGGACCGTGGTGTGTGTTGGTGTGTGTTGACATTGATGTTGTCCCTATGATGATGGCACACTCATGTGATGGCATTGATGGAGCTTGATGGTAGCATGTTGGTCGAGGAGTTGGATGTGTTGGCATGTACATTGATGGACGTGTCATGATGATTGTTGATGTTGCTACAAGTAGATAGTGCTAGAGATGGTTGATGGCACACTAGTTGAGTTGTCAACTAGGTCCTCATTAGGTCTACATGTCTATGCCTACGAGGATGACTTGTAGTGGTGATGTGATGGTTTCATGATGTGATACTGATGTTGCAGGGGTCCTTCAGATGTGTTGCAATTAATGGTGTTGATTGATGGAGAGTGGAGGACTTGTTGGCACACTTGTCAACTTTCTTTGTTGGCCCTTCTAGGTCAACTTGGTAGTGACACTTGGGAGGCATGTTTCATCTACTTGCAGATGTGTCATAGCCCATGTCAGAGGTCTGCAGGCTAGTACAGATGTTGGAGAAGAGGATTGAACAGATGGCAGAGGTCCTGAGTCTGAACGACTGATGGTTTGAAACGTGCCAAAGATATGTTGGACAAGCTAGAATCCATTGTTGGAGATGGCACCAGCAACAAAATTGAAAATTAGAAGAAGAGCCACAAGAAGAAGAATAAGAACAAGAACAAGAAGAACGACCTTCAAGATCAAGCATATCAGCTACAATAATTTCATCCTTCTACTGCACATGATTCAACGGATGATGAGAGGGAACCAAAAAATCGTGAAACCAAATGTATAAACATTGATGATTTTCTTTTGAGTTGTAACTTTGATTCAGATTTAGATCATGTTGAAGCACATAGTGAAGATGGGAATGTTATTAAGGGTCTTAGATCTAAGATTTCTAGACTAACCACTGCATGCAAGGATCGGGAAAAATTGTTGCAGATATGTGATGATAAGGAGGCCAAGCTCAAAGAGGAGATTGTGAGCTTAAAAGTTAAGATGGCAGAATTTGAATGAAAGAGTTGAGTAAGCCATGAGGAAGCAGTACAAAGAGAAGGAAGATGAATGTGCGAAATTAGAAGTTGAAGTGGTTTCCTTGATAAAGCAGTGGAAGAGGGAGAAGAGCACCGTAGCCTTGGATAATTTGCTTGAGATCCAAAGATCACCACTAGATAAATTTGGTCTTGGATTTCAAAAGGGTGAATCCAGTTTGCATGCAGGTAAGAATATCAAATAAGAACCCAAGAAATCTGTAGCAAACAATACCAGTAGCAAAAATGAGATCCAAGGTAATAGGAAGCAGATCCAGCAACCAGCTAGTAATCAAAAGAACCAGCAATAGAAAAACAAACAAAACTAGCAATCAATCAAGCAGCAGAACCAACAGCAGAGAAGAAAATCTCAAGGAGCACCTACATTCAGAAGATCTTTTGCTCCTAGAGATGATCGTGGCTAATTAGTAAGGTTTCAAAGGAATCAAAGTTCTTTTGTTCCTTTTGTGCATAATGTAGAATGCTACAACTGTCACAAGTTTGGGCATTTCGGAGCAAATTGCTAGAGAAAAACGTATAGATCAAACCAACAAAGATTCCAGCAATATCAGCAGCCAAGGAGAATGGCCAACCGGTATACTTGTGACTTTTATGGTTATCGTTACTCATGTCACTTGTTTGGCCATATGGCGATAAATTGCAAGTCTAAACATTGGAGGAGAGATACATTGCATGCATGGTTTAGGTCTGGTGTGAGCAGTAGGAGATTTGGTCCTCTTACTTCATATATTGGCCATGCGGTGTCTTATATTTGCCATAGATTTGGCCATATGGCAAGAGATTGTTTGTTGCCCCGTTACTCAAGCCAAAACCGTCAAAAGCAGCAAAAACAAAGAGGATCTAGCACTAAAACAGTGAAGCAAGAGAAGAAGCAGTTGGAGGATAATAAGCAGATCACGATGAGAAGAAGATACCCAAAACTGTGTGGAGAAATGTCAAAATTGGAAACTAGGGCCAAATTCCACCTTGCGACAGCTCATTTGATGGAGATGATGATTGCGTTAAATTCCTCTTTTCAAGAGGACCAAAATTGATATAAAGATCATCCAATTTGGACAAGCAGAAGTGTGATTTTGAATTTATGCCCACACATTTGCAAATTGTTCAAGTCGGCCATATCAACATGTAGGCTCAAGAAGTCCAATGGACATGTCTCTTCACCCACAGCAAATTGTAAAAATACAAGTGACCTCTCACTTCATTTGGCATCTTTGTCACTCACACATTCTCTCTCCTTCTCTCATTGGTTCGTACAACATTGGTCATTCTCTCTCCCTTCCACGTGTGGCACAAGGAAGATGAAATTTCAGACTGAATTGCAGGGCCAAAAACCTCAGGAAATTTTGTAGTTTGACCAGCGTTGATCGAGACCTTCCGGGGATCATTTGACTTCGATTTTCTAAGGTTATTTATGTCTCAGTTGGTTGCATCTTTTGGCACATAAACCGAGGCATTTTGTGCACTTTGACCGCAAACCAAAATTACAGGTTGACAACAGATTTTGTGACTGTTTGGGCTGAATTTGACCATTGTTGGAGGTCAAGTTTGATTAGGGAATAATGAGTTGTTTTGAGGATAATTTATAGTTGTTTTGACCAACATTGACTTTCTGGTTACGGTTAAAGATTGACTACAGTTGACTGCAGAAATTGACAGGGTTGCTTTGACTTTGAAATGGGCAAGTCAATTTGACTTTTTGTACTCTCTCTCTCTCTCAGTTGAACATTTTGATATAATAATCAGTGTTTTAAAAACCGATCATCCAGGCTCGGAACCAACTGAGTCAACTGAGCCAAAGGGATGGTCGGTCCGACTCGGTGGTTAAACCGACCGGCTCGGCCGAGCCCAAGTTAGCTCGGCCGGTCCAAAAAATCCCTACAAACGGACTTTAAAATCGATTTTTTTCTGCTGTTAGGTTTTGTTTACCTTATCTAACCCCTCCCCATCCTATTTAACCTACCCAACCCCTCTCAATACCTCACATCTATCTCATTGAATTTGCTTGAGCATTTGTGAGGATTTTGTGAAGAGTTGTGGAATTGGTTTTGGAGCAGCTTTGAGGAGTCTTTTGGGCAAGCATTGGAGCAGCAGTGAGGAGCTTATTGGGCAAGCTTTGGAGCAGCATTGAGAAGTTGGTTTGTTGGCGCTGCATTGAGGAGGCTAGAGGCTAGAGGTATTTATTTTTTCTCTTTTAAAATCTATCTTTGCTTGTTTTATTTATTTTGCAAATCTGAAAATAGTAAACATAGTTTTTGGTGAAAGAAATGAACATAGAATGAATAGTCTTTTTTTGTTTTCATTTTCAAATTTAAACCTTTTCTTTCCAAGTCAAAAACTCAGTCCAAAATGGCCCCTAGAGCGAAAGATGTTGCTTGGGCATACGCTGAAATGGTTGATGATCAAATGTATTGCAAATTTTGTAAGAAAAAAATTAAGGGGGGTGGAGGGGGCATTCATAGACTGAAACTACATTTGGCTGGTCTTAGAGGCCAAATTACTCCATGTGAAGCACAAAACATTGGGGAAATTAGGAAGGAGTTGAAAGAACAATTTCAGAAGTTTGAGGAAGACAAAATTAGGCAAAAAGAAATACAGGCTGAAATTGGGAGGAAGAGAAATCTACAACATATGATGGCTGCCAACCCAAGTTCTGATTATGAGGGTTCTTCATCTATCCCTTGCATTGATGCATCAAACCCCTTTTGCTATGTTCCTCCCTCTATGGAGTCTATTTCTGAAAAGGGTAAGGGTGCAATGAGAAATAGGGGTACTATCAAAAGTTTTTTCGTGCCCTCTTCTCCCTTCGATAGTGCAACTGCACATGGTCCTAGTCCTCCAACTGTGCAACTCACTTTAGATGCTCATTGGAGAAAAGAATTGAGAGATGTTGCTTGTGATTACATTGCTAGATGGTGGTATGATTCTGATATTCCTTTCAATGCTACTCGTTCACCATATTATGAACCTATTTTTGATGCCATATATGCTGCCGGAAAGGGATTCAAAGGCCCTACTATGCATGAGTTAAGAGGATCTCTTTTGCAAAAAGAGATTATGAACATTGATGATTATTTGAAAGAGATCAAAAACTCATGGGCACATACAGGATGTACCATCATGTCAGATGGATGGACTGATCAGAGGAACCGTACCATATAATTCAACAAGGGGAAGCCACTGTCCTACATGCATGAGACTCGGTGGGCGTTATCTGCCTGCTTTCGTGACTTAGGGGCAGGATGCATAGGGAGGGGCGAAGAGCAATGATCAATTTCTAGTTCATTGTCATAAACTTTCTTGTCTTTTTCCCACGGGGAACCATGTTTCTAAAATTAGTTGATGCATCTGATAGGGTGAAAGATGCACATTTGTTGTTTCATCTTTTGGATGAGGTTGTTGAAGAGGTGGGGGTGGCAAATGTTGTTCAAATCATCACAGACAATGCCTCTAACTATGTTCTTGCTGGTAAATTGTTAGAGGAAAAAAACCGAACCGTCTTTTGGACCCCATGTGCTGCACATTGCATAGACCTCATGCTTGAGGATATTGGCAAAATAGACTGGATCAAGAACACTATAGAGCATGCCAAATGCATCACAAAATTTATTTACAATCACTCATGGATTCTGAATCTGATGAGGAAAAACACAGGGGTCAAGGAAATTATTAGGCCTGCCATCACTAGATTTGCAACACATTTTTTGACATTGCAATCTATGCTTGCCCAACATAGAAACTTGCAAAAGTTGTTTTCTAGTGATGAATGGAATGAATGTCAGTGGGCTCACAAACAGGATGGCAAAGATGTGAAAAAGAAAGTCAATGAAGAAATATTTTGGAAAAAGGCAGCAGAGATTGTGAAACTTGCTAAGCCACTGGTTAAGGTGTTGCGCTTGGTGGATGCGGAAAGACTGGCTATGGGCTTCATTTATGAGGCTATGGATCAAGCAAAGGAGCAAATAAGGGCAACATGCAAGGACAGAGTGGGTAAGTATTGGCCCATTTGGGCAATCATTGATCAAAGATGGAACAATCAACTCCATCACCCTATACATGTAGCTGGGTATTTTTTGAACCCAAGGTATCATTATAAAGCTCAGGAAGTAAGAGCTTTGAATGAGGAGGTTAGAGATGGATTGATTGACTGCATTGATCGCATGATCCCCACAGAGAATGAGCAGTTGAAGATACACAATCAGATCACTGTGTTCAGCCAAGCCACAAGTACCTTTAGCAAGAACCTTGCAAGGATTGCAAGGGAATCAGATGAGCCAGGTAAACAAAGAATTTCAATTTTCAAATTCATATTTTATTATTTTGTATAATTGTTTATAGTTTCAATTTCAAAGTTGGATATAAATTGTTGAGCTAACTGAAACTCATTTTTTGTAGCACAATGGTGGGAGGCATTTGATATCCATTGTTCTGAATTGCAGAGGTTTGCAATCCGCATTTTGAGTCAAACTTGTAGTGCTTCTGGGTGTGAGCGCAATTGGGCTGTCTTTGAGAGGATTCACACAAAGAAGAGAAACCATTTGGAGCAAAAACAGTTAAATGATCTAGTGTATGTCCAGTGCAACCTCCGACTAAGACGCAACCAATTGTTGAACAAAAGACCTGATTCAGATCCCATTATGTTGGAGGATATTGATCCAACATCAGATTGGGTAGTGGAGACTCGTCCACCAGAGTTTGACTCTAATGAGGATATTGGTGCGAGGATGGACTTCGCTACACAGGTAGAGCTAGAGGCTATGCTCAATGCAGATCTACTAGTAGCAGACCCAGTCCCAAGCCCTCCAGTTGCAGGCACAGGCTCTTCCTCTAGTCAGCCACGACGGAGGTGCATAACTCATCTATCTCAAGGTGGTAGGGCTATCGTCCCAGTTGAGGATGTTGATTCAGAGGAGGACTTCGAGGAGCGAGCGGTTTCCCCCTCTGGTTCAAAGTTTGAGGAAGAGGACATTGACTTGTCAGATGTCTAGCTGCTAGCAGTAGTGATTATTCATGTTTTGTTGTAGAGGCCATTTAGAACCTCCTTGTTTATCTTTTTTGTTTTGATCTCTATCTCATCATCATGTATTGGACAGTGCACTGGGTGCAATTTTGATATAATGGATATATTCATGAGCCTACTTTGATCATATGTTGTCTTTTGTCTATATTGTAATGCTTTGTGTTTGGAAACATGAATAAAAATCTTTAAAATTATGTTTTTTTACAAAAGAAATAATATTTAATGTATTTTTTACAAAAACCGAGTCATTGAATCCGAATCGGCTGAGTCAATACCAAATCGGAGTCGGAGTCGGAGTCGGAGTCGGAGCCGACCCTCGGCCAAATCGAAACCCAATTCCGATTTTTAAAACTATGATAATAATAGGAAGAATTCATCAAAGAGTTTTCCCCACATTGGGGTTTTTCCCTGTCATCCGCCAAATTTGGTGTCCTCGTCTTGGATGGTCTTCTACATTTTTGTTTCATGTTCTACCTAATTTTATTGTCAATGTGATTAGTGGTTAATGTAATAGCTACTGGAAATCTAAATTGGGAATTGCTATTGGGCTGCTTAAGGAACCTTGAAGTAATTGTGCTAAGCATAGAACATACCATTGTTATCTAAAATTAACATGGTATCAGAGCACAGGTGAAGACAAAGCCCAAGCAAGAGGGAGAAAAGCAATCACTAAGTAAGAGTTGTTGGACAAGAATATTAGTCTAGCTACAATGACGACTACATCATACTTACAAATCCAAAGATAAGCTCAAGGACAAATCCGACTATCATGCACAGAAGATGACTTTGGATTTGACTTTGGAAGGGACTGATGCTACGGACTATGTGTAGGGAAAAGTGGTGGATCCTCCTTCAAATGCACCTGTTGTTGCAAAGACAAAGTACAAGAAAGGTGAGGTCAAAGCTAAAAGAATTATCATTGATTCCATTCAAAAGCATTTGGTTGCCTATAATTCTGATTTGGGAACATCTAAGGAGATGTATGATAAGTTAATTGGATGTTCAAAGTAAACAATGTAAATCAAATCCTCTTTCTCAAGAACAAGTTGAAGGACATCAAGATGGATAAAGGGGAGTCTATCCAATCTTACTTCATGAGGATTACAGAAATCAAGAATGATCTTCTATCTATTGGAGAAGTTGTTGCTAACCGGAGCTCACTCTCATCGCTCTTGGAGGTCTCACAAGAGCATGGGATGTGTTTAACACCACCATTCTTAACAATGACAGGATTCCTAGTTTCGATGAATTATTGGCTAGATGCACTCAAGAAAAAACAAGGATGGTGGAGAGAGACAAGCCTTCAAATGGAAATGAACCTACTGCCTTCTTCGCTAATGCAAAGAGGAAGAACAATGTTGGTCCAAAGAGACAAGGTCAAGGATTCAAGCAGGGATTCAAAGAAAGAAGAAAAGGAAGGTGCTACAACTGCAACAGGTTTGGCCTCTATGCTAGTCCTCACAAGAAGGATACTCCACGTGATGACAACAACAACAACAATCACAACAATTTCAAAGGCAATGGAAACCAAACGAACAACAAAGGAAAGCGAAATGCTCCCGCTGCTCGATATGGTAATGATCGACCTCCCAAAAGGACGAGAAACTCCAAGTATAAGGAAACTAGTTTTGTAGAAAAACAAAAAAAAAAAATATCTTATTTCCACCCTCACTACTGCCTCTCCTCCGGATATTTTGGATAATTAGTTGATGTGGTGCCTCAAGTCACTTCACTGCATACAAGGAGGCCCTCTCAAATTTGATTGAAAAGAAGACTAATTTGGAGATCATACTTGGAGACAATGCCACCTATCTCGTGAAAGAGATATGGGTCGTCACTCTTCACTTAAATCAAGGTCAAACCCTTCATCTACAAGAAGTATTGTATGTACCTAATTTGAAGAAGAACCTGATGTCTGTTTCTGCGATGATCAAATAAAGGCTTCAAGGTAGCATTCATTGATGGAAAGGTGTGTATTTGGCAAAGAAACCCTAAAGATGCATTTACACTTGGACTTAGGGTTGAAGGTCTCTATCAGGTTGGAGGAAGTACTTTGGGAGCTATGACTTGTGATACTTCTCTTCAATCTGAATTATGGCACTAGAGATTTGCTCACCTTCATTATAAATCCTTACCCGAGTTATACCTTCACAGGTATGCCTGAGTTCAAACATAAATCATGCAAGGACCATTCCCTTCAAGTGAAAGTCAAACTACCGACATTCTTCAATTGGTCTATTCTGATTTATCTGGCATGTTGCTTGTAACATCATTGGGAGGATAGTTATACTATGAATTTTTTGTGGATGACTTCTCTCGCAAAACTTGGATCCATTTCTTGAAGAAGAAGGACGAACTATTCAAATGGTTCTGTTCTTTCAAAGCCTTAGTTGAAAATGAAATAGGGAAGAAGATCAAAATATTGAGGACTGACAATGGAACCGAATATGAATCAAATGAATTCAATGACTTTTGTAGAGAGGTTCGCATTAAGAGGGAGACAACCATTCCATATACTCCTAAGCAAAATGGAGTTGTTGAAAGGAAGAATCAAACAATCATAGAAACTACTCGTGCCATGCTTCATGACCAAGGCCTACTGAAGTTCTTATGGGGAGAACTTGCCAACACTGTCATATATGTTCAAAATAGGAGCCTACATCAGGCATTGGATTTCAAGACACACGAAGAAGTTTTCACTGGTAAGAAACCTGATGTTTCCCATTTTAGAATATTTGGATGTCCCATATATTTTCAAGCGCCAAAGAGAAATGAAACAAGTTAGAAGCAGCTGGGAAGAAGGAACATTTGTGGGCTACAGTGAAAATTCGAAGGCATATAGAATCTATGTGTCTCGTTAAAGAGAAGTGGAAATAAGCCATGATGTCACTTTCGATGAAGATTTTTCCCTTGAGAAAGCTGGAGATCTCCCTATCCCAAGGAAGGATAATGATGATGTTGCAGGAAAGCAGGATGAATCTCTAACAGATGAATTGATGCCCAATATTGAAGGCCCGATGGATCCCATGAACCACCTCCTAGTGATCCCTCTACCTCAAGAAAATGACCTTTGTGGTTCAAAGACACTCTCGAAGATGCTGAAAGACATATTGCTCCAAGAGGGACATTTCGTGAAAGTAAAAAGTTGAACAGGTATCAAGGGTACTTAGTTGCTATGACTACTATTTTTCAATCTGACCATGTACATTCGAAGATGTCGTTAAACACCAAGTATGGAAGCATGCGATGAATGAGGAGTACGAATCAATCATGAAGAATGATGTCTGGGATGTGGTTCCTAGACCCAAGGACAAGTATGTGGTCACTTTTAAATGGCTTTACAAAATCAAACATGGAGTTAAAGGGAGTGTTGAAAAATACAAGGCCATGTTCGTTGCTTGAGACTTCTCTCAAAAGGAAGGAGTAGACTATGACGAGATATTTGCACCAGTTGACCGATATACCACTATCTGATCTATTATTGCTCTCGTTGCCTCTCAAGGATGGAGCCAACACCAAATGGACGTTAAAACTACTTTCTTGCATGGCTTGCTGAAGGAAAATGTCTACATAGAACAACCTGAGGGGTTCAAAGTTCAAGGTCAAAAGACACAAGTATGCAGGTTGAAGAAAGCCCTCTATGGGTTGAAGCAAGCCCCTAGGGCTTGGTATGAGAGGATAATAGCTTTCTTATGAAGTTGGGATTTACAAGGAGCGAAGGTAATCCTAACCTATATTTCAAGGTTGAAAAGGACATGCTTCTCATTCTAGTCCTTTATGTGGATGGTCTCTTTCTAACAGGTGATGACTCTCTCATTTATCAATGCAAGAGGGAGTTGGCTTTTGAGCTCGAGATGAAGGACCTAGAATTGATGCACTACTTCCTAGGCCTAGAGGTCTGGCAAAAGCCACGTGAGAATTTCCTTTCTCAAGGAAAATACATTGTGAAGTTGCTCGAGAGATGTGGGATGGTGGATTGCAAGTTTGTGTCTATTCTGATGGAACTCAACTTCAAGAAGGTTATGTGTAAGTGTTCTTGGGCCCAAATTGGCAAATCCTTCTGAGTATCGACAACTTGTGGGGGCCCTGATGTTCTTGGTAAACTCTCGTTCGGACGTATGCCTTGTTGTGAATATGTTGAGTGAATTTATGGTCGAGCCTCATCTCATACATTAGATTGATGCTAAGAATCTCTTGAGATATCTCTGTGGCACAATCAACTATGGACTGAGATACAATGCTAGAAATTTGGGGCTAAATGGATATATTGATGTTGATTGGGCTGGCAATGTGGTGGATCGTAAAAGCACGTTTGGATGTTGCTTCTCATTGGGGTCTGCTTCAATATCTTGGATGAGCAGGAAGTAGAAATCAATTACTTTAAACATCGCCAAGGCCGAATACATTGATGCTAGTATGGCCTGTTGTGAATTTATTTCATTGAGGAAGCTCCTTAGTGAGCTATTTGAGCATGTTTTGGATACCACCATGATTTACTATGACAACCAGAGTGGGATTCGCCTTTCAGAGAATCCTATTTTCCACGACTGCTCCAAGCACATTGATATCATGTACCACTTTATCTGAGATATGGTACAGCGAGGAGCAATAAGGCTCCAACACATCAAGACTGATGAAATATGGGATATGGTACAGTGGGGAGAAATAAGGCTCCAACACATCAAGACAGATGAGCAAGTCGCAGACATCCTCATGAAGCCCTTAGGGAAGGTCAAATTCTTAGCCTTCCGAGAGAGACTTGGAGTCGTAAGACCCTCCTATGAGGATCCCGCTTGAGTTGGACATTGAACTCTGGAGCTCCTGCGGACTTGGGGTACTTATTGGAGCTATGAGCGACCATAGGGTGAGTGGTTCACCTTCCCCTATTGGTGCGTAGTGTACAGGACGAGTAGTTCACCTTCCCCTGTGAAACCCCATGATGGTTAACATGTGTGTAGGGTGAGTGGTTCACCTTCCCCTACAATTGTGGACACATGTATGTAGGGTAAGTGGTTCACTTTCCCCTACGATTGACATATGCATAGGATGAGTGGTTCATTGTCTCCTATGGCATATGAGCAGGATGAGTGGTTCACCTTCTCCTATTGATGCCCCAGCATACATCCTACCCATGTAGTCTGGAACTCATGGGAAGTACCTCTCATCTAGCCAATGAGTTGGGATAAGTGGATAAGGACCATAGCACTACCGATGGACACATCGTGTACTACCGTACTCCCTATGTCTAGGATGCATGGTGTTCAACAACTTGATCTGGGATCAATTGAGGTTCTACCTCTGGAATAACTTTTGTTAGTGGAGTGCGGTAAGGTCTTGTGACTCACTCTCAATCAATTCTTCTCCATTATTACATCATGGTTCAGTAGAGCAGAGATGACATGACAGAGATGGTACATGACGACAGGATGGCAAGATGATCGATGATGGATTGGTAGGTGGAATTCTCCCTAGTTGAGAGGGAGTGTTAAAATTGGCAACTAGGGCCAAATTCCACCTTGGGACTACTCATTTGATGGAGATGATAATCGCATTAATTCCTCTTTTCGAGAGGACCAAAATTGATATAAAGATGATCCAATTTGGACATGCGAAAGTGTGACTTTGAATTTATGCGCACACATTTGCAAATTGTTCAAGTTGGCCACATCAACATGTAGGCTCAAGAAGCCCAATGGACATGTATCTTCACCCACAGCGAATTGTATAAATACAAGAGACCTTTCACTTCATTTGGCATCTTCATCACTCACACATTATCTCTCCTTCTCTCATTGGTTCGTACAACATTGGGCATTCTCTCTCTCCCACATGTGGCACAAGGAGGACGAAATTTCAGAATAAATTGAAGGGCCGAAAATCTCAGGAAATTCTGCAATTTGACTAGCATTGACCAAGACCTTCTAGGCATCATTTGACATCAATTTTCTGGGGTTATTTCTGACTCGGAAAGCCGCATCTTTTAGCACAGAAACTGAAGCATTCTGTGCACTTTGACCACAGACCAAAATTATAGGTTGACCAAGTTTGACCACAGACTGTGACTGTTTAGGGCTAAATTTGATTGTTGTTGGAGGCCAAGTTTGACTGGGGAAGACCGAGTTGTTTTGAGGATAATTTATTGTTCTTTTAACTAACTTTGACTTTCTTGTTGGGGCTGAAGTTTGACTGCAGTTGACTGCAAAAATTGACAGGGCTATTTTGACTTTGAATTGGGAAAGTCAATTTGACTTTTTGTACTCTCTCTCTCTGCTGAACATTTTGATATAATAATAAGAAGAATTGATCAAAGGGTTTTCCCCACATTGGGTTCTTTCCTTGGCATTCACCAAATCTGGTGTCCTCTTGTCTTGGCTTGTCTTCTGCATTTTTGTTTCATGTTCTATCTACTTTTACTGTCAATGTGATTAATGGTTAATGTGATTGCTGCTAGAAATCTAAATTGGAAACTGCTATTGGGTTGCTTAAGGAGCCTTGAAGTAATTGTGCCTAAGCATAGAACATACCATTGTTATCCAAAATTAACAAGAAAGGAGTTTAAGCTCTTCAACTAGTGAAGAGCATTCCCTCCTGCAGTCCATGATTATTCATGCATACTTATAGAGGGTTGTTGATCATGAGAGGTACATAACCTCAAGGGGAGCGTATGATGGAGTTTGCAGCAACATATGATGAATTCTTTTAGCCTCGTGCACATTCAGGTCCACAGGATCAGCATGTCTATTGGAGGTATATTGAGCTCAAGGGGAGCTATGCATGGTATGGATTTGCATGTGATATTCAGCATTTTCTTCATTGTTTTTCACTCAGTCATTTGTGGCAGATTTAAATATGTTTTCATGAGTGAAAAAGAGCACATTTTTCAGCCATGTATATGTTTTTGGTTTCCAATAACCGCTGGTTGGAAAGATGTGCAGTCATGCATAGATTGTGATCATCACTCTAGGATGTATTGTGATGACATAAGACATGGACCAGCCATGTTTAGGCTGTCATATGTAGTTTATTGTAGCCATGTATTTGTTATTGTTTCATCATTTTGTATTGGTTGAGAGTCCAATGAATAGTATGTTGAGTCATCATGGTGATAGGCATATTTTGGAGGAGTCTTATGGAGTCATATTGCAGCCATACGTATGGGCTAATGACGATTAAATAGTTATGATATATCACATATTTGAGTCATTGGTCCATAGAATATGATCATAGCAGCTATGTATTTCATTGAAAATCTATGTATAATACTCATGGAACAATGTACATGTATTGTACAATCTTTTGGGTCATATAGCCATGAGTCATGAGGTCATGTTATGGTCATATATTGGTCAAGTATGAGGGTCTTATGTCGCTGCTACATCCATATATTTATCAATGTATACATCACTTGAGTCATGGTCATGTGGAGTCTTGGTCCATATAGTGTTTCTATTTGCCAAAGAAAGCATTGTTTGCAGTGGAAGCGGTGATTTCAGCCAAACAATTGGTATCTCTTCAGCTTGGAGATGCCATGTGTTCAGGGAGAGCATTATTTGCTCTTATTATTTCAACCATACATTGTTGGCATTGTGATCTGCTTGAAGGAGGTGTTTATGCTATGCCCCACACTATGCTATGACAGTGGGGTTCTTAGCCTCATGTGATAATATATTTTGGTAGTTGCTATGAAGTTATGGGTGAGATTGTGTGTGGTTGCCTCATATGATTTGCTATGTGCAGGAGTGTTGGATTATGCATATATTTGATGTTGCTCATAGTTGCATATGATGATGCTTGTGATTGCTTTATGTTGGCATGTTGTTGCTTGCTGCTAGAGGTGTTGGTTGGTATGCTGCTCTGAATGTTGCTTGGATATATTTGTTTCTCACTACTGCTGATATGTGGAGCGATAGAGGATGATTGGATATATATGCTGCTTCTTGCTTATATGGAGGCACGGATGAATTTTGATGCATCATATTTCAGCCATGTAAAAATGTATGCTCCAGTTTGTGCTTCAATTCTTGCTGCCTATTCATATGGAGTTGACCCTTTGCCACTGATGTCAAAGGGGGAGAGAATTTGGATGGATAGAGTGCAGCTTTAGTTTTGGAGAGTGTATGGAGATCAGCCTCACATGTTGACGAGGTTGACATCAAAGCCAAAGGGAGAGATTGTTAGGATTGTTGTATTGGAATTGATGTCAACAAGGTCATGGTCATAATCATATTTGTCATATGCATGTGTGATGGATATTTACTTGGTGGTCCTATTGGTTGGCATTGATGTATAGACAATGAGATGGTTGTGTTGGCATTGAGGTCAACCCTAGAGGTCATGCACTTATGTCAACCACATGATGATGTAGAATGATGGACCATGGCATGTGTCAGCATATGTTGGCATTAATGTTGTCCCTATGATGATGGCACACTCGTGATGGCATTGATGGAGCTTGATGGTAGCATGTTGGTCATGGAGGAGTTGGCATGTGTTGGCATGTACATTGATGGACATATCAAGATGATTGTTGATGTTGCTACAGGTAGATGGTGCTAGAGATGGTCGATGGCACACTAGTTGAGTTGTCAACTAGGTCCTCATTAGGTCTACATGTCTATGCCTACAAGGATGACTTGTAGTAGTGATGTGATGGCTTCATGATGTGATACTGATGTTGTGGAGGTCCTTCAGAGGTGTTGCAACTTATTGTGTTGATTGATGGAGAGTGGAGGACTTGTTGGCACACTTGTCAACCTTGTTTGTTGGCCCTTCTAGGTCAACTTGGCAGTGACACTTGGGAGGCATGTTCATCTACTTGCCAATGTGTTAGAGCCCATGTCAGAGGTCTATAGGCTAGTACAGATGTTGGAGAAGAGGATGGAACAGATGGCAGAGGTCCTGAGCGGAAGGACCGATGGTTTCCCTTAGTTTTAGCCATAGTCACATGCACATAAGCCTATGTGAGAGTCTGGAATCCTAAAGTCGCATGGAAACAGGCTCAAGGGAATGGTTATAGCCCTAGTCAAGTTCAGATAGTGTCAAGGGAGCGACTATGGGACTTCACAAAATTTTCTCCATATTCCTCACGTTGTTCGGAAGGAAATTAACTTCAAAATTTCTAGAGCATTCCAGAATTTGTGAAAAAGGTCCAGAGCATTCCAGAAGCAGCATTTTATTGTTGTGAGGGTTTGATTGTATTCAGTTTTATTGTGGCCACTATAATTTCTAAATTAAAGAGCTTTTGCTTGTGGTGTTTTATTTTGATTTGATGATGAGATCTTGTTGCTGAGAGCATGTATACAGAGTTGATATCTTGTTGAGCATAGTGTCTTGGGATCCAGTTTGAAAATACATGAAAGGAGGTCTGCATAGTGGTAGAGGAGCAGTGACTTCATGAGAGAGGAGCAGTCACAGAGATGCTTCAGCAAAGGATCAAGTTTCTCATCCAATGGCGGTTGGATAGTTCACCAGAAACTAGTTGAGGCTCTTTGGCCATGGTGGTGACCAGCAGATCGGAGTCTGTAAAGTCGATTGATAGTTCAGGAGTAACTGCGAGAGGATCGTTGATCGTGGTGGCCTTCAGCAGATGGTAGTTTGTAGATCCGTAGAGAATAGAGTATTCTGAGTTGATCAGTAGTCTCGAGTGCTGCTGTTATGGATATAATTCATATAAAAATAATAAATATAAATATAAATATAATAATAATAAATAATAATTAATTAACTAATGGTTAGTTGGTCAATAATGAAGAGGCATGTCTTAGAGACATGATCGTTCATGAAATAGCACCTACTTAGGGTATATAAGCAGGCCCTCACTCTCCTTATAATCATATCTTACATCAATTCAATATACAGTTACATGTCTTACAATGGACATTTATGTCTTTGAAGTATTTTAAATATTTGCACTGCGTATACGACTTTTGGTCGTTACATTGGTATCGAAGCCACGTTGGCTAATCTCGGCCTTTGGCCATCAACTCTTCGTCAACCTTGTTGCCATCATAATTGAAGCATTCGCTACACTAAATTTTTGAGTTTCTCCGTTTTGCTAGGCCTTTGGCCATTAAAATATATATATATATATATATATGACAGAAGGAAAGTTTTAAAAAAAAAGGAGATAAATTAAAAGAAAAAAGAAAAAAATTAAAAGAAAATAGTTCTAAAACAAAAAAAATAAAAAAGGGTTCTACATTATTGATAAAAAAAGTGCATGATAAAAAAACTATATGTAAGAGAAGGAAGAGTAGATAAGATTATCTTGATTCTTCATTAAATGGTTTAAAAGCTCGTGGTTTTAGAAAACTCATGGTAATTGCCCATGGCATTTTCATGGTAAAAGAAGAACAATAGGAATACAAAACCTCTTTATGTGAATGGTAATTTTTAATTTTTACATGGAGAGAATTAACCAAGTCAAAGGAACATTAGTGGACATATATTTTATATTATAACCCAAAGAGGTAAATAGCCACGTTTCACTAGGGTTGTAACTTTTCAAAAAGAAAAAAAAAATACAAAAAAAGAAGAGAGTTTAAGAAAAAAATACAATTGTTGAAGATAAATAAAAAAATAAATACAACTAGAATTTACTTAGTCAAAGAACTCGTCACTAAAGAAAGGCTATATTTAAAGTTATATAAAGGACGTATTATAAGGAATACAGATATTTTATCAAAAGGAGTTGGGAATATAATCTTTTATAAAGAAAAAAGATTATTAAAGTTACAAATAATAAAAAAATAAATTAAATTACCAAGGGAGGTTATCAAATCAAGAAAAATCGAGCCTAATTCAAAAATAACGAGTGAAGTAGTCAATATGAGTTCCACACAGCAATCAATATTGTGTGCTAAATGTTCATTTTGTTTAAATGAAATTGGATATACTTATATTAAAAACGAATGCAATTTAAGATGTCCAAGGTGTCGAAGATTATTTAGCATAGGAGAACATCAAGAAAATGAGCAAGAAAACAATTGAAGGAAGAAATCACAAAACTTCAACAAAAGAACGAAGCATCAGAAAAGAATATAAAGATCTCCGAGATCGGTTTCATGAAAAAACAACAGAAAGCAACGAAGAAATTTGGCGTTTAAGGGACCACAATGAGAAATTACTTTTACAAATAAAAATGTCCAATGTTAAGAAACAAAAACTAAAACAAGAAAAGGAAAGTTTTGATAAGGAACTAAAGGAGAATCTATTAGAAAAATAAAAAGAAAATCTGAGCCTAAAAACCCTTAATCAAAAATTATTATAGCAAATAAAAAATTTAAAAGATAGAGAGAAAGATACTAAGGACAAAGTCAACGATTCAGAAAATGGGAACTTTCACGTCTAAGGAATCATTACCAAGCCTTACTGACGCAAATAAAGAAGCTTAAAGTGACAATAAATCACTAAATGACAAGTTAGAACAATTTCAAGAGGTAGTATCGAAGTCTCCAGTCGTTTCAGTCCATGTCGATGATAAAGAAACAAATACCGATCCAGTCAATATAGTAACTCAAGCAAAGGATAAACCTACTGAAGTGAAGACGCATGCAGACGTTGTAGTTCAAACGATAGGCATTCCAAATGATGATTCAGTCACCAACTCAACAACAACAATGCCTGAAGGATATCAGAAAGCAACCACTAACATGATAAGGGAAAGTCCAACCAGAAGAACTATTTATCGACATTTGAATCACAAGAGCAGACTTTCCAATCAATATACATATCAGTATCACTCAGAACACA
This sequence comes from Pinus albicaulis, assembly GCA_034641835.2. Taxonomy (NCBI): domain Eukaryota; kingdom Viridiplantae; phylum Streptophyta; class Pinopsida; order Pinales; family Pinaceae; genus Pinus; species Pinus albicaulis. The sequence continues at coordinate 202,972,647 of CM076569.1, forward strand.
AACGACAAATTTATGTTCTCGTGAATACTAAAAGGTTGCAGAATCTAGTCCTACAATAACTATTCATCACAAAATTTGATTCCACAGAAGATCAATCTAGGATGGTCCGATCCGTTCTCAATACGACAATTTTGTCTATCACTCGGAGTATCATATTGTCTTGCATCAATGAATATGAAAGTTCAAAGACGAGAAGATGTTCTCAATAAGCTTTGAGGACAAAGCATCTTGAAGAGAGAGGCAACGTTATGAATATAATTCATATAAAAATAATAAATATAAATATAAATATAATAATAATAAATAATAATTAATCAAATAAAGGTTAGTTAGTTAGCAATGAAAATGCATGTCTTAGAGACATGACCGTTCATGAAAGGGCACCTACCTAGGGTATATAAGCAAGCCCTCACTCTCATTATAATCATATCTTACATCAATTCAATATACAATATTCAATATACAGTTACATGTCTTACAATGTACATTTAAGTATTTGAAGTAATTTAAATATTTCCGTTGGGTATATGACTTTTGGTCGTTACAGCCACCTTGGGAGAGCATTGCCTTATCCCTTGGAGGCTTTGGGGAACAGTTTTCAAGTGGTACGAGTTGCTCTTTGCATCAGACTGGACGCAGAAAGAGGAACCACGGATGCTTATGGGAGAGTATTCTGGTGGTGATAGCACTGAGTTTTTGCGGGTCCATTCCTTGGTCAAATTTCAGTGGATTTGCACAATTCTTGCTGGAGTTATTTGTAGGGAAGGCTTCACTAAGGGATTTTGGGGTTGGATTGATTTTGAGGTGCAAGAAGGTTGATTAGGGGAAATTTCTCAGCATTTTGGAGGGGTTGTAGAGGTTGATTTCCAGTATGTCAAATTTTTCTGGAAGTGGAGGAACCCATATAATTTCAGGGTGATTTTGGAGCGTCATAACTAGACCAAACCTTTTCTGGGTTTTTTGGGGTTTGTGTAGAGAGCCCAAGATTAATTTGGTAGAATTTTCTAGGCACTTTTGGAGGCTCAGGGGTTTCTTCTAGCCAGCAGTGCAGAATTTCCATGCCCAACACAGTACATTGAGGAGGTGTTGTTCCCTTGCATCTGGGCATCATTTTCTCACCTGGGATTGTCTAGCTTGCCTTGGCAAGCCCAAGTGCACATGTTTCATGCATTGCACTCTTCTCTATATATAATAAAATGGTTGATTTTGGCACAGTTCCGGTGCAAATTATGGGTGTTTAATTGTTGTCTAAATATTTATGTTTGCATGTGTGTTTTTGCTTAATATCACTGATAATTTTCCTATTATGAACATTATAGCTCTCTCCTAATGCCCTCATTGGCACACACATCCTTGAAAACATTGGAGACATATTCCCCACCATTGTCACTCCTCAATTCTTTGATATTCTTCTCGGTCTGGTTTTCTACTAAGGCCTTAAACTCCATGAACTTGGAAAATACCTCATCCTTCTTCATAAAGAAGATCCATGTCTTCCAGGAATAGTCATCTATGAAGGTGACATCGTATATGCGTCTCATGAGGGATGGAGAAGAGAAGGGCCCACATATGTCTAAATGTACTAGCTCCAAAATCCCTTTGGCTCTGTTGTCTCGGCCCTGTTACCCACCACTTTGTGGGTAGTATGCATAGGAGAAATTTTTTCTCCTATAGAAGGTCTTTAGTCGACAGCGAGCAGCCCCTTGTAACCACCAGATAGTTCGATGTGCCATTTTCTTCGCCACTTAAACCAGCCATGTCATCCCTCACCCATCTGTTATGATCGTATGTTTGAAGGTGGGCTTTCCAAACCCGAAGGTATGGTTTTTCATTAGTGTACTTGAGTAACTTCGCTTACTTATCATGGACACTTTTAGGCATGGATTGGTGGGGGGATTCGACAAATAGAGTTGGCTAGGTCTGTACTATTGTCTCCTTTGCCTGATTTGGTAGTTAGCCTTGTATCATAGTCCCGTGGGATCAACTTTACTGGCTATCAGCTTTAGGGTTGGCACTACATGGGAAATCTCAATTTTGGATGTGTGGTCTCGCTTCCCGACACCATATACATCACTCCCCTCCATAGTTTTAAAAATCAGTCAGCTTGAACCAGAAACCGGTCAAACCAGTCGGTTCATTGGGCGATCGAGTCAAACCGGACAAAAAACACGGTTTAGGGGCCTATTTCGCCCAAAATCCACAAAAATTGGCCCAAATCAATCGGTTTTGGACAGAACTGGCCGATTTATGGTCAAACCGGACGCTTTCATCCTAAATCGGTTGGTTCATTGCCAAAGCCGCAGCAAACCCACATGGCTTAGTTTAGGAAGCTTCCTTGGTGTTTTGAAGGGAAAGTAAGGGTTTTTACCCTCCAAAAACACCCTCTCCAAGCCTTTAAAAGGAGCTCACCCCCCCTCATTTGCCTCACACATCTCATTTGGAGTTTTTGTGAAATTGATTGGTAGCTTGGAGGGTGTTGAGTTTTTCTGGAGTAGTCATCTTGGAGGCTTGGAGTTGGAATTGGAGTTATTTTGGAGATAGTTTGGAGTTGTTAGTAGAGTTGGCATCTTCAAGAGGAGGCTAAGGAAGCTAGTTTGCATTTCCAGGTAAGGATTTTCACTTGAAAAATTCCTCATATCACTGTTGTCCATGTATTAAATTTTTTTATGTGTTCTATGCTATCAAAAATCTAGTTCTATGATATCAAATTTTGTAGGCTACATATGCATTTTTTTCCTAAATTTATCTTAGGTTTTCCATTTTTATTAGCTGCAATTTTTTTTAAATGGCAGATTTCTTTGCAAATTTTAATTATTTCAAGCCAACATGGCTACCAATACCACAGACACTGCATTGGGCTCATTGTGATGTGATTCATGGAAAAATGATATGCAAATTTTACAATAAATCTATTTGAGGTGGGGGTATTTACAGATTGAAACAACACTTGGCTGGGATAAGAGGCCAAGTAAAGCCATCTAAGGCACCAAATGAAGTGTTAGGTCCTGTTAGGGCAGAATATAATTCCATGTTTGAAATTTCAAGGAAGAGGGAGAAGGCCATCTAAGATGAAATTTCAAGGAAGAGGGAATTATTACAAGCCATGAAAGAGAGTGGGTATGATGATTATGAGATTCAAGACTCCTCTTCTATCCCTTTCACCAATAACCCCTTTCATTATGTTCCTCCTACTCTTGGCCAACAATCTAAAGGAACAAAGAGAACAAACATCCGGAGTTATTTCTCATCCTTTGCCACCACTACCTCTACTAATCCCACTTCCTCCCAGCCAAGTCGTCAACCCACTTTGGATCAACATTGGAAAATACAATGCAAAGAAACTTCTTATCAATACATTGCTAGATGGTGGTATGATGCAGATATCCCGTATAATGTTGCCCGCTCATCTTATTACCAAGTTTGTGGGACTTTGTTATAGCTGCAGGAAAGGGCTTCAAAGTCACTACTATGCATGACTTGAGGGGAGATCCTTTGCCAAAGGAGATTTCCTCCATTGATGAGTATTTGGCTGAGTATAGAGAGTCATGGCTCAAAACAGGTTGTTCCATCATGTCAGATGGATGGACTGATGGAAAAAACCGCACTATCATTAATTGTTAAATTTTCAGATTGTTCTATGTTGTATCAATTACTTTAGCCCAAATTATTACTTCACAAACAATATATCCAATTATTAGCAGTGTAATCAACCATAAACTGTAACTGAAGATAGAACAATATATGCAGTGATTAAGAAGACAACACAAACCATAACAGACAGCAAATTGGTCCGAGACCAGGGAAAAACCGCACAAGGGGGGAACCCTTTCAAATCTTCTTCTTCAATATATTGTCATAAAAAAAATTCAGCGGAGAGTACAATGAGCCCAATACATATGCAGTGGAAATATACAAAACAGATCTACAGATATGCAGATCTACAACAGTAAGAAACAAGCATCCAATAGATCACTGAAGCCAACTGAAATCAACTGTCCAATCCTAGATCTGAATCCATGATGCTACCAAAAACTGACTGCAAGCATCTATGACTCTACGGATGATATCTGGAAGCACTGCACAAGCAACTGAGGTCGATCTAGCCCAGATCTGCTCAAAAATCCCTTAGTTACACCGTTGAGACTTTGTGCTAGCTGTTATAGCTTCCTAGCAGCAGGCAGGACACTCTGTGCCTGCGACTATGGCCCAGATCAGCCTGATCAGGCCCTAAAGCCCTAGCCGCTACCTTGACACATTGTGCCTACGGTTATGACACCTTGGTCGTGGGCCGAACACCCTGTGCCCACGGCTATAGCCCAAAAAACTCATTTTCAAGCCTGCAGTTATGATCTAGAAGCCCTAAATAAGAGCGTGCCCCTCGCCTATGATTCTGGACCCTGCGCAAACTCCTTTTGTCGAACCTGTGCGAGCCAAAACAGAACAGACAGACCAAGACAAAGAATGCAAATAGAAGTTCGCTTGAGCAAGTGCGTGAGAATGAGCTTGAGGTCTCACTTCTATTTATAGCTTTCGTGATTGTTCGCTCGGGGTTGAGGCTGACTTGACTAATTCCACATGTGCTTAGGCCACCCATTCCATTTCACTTTAATAAATAAAATAATTCAAAATTTAACTTCCGCTTAACCAATTAGGGTGATCTATAGGTCGATTTTGGTCCTCTCGAAAAGAGGAATCTATTGCAATTATGATCTCGAACATCTGAGTTGTCCAAGGTGGAATTTGATCCTAGTTGCAAAAATTAACACTCCCTCTCAACTAGGAAGAATTCCACTTGTTAACCTCTACCTATAGATCTTCACATCATGGTGTCGTTATGCTAAGACTATCACTGCTCAACTCTATCTGCTGAAACTTTCTCGAATCTAGAAGAAGAAGAATCAAGGAGCAATAACTTCCACCCATACCAAGCAATAGGATAACACATCATACAGGGGAGCACATCTTCGACCCTAGAACCTCAAGAGGGGAGCAAATCTCAACCCAATCCTATTGCGTACTAATCTTCCCATCAATGACTCTCAATAGTCATGTGGTAGAACATTTGCATCATAATCAACTTGGGTTGTACACCCCAAGTACACTCTCAACTCATTGGCCAAATGAGGAGCAGTATTCCCAACAAGCTTTGCTTGAAGGTATGATGCCAACTGGGGTATACTCTGCAAAGACCAATCAGGGGAGCAGCATTCTCCAACCCTATGAAGATAGGGGAGCAGCATCTTCAACCCTATGGGTAACAGATAGGGGAGTACCCTATTGTCTAGAGATCCCTCAACCCCAGGAGCCCTTTGTCTCAATTCCTCACCCTGAGAGCTCAAGCAGGGTAGGAAGAGTTTGCTCGGTGTCCTCGATCAGTGTTGCCCCTTATCCGGATGGGCTACATCCATCAGTCCAAGCTGCTCTCTGAAGATCAAGAACTTTCCTTTCGGTAATGCCTTGGTGAGAATATCTGCTATCTGCTCATCAGTTGATATGTGGTGGAGTCTAACATCTCCTCTCTACACCATGTCTCAAATAAAATGATATCGAATCTCGATATGCTTGGACTTATCATGAAAGACGAGATTCTCTGCCAAACAGATTCCGCTCTTGTTGTCGCAGTATATCACTATAGTGTCTAAGACCTGTTCAAATAGCTCCCCAAAGAGCTTTATTAACCAAACTGCTTTGCAACTCGCCATGCTAGCAATAATGTATTATGCTTCAGCAGTGCTTAATGCTACAGACTTTTATTTCCTTCTCATCTAGGATATCATGGCGGATCCAAGACTAAAGCAGCATCCAGAAGTACTTTTTTATGTCTGTAACATATCCCGCCCAGTCAACATCAGTGTATCCATGAAGTTGAACATCTCTAGCAGAATATCTCAGACCAAGTGTGATCTACCCATGTAAATATCTCAATACATGTTTGGCAGCGATCCAATGTGCATGGAGGGGCTCAGTCATGAATTGACTCAAAGTGTTCATTGCATAGCATGTGTGGACACCCGGGTGTTCCCAAGGAACATCAGAGCCCTAATTTGCTAGATCAGGTCCAGCTACTTTTCCACACAGCTTCTTGAAATTCATCTCCATCGAAATAGCCATGGATTTGCACTCAGACATACCAAATCTTTCCAGCATCTTTACAACATACTTTCCCTGTGAGAGAAAGATCTCGCCAGGCCTTTGCCACACCTCAAGACCTAAAAAATAGTGCATGAGTCCCAGGTCTTTCATCTCGAATTCAGAGGCTAGCTCCCTTTTAGATTCGACCATCAAAGGTTCACTTCCTATCAAGAATAAATCATCAACATATAGAACAAAAATCAATGGCATACCTTGGACAACCTTAAAATAAAGGTTGGGATCGGCACTGCTTCTTGTGAAGCCCGACTTCATTAAATAATTGTCAATGCGTGCATACCAAGCTCGGGGAGCTTGCTTCAAACCATACAATTCCTTCTTCAACCTGCAAGCATGCATTCTACAATCTTCCACTTCAAATCCTTGTGGTTGTTCAACATATGCTTCTTCCTGTAACATGCATGAAGGAAAGCGGTCTTTACGTCCATTTGATGAAGATTCCATCCTTGACTAGCAGCAAGGGCAACTATCGCATGGATGGTTGTGTATCGAGCTACAGGAGAAAATATGTAATCATAATCTTCTCCCTCTTTCTAAGAGAAGCCTCGAGCTACGAACCTTGCTTTGTATTTCTCAATATTGCCATTGATTCCATGTTTGATCTTGAATAGCCACTTTGATGTAACAACGGACTTCCTATTCGATCTCGACACAACATCCCATACATTGTTTTTCACAATAGATTCATATTCTTCGGCATGGCATCCTTCCAAACTTGTTCTTTGACTGCTTCTTTGAATGAGGATGGTTCGGCTTGAATCATAGTGCTCATGGCAGCTACATATCCATGATACCTACATGGTTGCTTCCTTTCTCTAAATGATTTGCGAATAGGAACATTTCTTTCATTATCTTGTAGAGTGTCTCACAGCGAAAGTGGTCTCTTCCTAGTAGGAGGATCATTGGGAGGTGGATCTAAGGGATCCAAAATTTCCATGGGAACATCATTATCATCAGACTCGGGCATAGAAGGACCATCTAAAATATCCCAGTCATCATTTTCTTCCTTGAGAGGAGGCGGCGGTGGAATGTTTCTTGCTTTACCAAGAGTTTCATTTTCATCGAAAGTTATGTCCCTGGTAATTTCGACCTTCCTTTGACCAAGAATATATATTTTTTATGCCTTATATTTTTCACAATAACCCACAAACGTACCTTTCCTTTCTGTAGCTTCCAGCTTGTTTCTTTTTTCCTTCGGCACACGAAAGTATTCAGGGCATCTGAATATACGAAGATGGCTAATATCAGGCTTGACACCCGTGAGTATTTCTTCGAGGGTCTTGTTTTCTAATGCTTTATGAGGCACCCAATTTTGAACATATACAGCAGCATGTGTGGCTTCAGCCCACAGAAACTTTGGTACCTTTTGATCGTGGAGCATGGAACGGGCATCTTCTAATATAGACCGGTTCTTCCTTTCAGCTAAGCCATTTTGTTCAGTTGTATGTGGCACAATAGTTTCCTTCGTGATCCCTTCTTTCTTACAGAATGCTATGAATTCTTTTGACATGTATTCCCCTCCATTGTCGGACCTAAATACTTTGATTGTTTTCCCTAATTGATTTTTGGTTAAGGCTTTGAATTCCTAGAGTTTTTCAAAGGCTTCATCCTTGTGCTTAAGGCAGTATATCCATGTCTTTCTTGACAAGTTGTCAATGAAGGTGATGTAGTAGAGATGACCAGCAATAGAATGCACAGGCATCGGACCACATATATCTGAATGAATGAGATGGAGGATGTCAGTTGTCTTGTTCTTACTAGAGGGGAATGGTCCCCTTTTTTTCTTTCCACTCGCACAACCTGGACAAACTCCATCCTGATGAGCTTGAACATCGGGAATACCTCAGACATTTAAATGATCCAATCTGTGGTGCCACAATTCACTCAGATGGTTGGTGTTATGAACCAATGCTAAAAGCGGCCTTCTAGTGACTTTATATAGTCCCTCATGTTAGACACCTAATCCTCTATGGGTAGGTGTGGAAGGCGAAGAGTCACAAAGGAGTCCAAGTGACCTTGGAAGATGAATCCAAGAGTCACACCATTGTATTATAAATGTACATCTATGGTGAATAATATGAGTATCTCATGCTTATCTTTCTATGTGTGTGTTTAGTTTCTCCATACACCATGTGTGTGTTTAACATGGTATCAGAGTTGCAGGCATATTCCTGAAGTTCTCTAATTTGAGCCATTATCCTTCCATCTATGACACACCATTCCTGTGTGTGACAGTCAATTCAAGTGGCCCTGACATCTCTGAGGTCTGCCATTTCCAAATTCAGATCTGGGTCTCTGAATTTGTCAGATCTGCGATTTTACAGCAAACCTATTCTTTTTCCTTGTTGAGTATCTGCCTCCTTTTCTTGCATTTTCCGTTGTGGTTTACCAAAGAAAAAAAAGGAAGTCTGCCTTGTAACTCCCACAACTCTAAATAGGGAATCCTCGGCATACTCACTGCTCGAGGAGTCTCTACTTACGCAGCCTCGGCGCTCGGCCCTCCATACACACTCTGTGTTTGTTATAATGCCCTCTCCTCATAAACCATGGCTTAAATGTGAGCACTGGATTGGCATGTTGCCTCCCCTCGCAGCAGAAGAGTGTAGAGCCATAGTTAGCAATGGATTAGCAAGTTGCCTCCCCTCGCAGCAGAAGCGTGTAGAGCCATAGTTTGCGGTGGATTGGCATGCTGCCTCCCCTCGCAGTAGAAGAGTGTAGAGCTATAGTTTCTGGCATTCCGAGAAGCGTACTCGAGACCTCTCACACCCAAAGTGCGAATCATACCACTCAAGAATATCTTGCGAAAGTTGTAAAGCCATAGTGGTAAATTCACTCCTTTCCAGAACACGCAAAGGCATTCCTCGCGGCGCTCCCCTCATCTTCCCTCCTTACCACCGGGCTCTCCCTCCTTACCATCGAGCCTTGACGAGAACATTTAGAAACCTCGAACTGCAGAGGGTTATAGGTTATTCCCCACGTGATTTATATCTGAGCAGGGGTGGCTACACCTCGATAGTTCTAGTTTAGGGCTCTCAGGGTGAACCTCAATGCAGAAATGTTTGTTGTTTCCAAAGGCTGAGGACGGAACTCAAATCGTCTTCCTTCATCATTCTAAGAATTGCAGAACTGCCACGCAGTAATCATATGTTCACTCCTTAACTCACAGAGATGGGATCATCATCTTAAATTTTATCAGTTTATTGTTTTCATGGACGAATTATGTCTTGACTTTTGTGTATTTCTCATAGTTGGCAGCAAAGCCTACTGCAATGGAAGAGATATGTGTGAATCTAAGTCACCTGATACGGGGAACGGGGATACCGAGATACCGGGATTCGAAGAATCGGATACGGGTACGGTGACCCCGAAACAGGATACTTCTGGGATACGATACGTTATATATTATTTTATTAAAATATATATATAATTAAAAAAAAAAAAAATATATATATATATATATATATATATATATTAAAAATTAGATATTTTTTACACAAATTCATACTTAATTCATTGATTTAAACATAGATTTATCTATCATCTTAGATAGTCAAGGTTTTGTTTGAGTGATGGGTACATTTTTAGTAGGGTCATGATAGAGGAGTTTGATAACCAATGTCACTAACATCAAGGTACATAGAGGGATTGGTGCTCTTGATTAAATACGAGTTCCATACCCTAATACATGACAAAATTCGATGGAAACATTGCAATAACCCAATCCTGAAATCCTGAAAAACTGATAAGTCTGCTGGATTTTGAATGAGATCTAAAATTCTACTTTCTCCATATGAAATCCAATGAGGCCGGAACCACTCTCAAACATCCTGAGTCATTTCATGGTAATGTTAAAAATTTAAGTAAAAGGATGAAATTTAAGAATGTCACTTTTACTTTAAGAATTTAACATTACCATGAATCACATATAAATACTAGGACCATAGGCTTGATGCCCTCTCCTAAAAAATCCTCCTCAATTGGTGAAAAACAATGAGCAAAAGCCCCCCTTTATAATTAAAAAACAACGCTTTTTTTAACCTGCGAGCCCGGTCGTATCCGGTTTTACGGGATACGGCGTATCCGAACGGGGTACGGTCGGGATACGTCGTACCCCATTCGGATACGCCGTATCCGTTGAATTGGGGCAGAATCCCATATGTATACGTATCCGATACGGGGATTCGAAATTCGTTGCCCCTTTTAGGCAAATCCGGTGACTTAGGTGTGAATATGTTGATTGTTTCAATAGTTGTTTCTATTTGGTGAGTCTGATTCCCAGGCCCTCAAAAGTCAATCGCAACAAATTTTAGCGAATCGTGCTACAGTGTTGTATTTAATTGATTCGAGTGCAGCGACAGTGTTATCCCGACAAGTGCAAGTGATTCCAACAACACCAGCGCTTTATCTGTGTTGAACCTTTATTTCTTGAGCCTGAATTGTTGAGAAAAATGGCTAAAATCAATGATGCATTAGATTTGTTGCATAACCTCATTCATTCCACTGTTCATGATATGGTAAAAATGAGCAAGAATGCCCTTTTTAATATTCAAACTTGCTTGCAAGATGCACAAGACAAGATTGAGTTTTTGCGGTTGGAGCCTCAACTTCAGCAAGATGAGATTCAGCAAAAGAGTCATCATTCTGAACCTGTTTCTGTTCAGAAAATTGAGAAGGACTCTCATCAACGGCAAGAGTATAAAGTTGCAGTCGATTCACATTCAGTTCCTTGTACAAGAGCAGACTTACATGCAGATGCAACAGCTCAGCCTGCACCTCCCAAGCCCATCATCAGACCTTGGGAACAGCTTGTCCATAACAAGCACAGAACTGGTCTTGGATATGACAAGGAGTTGTCCTTTCATATTCCGGACTAGTCCAAGCCCATCAAATTTCAGGGTGCCGGATTTCTTTATGACAGTTCACCTGCAGCTGTTCTAGATCTTGCTCCACTTCCACAACAACAACAGATTGTGAAATGCCAACACTGTGATCGAGTTGGCCATATGAAAGATCATTGTTTTGATCTTCACCCATGCAAGCACTGTGGTCGGCACACCCATTCTTCACACAGATGCTTCAGAAACAAGCCTCCCGCAAGAACAAAGATTCATCTTGGATGAATCGCTTCTTGGCAATGGGCATCAACAGCCAAGAAGATGTTTAAGTCACATGTCAGAACTTGTTCTAGAATATTGAACAACCTTGCAGTTGAGTTTTCGCCATCATCTCACCTTGTACCTGACAGGGGGGAAAATGGTGGTCATCTACAAGCTTCGACGCCACATCAAGCGAGCCTGAGCCACAATCTCTCATTCCATATTCAGAGTTGTAGCCAGAGACACGGATGCCCATGAGCATGCCTTTGGTTGATGGACAGCCTTAAACCATCCATGTGAGGTTGATATTCTTCCTCTTTCAGAACACTTCCTCTAGTAGAAGACTTCAGCTTCTTTCCAGCTTTGGTAGAGTTCCAGGAATTGCATCAAGCATTCCAGTGTTGGTGGTCATCCTTAAACCATCACAGGTTGTAGACTTCCCTTCTTTTAGGTTGAAGGTCTCCCTTTTCAAATATGAGGGACAATTCCTCTAGCAGAAGCCCTTAGCTTCTTGCCAGTTTTGGAAGAGTTCCGAGAACTGCAATAAGCGTTGTGTTCCAGTGTTGGTGGTCATCCTTAAACCACCTCTTTATGCCAACATTTCAGAGAGTTGATTCAGCCTAAGTGTTGCCATGCATACTTTGCAGATTTGTATTACAACTCTCTTCTTGGACTCACACATACCCCTTCGGATTAAGGGGGGGGATGTTGGACACCTAATCCTCTATGGGTAGGTGTGGAAGGCGAAGAGTCACAAAGGATTCCAAGTGACCTTGGAAGATGAATCCAAGAGTCACACCATTGTATTATAAATGTAGATCTATGGTGAATAATGTGAGTATCTCATGCTTATCTTTCTATGTGTGTGTTTAGTTTGTCCATACACCATGTGTGTGTTTAACACTTCATATCTCAGACCTAATGTGAATGCATCTTTCGTAGGTGTATCACCAAATCAAGTCAAAACTTTTCCATTGATGAAGGCAACACTCATCCCTTTATCTTCTAATGCGAATATAGATATCAAACTTTTCATTAGACCTAGCACATACATAACATCATGCAGTAATACTGATTCCCCATAATTCAACTAAAATTTAACGGATCCAAATCATTTTACAGAATGAGTGGAGTTATCTCCAAGAATGATTTTAAGCTTAGTCTCCCTCTCTACCAAATTAGATAGGACTTCCTTGTATCCAGAGAAGTGTTGAGTGGCCCCACTATTAGCCAACCAACTATCCCACGAATCTAGTGGAGAAGAACTAGTAAGTGCAGAAATGAGGATATATTCAAATTTATTCACAGCGTTACTTTCATACCTGGGAGCCCTTGACTTCTTTTGAGGAGGATGTTCTTCTTCACGGTCGCTTGAAAAATCTCTTCTTCTCCTTTCATATCTTTTGTCGTGGTTGTACCTTTGATTGTCTTTTCTTCTTTTATTATTGCTGTTGCTTCTGGTGTTGCATCGTGGCCTCTTTCTCTTCTGAGGAAAATCATGTGCATAATGACCTTTCTTGTAGCAGTTATAGCATTCAATATGGGATAGTGATTTGCTATTCCTTCCTTTTGAACTTTGAGAAGGAGGCTTCCTTGAAGGACCTCCTTTTGACCTCTTCCTTTTGTTTTGGGCGATGTATGCAGCGGGCTCTCCCTCTTCATGCTTCTAAATTCTACCTCTTGCTATCATTCTTGATTCTTCTTGAATAAGTTTCCCAACAATTTTATCAAATGACGAGGGGACATTTTTGTTGTTGATTTTAGTAATGAAGGTTTCCCAAACAAGAGGGAGACCTCTAAGAGTCACGACTACCAGTTCTCTGTTAGGCACATTCTCTCCAACCCTCTGTAGTTGATCTCTGAGACGAGAGATCCTCATAATGTGTGATTGAACAACTTCTCATTTGTTCGTCTTCATTTCCTTGAGTTGATCTTTCAAGGTGATGATCTCATTCAGATTGTTGATTTCATACATGTTGGCTATCTTGTCGTACATGCCTTTTGACTTTCTTAAATTCCCAACATATGCAAGTAAATGATCTTGTAAACCATCAGCTATAATTTTCTTTGCTTTGGACTCACCTTTCTTGTACCTGTTCTTGAGAGAAGCGGAAGCATTTTCTGGACGCTTGGGCATCCTTCCTTGAATGTATTCCAACACATCATTGTTTTTAGCTATGATCTCCAACTTTACTTTCCATGCAACAAAGTTTGATGCATCACCCAACTTTTCATGCTCCTTGAAAGTGGAGGAAGACATCTTGACCTTGGCTTGTAGATCTACTTTCTGATAATGAGGGCTTCAATGCTTGTCTTCTTTTGGGCTTGTCCTAACAGATCTATAGATTTGCAGATCTACAACAGTAAGAAACACGGATCCAATAGATCACTGAAGCCAACTGAAATCAACAGTGAAATCCTAGATCTGAATCCAGGACACTACCAAACACTGATTGCGAGCATTTGTGACTGTGTAGATCATATCTGGAAACACTACGCGAGCAACTGAGGTCGATTTAGCCCAGATATGCTCAAAAATACCTTAGTTGCACCCTTGAGACTCTGTGCTAGCAGTTATAGCTTCTTGGCTGCAGGCAGGACACTCTGTGCCTACAGCTATGGCCCAGATCAACCCGATCAGGCCCTAAAGCCCTAGCCGCTACCTTGACACATTGTGCCTGCGGCTATGATACCCTAACCGCAGGCAGAACACCCTCTGCCCACGGCTATAACCCGAAAAACTGTGTCAAGCCTGCGGCTATGATCCAGAAGCCCTAGATCAGAGCGAGCCTCTCGCTTGTGATTATGAACCCTGCGCGAACTCCTTTCATTGAACCTCTTCGAGCTAAATAAGAATAGATCAACCAAGACAAAGAATGCAAATAGAAGATCGCTTGAGCAAGTGTGTGAGAACAAGCTTAAGGTCACTTCTATTTATAACTTTCATGAGGGTCCACTTGGGGTTGACGCCGACTTGACTAATTCCTCATGTGCTTAGGCTGACCCATTCCATTTCACTTTAATAAGTAAACTAATTCAAAATTTAACTTCCTCTTAACCAATTGGGGTGATCTATAGGTCGATTTTGGTCCTCTCAAAAAAGGAATCTAATGCAATTATGATCTCGACCATCTGAGTTGTCCAAGGTGGAGTTTGACCCTAGTTGCAAAAATTAACATTAATTTCCTTCTTTCTTGCCCTCAAGGAACCATGCTTTTGAAATTAGTTGATGCATCTGATAAGGTGACGGATGCAACCCTTCTATTTGAGCTTTTGGATGAGATTATTCAGGAAGTGAGGGAGCAGAATGTTGTGTAGGTCATCACAGATAATGCCCCAAACTATGTTCATGTTAGAAAGATGCTTGAGTCCAAATATAGGACCATATTTTGGACTCTTTTCAGTATGGCAAATGGTATCTTTGGAAAAAACTTGGCAAAGATAGCACAAGATGTGGATCAACCAGGTAAGCAATTCCAATTTGTTTTTCTTTTCAAGTTAAATTGTTTACAAATTTACAATTCAAATTATCTATAAATACTTGTAATTTGTAAATAAGTAATGAAATGAACTAAGTTACTAATTAATGTCTTTTTCTTTGCAGCACATTGGTGGGAGTCAGTTAGCAACCATTGTCCTCAATTGCATAAGTTTGCAATTAGAGTCTTCAGCCAAACTTGCAGTGCTTCAAGTTGTGAGTGCAATTGGTTTGTTTTTTAGCGCATACACACGAAGAAGAGAAACTGTTTGGAACAAAAACAGTTAAATGATCTTGTTTTCGTGCAATACAACCTTCGACTAAGGTAGAACCAAATGATGAACAGAACACCTGATCTAGATCCCATTGTGTTGGACGATATTTATACAACATCAGAATGGGTGGAGGAGACTGAAGATCATTTGTTTGATGTTGATTTTGATATTGACATGGCATTAGGGGGGATGAAGCAAATTTGGTAGTGCCATCAAAACTAGGATTAGTAGTTGCATCAAGCAAAGGAAAATAACCAATGGAAGGCACTAGTCGTGTTGGGTGTGGAGCCTAATTTCATCCTGATTCAGAGATCCTTGTTTTAGCTAGATGTATACCCCAGGAAAACTGTACACCCTTGCAGCGGGGGGGTGCAGGGGGGACTTGTCCCCCCCACGGGGTCTGGGGGGCTGACCCCCCCGGCTGGGGGGTCTGGGGGCCAGCGGTCCCCTGGCGGGGGTTTTGGGGGCGGCACCCCTGAAGCTAAAAACAGATGTAAAATTGCCTTGTAAAAGTATATTAATTTCTAGTCAATCTGGGCCATTCATTAGGCGGATGATCTGACGGTAGAAGTTATGTTTAGTTTAGGGTTTTTTGCCCTAAAAGGCAACCCCTCTCTTTGTATGAGGGTATTGTATTGCGGCTATGTATTACATGTGTATTCTCTGAGCGGGAAATAGATAGGGAGACTGTGAGAGAGAATAGGGGATATTACAGTGGATCCGCTGTAGGTTTTGTCTATTCATTTTGCTGGATAATAGAAAGGAAAGACTGGCTGTTCAGGGTGGACGTAGCCCAAACTAGGTGAACCACGTATATTTGTGTCTCTCTGGTTTTATGTGTTCTATGTGTTTGTATTTTCCACATATTTTATGTGTTGCATTGCTCCATAATATATAATTTTCTAACAAGTCGTGCACCTCGACGAACTCATGCTTCCATTAGGTCCACTTCAATTGTTATTGGTGTAGTGTTACTACTGGCTGAGGTTGCAGATGAGGCTGAGGCATCCTCAGACTCTGAACCAGATGATGTCTGTGTAGCTCCTGTTGATGATCTTGTGTCTAGTAGTGGTGATGAATTTGATAAATATCATGTGTAGACTTGTAGTAGGTCAATGGCTTCATCGCTTGTAGCATTGATTTTTTACTTTATAGGCCATTTAGAGCCTCATTTCTTAAGTATTTTTTCGATGATATGTATTGCACTCTGTGTCATTTTGATATGTTCACCTTTACATGGTATATAAATGAGCAAACTTTGCATATTTTGTCTCTATTGGCTTGGAATCATGGGTTTAAATCTTAAAAATAGTTTTTTTCATTAAAAATTAATTATTTAATGCATTTTTCTTAAAATTGATTCATTGAGATCTGACCAATCTCGATTTGACCGGTTTCAGTTTGAAACCTAGTTTATTAGGTGGATCACTTTTCCATCTGGGTCCACATTTGTCCACTAGGTCCACAAAGGGATAGCATCCCCCTCCCCTTGTCCACACTTTGGGTCCGGCCTGGAACGATGCCCTGAAGGTTGATGCATCTAAAAGAAAATAAAAAGCATAATTTGGCCACTCTCAACAAGAAATGTACCACAAAATGCAAAAGATGGTCGGGACATACAAATTTAGCACGTGGGCAAAAGGCTAAAAGTCAAACATGAGCTCTACCCCTATTTATGACCATCACCTTAGTTCCTATGGGCCCTAGATGAGCCCCCTCCACATTAAGGAACCCATGATTGTTCCAATCCCTAGTGGGCAATGAACTGCCCCACCTTAAAAGGGGGTATCTACTACCATATCCTACACATCATGCTCTCATTCCCTGATGCCCTGCAGTTATGAAGAATAATCAATCAAAGGCAAAATGCATATGAAAAGGGTGGAAAACCAAAGTTCAGGGTAGCTTACGTACCACGATTTGCTCCCTCCTACACTCATACCCAAGTGTGGGCTTCTCTCATTATAGCTACCCTTGTACCATGGCATGTGGCTTGGAGCTTTCCCCTGATCCCCACTTTATACAATCATTATATCACATGCCACTTATCACTTGATGGATGTACCATGGACATGTCACCCCCTTTAAAGGCTGAAACCACCTAATAGGTCCCTTGGTTAACCCCCTCATTAATCTTGGAGACACTTGTACATGCCAAAGGCCACTATGGAAGGGCATGCCACCATGAAGTGTCCAATTGATTCCATGATTTGTAAGCTATTTTACTTTATTGCTCTAATGATTTGTTGTATTGGAGGGCAAGGGGGCGCATTGTATCTTATGCAAGATTGCAGGTGGTTCTCCATTTAGGTTTGGTCTCCCTATACAAGAGGTCCAAGCCCTCCAGAGGGCCACATGGGCTTTTGTAGGGTGAGCGTAGAGACCCATGGGCTTCCACCATAGCAAAGAGTACTTCATGGATCCCCAACACCATTCATGCATCGCTCGTGTTCAACCTTTTGGATGAGGATGATGCACCTGGATCACGAGGCCCAGTCGGCTTCACACTTGTACCACACACTTGGTAGAGGTTCTGAGGTCTAGATGAGGATGTGTCTCACCGCAGAAGACAAAGGGAGGAATTATATAATCATCCTAGCCATACAAATGGTTTACAGGCATTATCGATCCACTTGGAGACCCATGAGGATGTCATTGTGCCCCCACACCCACTTGGGGAGACCACATGTGACTTGCTTGGATATCAAGGGCCCAACCCCTTATCCACTATGTTTGGAGTCTATTCTCTCACCATGGCACACTACGGACCCTACTAGGCCTTCTCAATGGCCCAACAACTCATTATGTTTACTATTTTTCCCTCTTGAGAGGCTTATCTTTCTATTTTAGAGCTATCTTGGTGGGCTTGTCACCAAGGGATGTTATTTTTGCACATTATTTTATTATTTGGGGCTTAATTAGGCAAATTGAACTCTTTAGAGAGGATAAAAAATTAATAAGAGGCTCATTCATTCCTTTGATCCTCACTTGTTTAGGATTAGTAGCTCTTGGAAGATTTCCGCATTCCCTTTTGGAGGACGAGTTTGGTTTCATGGATGAATTTTGATGTTTGTATTCTATTCTCTCGATCTTGGAGCTTCAAATTTGTCTTGATTTGATGATTGGATATACTCGGTGTACATGTAAGTGCTCTTTTTCATGTATATTCTTCACTTTTACCTTGTCACATGAATGATGTACGAGATTTCGTTCTATAGATCTTAAATTTGCCCTAATTTATGCAAAATTGTGAAATTTTTAGACCTTTGAAATGTTGCATATGTTACAAGTGTCATGTATGATGAATGAATGTTCCTAGAGGTTTAAATTCAATGAATACACCTTGATAAGTCATCAATTCTTGCACATCAAAGTATAAAATCCTTTGGTAATTGATCTCATTCCCTAATTTGCCATGCGAATTTGCCTAAGGGTCTCCTTGATCGGATTTAGTCTCTCCAAATCACGAAATCATCTTGACTCCATCTCTCCCAAAGGCAAGGCACTAATCTCACCATTGGTGGTCACCTTAAGGAATATTTTTCTCACCTTTTTCTTCTTCTTCTAGGCCTAACTCTAGTAGGTCACCTAGGGCATCAAACGAATTTCTTTGTGGCCATCCAAAGCCCTCGATTTTTGGTCCCCTACTGCGTTGAGGTTTTCTCTAGAGGTCCTCCAAGTTTGAGGCGAATCCGACAATGGAATCTCGAGATAAATCAAGCCCTGGCCATAAAACCAATTCTTACCCTCGGTTGGTTTAGGTTACTGTCCTCACGTGGATCATTGCATTCAAATTTCAAATTAAAATTAGTCCTTTGATTTTATTCTCTCCCCTAACTAGGTCAAGCCCCTCCTTGGTTGATCAACTTCGTACCCTTAACCTAGCTTGGGTCCATTTGGGTTCTTTGTGGTCCCACAAATTTGAAACTCATATTCAACAAGGATTGCATAGATGCCATTCATCAGAAGGGTTCTTAGACCTAGGAAGCTTCTTGACAAGGGTTATTTCCCAACCCTAGGCTTAAGTACCTCCTTAGCCCTTCCTAAAGAGCAAATCACCTTGCTTCCAAAGCAAGTAAGCCATTTGTCTTAGCCTCTCTTGAGAGTAGGCTTTAGGAATCACTCATTATCCCATCATTGATTCATTCATCTTTGTGATTCCCCTTATATCGAGTCTCCTCCCATCGGTGAAAGTCCGTAAAGAGCAAGGAGCTTTAGTTGAGGTGACAGTGGGCTATTGCTCCATTGTTGTCACTTGACCTAGTAATTGCTCTATAGGATCCCCTCTTAGGACCCCTGCTAGTTTGAGCAGTAATAGGCCCTGAAAATATGACTTGGGATACTTGTCAAGTGTGCACCCCTTGCACACATCATGTTGGTCAAATGTGCACTGTGGTAGCCCTATGGCTATCTACTGAAGGGTCTTCAACGCCCCATGATGCAAATGTTCCATGTGTCTATGCCAAAGCTCCCCCACATCTCTACTTTGCGCACTTCTTGCCTTGATGCTCAAGATTACACGTCATCAACTTGCATCTTGTACAGATTCTTCATCCTCACACCAATTTGCTACATGGATCCAAAAGCTAAGTGCTTGAGGTAAGCCTTACCTTTATTGAAAATGTAACTATGGTCAGTCTTCATAATTGCTTTTGTACATTATCATTATGTATTTATTGTAAAATTGAAAAAGAGGAAAAAGAAAATTATTTTGAAGCATGGATTTCATGCTCCTTTTACTTATTTATTAGGTAAAAGCCTCCATTGTAGGCTTCTAGGGTTTTCTTGAGTCTTAAGAGTCATTTTCATATTTATTAGACCCTTCTTGGGCTTTTATATGATGTAAATAAAAAATATTTTGAGTCAAAATAGTCATATTTCACCTCCTCACCAAGTCGGCCATGCCTTCATGAAGTTGGCCCAGCTTGGGGCAATTCGACCCTATGGAAGCAATAAAAATATAAGGAGAATTCCACCTATTTGGCATCAATCCATCAACAAGTTTGATCTGCAATGCAGAAAGAGAAAAGAACTGTGAAGTCAAGGACAAGAAGGTTAAATCAAAGGAAAGACAAAAACCAAAGCTTTGGGGCATCTTCTCTCTCACACGTGCGTGTTTTCTAGGGTTTCTAGGCAAGTTAAAGGGGCTGAAATTTCTGTAGTAACTGCAGGTCCGAAATTTTGAGTTGCAGGGCAGCGAAATTCCAAATTGAAGCAATTTTGAAGGAAGTGACTCTTGTTGACTTTGACAATGTTTGTCTACTTGGGAAGGAGGGTTGACTTGGTGATTGGAGGAGGTCTTTGTCTTGGTCAAAAGGTCTTGGATTGTCTCACTTTGACTTGGTTCGATTATAAAAGAAGAGTTTGACTAGATTTTCCCCTAGAGAGGGGTTTTGCCCTAGTTGAATGACTACATCTTGTGTCTCTAGTTCTTGTTATCTTCATATAGTTGTTATTTGGTAATTGCTTAGTGAAAGATAACATGACAAAGAAGTAAATAGGCCAACACAAATCACAAGTAATCGTCAAGAAAAGAGGAATCAAAACCCTAATAACTACATGCATTGATTTCTCAACATGGTTCCAGAGCTAAGGTGAAGGAAGGACTATTTGAAGATCACTTTGTTGGCTATCATTTGAAGGAAAAAAAACACTCTTGAAAGGAAGATCTCCCTCATCAATGGCAAGCTATTTGAAGATGGGACTCAAGACCCTTAAAGATCTCTTGAAAGTTGCAGGAAGCTTTGGTATCAAGATCATCTACAATCTATCTAGGAGAGTCAAAATTGGAGGATTCATAGTTGCACTTACAGGTACATTTGGTGATGACAACACTCGAATCATTGATAGTGGAGCCTCAAGACAAATGACATGAGAAAGTGGACAACTTTAAACCTTATCAAAAGGATCATCATCTCATTCCGTGGAGCTTCGAGACAACAATAGCTATGAATTCAAAGGTCTTGGATATACTTCATTAAATCTAGAAGATGGTGGAAAGCTTCATCTCAAGAACATTCTCTACGTCCCAGGTTTGAAAAAGAATTTACTTTATGTTTCCTGCCTAGAAGATAAAGAAGATAGGATTGCCTTTATAGATGGAAAACTTCTTGTTTGGGGAAGGGACTGTAGTATTGAAAAAGCAAGGGTTATTGGGATTCGAGAGGGAAGGTTGTATAGACTTCTAACACCTCCTCCTCAAGCTCTTGTTCACATGGATATTAGTCCCTCTAAGCTTTGGCATAGAAGGTATGGACACTTTCAATATAAAATATTACCCTCTCTAAGTCAAATGGTAAAAGGCATCCCCAACTTAAAGGAGGGTCATGAAGAAGTACGTAAGGGATGTGCTTTGGGCAAGAATACAGGGAAATCATTTTTAAGCAGTGATACAAGGTCTAAAGAAATGTTAGACCTCATTCATTCCGATGTGTACGAAACAATGGCAGTTAAATCTCTTGGAGGTCATCTATATTATGTGACCTTCGTTGATGATCACTCTAGGATGACTTAATACTATCTTCTCAAATCTAAGGATGAAGTCTTTGAAAACTTTAAATATTTCAAATCAGAAGTGGAGAACTTAACAAAAAGGAAGATAAAGACCCTTAAATCCAACAATGCTGGTGAATATACATCTAAGGAACTCATAGCCTTTTGCAAGGAAGCAGGTATTAAGAGGGAGCTCATAGTTCACTATAATCCTGAACAAAATGGAGTAGCAGAAAGAAATAATAGGACCATTGAAGAATGCATTAGAACCATGATATTTGACCACAACCTTCCTAGATTCTTATGGTGAGAAGCAGTTATGACAGCAGTATACATACAAAATAGAAGTCCTTGTAGAATTCTTGAAAATATGACACCATTAGAAGCCATATGTAGATCATCTTTGTATCTTTGGATGCCCTGCCTACATTCATACTCCTAAAGATAAGAGAAAGAAGCTAGATTGTATTAGTATGATGGGTATCTTTGTTGTTTATAGTATTTCATCAAAGGCTTATAGGATCTACATAAAAGAAGATCGTCAAATTGCAGTTAGCAGAGATGTAATATTTGATAAAAGCTTCGCATACAAAAAGTCCAAAGATATTCCCGTTGAATCGATGAAGAAGATATTCCACTCTTAGAAGAAGAAGAAGAACTTGACAAAGCTCCTACAAATCAAGAAGAAGAAGGACCAAGTGAACCTATTCAACCTATAATCATTTCCGAAGTAAAGAAGAGGCCAAATTGGAGTAGCAAAAGGTACTTTTAGACAAAGAACGAAACCAAAGAGGTACTTTGGATATGCAACTTATATGACGAAACTAATTGAAGCAGAACCAACCACATTTGAACAAGTCATTCATCATGATGAATGGAAGAAAGCCATGCAAGATGAATATCAATCAATCATGAAGAATGGGGTTTGGGAAATTGTTCATAGACCTAGTAACAAATTTATTGTCACCTCTAGATGGATCTACAAAATCAAACGTGTTGTTGATGGAAGCATAGATAAATACAAAGCAAGATTTGTAGCAAGGGGTTCCTCTCAAAAGGAAGGTGTGGACTACGAAGAAACATTTACTTCTACAACCAAGTACACTACCATTAGATCCTTGATTTCTTTAGCAGCTACTATGGGATGGAACATCCACCAGATGGATGTCAAAACAGCTTCCTTGAATGGAACCATAGATGAAGAAGTGTACATTGAACAACCGGAAGGTTTTGAGATACATAGCAAGGAATCTCACATTTGCAGGTTGAAGAAAGCTCTATATGGCTTGAAACAAGCACCTAGAGCTTGGTATGCTAGAATAGATGCCTATATTTTAATGATTGGAATTGTCAAAAGCTCTGCAGACCCCAACCCCTACATCAAAGTAGTAAAGAATGAACCAATCATTATTCTATTATATGTGGATGATTTACTCCTTACAAGTGTGGAGCATAGAATTCAAGAATGTAAGAAGATGTTGATTTACTCCTTGAAATGAAAGATTTAGGACTTATGCATTACTATTTGGGCTTGGAAGTTTGGTGAAAACATAGAGAAATGTATCTTGGTCAAGGAAAGTATATCATCTATATTCTACAAAAGTTTGGTATGATGGATTCCAAAGCCTATGACAACTCTAATGATCACTAACTTAAAGAGGTTGAGAAGTTCAAACTCTAGCCTCGTTGATCCAACATGTTATCATCAGTTGGTTGGCTCGTTGATGTATTCAGTGAATACTAGACCCGATATATGTTATGCAGTGAATGTTCTAAGTCAATTTCAGTTGGAGCCATATCATGATCATTGGATAGTTGCCAAGCACATCTTGAGGTATTTATGTGGGATTGTTCATCACTGCCTAAAGTACGATGGTGAGGAAATTTGATTAAGAGGTTTCACAAAATTCTAATTAGGGTGGTAGTGAGACATATGGAAGAAGCACTACTGGTGGTTGTTTTAGTCTGGGATCCGTGATGATTTCTTGGATAAGTCGTAAACAAGATTCGATTGCTTTGAGGAGTGTTGAGGCTGAATATGTTGTTGCTTGTGAAGTTGGAAAAGAAGTGTTTTGGCTAAGGAAGCTTATGTCAAATTTGTTTGGAGGTTCCCGGTTCCCACAGTTATAATTTGTGATAGCCGAAGCAACATCAAAATGTCTAAAGACCCCGTGTTCCATGCTAGGACTAAACATATTAATAATAAGTACCACTATATTAGAAGCTTAGTACAAGATGGGGTCGTGAAGCTACAATACATTCCGACAGATGAACAAGTATTTTGGTTTTTAAGTTCCTATGGTTGTCATTATTTGAAGAGTTTTTCGGAGTCATAAGTAGTTGATGTGTTGACAAAATCTCTCCCCAACAAGATGTTTGTATATTTTAGAAGCATGCTTGGATTGGTGGATATCTCTGATTTGGTTGAGAGGGAGAGATGAGTACCTAAAATTGTCCATATGATGGTACTTGGGAGGACATCTTGGCCTAGTTGGTGTTGAGATCTCAGTTATAGTTTGGCCTTGATGATGTCTAGATCCCAGTGTGGGAGGGTATCTTGGTCTTATGGAGCTCTGTTTTAGTGTTTGACCTTGATGATACCTAGATCCCTGTGAGGGTTCGTGTCTTGGCATGGAGGCCTAGATGGTATCTATATCCAGTTCGACTGATACCAGGGTTGTAGCTTAATGGTACCTATAGTGGCAAATTGCCTTGATTACACCTTAATCCTTGCTGGGAGGATACCTTAGCAGATATGGTATCCCTTGTATTTCGTATGTTGATACTCATTTGTGAACATGTCAATTTGAGTTCATCCTTGTACCTATTTGTACAATTATGAATATCTCCCTACTTAAGAGGGAGTGTTGAAAATGTAACTATGGTCGATACCCATAGTTGCTATTTTACTTTATCATTACGTATTTATTGTAAAATTGAAAAAGAGGAAAAAGAAAATTATTTTGAAGCATGGATTTCATGTTCCTTTTACTTATTTATTAGGCAAAATCCTCTGTTGTAGGCTTCTAAGGTTTTCTTGAGTCATAAGAGTCATTGCCATATTTATTAGACCCTTTTTGGGCTTTTATATCATGTAAAGAAAAAATATTTTGAGTCAAAACAGTGATATTTCACCTCCTCGCCAAGTCAGCCCTGCCTTGATGAGGTGAAATAAAAGGAGAATTCGACCTATTTGGCATCCATCCATCAACAAGTTCAATCTGCAATGCAGGAAGAGAAAAAGAAGTGTGAAGTCAAGGACAAGAAGGTCAAATCAAAGGAAGGACAAAAGTTGAAGCTTTGGAGCATCTTCTCTCACATGTGCGAATTTTCTAGGGTTTATGGGTAAGTTGTAGTGGCCAAAATTTCTACAGTAACTGTAGGTCCAAAATTTTGAGTTGTAGGGGTGCTGAAATTCCAGATTGAAGCAGTTTTGAAGGAAGTGGCTCTTGTTGACTTTGACAGTGTTTGTCTACTTGGAAGGAGGGTTGACTTGGTGATTGGAGGTCTTTGTCTTGGTCAAAAGGTCTTGGATTGTCTCACGTTCACTTGGTTTGATTATAGAAGAAAAGTTTGATTGGGTTATGCCCTGGTTGAGAGCCTACATCTTGTGTCTCTTGTTCTTGTGATCTTCATACATTTTTTATTTGGTAATTGCTTGATGAAAGATAACATTACAAAGAAGTAAATAAGCACACACAAACCACAAGTAATTATCAAGAAAAAAGGAATCAAAACCCTAATAACAACATGCATTGATTTCTCAACAACCTTAACTAAAATGACATCATACCCTTGTTCTCTGGGGTAGCAACAGAAACAAGGTTCTTCTTCAGGCTTGGAACATAAAGGACATCCCTGAGATGGAGAGAGCTATTGTTAAAATTGGCAACTAGGGCCAAATTCCACTTTAGACAACTGATTTGATGGACATGATAATTGCATTAAATTCCTCTTTTTGAGAGGACCAAAATCGACCAAAAGATCATCAAATTTGGACAAGCAAAAATATGTTTTCTAATTTATAAAAATTGCCAAGGTCGGCCACATCATCTTGCAGGCTCAAGAAGCACAATGGACGTGCCACTTTACCCTCAACGACTTGTATAAATATAAGTGACCTCTCTCCTCATTTGGCATCACTCACAAATTATTCTCTCCTCTCATTGGTTCATACTGCTATTGGGCAAATCTTTTCTCTCACACGTGTGGCAAGAAGGATGAATTTTTCTGGGGCAGATTGCAGGGCCAAAATTTCAAAGTTGTTGCAAGGTTTGACCAGCGTTGACCAAACACTTTGACTCATCTTTTGACTGTGTTTTTTGTGGGAAATTTTCATTTTTGACAGGCCTTACAGTTTGGCATAGAAACTGAGGTGATCTGAGCACTTTGATCGCAGAGATAATTGCAGGTTGACCACAAATTTCAGGGCCAAATTTGACCAAGTTTGATCACTGACTTTGGGACTATTTTGGGTTGATTTTGACCATTTGTTCAAGCCGAGTTTGACTAGGTATGACTGAGCTACTTTGAGAATGTTTTACTATTGCGTTGACCATCTTTGACTTTCTAGTTAGGGTTGAATTTGACTGCAGTTAACTGCAGATTTGATAGGGTTATTTTGGATTTGATTTGGCAAGTCAACTTTGAATTTTCGTACTCTCTCTCTCTCTCTCTCTGCTAAACATTTGATATGTTGATTTGAAGAATTGTTCAAAGGGTTTTCCCTGTCTTGGGGTTTTTCCCTAGCATCCGCCAAATTTGGTGTCCTCTTGTCTTGGCTTGTCTTCTGCATTTTATTTTATGTTCTATTTACAGTTACTATCAATGTGATTTATGGTTAATGTGATTGCTATTGGAAAACTAAATTGGATATTGTCATTGGGCTACTAAAGGAACATTGAAGTAATTGTGCTAAGCATAGAACATACCTTTGTTAACCAAAATTAACATTGTATCAGAGCACAGGTGAAGACAAAGCCCAAGCAAGAGAGAGAAAAGCAGTCACTAAGGGAGATGTGTTAGACGATATCAATGGACTAGCCCCAATGGCTACTACATCTTATTTCAAATTTGAGGATAAGCTCAAGGACAAATCTGACCATCATGCATGGAAGATGACTTTGGACTTGGCTTTGGAAGAGCATGATGCCATGGACTATGTGCAGGGAAGGGTGGTGAAGCCTCGTTCAAATGCCCCTGTTGCTGCTAAGACGAAGTATAATAAAGGTGAGGTCAAAGCTAAGAGAATTATAATAGACTCCATTCAAAGGCATTTGGTTGCCTATATTTTAGATTTGGGAACATCTAGGGAGATGTATGATAAGTTGGTTGGGATGTTCAAAGTAAACAATGCAAGTCAAATCTCCTTTCTCAAGAACAAATTGAAGGACATCAAGATGGATAAAGGGGAGTCTATCCAATCCTACTTTATGAGAATAACACAAATCAAGAATGGCCTACTATCTATTGCAGAAGTTATTGCTGACAGGGAGCTCACTCTCATTTCACTTGGAGGTCTTTCAAGAGCATGGGACGTGTTTAAGACAACCATTCTCAACAACGACAGGATTCCTAGTTTCAATGAATTATTGGCCAAATGCACTCAAGAGGAGATGAGGATGATGGAGAGAGACAAGCCCTCAAATGGAAATGAACCTAATGCTTTCTTTGCTCATGTAAAGAAGAAAAATGACGTTGGTCCAAGGAGTCAGGGTCAAGGGTTCAAGCAAGGATTCAAAGAAGGAAGGAAAGGAAGGTGCTACAATTGTAACAGGTTTGGCCACTATGCTAGAGAGTGTCCTCACAAGAAGGATTCTCCAAGGGATGTCGACAACAACAACAACAATTACAAAGGCACTGGTAACCAAAGAATCAACGGACTCAACAATAAAGGAAAGAGGAATGCTCCCGTTGCTCTATATTGAAATGGTCGACCTCCCAAAAGGACGAGAAATTCCAGGTATGAGGAAATTAATGTTGTAGAAAAACAAAAGGAATTTTATCTTATTTCCGCTCTATCTACAACTTCTCCTCCGGATACTTTGGATCATTGGTTGATTGATAGTGGAGCCTCAAGGCACTTCACTGGGTACAAAGAAGCCCTCTCAAATTTGATTGAAAAGAAGACTAATTTGGAGATCATAGTTGGAGATAATGCCACCTACCCCTAGAGTATTAAAAACCGGCTGGTTTGAACCGGCAACCGGTCAAACCAGCCGGTTCCGTCCTTAATCGGCTGGTTAATGTCTCCTCACTTACGTGGACCCACCCACGGCCAACAAGGTGTTTTAGGGCTAATGTGGAGGTAAGGAGAGGGTTGTTTCCCTCCAAAAACACCCTCCCCAATCTTTTATAAGCAGGGGCAGCCTCTCCTTTGTCTCACACCAACTCATTTGCTATTTGTGAGTTTGATTGAGAGCTTGGAGAGTGTTAAGTGTTTGTCGGAGCAGTGATCTTGGAGGCTTGGAGTTGGAGTTGGAGCTATCTTGAAGATAGTTTGGAGCTGTCAATAGCGTTGGCATCTTCAAGAGGACGCTAAGGAAGCTAGTTTGCATTGCCAGGTAAGAATTTTAGCTTGAAAAATCCATCATTTCATTGTTGTTCATGTATTTATTTTCTCATGTGTTTAGCTATTTTATTGCTCTCAAATCTCTAGTCCTATGCTATCAAATTTTGTATGTTGGAATGTGCATTTTGTTTCGTAAATTTAGCCTTAGTTGTCCATTTATCTTAGCTGCAATTTTTTTTAAATGGCAGATTTATTTCCAAATTTCAATTATTTCAAGTCAAGATGCCTCCAAAAGCCAAGGGCAGTGCATGGGCCCATTGTGATGTGGTTGAGGGAAAGATGGTATGCAAACTTTGTCAAAAATGTATTGGAGGTGGGGGTATTCTTAGATTGAAACATCACATGGCTGGGATAAGAGGCAATGTAACGCCATGTGATGCACCTAAAGCAGTGTTAGGTCCGGTTAGGGCAGAATACCTTGCCAAGCTTGAAAAGTTTGAGGAGACTAAGGCTAGGGAGAAGGCCATCCAAGATGAAATTGCAAGGAAGAGGGAAATAGTAGAAACACTGACAGAGAATGGGTATGAAAATGATGAGTATGATATTCAAGACTCCACTTCTATCCCTTCCACCAATAACCCCTTTCACTATGTTCCTCCTGTTGGCAAAAGATCAAACCCAACAAAGAAACCCAACCTCATGAGTTATTTCTCATCCACTGCTAATCCCACAGCCACTGCCTCCATGTCCCAGCCATCTCCAAGTCGTCAACCCACTTTGGATCAACATTGGAAAAAACAATGCAAAGAAGCTTCTTATCAGTACATTGCTAGATGGTGGTATGATTCAGATATCCCATTTAATGTTGCTTGCTCACCTTATTACCAAGCTATGTGGGACTCTGTTTTTGTTGCAGGAAAGGGCTTCAAAGGCCCTACTGCGCATGACTTAAAGGGAGCTCTTTTGCAACAAGAGATTTGTAATATTGATGAGTATTTGGCTGAATATAAAGAGTCATGGCTCAAAACAGGTTGTTCCATCATGTCAGATGGATGGACTGATGGAAAGAACTGCACTATCATTAACTTCCTTGTTGCTTGCCCTCGAGGAACAATGTTTTTGAGATCAGTTGATGCATCTGATAAGGTGAAGGATGCAGCCCTTCTATTTGAGCTTTTGGATGAGATTATTCAGGAAGTGGGAGAGCATAACGTTGTGCAGGTCATCACAGATAATGCCTCAAACTATGTTCTTGCTGGAAAGATGCTTGAGTCCAAGTATAGTACCATATTTTGGACTCCATGTGCTGCACATTGCATAGACCTCATGCTTGAGGACATAGGCAAACTAGAATGGGTAAAAAGCATTGTAGAGCATGGCAAGTGCATTACAAAACACATTTACAACCACTCATGGGTATTGAACCTAATGAGGAAAAACACAAAGGGCAAAGAGCTTGTTAGGCCTGCCATTACGAGATTTGCAACTCACTTCCTCACGTTGCAATGTCTCAATTCTCAACAGAAAAACCTGCAGAAAATGTTTTCTTCTGATGATTGGACTGAATCCCAGTGGGCTCGTAGACAAGATGGAAAAGACACCAAAAAGAAAGTCTTTGACATTAATTTTTGGAAAAGGTCTTCAGAGCTAGTAAAAATTACTGAGCCCCTTGTTAAGGTGCTAAGGATGGTGGATGGGGAAAAGATGGCAATGGGATACATTTATGAGGCTATGGATCAGACCAAGGCGCAGATACGGGCAGCTTACAGGGACAGGTTAGCTAAATATGGCCGGATATGGGAGATCATTGATAACAGATGGAACAATCAACTCCATCGTCCTATACATGCAGTTGGGTATTTTTTGAACCCAAAGTATCATTATAGAGCTCGGCTAGGAGATGAGCAGGATGGGGAGGTCAGATCTGGATTGATTGATTGCTTGGAGCACATGGTCCCTAACCGTGCGGACCTTTTGGAAACACATAAACAACTTACTCTTTTCAGTATGGCAGCTGGTACCTTTGGAAAGAACTTGGCAATAATGGCAAGAGATGTGGATCAACCACGTAAGCAATTCCAATTTGTTTTTCTTTTCAAGTTAAAATGTTTGTAAATAAGTAATGAAATGAACTATGTTATTAATGAATGTCTTTTTATTTGCAGCACATTGGTGGGAGTCATTTGGCGGCCAATGTCCTCAATTGCAAAAGTTTGCAATTAGAATCCTCAGCCAAACTTGTAGTGCTTCAGGTTGTGAGCGCAATTGGTCTGTTTTTGAGCGCATACACACAAAGAAGAGAAACCGTTTGGAACAGAAACGGTTAAATGATCTTGTGTTTGTGCAATACAACCTTCACTTGAGGCGGAACCAACTGATGAGCAAAACACCTGATCTAGATCCCATTGTGTTGGATGATATTGATCCAACATTTGAATGGGTGGAGGAGACTGAAGATCAAGTGTTTGAAGCTAATTTTGATTTTGATGCAGCAATAGCGAGGGGTGAATTTGAAGCAGATTTGGTAGCGCCATCAGACGCAGACCCAGGATTGGTAGCTGCATCAAGCAAAGGCAAACAACCAATGGACGACACTAGTCATGCACCTCGAGTAACTCGTGCTTCCACTAGGTCCACTTCTATTGTTATTGGTGGCAGGGGTACTGAGGTTGCAGATGAGCCTGAGGCTGAGGCATCCTCAGACTCTGATCCAGATGATAATTATGTAGCAGCCGATGTTGATCTTGTGTCTAGTAGCAATGATGAAATTGATGATTGATCATCATTCATGTGTAGTCTTGTATTAGGCCAATGGCCTCATAGCTTGTAGCATTGTTTTTGGACTTTATGGGCCATTTGGAGCCTCATTGCTTATGTATTTTTCAATGAGATGTATTGCACTAGGTGCCATTTTGATATATTCACCTTTGCATGGTATATAAATGAGCAAACTTTGCATATTTTGTCTCTATTGGCTTGGAATCATGGTTGCAAATCTTAAAAATAGTTTTTTTTATTAAAAAATAATTATTTAATGTATTTTTTTTAAAACTGGTTCATTGAGCTCTGACCGCTATCGGTTAGACTGGTTCCGGTTCGAAACCCGGTTCATTAGGTCCACCGGTTCCGGTTTTGATAACTATGCCTACCCCGTGAAAGGGATAGGTAATGTCACTATTCACTTGAATCAAGGTCAAACCATTCATCTACAAGAAGTGTTGTATATGCCCGATTTGAAGAGCCTAGTGTCTATTTCTGCGATGGAAGATAAAGGCTTCAAGGTA
The DNA here is from genome assembly GCA_034641835.2 of Pinus albicaulis. Lineage (NCBI taxonomy): Eukaryota > Viridiplantae > Streptophyta > Pinopsida > Pinales > Pinaceae > Pinus > Pinus albicaulis. The sequence continues at coordinate 203,003,933 of CM076569.1, forward strand.
ACATTCATTGATGGAAAGGTAGGTATTTGGCAAAGAAACCCTAAAGATGCATTCACACTTGGATTTAGGTTTGATGGTCTCTATCAAGTTCGAGGAAGTCCTTTCGGAGCCCTAACTTGCGATACTTCTCTTCAATCTGAATTATTGCACCAGAGATTTGCCCACTTTCATTACAAAGCAGACGGTCTCAGGTATGCTCGAATTCAACATGAATCATGAAGGGGTTTGTCAAGGTTGTGCAACTGGGAAACTTACAAGGGGACCATTCCCTTCTAGTGAAATCCAAACTACCAATATTCTTCAATTGGTCCATTCTAACCTATCTAGTATGTTGTTTGTAACATCCTTGGGAGGATACTTATACTATGCAATATTTGTGGATGACTTCTCACGCAAAACATGGATCTATTTCAAGAAGAAGAAGAATGAAGTGTTCCAAATGGTTTTGTTCTTTCAAAGCATTGGAGGAAAATCAAACAGGGAAGAAAATCAAAATATTGAGGATCGGCAATGTAACCAAATGTGAATCAAATGAATACAATGACTTTTGCAGAGAGGCTGGCTTTAAGAGGGAGACAATTGTTCCATACATTCTTAAGCAAAATGGTGTTGCTGAAAGGAAGAATCGAACAATCATGGAAGCCACTCGTGCCATGCTCCATGATCAAAGCCTACCGAAGTTCTTATGGGGAGAAGCTACCAACATTGCCATGAATGTTCAAAATAGGAGCCCACATCAAGCATTGGATTTCAAGACACCCGAAGTGTTGAGAAATTAGGGCTTTTATTAAATTTTCTCTTCTTGATAATTACTTGTGATTTACTTTATACTTCTTTCTTAGATCTTGTCTTCGTTAGATTATTATGTTCTTCTCATCAAGTCAATTATCAAATACACAAGAGACACAATATTTAGGCTTGCAAGCCAAGGCCAAAACCTCTCACTCTTTGAGAGGAAAACCCGATCATAAATTCTTCTCATAGACCTTCAATTGATGAGTACCAAGACCATGACAAAGACCCTTGTCACTATCCTTTTTTGCTCTTCTTAGGCTCCTTATAATGATCCTCTTTTCAACATTTTACTGCACCAATACTAGAGAAGCTCGGTCCCTAGTCTAACAGCCCTAAACAATGTGCTTCTCTCTTTTCTTCCTTCAATTTAGCCTCGTCTTCCAAGAGACTTCTACTCAGCCTTCTTTCTGCACTCTTTATGCCCAAGACCGAGATCCCCTTCACGATGTAGTAACCTTCCTTTATACTGCAGTCACCTTCGGCTCCTTTCTGAGTTATGTGATGTATATGTTGACCCAAAACAGAGATATATATGTCTCTTCCTCCTTCGAAGATTAGCCTCCATCAACGCACTAATTGTAGACCCTTTCTTCACAATTCTATTGCAGATTTGATCCGAATTGATGATTCCACAATGAGGTTGAGTCACTCTTATATAGTGACTGTATTTTTGTCTTGAAGGCCGATATGAAGTTTGGAGAGTAAGCCAACTTCTTCAAGGAGGATTTCCATCATACTTTAGGCCGACTTGAAGAGGCCTAGTGACAAGGTCTTGGAGTATACTTTTTACATAAACAATGTATCCTTTTACAAGTGTAACATGACTTCATTTACATGACTCTAATTAACTTTATGACAAGATGACGAAATCCTAAAGACATCAAGAAGAAGTCTTGAATCTATAAAAAAATCTCTAGCTCATGAAACCCATGATGCAAGCATTACAATAAATACATTTTATTATCTTTATAATTACATGTCATTATGAAGACCGAACCTAGATACACTTTTCAACACTCCCTCTTAACTAGGGAGGTATTCATAATGGTACTTGGTCATTCTCAATCTGAAGAATCTCATAAGAAGAATCGGATTGGTAATCTCATCTGTATAGCATCATATCAACTAGCATTGTCACATAGCAAGGCTTTTACTAACAACTCCATCTCTCCACGAGATCTTGAGCCCCAATGCTGGCGAGACCAATGATTAATAGACACCTTCATCATTGTCTCTCTTGGAACATACCTTGCCCGGGTTCACTCAGAGTATGTCCAAGACTATTCTTATCTTGGATTACCAATCCTCAAAGAATATTGGTCCTTTCACGACTACTCTTATCTTAGATGCCCTAATACATCCTCAAAGAGCATCGAATGCCAAATGATTCCAATCCTCCATTCTATCCTCCCAGGTGAAGACCACAATGATGTGCCTATCTCTCCCTCTCAATTAGGGAGGACATATTCCAACAAAGGAATGTATTCATTCCTATACAAGGAATGTACCTAAGCTCCTTCTTGGCCATAGTATTAAAAACCGACCGGTTTGAACAGGAAACCAGTCAAACCGGTCGGTCAGAAGATCCGACGGGTCAAAAGATCATCCGGGCCAAACCGGTGAGAAAACCGGGTTATACCCCCCCTGTCACCTGAGAAAACCGGTTAACCGGTGCTAACCGGTCTATTAAGGACGGAACCGGCCGATTTATGAATAAACCGGCTAGTTCCATCCTTAAACAGCCGGTCAAAGCCTCTTTTGCTGCGGGGACCCACGCACGGCTAGCAATGAGCTTTAGGGATGATATGGAGGGAAGGGGAGGGTTGTTTCCCTCCAAAAACACCCTCCCAAATTTTTTATAAGCATGGGCAGACTCTCCTTTGTCTCACACCATCTCATTTGCAGTTTGTGAGTTTGATTGAGAGCTTGGAGAGTGTTGAGTGTTTGCCGGAGCAATGATCTTGGAGGCTTGGAGTTGGAGTTGGAGCTATCTCAGAGATAGTTTGGAGCTATCAGTAGAGTTGGCATCTTCAAGAGGATGCTAAGGAAGCTAGTTTGCATTGCCAGGTAAGGATTTTCACTTGAAAAATCCATCATTTCATTGTTGTTCATGTATTTATTTTCTCATGTGTTTAGCTATGCTATTGCTCTCAAATCTCTAGTCTTGACTCCTATCATCTATGCTATCAAATTTTGTACGTTTGAATGTGCATTTTGTTTTGTAAATTTAGTCTTAGTTGTCCATTTATCTTAGCTGCAATTTTTTTTAAATGGCATATTTATTTCCAAATTTCAATTATTTCAAGTCAAGAAGGCTCCAAAAACCAAGGACAGTGCATGGGACCATTGTGATGTGGTTGATGGAAAGATGATATGCAAATTTTGTGAAAAATGTATTGGAGGTGGGGGTATTCTTAGATTGAAACAACACTTGGCTGGGATAAGAGGCCAAGTAAAGCCATGTGATGCACCTGATGAAGTGATAGGTCCGGTTAGGGCAGAATACCTTGCCAAGTTTGAAAAGTTTGAGGAGACTAAGACTAGGGAGAAGGCCATCCAAGATGAAATTGCAAGGAAGAGGGAACTAATAGAAATGATGAGAGAATGGGTATGATGATTATGAGATTCAAGACTCCACTTTTATCCCTTCCACCAATGACCCCTTTCACTATGTTCCTTCTGTTGGCCAAAAATCAAAACCAACAAAGAGACCCAACCTCCAGAGTTATTTCTCATCCACTGCTAATCCCACAGCCACTTCCTCCCAGCCAAGTCGTCAACCCACTTTGGATCAACATTGGAAAAAACAATGCAAAGAAACTTCTTATCAGTACATTGCTAGATGGTGGTATGATTAGAATATCTCATTTAATGTTGCTCGCTCACCTTATTACCAAGCTATGTGGGACTCTATTTTAGCTACAGGAAAGGGCTTCAAAGGCCTCGCTGTGCATGACTTGGGGGGATCTCTTTTGCAACAAGAGATTTGTAATATTGATGAGTATTTGGCTGAATATAAAGAGTCATGGCTCAAAACAGGTTGTTCCATCATGTCAAATGGATGGACTGATGGAAAGAACCGCACTATCATTAACTTCCTTGTTTCTTGCCCTCGAGGAACAATGTTTTGAGATCAGTTGATGCATCTAATAAGGTGAAGGATGCAACCCTTCTATTTGAGCTTTTGGATGAGATTATTCAGGAAGTGGGGGAGAAGAATGTTGTGCAGGTCATCACAAATAATGCCTCAAACTATGTTCTTGCTGGAAAGATGCTTGAGTCCAAGTATAATACCATATTTTGGACTCCATGTGCTACACATTGCATAGACCTCACGCTTGAGGACATAGGCAAAGTGGATTGGGTAAAAAACATTGTAGAGCATGGCAAGTGCATTACAAAATACATTTACAACCACACATGGGTATTGAGCCTAATGAGGAAAAACACTGGGGTCAAAGGGCTTGTTAGGCCTGCCATTACGAGATTTGCAACTCACTTCCTCATGTTGCAATGTCTCAATTCTCAACAGCAAAACCTGCAGAAATTGTTTTCTTTCGATGATTGGACTGAATCCCGATGGGCTCATAGACAAGATGGAAAAGACACCATAAAGAAAGTCTTTGACAATTATTTTTGGAAAAGGTCTTCAGAGCTGGTAAAAATTACTGAGCCCCTTGTTAAGGTGCTAAGGATGGTAGATGGGGAAAAGATGGCAATGGGATACATTTATGAGGCTATGGATCAGGCAAAGGAGCAGATACGAGCAGTTTACAGGGACAGGTTAGCTAAATATGGCCGGATATGGGAGATCATTGATAACACATGGAACAATCAACTCCAAAGTCCTCTACATGCAGCTGGGTATTTTTTGAACCCAAAGTATCATTATAAAGCTCGGCTAGGATATCAGTAGGATGGGGAGGTCAGATCTGGATTGATTGATTGCTTGGAGTGCATGGTCCCTATCCATGCAGACCTTTTGGAAACACATAAACAACTTACTCTTTTCAATATGGCAGTTGGTACCTTTGGAAAGAACTTGGCGAAAATGGCAAGAGATGTGGATCAACCAGGTAAGCAATTCCAATTTGTTTTTCTTTTCAAGTTAAATTGTTTGTAAATAAGTAATGAAATGAACTATGTTACTAATGAATGTATTTTTATTTGCAGCACATTGGTGGGAGTCATTTGGCAGCCAATGTCCTCAATTGCAAAAGTTTGCAATTAGAATCCTCAGCCAAACTTGCAGTGCTTCAGGTTGTGAGCACAATTGGTCTGTTTTTGAGCGCATACCCACAAAGAAGAGAAACCGTTTGGAACAGAAACGGTTAAATGATCTTGTGTTTGTGCAATACAACCTTCGCTTGAGGCGGAACCAACTGATGAACAAAACACCTGATCTAGATCCCATTGTGTTGGATGATATTGATCCAACATCAGAATGGGTGGAGGAGACTGAAGATCTCGTGTTTGAGGCAGATTTTGATTTTGATGCAGCGTTAGCGAGGGGTGAATTTGAAGCAGATTTGGTGGCGCCATCAGACAGAGACCCAGGATTGTTAGCTGCATCAAGGAAAGGCAAACAACAAATGGAAGGCACTAGTCATGCAGCTCAAGTAACTCGTGCTTCCATTAGGTCCACTTCTAATGTTATTGGTGGCAGTGGTATTCAAGTTGCAGATGAGCCTGATGCTGAGGCATCCTCAGACTCTGATCCAGATCATGTCTATGCAGCTGCCGATGTTGATCCTGTGTCTAGTAGTGGTGATGAATTTGATGATTGATCATGATTCATGTGTAGTCTTGTATTAGGCCAATGGCCTCATAGTTTGTAGCATTTTTTTTGGACTATATGGGCCATTTGGACACTCATTGCTTATGTATTTTTCGATGATATGTATTGCACTCGGTGCCATTTTGATATATTCACCTTTGCATGGTATACAAATGAGCAAACTTTGCATATTTTGTCTCTATTGGCTTGGAATCATGGTTGCAAATCTTAAAAATAGTTTTTTTTATTAAAAAATAATTATTTAATGTATTTTTTTTAAAACCGATTCATTTAGACCTGATCAGTACCAGTTATACTGGTTTCGGTCTATTTACTGGTTCATTAGGTCCACCGGTCTGGTCACCGGTTCTGGTTTTTAATACTATGTTGTCGACTTAGGAATTACCAAGCTTCTTCCAAGTAAGAAGCTTATTTCTAGGCTCCCTCTTAATCAACGACCTGCAGCAGCTCTTCAGGAAAATAATGGGACATCCAGCTGCTCCGAAGAACTCCTTCCTTCAATGTACTGAAATTCTTCTTTGAGGAGTCTTCATCTTTGGGATCTCTTCATAGGGCACAGACCATCCATCACTTTCATTCACGAGTCATGTCATCATTTCATCAGAGAGCGATCCATCAATCTTCTCATCTGGTCTAGCTTTATGTTATGCTGCTTTCTTCTTACCATATTTCTTCCAAGGACCTTTCAACCCACCATATGATTATCAAATTGTGGAAGACATATACTTCCCTTTGACAACCCTGCATAAGCTCATCCAGATATTATTCAATTATAAATATGAACACTTAAATCAAAAATTACCTTCGTGATGGTCTTTCATCATGACATCTTCTTGCAAGTATCAACATCCTTCAAATATGTTGACACATCTCCCAAAGATATGCATTGTCAAGGTTCTCCATCTTTTCCAGACTTTCATCAGAGTTTCCATATCTTTCTAGGAGACTTCGTAGTCAAGTCTTCTCGGTCTTCATGGATGTTGATTGCCTTTCCCATGGTTGCACTTCTTTCTATCTCTTCCTTTCTTTCTTTACACACATTTTATTTCATTCCCAAGAGCTTCCAATCAGAGTTCCTTAGTTGTATCCAACCACCTCATATTCCATATGAGGATATACTATGTTGATTTCATCTAGTGTGGATCCTGCCTTTTGGCAACCTTTGCAACGGAGGAGATTCCTTCTAACCATACCTCCAAAGATAGAAGTATACTTACCTGCAACCACATGACATGATTTCATAATATCCAGTGTAAGCATATATATATATATATATATACATACCTCATCCTTTCCCTTGAGTCGTATTTATGCAGCAGTTTTCCTTAGAATGAAAGAGCTCCATTCTCTTGACATGCTTTATCAATATGCCATCATATCCTAATCCCTTGAATTCTACAAGTTAGAATTCTCGATGAAACATTTTGCTTCCTTTCTAAAACAGTGAATCCAAAGAGGATTCCATTAGAAAAAATTCTATTCAGCACATGTTTCCAAAATAATTAATAAATGATGACTCTTGACCTAGATGACTACCTTTCCTTCCATGAATGTCATTTCAAGTGAGGTTTCCAAGAGCCACTTATTTCATAGCATGATTGTCACATATTTTATTTCAGACATTCTCCTATGACCAGTGTTGTTATTTCAATGCTTCTATCATGATGCCAAATCTAATGTGATGCATTTACTCAATTTACAATGCTCCCTATCTTACTATTTTACAACAAACAAATACTTTATAGAGAAGAAGATTATCTCAATCATAGTAGATATCTCTCAAGCAGTTATAGTAGTCCAAGTCGATGCTTGGCAAATACAGGTTGGAGCCTGGGAGATTGAAGATCGGTGTCTTCATCTAGGGTTGGAGCCCTACATATATTGTACTTGATTTATTGTAAAGAAGAAATTAATTAAAGCATTTATTCTTATTGTTCATTTTGTGTTCTAAATATAAGTGATCTAACTGGTAAAAATAACAATTGAAAAGAAATATTGATTCACCTCCCTCTCAGTATTTCCAACAATTGGAATCGAAGCCAGTGCCTTCATTCAAAGCCTAACAGCTTGAAGGTTGATCCTTAGAACACAAATGGCAAAGCCAAGAAAGAAAGTCTCCAAGCCTCCTAAAGATGTTTCTTCCTCAACCATCGAAATTGAAGTCAATCAATTTGTGAAGGCTCCATTGTTCAATGGAAACTTTGATATATGGGAGGCAAGAATGAGGAATTTCTTGAAGAGTCGAGGCATTGAAGTCTGGAAATCGATGATTACTGATAGCATGATGGAAAGAGAATCCAAGGAGTATAATACAAGAGCAATGAAAGCAATCTTGAATGGGCTACCTGATTCTATGAAGGCCAATTTGGAAAAATGTTCATCAGCAAAAGGCATGTGGGACAAACTTCATGATCTTCACTCAAAAGAGCATTGATCATGACCTCTAGTCAAGAAGATGATGGAAAGAAAGAAGGAAATCCAGAACCCATCATGGAAGTTGAAAATAAGAATGATGACATCAAGGCCAAAGAAGACCTAGAAGAAGAAGAAAGCAAAGAAGATAGCGCAAGATGGTGACCAAGACAAGACAAGGAAGGAAGTTGACCTTTTCAAGCTTCAAGTACAAAAATGAAATGAGGAGCTCGCCAAACTTAAGGAGGAATTTCATCAAAATAAAAGAAAGCATCATGAAGAAGTCATATCTATGAAAAATCAATTGGATAAGGCAAAGAAAAGGGAAGAAACTTTGTCAAGCCACCTTGAACAAAGACTTAAGAGCTTGAACAATCTTGAAGCAGAGATTGGTCAATACAAGGAAGAAGTCTCCTCTCTTAGATCTCAACTAGAAGAAGCAAGGAAACAAGCGCAAGGAGCCGAGAAGGTGATGGAAACATTGGACATATGGCTCGTGATTGTAATCTAACTTGGGTCCCTAAAAAAGCTGAAACCATGACAACCAAGCCAAAGAAGAAAGTTACACAAGTATGGAGAAGGAAGCAAATTGGGTCTGAAAGTCTCTTGAACACTTCAGCCAACAACACATGTTGTTGATTTGATGCATCTTTGGCAGATATGATGTTCCAAGTATTTGATGATGAGACTCTGCCAAAAAGAGACCATACAATTAGGGGGAGTGGGTTCATCAGATGAAAAAATACAAACACATCTATCATGGACCATATTGCCAGAAGAAAGAGCACCATGACAGGGGGAGTAACATACCTATGAAGGACTACTATTCATGAAGAAAAGAAGCAACTTGACAAGGGGAGTACTTGGGCAACCCGTTTGCCATTGATGTCAAAGGGGGAGAGAATGTTGGAAGGGAAAGAATATTGCCATCAATGACAAAGGGGGAGATTGTTAATTAAGGTTGTCGTTGATGTCAATATGCCATTGACTGAGATGTCTATATTCTTGAGATACGTGATGTCATGACTCTTGGTTGACTAGGAGACCATTTATGAAGATGTCAATCCACTAATGAAGAATTGTTGTCCTAAATATCCATTGACCATAATGTCCTAGTAACGAAAGTCCTTGAACTAATGATGATGATGCCAAGTACCAATCATGTGCCTTGATTGATGTTCATAGTGATCCAGACCTTAAGTGCACCTGATGAAGGTCTTGATTACATGGTTGAAGACTATATGATGAGACGACAATGGACAATGATTAGACGACATAAAGAACTTGATGGCATATTAATGGATTCTGCACTTCGACATATGGATGACATATCACAGCACTATTACATGACATGGATGCTACACTATCATGATGACATGAATGATATTGATGACATACATGATGACACACTATGATGAAGAACTTGGAGTCAAAACAATGAAGCAGCCCTAATGACCTTGTTGTCCTAATCACCTTCTGTACTAAAAATTTCAAGAGCAGTCACAAGAAAAATTATTTTGGACACCTTGGAGGCATCTTTCCACAATAAGTTCTATACCATCTTAAAGCAGATTTTTTCCTCTTTCTAATGAGCCTTTACTTGGCCCGAAACTCCCAGAGGTTGATGAGATATTGAATTTTTAAGTTAAGAAAAATATAATTAATTATGAGCCGACCTACACTTTGGCATTCATGTCGGCCTACCTCTAGAAAGACGTGTCTCTTCATCTTGACGTTAATCTTATATAAAAAAGAGGTTCAAACTGTTCATTTGACCAAGTATTTTCGGTAAAAATTCAGAATATAACCACAAAGAAGCAATTGGAGGCCGAGGAGGACTTGAAGACATTTGTTTGGGCTAATTCTTCTTACAGTAGTGGACTTTCATTGCAGAGGCAAATATTCGGACAGCGTGAGAGGATCTGTGGAAGAAGGGAACAGTGATATCACTGGTTGGACAAACGTTTATGGTATACCCTCTCTTCCAGCTCGGACTAGGCTACAGCCAACCACAGAACTTTGTGCAGGCAGCCTACAAGTGAGTACAGTCATATTTTGAAGCTCTGGACAGTGACCATAAGTTCAGATTATAAATATTACAATCACCTGGGAGTGATGTACCACAGAACTCATTTAATGGAGGGAAAAATAAATTCTTACCACAAAGATGTAGAATTGAAAGATCAGTGAAGCTGGAACAGTACACTGTCATTTGACTGTGATAATGTAACAGGATTGCAGACCCTGTATCAGTTTGCAATAGACATTTGGTCTATTTTGAATTTGCACATTCAATATTTTTTAAGGATATATTTCAGACCTCTCTTAAGCAAGACTTTGGAACTGGCTTTGGGTTATTCCTTGATAATCTTTGGAGTAGTCTTATAGATGAATCAGATTTAAAAGACCATCATTTAGAGCAATCCTTTGAAGCATTTTTGGACCATTGACTAAATATTATTGAAGCATTATTTGTTGAAGCAACTTAATGAAGCAAATGTCGTGAAGAACTTTGCAGTTTTTTTAGAGAACCTCAAAGCAGCCTAGTGAGCTCTTGGGAGCAGACTTGAAGAACAGACTTTTGGAAGACCTCCTACTAACCTTGTTGGAGAAGACTTGTTGAGAATATTTGAGGGCTTGTAGAAAGCAATATTGAAGGTCTATTGAAGTCCTCTTGAGCATCTTTGAAGACCATCTACTGTATTTGAAGAAGATTGTGTTGACTTGAGGCAACAGAACTTGGAACACCACTAAGGCCATTGGAGAATACTTTTGAGACAATTATTGAAGACATCTTGAAGCATTGTTGAAGACTCCCTTGGAGAGTTTTTTGAGGAAGCCCTTGAAGAGGGTTAGAGCAGGTGCAGAACTTGGGGTACCTTGAAGGATACCTAAAGATCTTTAGAAGACTTTTGTATTGACTTGAGGATTTGTGTAGCGGATTATTGAATAATCTTAAAGAGTATATTTGGGTAGACTATTGAAGACAGTTTGGGCTTTGCACACGGCACCAAGCATTGATTGAAGTCTTGGAGACACCCTTGAAGACCATGATGCATTGGCCATCATGAGGTGGCCTTAGAGATCCTTGATTGGGTATCATGAAGGACAGTGGAGACACCTTCATGTGAAAAGATCAAGGTTGCCATTGATGACGTAATGTGGAGACTACAATGAAGACTCGTTGAAGAAGACATTGGGAGCCGTGAAGTCTAATCAAATATATCTTGACGGATTGAAGCAGAAGCCTCATAGAGACAAGGTTGGTGCCTTGGAAGATAGGGTTGGAGCCCTGGAGGATAGGATTCCTCAAGAGACCAAGTTGGAGCCTGTACCAGATATAGGGTTGGAGCCCTTGAGGTTGGTGCCTCAGAATTGACAAGGTTGGAGCCTTGGAAGTCCGAGTCGGTGCTTGGCAAATACAAGTTGGAGCCTGGGAGATTGAAGATCGGTGTCTTCATCTAAAGTTGGAGCCCTACATATATTGTACTTGATTTATTGTAAAGAAGAAATTAATAAAAGCATTTATTCTTATTGTTCATTTTGTGTTCTAAATATAAGTGATCTAACTGGTAAAAAAAACAATTGAAAAGAAATATTGATTCACCCCCCTCTCAGTATTTCCAACATCACACACATATGACAATTACAAACAGATTTTTCGGACAGATGTCCCCGGAAAAACCCAATGCAGGAAAATCAGTGCAGCAGCTCTAGAGGGTTTTATTATTATGCAGAATCTGAATACAACAATCTGGGCACCAGAAACGGTTTTCCCTACAAAGAAATTACATGACAGTTGTACTTGATCACTCGGAGACAGAAAATATGGCTAATCCAACCCTCTTCAGGGAATTATGAATTCGCGCCCTTTCTGGCTCACTGGAACCCTCAGTGTAGCTCTTCTTGCAAATGTGTCAGCCCCTCTAGCCTAGCGCAGCCTCTACGCAGCACAGACTTCCCCTGCGTCACTTTGAAGGCCTCTGAGTCACCCTTTGTGTGGCCTCTACATCAAATTAGCTGGGTTGCATCCCTCTTGTTGGCCTTTGGGATGCCCTGGTACGATGTTGCCTCTTTGCTGTTGTATTCTCGACCTCAGATCAAATCATCCCTTGCCGATCTTTGCCCCTCACTGCACTGCAAACTCACTTTGAATTTCTCAGCAAACCCCACCTCAGAAATTCGACTTAGCTTTAGTACTTCTGCAATGTGTGTTTTCTCCAACTAACCCCAAGCCCATCCTTTATACTTTTTTCATTGGCAAACCAACGGTCGTGATCTAATCTCTAATCAACGGCTGAGATTAAAAGAACGCTTGATCCACATCACTTAGAACATTTCATCACATGTGTAAATAAATTCACTTTAATCTTTTAATTTCCCTAAGTTAGACTTAGGGTCCCCACTTAAAAAATTTAATTATTTGAATAACTATTACATTGGATGGAATTTCTCCAAATGCTTTCTAGGTAATGGAGATTGTTATGTATATTTTATTAATTATTAGTTAGATATAGTTATCTTAGGTTTATTAAGTGAAAGGGCATGATCAAAGATCATGCCTCTTCACCAAGGAACACCATGAGGCTATATTTAAAGCCTCGGTGATTCCCCATTGTAATCATCTATCATCTTTTATCAATAATAATATATACTTATAAAGTTTACCAGAGTTTTTACACTCCATTGGTATCAGATCCATCGCTCTTCGGGATCTGTGTGATCACCCAGAATTAAGGAATTACAAGAAAATTCCAAAATTACAGATTTTTTTAAAAACCAAGTGCTGGTGGGTAGCAACATTTGTTTTTAAAAAAAAAAAAAAGGAAGAAATATATATATATATATATAATCAAAAGAGAGAAGGAAAGTCAACATAAAGGGGGAAATAAATTAAAAGGAAAAAAAAATATTTAAAAGAAAATAGTTCCAAAAGAAAAAAGAAAAAAGAAAAAAAAAAGTAAAAAGAGATATATATATATATAAAGAAGTACATATACGTACATGTGAAGACAAAGTAAAAAGGAATAAGGAAGAGTAATTGCTCGTGGTTTACAAGCTCGTGGTTTTGGAGCCCATGGTAATTGCCCATGGTATTAAAACCCATTCACTCTTTTCAAAACAACGTGACTTTCAAAACAACGTGACTTTTCAAAGTTAACAAATTTTTTTCCCCATAATTATATATATATATATAATTCAAATAGTAAAATAATTATTATTATTATTATTATTATTATTATTAAAACTCATATTTTCAAAGACAACATTACAAGAGAAGGTACTAGTGGTGAATGAAATATGCCAAAGAAGATAAATCTTAAGTGAAGAAAATTGTCAAAAAAATACAGCTTTGAGGTCAAAGCTCTTAAGGAAAAGGGGATAAGCCCTAATTACAAGGAGTATGAGGAGTATGTCTTCATCAATGACGATGGACGATCAGATAGAAAAGGAAATATGGCTAAAACGTATGGAGGCCAAGGAGAATCTTAACAAGGTAATGCAGACATTTAATGCCATTATGGACAAGTTAGATCTAATGCAAAAACGTCAACTGAACAATTCAGCTAATTCAGATCATCATCATGAATATAACATGTTTGAAAAACAGCGATTAAATGAGGTTGAATTGGAAATCAGCTCACATGAAGGCTATAGTGTTGAACCACCTAGAAGTAGAGACTTTGAGATCAACCATGAAAATTATAGAGCTGAGAAACCAAGAGAAGAAAATGCAACTCAATCCACTAATAAAGCCAATAATTCAGCAATAGAAGTTATTAAGAACTTTTATATAAATGAAAATCCAATGGTAGAAAAAGAAACAATGTCGGTGAAGGAGCCACATAAAAAATTCATCGTGACTGCTATCACAGATGCAACAACAGACATAGTCATTGAAAATGAAAGAAACCATGAAAATACAGATGCTTATAAACAACAAAATGTTTCATCCCCAGAATTGAACAAAAAATGTGAAGAGATAAACACATCCGAAGCCACTGATACAGTGTCAGAAGCTGTTAAGGCCTTCGATGATGAAGCAGATATGGTTGTTAAGAAGGAAGCGTTTGATGATGAGGAGAAGTTGCATCGAACAATAATTGTGGGTAACTTACCTCTAAATCTAAAAAGGAATCACGAAAAATCACCAAAAGAACAAGGAATAGTTTGGAAACACGAAAAAATTCTTCCAAGACATGCCAATAAAAATTCCTCCTAATAAGGAACATGAACATCCAATAGAAGTCAAGAAAGGGCCTGACCCTGTCAATATCAGATCTTGTCACTATCTCCATCAACAAAAGATTGAACTCGACAAGATGCTCCACAATCTTTTTAAAATGTGGGAAGCAAAAGCTCGTCGTTCAAGAAACCCAGGTGTTCGTCAACATTGTCCATCATTACGTATGCTTTGAGGACAAAGCGTCTTAAGAGAGGGGCAATGTTATGTATATTTTATTAATTATTAGTTAGATATAGTTATCTTAGGTTTTATTAAGTGAAAGGGCATGATCAAAGATCATGCTTCTTCACCAAGGGACACCATGAGGCTATATTTAAAGCCTCGGTGATTCTCCATTGTAATCATCTATCATCTTTTATCAATAATAATATATACTTATAAAGTTTACCAGAGTTTTTACACTCCAAAGATCTCGTGTGTTTCGGCCCCTCCACAAAATTTTGGAGCTAGAGCACACACGATGCTACCCCAAAATCTCAACACATGGTCCTTACTGGACCCCTTCTTTCAGTTAGGACACTTAGTGACAATGCCTGAACTAGTGGCAATGGAAGCATATGATCTCGCTCAAATCTTTCTTCTTCTTCGCTCCCTTCTGACTAGACTCAGCCTTTCCTTGGCCCCTTTTGCCCTTGGATTTGCTACCTTTTCCTGCCAAGGCAAAGTTCTCCTTATCTTCTATCTTTGCTGAAACTCCAGCTCTCATCCCCCTCCAGATTTCTTCTTGGACACAACCTCCCCACATCCCTTCCCAGTTGGGAAGATACTCTCTGCCACTAACTACATCCTGGAAATTCTCTCAAGACTTATGAAGTCCCAATAGCGCAAGACTCACAAGATCTTTGTCTGCTACAATCTCGCCCACTCCAACTAGCTCATCCCGAACCTGAATGAACTCGGAAAAGGTAAGTAATGATGGGATCTCCTTTGCTCGTCTAGAGATTTTTTAACTTGTCCTCCAGGGCAAGACTCCTGGCATCACTAGAACCCTGATACAACTCTAAGATGACTTTCCACATCTCATATGTTGTCATCTTCCCATGGAGATGAGGGATAATATGGTCTTTGACCCCCTAAAGAATGATCCTCCTGGCCTTGGTGTCATTCTTGAAATGCTAGATCAATTGTTGGGGATCTATGAGCGAAACTATTTGATCTTGCACAAATTCTAACACCCCATTATCTTCCAACACTACTGAGATCCACTCCCTCCATGAGCAGAAGTTAGAGGATCCCTCTAAACCAGTGTTATTGGAACTGAATTGGTTCCGAAAACCGGCCGGTCCAACCGGTTTGGAGGCAAAACCAATCCGAACCGGCCCTCTGAACCAAAAACGACGGTGAGGAGAATTCAGAGAGTTTTTTGCAGCGCTGTTCTGAGGGAGAGTTTTTGTATGTTTGAAGAGCTAATTGGAGTCCTGGAGAGTTGTTGGGATGGCAGATTTTTAAGCTACTTCAAAGATTTTTTTTCCCCGAATATCTTTAGGTTTTCTTCAGTGGTTTTTGCAATCGGAGGAAGGTTTTTTTTTTTTTTTTGTTGGGGCTGGTACATAGTTGATTTCAGAGATGTTAGTATGAATCTTTCGTCGGAAAAATACCACTTTAGCTACGCATAACAAATAGCCCTAACATCGATTATGGCTGCCAATATCTTTAAATCTGCAGTTAGGTGATCCAAATAACGCTGCACAAATCCAGATCTAAGCATAAAAGACATTAAGCAGTGAAAATAAAATGTCACTCCATGCATCCAATAGACAAGACAAGAACGATGTATTTGAAAGAATTTTTTATATTAAAAGGGGGCACCTGAGAGGAAAACAAGAAAGGTGTTTCCAATTCTCCTCAATGGGATGGGTTCTTGAAAGTCCTCATCATTTCAGATCTAAAATTTCTCTCTCTTGTTGGTGTAGAAAACCCAGACAAACATAGAACTCAAAGGGAGCTCACAAGGCAAAAATGGAAAATGTGACCAAAAGTATAGATCTAGAGTGATCTAATGCAATGAAAGGTGACTAATAAATGGGAAAACTCTTCTATTTATAACAAAATATTAGGGCGGTCTAGAACTTGGTGCATGAATAAAATATTATTAATCAAATTCTAGAACCACCTTTTAGGAATATTTTAATATATTTGTTGGAGGGAAAAGGATTTTTGACTTGGGTCAATTCCTTTATTTATAAATAATAAATAAATAAATGATTTATTTATTATTTTAAGGAAATGGTGGGAATATAATTAAGTAAATAATGATTTATTTAATTATTTATAAATGATTTAGTCAAATTTAACTATGAATATTATTTAAATAAGGATTTAAATAACTTATTCCTAGGAAATAATCAAATAAATAAGGATTTATTTAATTGATTTCCTTGTTTTGGGTTAAATATGACCAGGAAATATAAACAAATATAGATTTGCTTATTATTTCCTTTTGGGGTTTCCTATTTAAACCATAAACAACTTAATAAAAGTGTTTTACTAACTTATTTCACACAGTGAAAGCAATTTTACTTAGGGTAAAATTGGTCTTACATGGTGTACTTGGGTTCATCTAATGATAATAGGTTAGATGACCAAAAAATGGTGTAACAGATTGCCCCCCAAAATGGTATAACAGATTGCCCCCAATGTACGAGTGTTACGAACAAATCGTATGACCGAAGTACGTTGTAAGAACTCAATCACTAGACATCAAGAGAGAAGTCAGAGAGAGAAATGTAAGGTAATCTAATGTGCTAAAGGACTAGACCCTGAGGAGACGAGACTTACAAGTGCAACAAGTCTCTACTTTATGAAGTGGTACATGTGCTAAAGGCGGCAGGGGAGGCATACCTATGCCCACCGAGACAAAGTACAAAAGAATAGTATGTCCAGTAAACAAGGAACCGAACTATAAAGTACATGTTGGCATAAAAACGGGCCAGAAAAATAGAATGATGAATCTCATATACATGTTGTGCCTGGAATAACAGCCCGAACTTATATAAGAATATTTTAGTACATGAGATACAAATACAACCCAAATGCCCCCTATACACGGGGAAGGGCTCGCAAAATCTGACTGATACATGCAAATCGAAAAGGCGCTGCAAGCGGCTGAGGCCGACATCATCAAATGTAAGGAGTTGCATCAAAGGCTGAAATGAAGAAGTCATCCGGGCATTTGGGGGGCTACCTGCAGGGCCAACCCCTCATGAGGGTTAAGACATCTCACACACACCCGAGAATCACCAATAGCTGCTGCTGCATCACTGGACTATCAAGTATACGGATCACGATCATGCTGAAAGGAGCTCGAACCAAGGTACACCGCCCTCTAGACCTGGCTTCTGGAGTAAATGAGCTAATGTCGACAGAAGGAGGTCCGCCATAGGTGAGGCAATAAGGGATCCCCAACTAAGGCACGAGAGAAAATAGTAGAGCGACTAACAGACGGACACTAATAATGATGATGAAATGGGTGATACTGAGTAGCGGATGGACGACTGCCCTTGTTAGAGCATAAAGGGCATGAATGGCTTGGCAGCGACTGACACAATATCATGAGGGATAGGGAGCAATGGTACTGAAGGCCATAATGTGCAACACGAGAAAGGGACCAAGCAATGAAGGATGGAGGACTATAACGGGATACAAAGGAACTCGAGATAGACTCCATGACTGCGATGATGACTCAACTCAGATGCTCTAAACAAGGGCGACTCGATGGTGCTGCCACACAGTAAAGATCCAATGGGGGACCATAAAAACATGAGTACAATAGGGTATCTCATGACGAAAATCAACACGAACAAGGACAAGTAAAGAGGCAAAGTGGTGCCCCAAGTATGAGTGTTGTAAGTGAGGAAATTCAATTTGGAGGAGAGGTGAATAGACCCTTCATGGAAAAAATGTGTCCTGGTGAAGTATGAAAACATGAAAAACTTTGAGTGCTCGATGAGAGCTTTCCAACGGTGCAGACGGTGTGTCAAACGGGGCTACGGTTTGGTCGCAGCGAGCGAAAGAAAAAGCAGGGGTTTTTCTTCTAATAAGACATTTTCCCTCCAAATTCATTCATTTGCTTGTGTAGCTGTGGTGAATGTGGAGAGGAGAGAAGGCCCTAAATCTTACAGCGATCGTAGCGAACAAACTGACCGTTGGAATCGAGATCCGTCAGTTGCAGGTAAGAGGCCTAATCCTACTCTTTGTTTTTGATGGATTAAAAGTTCAGATTAGGATCCCAAATCTCAGTAACAGCCCCTACCTTGTCATTACGGCCAGGTCACACTTTTTGGGGCAAAAACTTATCATGCTTGACCGCGCCTCTGAAGACCGTCGTGTTGCATTGCAAACTCTTGAAGAGGCCAAAAAGCGCACCAAAAAGTACACCCTCGTACCTTTCATGAAGGTGACCTTGTTCTAGTATATGACCAGGCCCACGATACCCTCGGTCATGGGAAGTTTGACTCATTATGGCTAGGTCCTTACATCATTAGTAAAGATCTTGGTAAGGGGGCATATCTTTTAGAGGACTTTGAAAGCCACCCCCTTCCTAATCCTCGCAATGCACTCTATCTTAAGAGATATTACCCTTAGCATTTCCCGTTCGAAATGCATGTTTTATCTTCTTTTAGATAGCCAGCATCTGTTTGTTTTCGTAATTCGCTACTTCACCAGGACACATGTTGTCCACGAAGTCTTACTTCACCTCTCCTCAAAATCGGATTTTCTCACTTACAACACTTTTCCTTGGGGCACCGCTTTCCCTCCATACTCATTCTTGTTCGTCTTGATCTCCGTCATGAGATACCATTTTGTACTCATGTTTTTATGGTCCCCTTTGGATCTTCCCCCATTTTATCATCATCATTAGTGTCCGTCTGTTAGTCGCTCTATTATTTTCTCTCGTGCCTTAGTTAGGGATCCCTGGTGCTAGTGAAGGAGGACTATGGTCGAGTGTGGCTTTGAATTGGCGGTATGCAGCTAAAGAAGAACGATACTCATCAAGGCGGGGGCAAAGGTGGGTATAATGTCCATGGAAATCGCACAAAGAACAAGGGTGATTGGTGTGCAAGTTTTTAAGTTTCGGGAGGGAATCAGGTATGGTGACATAGACCTCAGGGATATCAGATTCCGAGAACGTTTCATTGACCATGGTCTTGAGATGCGGTAATTCAGGACAGGTATGGGTGGCGTGACCGATAACATCACACAAAGCACACTAGATGGTATGCTTTGGAGACCGCAGAGGGGCAGAGTTTGTCGGGGCAGCCTTGTCTTTTGATGCCCCCCTACGAGCTTTGCTATTCTAACCCAAAACGGTCGCAACAAGAGGTGGTTCCTGATGAGGTGACTAAGGTACTGTTGCAGCAGGACAAGTCATGGGGATAGATTGAACCGGGGTCAAAGCAAGATATGGTTTGGGTTGACCAGGCAGGGTAGTGGCTGGAGGGTCAAGGTACCAGACGGGTATACCCAAGGTCAAGTTGGGGAGGGATAGGGTGGCCAAGATAGAGACGGAATAAACTCCGAGAGGGGGAGCAAGGGAAGGTATCTGACCAGCAGGGTAATGGCTAGGAGAAATGGTGCCAAGGGGGTTGATATCGGGCGGAATCGACCCAGGAGGGTAGAGAGGCACGTGGGGACTATTTGTAGAAGGAGATTCAGAAGGAAGAAGGCTAGCTAGCAGGGGCGAAAGGCTAGGAGCTGGTGGGGGTGGGTGAGGTTGAGGTTGCTGACTAGCCAAAGTGGGTTGCTTAAGGTCAGCCCAAGATGATTGCATCATGCAAACGTTCGCCAAGCTAGGATCAGATACAGGAGGAGGGTCCAGAAAGGTTACAAGCAAGGAGGAGTCTTTGTAGACGCCAGGGGAAACACTGGTCAAAGAATCAATAGTTTTCTTATTGGTGACAGCAGAGATGGTGGACTCAGGGGAGGTCTGAGATTTTGGT
Source organism: Pinus albicaulis (assembly GCA_034641835.2). NCBI lineage: Eukaryota > Viridiplantae > Streptophyta > Pinopsida > Pinales > Pinaceae > Pinus > Pinus albicaulis. The sequence continues at coordinate 203,024,124 of CM076569.1, forward strand.
TCATGATATGTCAACTGGTCAATGGCGACTCCACACGAGTTTTCTTTTGCGACCGCTGTCGTTTTATATATTCCTGCATATCCAGCGATTTCAGACACTATGGTTTCTCTTCAGTTTTTTGTTTTTCCATATTTTTACGGTGTTTTTCACCTCTAAAACCCTCAAACATTCCAATTTTTAACTTCCGTGTGTTTCTGGCCCTATTGCGCAGGTGACCGACATCAGCCGCAGCTGAGACGACCACTTTTTCTGAAAACTGCCGTCGAGACACCCGGATCTGCAGGTCGCACTTATCGGCCCAAAAACTGCGACCTGGACTGGAGGGCGCACTTTTCTACCCCAAAACTGCGACCTGGACTGAAATCAGGTTAGAACCTGCGACCTGCCCTTTTTTCTGCACTTTTCCAGCAATTTTTCTGGGTTTGTCTGAAGCTTCTGTCAGGGTTTTCCAGCCTCTGTCTCTGCCCGTTTAGACATGTTTCTGATCTGTTTCACTCAACTAAGTGGGAATCTTGCCCCTTAGGGCTTTAGTACCCTCCACTCTTTGTGGGCGAGTTTTCGCTGTTTCAAACGTCTAAATTTTCAGAGTTTCAGCCTTCTTCTTTTCAGATCTGATACCTCATTTTTTAGATCCCTCTAGATCAACTCTTATCCCTTTCAAATCACCTCATATAGTTTTGTTTGGGTTTACCTCTAGAGTCACCTCCTTGTCCCTCCTGCCTTTAGCTGATTTCCCCCTTTTGTTACAGCAACCTTGCCTCTGTCTCTTTGCTGTTTTCTGCACCTCTTTTCAGCAGATTTCCCCTTTAAATCCCTGTCCCTCCCGACCTTAGATCTATTGGCCTCTTTTTCGTGTGTTTTGATTTGATTTTTCCCTCTTTTGGACTAGTTTTGAGAGACCCGCCTTCTTGGGTTAGATCGATGCATTGCTAGCTGTTAATTTTCTGTTATTTCAGTCTTATATTCTGTTCTCTGCAGATTTATTTTCGGTTACGCAGCACACTTTTTCTTTTACTCTCAAAACGTCTAGATTTAAAAATTAAAATTAACACACACCACAAACTGACCCTAAGTGAAGAAGAGCCTGGTTAACACTGCCTGGCAAAGACTTTAAAATCAATTGACACTACACCTCTTTGCCCTTGTTTTGACATTGATCTCACTTGATTTTGCACCTCCCTGCCCTTGTCGATTTTTCTTCTTCCCGTCATCATTGCGCCTCCAAGGCGTTTATCCCAGAGACTTCTTGGCCTTCACCCTCAGTTTCTGGTTGGTCGACTTCCTCCTTCCCGTCATCATCGAGTAAGTCCTCCCCCAAGTCCGCACTTCGACTCTTCTTTTGATTGTTCGGGTTCTCCCCCTACTCCTGGTTCTCCCCCTGTTACCTTCACCATGTCTAGTTCAAGGCCTAGCGCTAGCAGCAACCCCAGTTCTACTGCTGGGTCTGTTTCCAGTGGAACCACTACGAGAACTACCTCGACTGTCCCTTTGCTCCCTCAATGATCAATGATCCTATCTCCCCGATTTCAATCAATTGATCAATGATCCTATCCGCCACGATGTTAGTTGGCCTGCTATGCCAACCAAGCTCCCCTCCGACATTCCCAAGTTCAAAGGCCTTGCTAATGAAGATCCCTCCAACCATATTCGATCTTTCCATATTGTAGAAATTTCTCATTTCCCACCCCGGTTTTCAGTTTCACCTTATTACTCCAAAACAGTTAAATGCCCTTTCCCATATCCATACATTTAACAAGCTGGAAAATAAATTTTGCTGAAAACACAAATTCTGGAAAAATTACAGAATGCTGAAAATACAGAAATAAAAAATTAGCAGATGCAAACAGCCATTCAACACATTTAAACACAGTGATTTTTGGTCAATGTGACCCTGGAAAAACCCCCTACAACTCTTGGGGAAAACCAGTTTGAGAGCTCCTTCTTATTTCTGAAAAATGCTTTTACAGTGAGGCAGAAATTACAGCAAAAATTTCAGCAACCAAACAAATGTACTTATCTCAATTTCCGTGCACTCACTCCGCCTTGGAAAACGTGCAGAACAATAAAAACCAAAAACAGAAATTTTACAGCATTTATAACAGCATTAAATGTTGAACTGGATTTCTCGAAATATGTGCCCAGCTGTACGGACTATACGGACTTAACAACAAACCCTTCTCCTCGATTTCCGTGCTCCTTTGCCTCGAAATCTGTGCCGAAGCTGTTGTTCTGCTGCTATACGGATTTCTAGAAATTTGTGCCACCAACCAGCAGTGTCCCTCCTCGATTTTCGTGCCCAGAATCTGCCCAGAATTAAATGTTGAAGCTGATGTACGATCTTCCTTGAAAACTGTGCCTCTCTCCCTCGAAAAATGTGCCCAACACTTGCTGTACGGATTTCTGTCTTGGAAACCGTGCCTCTTCGCTGCTGTACGAATTTTGCTGAAGTCTCTATCAGCTGCCCTCTTTCTCCTCTCTGCTCAGAAATCTCCCTTACTCTCCTTCTCTTGCTCTCTCAATCTGCTCATGAAATAATGAATGACCTTTTCCTCCTTTTCCTCCTTTAACCTAACCCTAAGTGACTTTTGGGGAATCCCTAAATCCAATGGCTGAAATAGATTGAGATCTAGGGCCGAGATTAAATGCTCATTTAAATCTCACTTTCTATTTTTTAATTCACCCCACTTTAATAAAGACCCACTTAGTCATTTATTTCCAAAGTCACTTTTCCTTTCTAATTTTACATTGACTTTATTAAAGTCACTTTAAAATTAGACTTTAGTAACTTTATCACATAAAGTCACTTTTAAATTAGATTTGACTTTATAAAATTATAAAGTCACTTTAGGAGAAAAATTAAATTCTTTTGGACACTTTTCCCTAGGCCAAAGATCAAAGCCTTAGGGAACCACCTGTGCTTCGGTAACCAAATTTCAACACTCCCTCTTACCAAGGAAGGTGTTCCTCACCACACTCATCTTGTCTCTGAAGTAGACATGTTTGCCCCGTGGTAAGGCTTTGGTAAGAATATCTGCAACCTGCTCATCAATGGGAATATACTCAAGCTTCACAACTCTTTTCTGAACATAGTCTCTGATGAAGTGATATTTGATCCCGATATGCTTTGACCTGTCATGAAATACTGGATTCTCCGTGAGTTTAATGCAACTCTGATTATCACAGTAAATCACTGAAGGTCTCAACGGCTGACCAAATAAGCCAAACAACTTCTTGCGAAGCCAGATGGCCTCACAACTAGCTAGACTGGCTGCCATATACTCTGCTTCCGCTGAACTCAATGCTACTGACTGCTGCTTCCGGCTGAACCATGACACCACTGTCGAACCCAACCCAAAACAGCACCCTGAAGTGCTCTTCCTATCAGAAGCACAACCTGCCCAATCAGAATCAGTGTAACCTGCCAATCTCACTCCATCCCCCCGCCTGTAGTCCAGACCATAATCCACTGTCCCCTGCAAGTACCGCAAAATGTGTTTTGCAGCCACCCAGTGAACCTTCCTAGGCTCACACATAAACTGACTCATCGTGTTGACTGCAAAACAAATATCTGGCCTAGTGTTGACCAAATACATCAAGGAACCAATCAGTTGTCTGCACAATGTGGGATCCACCAACTCGGAATCCGAAGCATGAAGCTTCTTCCAGTTGGTGATCATTGGTGTCGACATGGGTTTACAATCCTCCATGTGGAATCTGCCAAGGATATCCACAATACACTTCCCCTACCCCAGGAAGAAATGCCCCTCCTCCTGCCACACCTCCAAACCCAAAAAGTAATGCATCAAGCCGATGTCCTTCATCTCAAACTCCGCCGCAAGATCTCTCTTGCCGATGTCCTTCATCTCAAACTCCGCCGCAAGATCTCTCTTGCAGTGCTCTATGAGTCTCTCTGCACCTGTAATGACTAAGTCATCCACATACATCACCAGAATGAGAGGCTCCTCACCTATCACAATATAGTAAAGGTTCGGATCTGCCTCACTCTTTGTGAAACCCATCCCCTGCAAGTATGTATCTATCCCGGAGTACCAAGCTCTGGGAGCTTGCTTCAGGCCATAAAGGGCCTTCTTCAGTCTGCACACATGGGACTCCTTCCCATGCACCTCAAAGCCCTGTGGCTGCTCAATGTACACCTCCTCCTGTATGAAGCCACTGAGAAATGCGGTCTTCACATCCATCCGGTGGATCTTCCAACCCATCTCTGCTGCTATCGATATAATGGAGCGGATCGAAGTATATCGAGCCACGGGAGCGAAGGTCTCCTCATAATCAACTCCCTCTACCTGGGAGAACCCTCTAGCCACAAACCTCGCTTTGAATTTCTCAATGCTGCCATCTGCAGCATGCTTTACCTCGTAAAGCCATCTGGAAGTAACCACGGATTTGCCCTCAGGCCTCGGCACCACCTCCCAAACATCATTCTTCATGATAGAAGAATACTCCTCCTGCATGGCCTCTCTCCAGACCTGCTGGCTAGCTGCCTCCTCATAGCTAGAAGGCTCAGAGTCAAGGATGTCGGTAGCCATTGCCATATAGCTACAAAACCTCTCAGGTGGTCTGCTCTCTCTGACCAGCCTCTTAGGCTCAGCAACAGATGTGGCATCTCTCAAGGTGTCCTGAAGCCACTTGGGCTTCCTCTTCCCTGAGCACACTTCTCCCCCCCTGAAATCTCCCCCGCCGGAGAACAAAACCCCTTCCTCCAACATCGTGGAGCTCCGAACCTCGAATGTCCGTCCCCGCCGTCCTCTCGCCCTCGCACCGAACTTCAGATGCCGAGGTACCGTGTGAATCGTCCATCGCTGGACTCTCAAAGGAACTTCTCTCCGTGGATCGGCCCCGCATGGCCGCCCATAGCACCACCCTCCGACTCGCGAGCCACTGCTCACTGACGGACCTGACATCGTCATAGATGTACCTCCGGATCCTCCTGATCCCCGCCCACTGGATCCCTGCGACTGACTCAACTGCTGCTGAGGGTCTGGCTGATCCAGATACTCTAACTCCCGTGACCTCCTAAAGGCCCTGTCCTCCTCGAACTTCACATCCCGTCTGACAACAACTTTCCTCTGCGCTGGAATGTAAATCCGAAAGGCCTTGGAGGTCTCACTGTAGCCCACAAAGATACCCTTCTCTGCGGTGGGCTCTAGTTTGGTCCTCTTCTCCTTGGGTATGTAGGAGTATGTAATGCACCCAAAGATACGAAGATGAACAATATCAGGCTTCTTCCCAGAAAAAGCCTCCTCCGGAGTCATGTGCCCCAAGGCACGATGCGGACTCCTGTTCTGCAAGTAAACAGTTGTGTTGCAGGCCTCTGCCCACAAAAACAATGGCAACCCCTGATCATGTAACAAGGCTTTGGCAGCCCCTCCGATGGATCTGTTCTTCCTCTCCGCAACCCCGTTCTGCTGGGGGTTGTAAGGAACAGTGAGCTCCCTCCTAATGCCTGCCTCCGCACAATAGTCAACAAACTCTCCAAGGGTGTACTCTCCTCCATTGTCCGACCTCAGGGACTTGATCTTCCGACCTGTCCGTGTCTCCACAAGAGCTCTGAACTCCTGAAACCGCTTGAAGACCTCACTCTTGGTCTTCAAGAAATAAATCCAGGTCCTCCTGGAGTGATCATCAATGAATAAAACATAGTACTCATATCCACTCAAGGAAACATGAGACATCCGACCGCTCACATCGAAATGAATCAAATCAAGTATCCCAGTCGCTCTGCTATCACTGCTGGGAAAAGGGGATTTGGCAAACTTGCCCATCGCACATCCTCTGCAAGTATCAAAGTGATCAGTACTGAAATCTGGCACACCTGTAGTGATCTCTTGCAAGGTCCTCAAGGCTCCATGATACATATGCCCCATCCTGCGGTGCCAAATCTCACACAGCTCAGAACTGCTAGCTCTACTGTCAGTGCTACTGCTCAATGCCAAAAGGGGCTGAAATGCAAACTTGTACACCTTTGCATGGCGTACACCTATCACTCTAGCTGAATCAGCTGGAGTGCCCCTGGGATACATCAACACCTGTCCTCCCCTGAATAGTATCTCATATCCTCTGTCCTCCAAAGCTGAGACGGATATGAGGTTCTTCCTCATCCCTGGCACATAAAGAACATTTGACACCTTCAAGGGAGGTTTAGACTCCCTCTGAAATGTCAGTGTCCCCACACCGACTGCTCTAACAACTCTGTCATCACCGAGTACTACCTCTATATCAGTGCCACTCTCTGAAAGCTCTGAGAAGTACTCACGGACTCCTGTCATGTGACGTGAAGCCCCACTGTCCACATACCAGATACCCGAAGATGCTCCGCTAATCGAGGGAAATGCATGCTCCCTCTGAACCTCTATGGCAGATGATCCCGCACTAGAGGACTCACACGTAGTGAACCCAAACTCCCGGTCAAAACGATCTGCAAAGTCCTCAACCTTTGCTGAAGCTGCCATGCTCTGGTTCTTCCCCTTCTTCTTCTTCTTCTCCGGACACACAACTGCATAGTGTCCCATCTTCTGACAATTCCAACACTTTACCTTGGAATAGTCCTTCTGTGTGTTATCCTGTTTACCTTTACCTTTGCCCCCACCATTGCTTGTGGAAGCCTGCTTCTTCCCTTTGCCTTTCTTGCGTCCTGCCAACAGTGCTACATCCTCATCCTGCTCAACTGGCTTGGCTGCCCCACGCTGACCTTTCCTGATCTCTGTCTGAATGCAATCATCCCCAAACCTCTCCCATGTGGGAAGGGTCTCACGTGCACAAACCCCATCAGCAAAGTTCATCCATGAACTGGGGAGGCCATTCACTGCAATCCGCACCAACTCAGTGGGTTGAATGACCTCTCCAATTGCTGCCAACTCATCTCTCACATTAGTAATCTTTGTGAGATATCCAGCTGCACTATCAGTCTTACCCATCTTAATGTTCTTCAGCTTCTCCTTCAGGACCATTTTCCGGTTCTCATTGGTACTCTGGTAGAGGTTGGTCAATGCTGTCCACATCTCATGAGCATTTCTCTTTCCTCTCACATGAGGAATGCAATGGTCTTTGATTCCGTCTAGAATCAGTGTCTTACCCTTGTTGTTCTTGTTATTATATGCTGCCAACTGAGTAGCATCAGTAGGCACATTTACAGGGGGTTCTGTACAGTATGCACCATTATGTCCCAGACTTCCGCCTCCTCAAAGATACTCTGCATTCTCTCCTTCCAAACAATGTAATTGGTATGCCCATCCAACCTATCCTCCACCCTCAATCCCAATGACATCCTGCTGTCCTAAAAACTGAAAAATAGCACTGCTGTAGTAAAGGTAAAAATTCTGTTTGTGAAAAAATCAGCTTGCTGGAATTTTCTGAGTGAAAAATCAGCAGGCTGTATTTTTCTCCTTGTTGTCCCAAACTGCACTTCAGCACTCAAGCTCCGATACCATGTAGAAATTTCTCATTTCCCACCCCGGTTTTCAGTTTCACCTTATTACTCCAAAACAGTTAAATGCCCTTTCCCATATCCATACATTTAACACGCTGGAAAATAAATTTTGCTGAAAACAAAAATTCTGGAAAAATTACAGAATGCTGAAAATACAGAAATAAAAAATCAGCAGATGCAAACAGCCATTCAACACATTTAAACAAAGTGATTTTTGGTCAATGTGACCCTGGAAAAACCCCCTACAACTCTTGGGGAAAACCAGTTTGAGAGCTCCTTCTTATTTCTGAAAAATGCTTTTACAATGAGGCAGAAATTACAGCAAAAATTTCAGCAACCAAACAACTGTACTTATCTCGATTTCCATGCATTCACTCCGCCTTGGAAAACGTGCAAAACAGTAAAAACCAAAAACAGAAATTTTACAGCATTTATAGCAGCATTAAATGTTGAACTGGATTTCTCGAAATATGTGCCCAGCTGTACGGACTTAACAGCAAACCCTTCTCCTCGATTTACGTGCTCCTTTGCCTCGAAATCTGTGCCGAAGCTGTTGTTCACCTGCTGTACGGATTTCTAAAAATTCGTGCCACCAACCAGCAGTCTCTCTCCTCGATTTTCGTGCCCAGAATCTGCCCAGAATTAAATGCTGAAGCTGTTGTACGGTCTTCCTTGAAAACTGTGCCTCTCCCTCGAAAAATGTGCCCAACACTTGCTGTACGGATTTCTGTCTTGGAAACCATGCCTCTTTGCTGTTGTACGGATTTTGCTGAAGTCTCTATCAGCTGCCCTCTTTCTCCTCTCTGCTCAGAAATCTCCCTTGCTCTCCTTCTCTTGCTCTCTCAATCTGCTCATGAAAGAATGAATGACATTTTCCTCCTTTTCCTCCTTTAACCTAACCCTAAGTGACTTTTGGGGAATCCCTAAATCCAATGGCTGAAATAGATTGAGATCTAGGGCTGAGATTAAATGCTCATTTAAATCTCACTTTCTATTTTTTTAATTCACCCCACTTTAATAAAGACCCACTTAGTCTTTTATTTCCAAAGTCACTTTTTCCTTTCTAATTTTACATTGACTTTATTAAAGTCACTTTAAAATTAGACTTTAGTAACTTTATCACATAAAGTCACTTTTAAATTAGATTTGACTTTATAAAATTATAAAGTCACTTTAGGAGAAAAATTAAATTCTTTTAGACACTTTTCCCTAGGCCAAAGATCAAAGCCTTAGGGAACCACCTGTCCTTCGGTAACCAAATTTCAACACATATGTGGTGTTCATCCAATTCCATTACTGATGACTCCATCCATCTTAGATTGTTCCAACGCACGCTTACCGGCGAAGCTTCTAAATGGTATGTTGATCAGGCCGCCTCTTCCCATACCACCTTTGCGACCATTGCCCAAGCCTTTTTATCTTATTTCCAGCTCCCTCTCCGATACGACACTAGTACAAAACTCTTGACTTCTTTCCGTCAATCCTCTTCGACCCGCCTTTCCGCTCATGTCCAGGAATGGCGGAGAAGAAGGAGCCTATGTCGAGCCCCCACCTTTGAAGATCGGATTTATATGGACTGGTTCCTTCGCTCTCTCTTACCTCCCATCGGCAAAGATGTCGCATCCCAGTTCCCTCAAACTGAAGAAGCCGCCCTCCAAACAGCCTTGAAATATGACCTTATCTATGCGCAATCTGGTTATGTTTATACCATCCTTCCTGACCTCCCCAAACCCAGTGGCGCTAACACCCCGGGGGCATCTCACTCCGCCGACGGTATCATTGGAGCTCTTTCACATACCGCTGCTCAACCTCTTATGGGCTATGGTTTCTCTCTAGGAGGGGCCAGCACCTCCAGCACTTTTCCCCCTCCAGGTAGCATGTATCCAGGACAATGTTGCACGAAGCGGGGACGAAGCGGGGACGTTTTTTGGAAGCGGGGACACGGAAGTGTCATTTTCCAAAAATTTAGGAAGCGAAGCGTTTCGGAAGCGTCTAGTATATATATATATATATATATATATATATATTTTATATTTTTTTGCATTTATATTCAAAACAACAATCCCAAATACCATATTAGTTGTAGAAGACATGAAAACATGCATATTCTTACATAAATCAAGATAGATATGACATCCATGATTCCATTGTACATCAATAATTTATTATTCGAGCATCATAAATCTAGAATCTAGATTCTAGATCCTAGCAATTGCAAACATACATCAAATAATTAAGCATGAATCATGATAAAACATTTAAGCATGTTGCATACTATAAAACATAACACATTTAAGCATACTATAAAACATAAATGATAAACATAAAAGTTAAAAGTTAAAACATTTAAGCATGATAAAAATTTAAAACATTTAAGGCTTTAAGCATACTATAAATTTTAAAACATAAAACATTTAAAAATTAAGCATACTATAAAACATAAATGATAAACATAAAGCATTTAACCATATTATAAAACATAAAGCATATTATAAGTGTTAAAGTGAGCAACTGTCAACATTAGTCATGTCCAAAATTCAAATAATAATGTTTACAAAATAGGCCACCTGGCCACCACCAACACAAAAAAGTTCAAATTAACAACAAGCCTACAAGTGTAATGATAATCTATGACAAAAGCAGTAAAGTGTGCACTGTGAACACTGAAAATATCTACTCATCTCTCCTCCTTCCACCACGAACAATACGTGATGGTGCGCCTCCACGTGGTGGCAATGAAGAAGATGGTGGCTGTGGAAGCCGTGGCAATGGCACTACAGTTGCTGAAGACGAAGCCCCTGCTGTTGGTGTTGAACCATGGGACCTAGGAACCAAGGCACTAGTGGGGGGTGGCATGTCAACTCGATCTTCATCATCATGGATAAGAGCATCCTCTAATTGCTCTAATCACAACACTCCATCCTCCAAATTGCTCTCCTCTGGATGCTTGTCCCAAACAATAAGGTCTTTGTTGCTCTTTGCATCATCACAGTAATGGGACAACAATCTCAAGTTGTAATGAACATAAACCAAGCTCTCTGTCCGGTCTAAACTCAACCTGTTCCTTTTAACACTGTGGATGAAAGAATAAGAGCTCCAACACCTCTCTGCAGAAGAAGTGTTTACCACCTGTGATAGCACCCGCAATGCCAAATTCTGTAGAAGTGGAGTAGCACCGCCATGCATGTTCCACCACTCAATAGAAGAAAAACTCTCTCGATCTCTAATAGCATGCATGCTCCCAAATGGACCAGTGGAAAGTGTATAGCTGCTCAATTGTTTCCGTACCATGTGTGCCTCATCCTCATCAGGGACTAATTTATCCAGTGCAAGCATATATTTTTGTAGGACCTCTGGATCTAGGTGTGGTTTTCTCCTGCTCGCCCCCCCGGGTGTTGTTGTAGAAAGCCATGATGGACTATAATATTTAGGTGTCAATACATATGCTAATGCATGCAATGGAATATTTAGCATATCCCATCGCTTTACCACCTCTGCACGAATATATTTGTACAAGGTGGTATCTCTAGGCTCAATAATGTCTTTAATCTGCCCCAACATGTTATCCATTTGCTCATACACCTCCCCAATTATTGGCTTATCTGAATCGCCAAACTTGATCATGTAATAAATTGGTTTGGTGAATTGCAAAACATATTTAACCTGTGACCAAAAGAACATGTCAAGAATAGTGTCCTTTATTGCATTAGCACCATCTCTATCAGTGTTAATCTCCTCCCATGATTCAGCGGTGACCATATTAGTTAGAGCTTGTCTCACCTTCACTAGCCGCCTAAAGGTGAGGTAATAACTTGCAAATCTGGTTTTTGCAAGTTTAAGCAACTGCGACTTGGAGTAAGTGCCATAGAAGTAGTTTACCCTTGTATGCCCTGTGATAAATTTAATGAGATTCTTCCCTCTCTTGTAAAGCTCATTAATCCACCCACATTCTTTATGCTTCACAATATCATGCATCAAAAGGTTCAATGTGTGCACCAAGCACCCAGACCAAAATATGTGTGGATAAGTACGCTCAATAATTTTACCTGCTCCCTTACAATTTGTTGCATTATCTGTGATCACTTGAACCACTTTGCTAGGACCAACATCTCTGATTGATTGCAATAGGAGATCTGCAATGTTTTGGGAAGTTGCACTGACAGAGGAGGAATCATGACATGCAATAAACACTGAACTAGTAGCAGAAACACCAAGAACATTTATCAAATGTTGGTTTATGATATTTGTCCACCCATCTGATACAATGGATACCCCACTATCTACCCACTCATTTGTAAAACGTGTCAAAGCTGCTTGAACCTTTCCTTTTTCTCTTTCTAATAACATTGTTCTAGCTTTCTCATAGTTGGGGGACTTGTATCCTTTTGGGGCTTCATTGATGCCCTTTACCATTTCATGCCAATAGGGAGAGCGAAGCACATTGAATGGTACACCGCAAGCACAAAGAAATCGGACTATCTTTCCATCCACATCATCCCTCCCAACAACATCAAGGAAATCTGCTATAGTTTTTTTACCTCCAGAACTTGCAGAACCACCATGACCAGATGAGCTACCAAATCTAGAGTTTGCACTTGAGTCAGATTGAGTTTTTTGTTTTTTATTTTTTTGTTGTGCAGCCTCCTCTATTTGGATGTATTTTCTTCTTTGTTCAGCTGAAACCTTGGGGCAAGTTGCTATCCCCACAGCACCCTGTTTTTCATCACTGTCCATCACCCCACAAAGATGCCTCCTCACACGGGTATATGAACCGCTATATGGTTTTCCTCCATGACAACCATGAGAGCACAAAAACTTGTAGCTTCCACCACCTTTTCCCCCTTCAAGTTTGGTCACATAGTTCCACAAGGGTCTCAATGCAGCTTTCCCATCTTGTGATTCAATGTTTTCATCATCTTCTTCCTCTTCAAAGCCTTCCTCCTCATCATACATTGGGTCATTCATATGGTAACCACTTTCCTCTTCTTCTTCATGTTCCCCTCTTCTATTTCTACTCCCCCTTACCATCATCAAAACCAAGAGGGGAATGATACATAGAACCCAAAGAAACATCATCTTTGAGTATGAATATAGATGGTGGGCAACTTGCAAATAAATGTACAAGAAGAAAGAATGGGAAAGTGTAGGAGAGGGAGGAGAGAAAATACAAAAAACAATGACAAAAAAAATGAGAGAGTTTGGGGTTTGCACTTACCTCTTTAGATCTTGTAGATAGAAGCCCTTCTTTACTCCTCCAAGCTCCTCCTCCTTCACTCCTCCAAGCTTTCCTCAACTCTCTCTTCTCCAAGCTCTCTTCTCCTCTCTTTCTCTTCTCTTCTCCAAGCTCTCTTCTCCTCTCTTCTCCAAGCTCTCAAAAAACATAAGTGAGCAAATAAGATGAATAATAGAGCTTATAAGCTTTTCATTTCATCCCTAACCCTAAGCTAACCCACTAACTAACCAAGCTAACACAAAAAGTCAAAAAAAAAAATTAAAAAAAGCGCTTTTTTTAAGTGTCATAATCGGATCCGTACGCCGCGGTACGGAACCGTTCGCGATCCGTACGGATCCGTACCGGAACCGCGGCGGTTCCGTACAGCAATCCGTCGTACGAACCACGGATCCGCTGTACGGAACCGCGATTCCCTGCGTACGGATCCGACATGGCAGGAATCGCAAATTTTTTTAGGAACCGCGGTTCCGGGTACGGATCCCGTACGGTTCCGTACGGGACGCGGTTCCTGCCTTGGAGCCGGGGGGGGGGGGCATTTCCTGCAACATTGATCCAGGATACGGCATGCCTCCTCCTTTTGCCCACCCTCCTGCTTACCTCAATGTTGCCCATCCTAACCCTTATCCTTACCCGCAGCCTGGTGTCCCAGCTCCTCCAGCATTTGGACCTCTCCCTCCCTTGCCTTCTCAACCCCCACAGTTGCACTTACTACCCCCCCCCTCAGGGCAAGTCTTTGCACAGCAGGGCGCGACTAACTCTCTTCCTTCTCAAAGAAAGAGGAAAGGTAATCAATCTACCTCTGGTAATCGTGAGCCCCATCCTCCAAGTATTGATTCTAACACTGCTAACCAGCCACAGGGCTCTCAGCCCAAGCCGAACAGGCCTCTTCGCACCAGTAATCCCTATTCGTGTTGCGGTGTTTATGGTCATTACACTCACGATTGTCCCCTATTACCACAGATGCGGCATATGTGGGGGTCTCAGGCCACAGTGCAGGGACAGCATTCCTCCCCTACTGTCCCTCCCCATCCGGATACTTCTCAACCCGCTGTGTTTACCGATCCTTTCCCTCAACAAGGATTCGTGGCCACTCAACCACCTCATGACCCGGTAACCACTCAACCTTCCCCTTCTGGTTCCTCCAATTACCAGATTCTCATGATGGCCTCCGACCAACCTCTCACCGTCGACCTTAACATTCAAACTTGGTCTCGTCAGTACTCCACGCCTTCCGCTCCGTCTATCCCCAAGTCCCCATCTTCAGGTCCTACAGAGCCTCTGTCGACACCCAATGGTCCCTTGCAAATCCCTCCGCCCAAAGCTGAGGTTCATACCAAGATTCCTAAGGGCCCATTACGCCGAAATGCTGCCTCTGGTCAGGCTGCCCATTCATATAGCATAGTAGATGATCTGGCACAATCTCCTGCTGCCATTTCAACACTAGAACTCCTCCAGTCGTGTCCTTCTCAAAAGAAGGCTCTACTCTCTGCCATGGGTGCTAAAGATCCTGCTGATGACCAATTGATTGTTTTCGATGCCCGTCAGTTAGACCATCCCCCCCTTCCTGCTTCCGTTGCTTTCCAAATCCCAGTCAAGATCCGAAATGCCAACGTCGCTTGGTGTATCATTGATAAGGGGGCATCTACCTGTGTGATGTCTGCTTCGGTTTGGAAACAACTCAGATCTCCTGAGCTGGCCACTTCCACAATCACCCTTTGTGCGTGGGATGGCCATGCCTCCCAGCCCATTGGCCTATTCCGTAACTGTCCTATCACCCTTGCGGGCAAGACTTCTTGTGTCGACGTTGAAGTTATCGACGCCCCTCTTGACTATAACATTCTTTTGGGGCGTAGTTACACCTATGCCATGTCTGTCGTCCCATCCGCAGTCCACCGCAAGATGTTTTTCCCTCATAATGGAAAGATTGTCACCATCGACCAGTTAACATATCATGAACCAAAATCTCAGGCCTCCCCTGAGTCCACCATCTCTGCTGTCACAAATAAGCCAACCGCTGATTCTTTGACCAGTGTTTCCCCCGGCGTCTATAAAGATTCCTCCTTGCTTGGAACCTTTCTGGACCCTCCTCCTGTATCTGATCCTAGCTTGGCAAACGTTTGCATGATGCAATCATCTTGGGCTGACCTTAAGCAGCCCACTTTGAATAGTCAGCAACCTCAACCTCACCCACCCCAACCAGCTCCTAGCCCTTCGCCCCCGCTAGCCAGCCTTCTTCCTTCTGAACCTTCTTCTACAAATAGTCCCCCCGCGCCTCTTTACCCTCCTAGGTCGATTCCACCCGATATCAACCCCCTTGGCACCATTCCTCCTGGCCATTACCCTGTTGGTCAAATACCTTTCCTTGCTCCCCCTCCCGGAGTTTATTCCGTCCCTATCTTGGCCACCCTATCCCTCCCCAACTTGACCTTGAGTATACCCGTCTGGTACCTTGACCCTCCAGCCACTACCCTACCTAGTCAACCCAAACCATATCTTGCTTTGACCCCAGCTCAACCAATCCCCATGACTTCTCCCGCTGCAACAGCACCTCAATCACCTCAACAGGAACCACCTCCTGTTGCGAACGCTTCGGGTAAGAATGGCAAAGCTCGCAGGGGGGCATCAAAGGACAAGGTTGCCCCGACAAACCCTGGCCCTCCTCGGCCTCCAAAGCATACCATCCAGTGTGCTTTGTGTGATGTTGTCAGTCACGCCACCCATACCTGTCCTGAATTACCGCATCTCAAGACCATGGTCAATGAAACGTTTCCGGAATCCGATATCCCTGAGGTCTATGTCACCATACCGGATTCCATCCCAAAACTTAAAAACTTGCGCACCAATCACCCTTGTTCTTTGTGCGATTTCCATGGACATTATACCCACCTCTGCCCCCGCCTTGACGAGTATCGTTCCTCTTTAGCCGCCTATCGCCAATTCAAAGCCACACTTGACCATAGACCTTCTTCACTAGCACCAGACAACCTGTCTACCCCCATTAACATTTCCCATCTTGATATTGAACTGACCGAACCTTCAGCCACCATTTCTTACCTTTCATCATCACCGGAATTCCCGGCAACCGACCCATTAGTGCCTTCCCCTGATGTTTCGCCTAATCACTCATCTGCTTACTCTGTCACCCCGCATGACGTCGCGCATGTGAGCCTTTCCCATCACAATCAGGAGTTTCATATTTCTACCTCATCAGGTCAGCCTATTCCATCCACTCTTCCCATCTTCCAGTCAGATGAAGACATCATGGAAGCCATGACTGAACCTGATTTTCCGTGGGACGATATGCACCATCGTGCATATTTCCTCCCACATCAATCCCATGACCAATATGTTGTCGAATCTAAAGACTTCATTTCCGATAAGGTCGATTGGTTTAAAAACCCCATCCCTGCACCTGACGCTTTCGAAGAAGGTAATATGGCCAATATCTCTCCTACCATCAAAATAGACATTTTTGTCAAACCAGGAATCGAAGAACATATCACCATGGGCGACCAATGCACTCCGGAAGAAATTGAAGCCTACACTAAACTCTTCAAAGAATTCTGCGATATCTTCGCCAAGTCCTATTCAGAAATGCCCGGACTCGATCCCGCCATTGTCGAACACCATATCGACACATGGCCTGATGCCACTCCAGTCCGTCAAAAGTTAAGACCCATTCATCCCTCCCGACGTGAAGCCATCAAAGCCAAAATCGATAAGCTCAGGCAAGTTGGTTTCATTTATCCCATCGAATACACCACTTGGGTGTCCAACCCAGTTCCCGTCCTCAAAAAACAAGGCACCATTCGTGTCTGCACTGATTTTCGCGATTTGAACAAAGCTTGTCCCAAAGACAACTTCCCCGCACCATTTATTGACCAAATCATTGATGAGTGTGCGGGGCACGAGGTGTTATCCTTTATGGATGGCTTCTCCGGATACAACCAAATCGTTATCTGTCCTGCTGATCAACTTAAAACCGCGTTCATTAGTCCGTGGGGCACTTTTGCATACCAAGTCATGCCATTTGGCCTTAAAAATGTCGGCACCACTTTTCAACGAGCCATGTCTTACTGTTTCCATGACTTAGCTCATATTATCCTTGCCTATTTAGACGACCTTACTGCACGTTCTAAACATCGAGCGCAACACCTCCATGATCTGCGTACCATTTTCCTCCGATGTCGCAAGTATAATATTCGCCTTAACCCATTGAAATGTGTCTTCTGCGTTCCCGTCGGTCGTCTCCTAGGCTTCATAGTCTCTAAAGACGGGATAACTCTTGACCCTTTGAAGGTTCAAGCCATTCTTGAACTTCCTATTCCTTGTACCTTACGCCAGCTTCAAAGTCTCCAAGGTAAAGCTAATTTTCTTCGCCGATTCGTGCCTGACTATGCCACTACCGCACATGGCTTCTTTAGACTCCTTCGATCTAACACCCCATTTGTCTAGGATACCTACGCTCAAGAGTCTTTTGATGCCCTCAAGCATGCTCTCACATCCGCTCCCTTGATCCATCCTCCTGACTTTGACCGAGACTTCATCCTATACATCTTCGCTTCCACCTATTTGGTTGCCGGTGTCCCTATCCAGGAGGATGATAACGGTGTACATGTGATCTATTATGTCAGTAAGAACCTTGCCGATCCGCCTGTGTCCTACTCACATGAAGAAAAATTAGCGCTAGCTGTCGTGTTCTCGGTCCAAAAACTGCGTCATTATATCCTCATGCGTTCCACCAAGGTTGTGACTAATTCCAACCCCATGGCTTTCCTATTGAGTCGACGCATCCTCAATGGGAAGTACGCTCGTTGGGTCGTTATCCTCCAAGAATTTGACCTTGAATTTGTCACCCCAAAAAGTAAGAAAGGTTTAGTCCTCGCTGAACTCATTTCTGATTTACCTACCGGAACGCAAGACCCTCCAATTAATGATGCTCTTCCCAATGAACATTTATTCGCCATCAACACCGACGATCCTTGGTACGGTGACATCCTTCCTTGCGAACCCAAAAGTTCGCCCTTCATCTTGATCGTGATGCTCGACGACGTATCCGACACCAAGCCCCTCGCTACCTTCTGAATGGTGACAACCTTTATCGTCGCGGAGTAGATACTGTCCTTCGTCGTTGCCCCACACACGCTGAAGCCGAGCAAGTCCTCAACGCTTGTCATAGTGGTGCTTGTGGCGGCCACCTCTCCGACCTTGCTACCGCCCAAAATATCATGCGCGCTGGGTATTTTTGGCCTTCTCTCTTCAGCGATTGCATCGAAGCAGTCAAACACTGTTCCAATTGCCAGCATTTCGCCCCTAAGGCACGAGCTCCTCCCGCTCCCCTCCATCCCGTCGTCACAGTCGGTCCTTTCTATTAATGGGCCATCGACTTTATGGAGTGTCGACCTCCATCTGCTGGTAACCACAAATATATCATCGTGACGGTTGACTATTTCACAAAATGGGTCGAAGCCATGCCAACATTCAACAACACAGCAGCCACCGCAACCCTCTTTTTCTTTAACCACGTCATTGCTCGATTCGGAGTTCCAAAACAATTGATCTCTAACCATGGCCGACATTTTGAAGATGAGATTTGGCATGAACTATCCTCACTATTGGGTTTTGAGCACCAATATTCATCATCCTATTACCCCCAAGGTAATGGCCAAGTTGAAGCGGTCAACAAAATTCTTAAGACCATGCTTCAACGAACGGTGAATAAGCACAAAACCAATTGGCATCTTATGCTCTTCCCTTCCTTGTGGGCTTATCGTACTTCTGTTAAAACTGCCACCAGTGTCACTCCTTCCACCTTGTCTTTGGCGAGGAGGAAGTCTTACCGATCGAGTGTGAAATTCCTTCCCTTCACTTGGCCGTCGAACTTCTCCCTGATACGCAACCTCTAGAACAACGACTTATCATGCTTTAGCGTGCCTCTGAAAACTGTCGTGTTGCATTAAAAACTCTTGAAGCAGCCAAAAAGCACACCAAAGCGCAGTATGACCGAAAAGTACATCCTCGTACCTTTCATGAAGGTGACCTTGTTCTAGTATATGACCAGGCCCACAATACCCTCGGTCATGTGAAGTTTGACTCATTATGGCTAGGTCCTTACATCATTAGTAAAGATCTTGGTAAGGGGGCATATATTTTAGAGGACTTTGAAGGCCACCCCCTTCCTAATCCTCGCAATGCACTCTATCTTAAGAGATACTACCCTTAGCATTTCCCGTTCGAAATGCATGTTTTATCTTCTTTTAGATAGCCAACATCTGTTTGTTTTTCGTAATTCACTACTTCACCAGGACACATGTTTTCCATGAATTCTTACTTCCCCTCTCCTCAAAATCATATTTTCTCACTTACAACACTTTTCCTTGGGGCACTGCTTTGCCTCCATACTCATTCTTGTTCGTGTTGATCTCCGTCATGAGATACCATTTTGTACTCATGTTTTTATGGTCCCCTTTGGATCTTCCCCCATTTCATCACCATCACTATTGTTCGTCTGTTAGTTGCTCTATTATTTTCTCTCGTGCCTTAGTTGGGGATCCCTTATCACCTCACCTATGGTGGACCTCCTTCTGTCAACATCAGGTCACTTACTCCAGAAGCCCAATCAAGAGGGCAGTGTACCTTGGTCTGATCTCCTTTCAGCATGATCGCGATACGTATTAGCGATGGTCCGGTGATCGTGGTTTCCAGGTGATTCCCCGTCTGTGTGGTGTCTTGAAAAATACTCATGAGGAGGTGGCTGCAGATAGCCTGGCAGGGGGGGGGGGGGGGGGGGGGGACTGTTCTCTGAATCCACTCCATCTGTTTTACTTAGTTCTTCAACAAACTCTGGGCTCTACATGTGACCATCATCTTCATGTTGTTCTGGTGTGGCGTCTTTCTTGTCTTGCAGCCCGATGTGATAAGCACCTATGTTAAATTCATGTGGTTTCCTCTTGTTCTTCTACCACTCTATCACCAGGATGATACCATCCATATCTATGATATCCTTCAGAGCATGAGTTCTCGCTCTTCCTCCCATAGTTCTCATTCATCTCCCTCTAGTTGATCTATGAGTCCTAGACTTCCTACCCCGACTACTCCCTCCCATAGTTGTCATTGGATGTCTACCCTATACTCATGATGCCATCATTATTCTCCTTCCTCCCATTTCTTGTCTTGTGACACTATTCCGCCGGACCTCTCGTCCACACATTATATTGGCTATGCCGATGGGGCAAGTCGCTATTCCCGGAATCTCGCCTCGGCCACATGGGCCATCTTTACCCCCTTGTAGACCCTCGTTCTTTCGAATGGGGTCTGCATTGGTAATGCCACCAATAATCAAGCCGAATATGATGCAGTACATGGTCTCTTACCTGATGCCCTCTCTCATTGCATCCTCCATCTGCACGTTCGTTTAGATTCCCTGCTTCTTGTCTTACAACTCAATGGTGTCTATCGTGTGCATAACCCTATTCTTTTTAGACAATCTTTACGAGTGAAACTTTTGATACGTGACTTTCGATTCATTACTTTCAACCATGTACCTAGAAGTCAAAATCACTACGTAGATAGAATTGCAAATCATGTTCTAGACTGGAATTTATCACACACAAGACAATAACATTTCAAACCATCAACACAATGCATATACATAATATATATCATATAACATGTTTTTAGAGTCCATCTACTCTGAAACATATGACATGCCCATAGCATGTTACAAAAAACAAAACTCAAAAACTGGGGGGCACCACTTGCCCCTACATACACACTGGGGGGCACCACCTGCCCTACATCTAATCACTCTCTGGAGGATCCCGAGCCAATGGCTCCGCTCCCGCAGCTTGTAGATCACGCACAGTCTGACCAGCCATCGCCATGTGTCGCATGATACCTCGCCATTCCGAGGGTAGCCCAATACATAACTCTATGTACTGGTCGTCTAAATCCTACCAAACCCACTCCGACACACCGCTCAGCAGCCCCTCACATCTACGACGAATGTCCTCCAAAAGAGCGGCCATATCGTCATTCTGTGCCGTCCTCGATCCACTAGCACCTGTAGTTCCGGCTGCTGCAGGTCGTCCCATATATCCGGCCGGTTTCACCGGAGCTATATCTGCATTCCAAAAAGTATAAGGATCAGTACCATAAACAATATTCACAAACTTTAACATGCACATAACAGATTAGTTACTTGTCACTTACCATCAGGACCCCATACTCGACCAGGCGGAAGCGGCAAGTCCGGATCTCCCCAATAACTCATCCCACTATAGGGATAGTCGTCTATGTACAATGGCATCTGATCCCAATGGGCGAAGAACTCTGGTCGGAACACCCGTCCGACCGCCCCTCCCCCTCCTCTACACAGTAGTCATCCCCACCGACGCATCTTGGGTTCTCTCGGACCCCCATCAGGTACACGAGGTCGCATGGTCGGGTTCTTCTCAAAAAAGGAGGAGCACAATGCAATCCCATAAGCACAATCATGGTTCACTTGCTGCTTACACAGCGACAGCTGTCGTTTCAACGACACCAACATCATCTGGGCCCACCCATAGTAGGTCCCACTCAACACACTTTCTACAATCATCATCTGCCCTCCAGTGATGTGATGGAACGCCTGGTTGCCCAAGATCCGCAACACTGCTGCCGCCACTGCCCGGGTCTCCAACCTCTCTAGATCCCCCATCGATATCCGAGTCCCTTTGACTCGGACACCTGGTCGAAAATCTCGCTCTACAAACTCCATGATGTTACGCCCCCGCGGTAACACTGGCTGTCTATTCCCCACCATCCCTAATGGTGGGAGACCAGTCAGGAAATACAAATCCTGGACTGTCCACTCAATCATGTGCCCCTGCACTGTAAAAACCTCATGGTCCGGATCCCAATAACTGATAATCTGGGCCAACAAGGGCTCCCCAGCCCTCATCAAAGGGTTCTCCAAAAATTTCAGAACCCCAAACCTGGCCAATGCACGACGAACACCCTGATCCGCTTGGATTTCCGTCCGTAATGTACCTAGGTCTCTCTCTCTCTCCACTTGATCCGTATATCTGCCATATCTACACAAAACTATCATCTTTGTCAGTCTACAGATAAGTAAAACTGCATTCAATTACACAAAAACTGAATCTCAGCCCACAACAACACTAAACCCACCTCCATCTGACAGGTCGCACTTTTTGGCCAAATCCTGGGACAGGTCGCACTTTTCAGGCCCAAACCTGCGTCCCAGGTCGCAGTTTTTGCCCCAAAAGTGCGCCCCGGCCGTAATGATGAGGTAGGGGCTGTTACTGAGATTTGGGATCCTAATCTGAACTTTTAATCCATCAAAAACAAAGAGTAGGATTAGGCCTCTTACCTGCAACTGACGGATCTCGATTCCAACGGTCGGTTTGTCCGCTACGATCGCCGCAAGATTTAGGGTCTTCTCTCCTCTCCACATTCACAACAGCGACACAAGCAAATCAATGAATTTGGAGGGAAAATGCATTATTAGAAGAAAAACCCATGCTTTTTCTTTCGCGTGCTGCGACCAAACTGTAGCCCCATTTGACACACCATCTGCACCATTGGAAAGCTCTCACCGAACACTCAAATGGGTATCTGTTAATTTTTCATGTTTTCATACTTTACCAGGACACATTTTGTCCACGAAGGGTCTATTCACCTCTCCTCCAAATCGAATTTCCTCACTTACAACACTCGTACTTGGGGCACCACTTTGCCTCCTTACTTGTCCTTGTTCATGTTGATTTTCGTCATGAGATACCCTATTGTACTCATGTTTTTATGGTCCCCCATTGGATCTTTACTGTGTGGCAGCACCATCAAGTCGCCCTTGTTTAGAGCATCCGAGTTGAGTCATCATCGCAGTCATGGAGTCTATCTCGAGTTCCTTTGTATCCCGCTATAGTCCTCCATCCTTCATTGCTTGGTCCCTTTCTCGTGTTGCACATTATGGAATTCAGTACCATTGTCCCCTATCCCTCATGATATTGTGTCAGTCGCTGCCAAGCCATTCATGCCCTTTATGCTCTAACAAGGGCAGTCATCCATCCGCTACTCAGTATCACCCATTTCATCATCATCATTAGTGTCCGTCTGTTAGTCGCTCTACTATTTTCTCTCATGCCTTAGTTGGGGATCCCTTATTGCCTCACCTATGGCAAACCTCCTTCTGTCGACATTAGCTCATTTACTCCAGAAGCCAGGTCCCCTCCGACATTCCCAGGTTCGAAGGTCTGAAATAGCTGGATATGCAGGAATATATAAAACGACAACGGTCGCAAAAGAAAACCCGTGTGGAGTCGTCAATTGTTAGTATGAATCTTTCGTCGGAAAAAGACCACTTTAGCTATGCATAACAAATAGCCCTAACATCGATTATCGCTGCCATTATCTTTAAATCTGCAGTTAGGTGATCCAAATAAAGCTGCACAAATCCAGATCTAAGCATAAAAGACATTAAGCAGTGAAAATAAAATGTCACTCCATGGATCCAACAGACAAGAAGAGAACGATGTATTTGACAGAATTTTTTATATTAAAAGGGGGCACCTGAGAGGAAAACAAGAAAAGTGTTTCTGATTCTCCTCAATGGGATGGGTTCTTGAAAGTCCTCAGCATTTCAGATCTAAAATTTCTCTCTTGTTGGTGTAGAAAACCCAGACAAACATAGAACTCAAAGGGAGCTCACAAGGCAAAAATGGAGAATGTGACCAAAAGTATAGATCTAGAGTGATCTAATGCAATGAAAGGTGACTAATGAATGGGGAAAACCCTTCTATTTATAGCAAAATATTAGGGCGGTCTAGAACTTGGTGCATGAATAAAATATTATTAATCAAATTCTAGAACCACCCTTTAGAAATATTTTATTATATTTGTTGGAGGGAAACGGATTTTTGACTCGGGTCAATTCCTTTATTTATAAATAATAAATAAATAAATGATTTATTTATTATTTTAAGGAAATGGTGGAAATATAATTAAATAAATAATTATTTATTTAATTATTTATAAATGATTTAGTCAAATTTAACTAGGAATATTATTTAAATAAGAATTTAAATAACTTATTCCTAGGAAATAATCAAATAAATAAGGATTTATTTAATTGATTTCATTGTTTTGGGTTAAATATGACTAGGAAATATAAACAAATATAGATTTGTTTATTATTTTCTTTTGGGGTTTCCTGTTTAGACCATAAACAACTTAATAAAGGTGTTTTACTAAATTACTTCACATAGTGAAAGCAATTTTACTTAGGGTAAAATTGGTCTTACATGGTGTACTTGGGTTCATCTAATAATAATAGGTTAGATGACCAAAAAAATGGTGTAACAGATGAGATTCTTTTGCGACCGTTGTCGTTTTATATATTCCTGCATATTCAGCGATTTCAGACACTAGGGTTTCTCTTCAGTTTTATGTTTTTCCTATTTTTATGGTGCTTTTCCCCTCTAAAACCCTCAAACATTAAAATTTTTAACTTCCATGTGTTTCTGGCCCTATTGTGCAGGTGACAGACATCAGCCGCAACTGAGATGACAACTTTTTCTGAAATCTGTCGCCGAGAGACCCGGATCTGCAGGTCGCACTTATCGGCCCAAAAACTGCGACCTGGACTGGACGGCGCACTTTTCTGCCCCAAACCTGCGACCTGGCCTGAAAACAGGTCAGAACCTGCGACCTGCACTTTTTTCTGCAATTTTCCAGCAACTTTTATGGGTCTGTCTAAAGCTTCTGTCAGGGTTTTCCAGCCTCCGTCTCTGCTCGTTTAGACCTGTTTCATTCAAATAAGTGGGAATCTTGCCCCCTAAGGCTTTAGTACCCTCCACTTTTTGTGGACGAGTTTTAGATGTTTCAGACGTCTGCATTTTCAGAGTTTCAGCCTTCTTCTTTTCAGATCTGATACCTCATTTTCAGATCCCTCCAGATCAGTCTTCTCCCTTTCAAATCACCTCCTATAGTTTTGTTTGGGTTCACCTCCAGGGCCACCTCCTTGTCCCTTCTACCTCTAGGTGATTCTTACCTTTGTAGCAGCAACCTTGCCTCTGCCTCTTTGTTGTTTCCTGCTCCTCTTTTCAGCAGATTTCTCCTTTAGATCCCTGTCCCTCCCGACCTTAGATCTATTGGCCTCTTTTCAACGTGTTTTGATTAGATTTTTCCCTCTTCTAGACTAGTTTTGAGAGACCCGCCTTCTTGGGTTAGATTGATGCATTATTAGCTGTTAATTTTCTATTATTTCAGTCTTATTTACTGTTCTCTGTAGATTTATTTTCAGTTACACAGCACACTTTTTCTTTTACTCTCAAAACGTCTAGATTTAAAAATTAAAATTAACACATGCCACACACTGACCCTAAGTGAAGAAGAGTCTGGTTAACACCGCCTGGCAAAGACTTTAAAATCAATTGACACTACACCTCTCTGCCTTTGTTTCGACATTGACCTCACTTGATTTTGCAACTCCCTGCCCTTGTCGGTTTTTCTTCTTCCCATCATCATTGCGCCTCCAAGGCGTTTATCCCGGAGACTTCTTGGCCTTCACCCTCAGTTTCCGGTTGGTCGACTTCCTCCTTCCCGTCGTCATCGAGTAAGTCCTCCCCCAAGTCCGCACTGCAACTCTTCTTCTGATTGTTCGAGTTCTCCCCCTACCCCTGGTTCTCCCCCTGTTACCTTCACCATAGCTAGTTCAGGGCCTAGCGCTAGCGACAACCCCAGTTCTACTGCTGGGTCCATTTCCAGTGGAACCACTACGGGAGCTACCTCGACTGTCCCTTTGCTCCCTTATATGGTCGGTCTCAGTCTCCCCGATTTCAATCAGTTGATCAATGATCCTATACGCCACGATGTTAGTTGGCCTGTTATGCCAACCAAGCTCCCCTCCGACATTCCCCAGTTCGAAGGCCTTGCTAGTGAAGATCCCTCCAACCATATCCGATCTTTCCATATGTGGTGTTCATCTAATTCCATTACTGATGACTCCATCCGTCTTAGATTGTTCCAACGCACGCTTACCGGCGAAGCTTCTAAATGGTATGTTGATCAGGCCGCCTCTTCCCATACCACCTTTGCGACCATTGCCCAAGCCTTTTTATCTTATTTCCAGCTCCCTCTCCGATACGACACTAGTACAGAACTCTTGACTTCTTTCCGTCAATCCTCTTCGACCCGCCTTTCCGCTCATGTCCAGGAATGGCGGAGAAGAAGGAGCTTATGTAGAGCTCCCACCTTTGAAGATTGGGTTTATATGGACTTGTTCCTTCACTCTCTCTTACCTCCCATCGGCAAAGATGTCGCATCCCAGTTCCCTCAAACCGAAGAAGCCGCCCTCCAAACAGCCTTGAAATATGACCTTATTTATGCTCAATCTGGTTATGTTTATACCGTCCTTCCTGACCTCCCCAAACCCGGTGGCGCTAACACCCCGGGGGCATCTCACTCTGCTGATGATATCGTTGGAGCTCTTTCACATACCGCTGCTCAACCTCTTATGGGCTATGGTTTCCCTCCAGGAGGGGCCAGCACCTCCAGCACTTTTCCCCCTCCAGGTAGCATGTACCCAGGATACGGCATGCCTCCTCCTTTTGCCCACCCTCTTGCTTACCTCAATGTTGCCCATCCTAACCCTTACCCTTACCCGTAGCCTGGTGTCCCAGCTCCTCCAGCATTTGGACCTATCCCTCCCTTGCCTTCTCAACCCCCGCAGCCGCACTTACTACCCCCTCCAGGGCAAGTCTTTGTGCAGCAAGGCGCGACTAACTCTCTACCTTCTCAAAGAAAGAGGAAAGGCAATCAATCTGCCTCTGGTAATCGTGGACCCCATCCTCCAAGTATTGATTCTAATACTGCTAACCAGCCACAGGGCTCTCAGCCCAAGCCGGACAGGCCTCTTCGCACCAACAAGCCCTGTTCGTGTTGTGGTGTTTATGGTCATTACACTCACGATTGTCCCCTATTATCACAGATGCGGCAGATGTGGGAGTCTCAGGCCACAGTGCGGGGACATCATTCCTCCCCTACTATCCCTCCCCATCCGGATACTTCTCAACCCGCTGTGTTTACCGATCCTCTCCCTCAACAAGGATTCGTGGCCACTCAACCACCTCATGCGCCGGTAACCACTCAACCTTCCCCTTCTGGTTCCTCCGATTACCAGATTCTCATGATGAACTCTGATCAACCTTTACCTGTCGACCTTAACCTTCAAACTCGGTCTCGTCAGTACCCCAAGCCTCCCGCTCTGTCTATCCCCGCGTCACCTTCTTCAGGTTCTATAGAGCCTCTTTCGACATCTAATGGTCCCTTGCATATCCCTCAGCCCAAAGTTGAGGTTCATACCAAGATTCCTAAGGGCCCATTACGTCGAAACGCTGCTTCTGGTCGAGCTGCTCATTCGTATAGCATAGTAGATGATTTGGCGCAGTCCCCTACTGCCATTTCAACACTGGAACTCCTCCAGTCATGTCCTTCTCAAAAGAAGGCTCTACTATCCGCCATGGGCGCTGTAGATCTTGTTGCTGACCAATTGATTATTTTTTACGCCCGTCAATCAGAACATCCTCCCCTACCTGCTTCCGTAGTTTTCCAAATCCCAGTCAAAATCCGGAACGCTCACGTTTCTCGGTGTATTATTGATGAGGGGGCATCCACCTGTGTGATGTTTGCTTCGGTTTGGAAACAACTCGGATCTCCTGAGCTGGCCCCCTTCCACAATCACCCTTCGTGCATGGGAAGGCCATGCCTCCCAGCCCATTGGCCTATTCCGTAATTGTCCTATCACTCTTGCAAGCAAGACTGTTTGCGTTGACGTTGAAGTCATCGACGCCCCTCTTGATTATAACATTCTTTTGGGACGTAGCTACACCTATGCCATGTCTGTTGTCCCATCCGCGGTCCACCGCAAGATGTTTTTCCCTCATAATGGAAAGATAGTCACCATTGACCAGTTGACATATCATGAGCCAAAATCTCAGACCTCCCCTGAGTCGACCATCTCTTCTATAGCCAATAAGCAAACTGTCGATTCTTTTACCAATGTCTCCCCCAGCGTCTACAAAGATTCCTCCTTGCTTGGAACTTTCCCTGGTATTCCTCCTCCTCTTGTCTCTGATCCCATCTTAGCGAATGTTTGCATGATGCAATCGCCTCGGGCTAACCTTAAACGGCCCGCTTCAGCTAGTCAGCAACCTCAACCTCAACCTCGCCCGCCGCAACCTGCTCCTAGCCCTTCACCTCAGCCAGCCAAACCTCTTCCTTCTGGCCCTTCTCCTACAGCTGGTATTCATGAGCCTCTTTATCCTCCTGGAACGGTTCCTCCAAGCCTTAGCCATTTAGGAGTTGTCCCACCTGGCCATTACCCCTCTGGTCAGATACCGTTCCTAGCTCCCCCACCAGGAGTGTACACGGCAACTGTCATGGCCACCCTCTCTCTTCCTAACCTGACCCTTGGGATTCCCGTCTGGTACCTTGATCCTCTAGCTGCAACCCTGCCTGTTCAACCCAAACCTTATCTTCCTTTAACCCCGGTTCAACCAATCCCCATGACTTCTCCAGCTGCAACAGTGCCTTAGTCACCTCAACAGGAACCACCTCCTGTTGCGACCGCTTCGCGTAAGAAGGGCAAAGCTTGCAAGGGGGCATCAAAGGACAAGGCTGCCCCGACAAACCCTGCCCCTCCTCGGCCTCCAAAGCATACCATCCAGTGTTCCTTGTGTGATGTTGTCGGTCACGCCACCCATACCTATCCTGAATTGCCTCATCTCAAGCCCATGGTTAATGTCGCGTTCCCCGAGTCCACGGCCCTGGAAGCCTTTGTTCCTTCCGCGACCGCGGCCAAAAACCCCAAGACTATTCACACCAACCACCCCTGTGCTTTGTGTGATCTCCATGGCCATTACACCCACCTTTGTCCCCGCCTCGAGGACTTCCGCACCTCTCTAGCCGCGGTCCGCCAATTTGAGGCCAAGCACAACGAGTCCACCTCTTCCCTATTTGCGTGTTTTACTTCGGCAGAACTACCAGACACGACTGCTCCCATTGAAATTCCCCCTCCTGATGTCGAGATGACTGAGCCTTCGTCCACCATTTTCTACCTATCATCATCCATGAGACCCTCGAGGAACATTCCCTTTGAATCCTCCCCTGTTGTTTCGCTTGACTTTCCTTCCGCGATCACCCTGGGCTCAACATCGGTAGATCCTTTATCTGCTTACTCTTCTGTCACTCCTTCTGACGAGGCGCATGTGAACCTCTCTTCTCATGATTATGAGTCAGGTAGCTTCGCCGCGTCAGGTAGTCTTTTTTCCACCAGTCACCCCATCTTCTATCACGATGACGACATTATGGAAGAAATCCCCACCCCTGACTTTATCTATTCTCCCTTACATCGCACCCATGCTTTTGAACCACATCCACCTTGTGGCCATTACATTGAAACCCAATATTTGGGTAAGGGGGCACCCATATTTGAGAGTCCAGGCGAAGCAATTCTCCACAACTACTCCTAGTGTATCTAGTCGTGTCGACTTTAGCACCATTATTCTTCCACATTTAGACAAACCTCTAGAGTCCCATATCACTTCAGATCACTCTAGGGACGATACCCCTTATTGTTCCTTCATCTTACATCAGCAACCCGGTCTCTTAGACATTGTTGTTGACCAACCTATGGGTTTGCTAGAAGAGCATGAGTTCACTATCTCCAAATCCTCTCTTTGCGACAGTGACACCAGGTATGACAACCCGAAAACTTGAAGTCCATTTGATTCATATACGCAGTACTAAAAGAGATTGGTAATCCTCCATTTCCTTTCTCATACTGCATAACCATAACGAAAACAAATGGCGCACCACATCATTAAAATGTGTTTAGATTTCCCTTTTTCTAAATACATTTTGGCATGACCACAACATGCTTGGGGGCACCTATGCCCCTCAACCATATAAATCCCAGATCTCAGCCAAAAACAGCACTGAAACCCCCTTTCTCTGACAGGTCGCACTTTTCAGGTGATTTCCTGGGACAAGTCACAGTTTTATGCCCAGTACCTGCTACCCAGGTCGCAGAACAGACCCCAAAAAGTGCGACCTAGCCTGTTCATGAGCTCCGGGTACCCGTTAGTTTTTAGTACCTTGATACTTCACTAGGACACATTTTGCCCAAGAAGGGTCTCTTCACCTCTCCTCAAAATTGGATTTCCTCACTTACAACACTTGTACTTGAGGCACCATTTTGCCTCCTTACTTGTCCTTGTTCGTGTTGATTTTCGTCATGAGATACCTCCTTGAACTCATGTTTTTATGGTCCCCCATTGGAACTTTACTGTGTGGCAGCACCATCGAGTCGCCCTTGTTTAGAGCATCCGAGTTGAGTCCTCATCACATTCATAGAATCTATCTCGAGTCCCTTTGTATCTTGCCTTAGTCCTCCATCCTTCATTGCTTAGTCCCTCTCTCTTGTTGCACATTATGGCCTTCCGCCCCACTGTCCCCTATCCCTCATGATATTGTCTCAGTCGCTTCCAAGTCATCCATGCCCTTTATACTCTAACAAGGGAAGTCGTCCATTCGCTACTCAGTCCCCCCCATTTCATCATCATCATTAGTGTCAGTCTGTCCATCACTCTACTATTTTCTCTTGTGCCTTAGTTGAGGATCCCCTATTCCCTCACCTATGGCGGACCTCCTTCTGTCGACATCAGCTCATTCATTCCAGAAGACAGGTCTAGAGGGCAGTGTACCTTGGTTCCAGCTTCCACACTTGTTCGCATGATCGAGATCCGTATACTTGATGGTCCAGTGATGCAGCAGCAGCTATTGGTGATTCCCGAGTGTGTGTGAGATGTCTCAACCCTCATTAGGGGGTGGCCCTGCAGGTAGCCCCCCACATGCCCGGATGACCTCTTCATCGCAGCCTTCGATACAGCTCCATATATTTGATGATGTTGGCCATAGCCACTTGCAGCACCTCTTTGATTTGCATGTATCAGTCAGATTTTGTGAGCCCTTCCCCGTGTATAGGGGGCATTTGGATTGTATTTGTATCTCATGTATTCAGATATTATTGTATAAGTCCTGGTTGTTATCCCAGGCACAGCATGTATGTGGGATTCCTCATTATATATTTTATCTGGCTCATGTTTAGGCCAGCATGTACTTTACAGTTCAGTTCCTTGTTTACTGGACGCATTATTCTTTTGTACTTTGTCTCGGCATGCATAGGTATGCCTCCCCCGCTGCATTTAGCACAGGTACCATCTCATAAAAAGAGACTTGTTGCACCTAAACTAGCCATGGTGAAGGTAACAGGGGGAGAACCCGAACAATCAAAATAAGAGTCGGAGTGCGGACTCGGCGGAGGACTTACTCGATGACGACGGGAAGGAGGAAGTCGACCAACCGGAAACTAAGGGTGAAGGCCAAGAAGTCTCCGGGATAAACGCCCTGGAGGCGCAATGACAACGGGAAGAAGAAAAACTGACAAGGGTAGGGAAGTACAAAATCAAGTGAGGTCAATGTTGAAACAAGGGCAGAGAGGTGCAGTGTCAATTGATTTTAAAGTCTTTGCCACGCGGTGTTAACGAGGCTCTTCTTCACTTAGGGTCAGTGTGTGGCATGTGTTAATTTTAATTTTTAAACCCAGACGTTTTGAGAGTAAAAGAAAAAGTGTGTTGTGTAACTGAAAATAAATCTACAGAGAACAGTAAATAAAACTGAAATAACAGAAAATTAACAGCTAACAATGCATCAATCTAACCCAAGAAGGCGGGTCTCTCAAAACTAGTCTAGAGAGGGAAAAATCTAATCAAAACACGCTGAAAAGAGTCCAATAGATCTAAGGTCGGGAGGGACAGGGATCTAAAGGAGAAATCTGCTGAAAAGAGGTGTAGAAAACAGCAAAGAGGCAGAGGCAAGGTTGTTGCTACAAAGGTAAGAATCAGCTAGAGGTAGAAGGGACAAGGAGGTGGCCCTGGAGGTGAACCCAAACAAAACTATATGAGGTGATTTGCAAGGGAGAAGAGCTGATCTGGAGGGATCTGAAAATGAGTTATCAGATCTGAAAAGAAGAAGGCTGAAACTCTGAAAATGCAGACGTTTGAAACAGCTAAAACTCACCCACAAAAAGTGGAGGGTACTAAAGCCCTAAGGGGCAAGATTCCCACTTAGTTGAGTGAAACAGATCAGAAACAGGTCTAAACGGGCAGAGACGGAGGCTAGAAAACCCTGACAGAAGCTTCAGACAAACCCAGAAAAGTTGCTAGAAAATTGCAAAAAAGAGTGCAGGTCGCAGGTTCTGACCTATTTTCAATCCAGGTCACAGGTTTGGGGAAGAAAAGTGCGCCCTCCAGTCCAAGTCGCAATTTTTGGGCCGATAAGTGCAACCTGCAGATCCGGATCTCTCGGCGGCAGATTTCAGAAAAAGTTGTCGTCTCAGCTGCGGCTGATGTCTGTCACCTGCGCAATAGGGCCAGAAACACACGGAAGTTAAAAATTTTAATGTTTGAGGGTTTTAGAGGTGAAAAGCACCATAAAAATAGGAATGACATATCATGAACCAAAATCTCAGACCTCCCCTGAGTCCACCATCTCTATTGTCACCAATAAGCAAATTGTTGATTCTTTGACCAGCGTTTCCCCTGGCGTCTACAAAGACTCCTCCTTGCTTGGAACCTTCCTGGGTCCTCCCCCTCCTCCTGCTCTGATCCCAGCTTAGCGAATGTTTGCATGATGCACTCGTCTCAGGCTGACCTTTCACAGCCTGCTTTGGCTAGCCAGCAACCTCAATCTCGCCCGCCGCAACCTACTCCTAGCCCTTCGCCTCAGCTGACCGAACCTCTTCCGTCTGGACCTTCCAATCCACCTAGCACTCCAGAACCTCCCTACCCTCCTGAGTCGGTTCCCCCAGGTCTCCACCATATGGGAGCCGTCCCTCCTGGCCATTACCCCGCCGGTCAGATACCTTTCCTTGCTCCCCCTCCCGGAGTTTATTCGATTCCCATCATGGCCACACTTTCCCTCCCTAATTTGACCTTGGGAATACCGGTATGGTATCTTACTCCTCCAGCCGAGACCCCACACGGCCACCCCAAACCATACCTTGCTGTGACATCGGTTCAACCGATTCCCTTCGCTCCTTCCATTGCTACGGTGCCCCTAGCCCCTCCGCAAGACCATCCTCATGCTGTGACAGCTACAGGAAAGAAAAGAAAAGCTTGCAAGGGGGCATCCAAAGACAAGGCCACTGCACCCGACCCTACCCCTCCTCCACCCACCAAGCCTTGTGCCTTGTGTGATGGTGTCGGTCATGCCACCCATACTTGTCCTGAGTTGCCCCGTATCCAACCCAAGGTCACTCTATGCATCCAATAGACAAGACATAATGTGCAACACGAGAGAGGGACCAAGCAATGAAGGATGGAGGACTATAGCAGGATACAAAGGAACTCGAGATAGAGTCCATGACTGCGATGATGACTCAACTCGGATGCTCTAAACAAGGGCGACTCGATGGTGCTGCCACATAGTAAAGGTCCAATGGGGGACCATAAAAACATAAGTACAATAGGGTATCTCATGACGAAAATCAACACGAACAAGGACAAGTAAGGAGGCAAAGTGGTGCCCCAAGTACGAGTGTTGTAAGTGAGGAAATTCGATTTGGAGGAGAGGTGAATAGACCCTTCGTGGACAAAATGTGTCCTGGTGAAGTATGAAAACATGAAAAACTAACAGATACCCATTTGAGTGCTCGATGAGAGCTTTCCAACGGTGCAGACGGTGTGTCAAACGGGGCTACGGTTTGGTCGCAGCGGGCAAAAGAAAAAGCAGGGGTTTTTCTTCTAATAAGGCATTTTCCCTCCAAATTCATTCATTTGTTTGTGTAGCTGTGGTGAATGTGGAGAGGAGAGAAGGCCCTAAATCTTGCGGCGATCGTAGCGGACAAACCGACCGTTGGAATGAAGATCCGTCAGGTGCAGGTAAGAGGCCTAATCCTACTCTTTGTTTTTGATGGATTAAAAGTTCAGATTAGGATCCCAAATCTCAAAAACAACCGCTACCTCATCATTACGGCCGAGGCGCACTTTTTGGGGCAAAAATTGCGACCTGGGATGCAGGTTTGGGCCTGAAAAGTGTGACTTGTCCCAGGATTTGGCCAAAAAGCGCGACCTGTCAGATGGAGGTGGGTTTAGCGCTGTTGTGGGCTGAGATTCAGTTTTTGTGTAATTGAATGCAGTTTTACTTATCTGTTGTTTTATATATTCCTACATATCCAGCTATTTCAGACCCTAGGGTTTCTCTTCAGTTTTTTGTTTTTCCTATTTTTATGGTGTTTTTCACCTCTAAAACCCTCAAACATTCAAATTTTTAACTTTCGTGTGTTTCTGGCCCTATTGCGCAAGTGACATCCATCAGCCGCAGCTGAGACGACAACTTTTTCTGAAATCTGCCGACGAGAGACCTGGTTCTGCATGTCGCACTTATCGACCCAAAAACTGCGACCTGGACTGGAGGGCGCACTTTTCTGCCCCAAAAATGCGACCTCGACTGAAATCAGCTCAGAACCTGCGACCTGCCCTTTTTTTTGCACTTTTCCAGCAATTTTTCTGGGTTTGTCTGAAACTTCTGTCAGGGTTTTCCAGCCTCTGTCTCTGCCCGTTTAGACCTGTTTCTGATCTGTTTCACTCATCTAAGTGGGAATCTTGCCCCTTAGGGCTTTAGTACCCTCCACTTTTTGTGGGCGAGTTTTAGCTGTTTCAGACGTCTGAATTTTCAGAGTTTCAGCCGCCTTCTTTTCAGATCTGATACCTCATTTTCAGATCCCTCTAGATCAGCTCTTATCCCTTTCAAATCACCTCATATAGTTTTGTTTAGGTTTACCTCTAGGGTCACATCCTTGTCCCTCCTGCCTTTAGCTGATTTCCCCCTTTTGTTACAGCAACCTTGCCTCTGCCTCTTTGTTGTTTTCTGCACCTCTTTTCAGCAGATTTCCCCTTTAGATCCCTTTCCCTCCCGACCTTAGATCTATTGGCCTCTTTTTAGTGTGTTTTGATTTGATTTTTTCCCTCTTTTAGACTAGTTTTGAGAGACTCGCCTTCTTGGGTTAGATCGATGCATTGTTAGCTGTTAATTTTCTGTTATTTCAGTCTTATATACTGTTCTCTACAGATTCATTTTCAGTTACGCAGCACACTTTTTCTTTTACTCTCAAAACGTCTGGGTTTAAAAATTAAAATTAACACACGCCACACACTGACCCTAAGTGAAGAAGAGCCTGGTTAACACCGCCTGGCAAAGACTTTAAAATCAATTCACACTGAACCGCGCTGCCCTTGTTTCGACATTGACCTCACTTGATTTTGCACCTCCCTGCCCTTGTCGATTTTTCTTCTTCCCGTCATCATTGCGCCTCCAAGGCGTTTATCCCGAAGACTTCTTGGCCTTCACCCTCAGTTTCCGGTTGGTCAACTTCCTCCTTCCCGTTGTCATCGAGTAAGTCCTCCCCCGAGTCCGCACTCTGACTCTTCTTCTGATTGTTCGGATTCTCCCCCTACTCCTGGTTCTCCCCCTGTTACCTTCACCATGTCTAGTTCAGGGCCTAGCGCTAGCAGCAACCCCAGTTCTACTGTTGGGTCTGTTTCCAGTGGAACCACTACGAGAACTACCTCGACTATCCCTTTGCTCCCTTATATGGCAGGTCTCAGTCTCCCCGATTTCAATCAGTTGATCAATGATCCTATCCGCCACGATGTTAGTTGGCCTGCTATGCCAGCCAAGCTCCCCTTCGACATTCCCAAGTTCGAAGGCCTTGCTAGTGAAGATCCCTCCAACCATATCCGATCTTTCCATATGTGGTGTTCATCCAATTCCATTACTGATGACTCCATCCGTCTTAGATTGTTCCAACGCACGCTTACCGGCGAAGCTTCTAAATGGTATGTTGATCAGGCTGCCTCTTCCCATACCATCTTTGCGACCATTGCCCAAGCCTTTTTATCTTATTTCCAACTCCCTCTCCGATACGACACTGGTATAGAACTCTTGACTTCTTTCCGTCAATCCTCTTCGACCCGACTTTCTGCTCATGTCCAGGAATGGCGGAGAAGGAGCATATGTCGAGCCCCCACCTTTGAAGATCGGGTTTATATGGACTGGTTCCTTCGCTCTCTCTTACCTCCCATCGGCAAAGATGTCGCATCCCAGTTCCCTCAAACCGAAGAAGCCACCCTCCAAACAGCTTTGAAATATGACCTTATCTATGCTCAATCTGGTTATGTTTATACCGTCCTTCCTGAACTCCCCAAGCCCGGTGGCGCTAACGCCTCGGGGGCATCTCACTCTGCCGACAGTATCGTTGGA
The DNA here is from genome assembly GCA_034641835.2 of Pinus albicaulis. Classification (NCBI taxonomy): domain Eukaryota; kingdom Viridiplantae; phylum Streptophyta; class Pinopsida; order Pinales; family Pinaceae; genus Pinus; species Pinus albicaulis. The sequence goes on from CM076569.1 coordinate 203,060,186, forward strand.
ACTCTTTCACATACCTCTGCTCAACCTCTTATGGGGTATGGTTTCCCTCCAGGAGGGGCCAGCACCTCCAGCACTTTTCCCCCTCCAGGTAGCATGTATCCAGGATATGGCATGCCTCCTCCTTTTGACCACACTCCTGATTACCTCAATGTTGCCCATCCTAACCCTTATCCTCACCCACAGCCTAGTGTCCCAGCTCCTCCAACATTTGGACCTCTCACTCCCTTGCCTCCTCCAACCCCGCAGTCGCACTTACTTCCCCCTCCAGGGCAAGTATTTGCGTAGCAGGGCGCGACTAATTCTCTTCCTTCTCAAAGAAAGAGGAAAGGCAATCAATCTACCTCTGGTAATCGTGCATCCAATCCTTCCAGTATTGATTCTAACACTGCCAACCAGCGACAGGGTTCTCAGCCCAAGCCGGACAGGCCGCTTCGCACCAATAAGCCCTCTTCGTGTTGCGGTGTTTATGGTCATTACACGCATGATTGTCCCCTATTACCACAAATGCGGCAGATGTGGGAGTCTCAGGCCACCATGCGGGGACAACATTCCTCCCCTACTGTCCCTCCCAATATGGCTACTTCTCAACCCGCTATGTTTACCGATCCTTTTCCTCAAGAAGGATTTGTGGCTACGCAACCACCTCATGCCCCGGTAACCACTCAACCTTCCCCTTCTCGTTCCTCTGATTACCAGATTCTCATGATGGCCTCTGACCAACCTCTCACCGTCGACCTTAACCTTCAAACTCGGTCTCGTCAGTACTCCACACCTCCCGCTCCATCTATCACCGAGTCCCCATGTTCAGGTCCCACAGAGCCTCTGTCGACACCCAATGGTCCCTTACAAATCCCTCCACCCAAAGCGGAGGTTCATACCAAGATTCCTAAGGGCCCATTACGCCGAAATGCTACCTCTGGTCGGGCTGCCCATTCATATAGCATAGTAGATGATCTGGCACAATCTCCTGCTGCCATTTCAACACTGGAACTTCTCCAGTCGTGTCCTTCTCAAAAGAAGGCTCTACTATCTGCCGTGGGTGTTGTAGATCCTGCTGATGACCAATTGATTGTTTTCAATGTCCGTCAATCAGACCATCCTCCCCTTCCTGCTTCTGTTGCTTTCCAAATCCCAGTCAAAATCCGAAATGCCAACGTCGCTCGGTGTATTATTGATGAGGGGGCATCTATCTGGGTGATGTCTGCTTCGGTTTGGAAACAACTCAGATCTCCTGAGCTGGCCCCTTCCACAATCACCCTTCGTGCGTGGGATGGCCATGCCTCCCAGCCCATTAGCCTATTCTGTAATTGTCCTATCACCCTTGCGGGCAAGACTGTTTGTGTCGACGTTGAAGTTATCGACGCCCCTCTTGACTATAACATTCTTTTTGGGCGTAGTTACACCCATGCCATGTCTGTCGTCCCATCCGCAGTCCATCGCAAGATGTTTTTCCCTCAAAATGGAAAGATTGTCACCATCGACCAGTTGACATATCATGAACCAAAATCTCAGACCTCCCCTGAGTCCACCATCTCTGCTGTCACCAATAAGCAAACTATTGATTCTTTGACCAGTGTTTCCCCTGGCGTCTACAAAAACTCCTCCTTGCTTGGAACCTTTCTTGACCCCCCACCTGTATCTGATCCTAGCTTGGCGAACGTTTGCATGATGCAATCATCTTGGGATTACCTTAAGCAGCCCACTTTGGCTAGTCAACAACCTCAACCTCACCCACCCCCACCAGCTCCTAGCCCTTTGCCCCCGCTAGCCAACCTTCTTCCTTCTGAATCTCCTTCTACAAATAGTCCCCACGCGCCTCTCTACCCTCCTGGGTCGATTCCGCCCGATATCAACCCCCTTGGCACCATTCCTTCTGGCCATTACCCTGTTGGTCAGATACATTTCCTTGCTCCCCCTCCCGGAGTTTATTCCGTCCCTATCTTGGCCACCCTATCCCTCCCCAACTTGACCTTGGGTATACCCGTCTAGTACCTTGACCCTCGAGCCACTACCCTGCCTTGTCAACCCAAACCATATCTTGCTTTGACCCCGGTTCAACCAATCCCCATGACTTGTCCCGCTGCAACAGTACCTCAGTCACCTCATCAGGAACCACCTCCTGTTGCGACCGCTTCGGGTAAGAATAGCAAAGCTCGCAGGGGGGCATCAAAAGACAAGGCTGCCCCGACAAACTCTGCCCCTCCTCGGCCTCCAAAGCATACCATCCAGTGTGCTTTGTGTGATGTTAACGGTCACGCCACCCATACCTGTCCTGAATTACCGCATCTCAAGACCATGGTCCATGAAACGAACCCGGAATCTGATATCCCTGAGGCTATGTCACCATACCTGATTCCTTCCCGAAACTTAAAAACTTGCGCACCAATCACCCTTGTTCTCTGTGCGATTTCCATGGACATTATACCCACCTTTGCCCCCGCCTTGACGAGTAACGTTCTTCTTTAGCTGCATACCGCCAATTCAAAGCCACACTTGACCATAGTCCTTCTTCACTAGCACCAGACAACCTGTCTACCCCAATTAACATTTCCCATCCTGATATTGAAATGACCGAACCTTCAGCCACTATTTCTTACCTTTCCTCATCACCGCGATTCCCGGCGACCGACCCCTTAGTGCCTTCCCCCAACGTTTCGCCTAACCACTCATCTGCTTACTCCTCTGTCACCCCAGTGGAGTCGCCAATTGTTAATATGAATCTTTCGTCGGAAAAATACCACTTTAGCTACGCATAACAAATAGCCCTAACATCGATTATGGCTGCCAATATCTTTAAGTCTACAGTTAGTTGATCCAAATAATGCTGCACAAATCCAGATCTAAGCATAAAAGACATTAAGCAGTAAAAATAAAATGTGGCTCCATGCATCCAATAGACAAGACAAGAACAATGTATTTGAAAGAATTTTTTATATTAAAAAGGAGGCACCTGAGAGGAAAACAAGAAAAGGTGTTTCCGATTCTCCTCAATGGAATGGGTTCTTGAAAGTCCTCAGCATTTCAGATCTAAAATTTCTCTCTCTTGTTGGTGTAGAAAACCCAGACAAACATAGAACTCAAAGGGAGCTCACAAGGCAAAAATGGAGAATGTGACCAAGAGTATAGATCTAGAGTGATCTAATGCAATGAAAGGTGACTAATGAATGGGAAAACCCTTCTATTTATAACAAAATATTAGGGCGGTCTAGAACTTGGTGCATGAATAAAATATTATTAATCAAATTCTAGAACCATCCTTTAGGAATATTTTATTATATTTGTTGGAGGGAAAAGTATTTTTGTCTTGGGTCAATTCCTTTATTTATAAATAATAAATAAATAAATGATTTATTTATTATTTTAAGGAAATGGTGGGAATATAATTAAATAAATAATGATTTATTTAATTATTTATAAATGATTTAGTCAAATTTAACTAGGAATATTATTTAAATAAGGATTTAAATAACTTATTCCTAGGGAATAATCAAATAAATAAGGATTTATTTAATTGATTTCCTTGTTTTGGGTTAAATATGACCAGGAAATATAAACAAATATAGATTTGTTTATTATTTCCTTTTGGGGTTTCCTGTTTAGACCATAAACAACTTAATAAATGTGTTTTACTAAGTTATTTCACATAGTGAAAGCAATTTTACTTAGGGTAAAATTGGTCTTACATGGTGTACTTGGGTTCATCTAATAATAATAGGTTAGATGACCAAAAAATGGTGTAACAGATTGCCCCCCAGCATACGAGTGTTAGGAGAAAATCGTATGACCGAAGTACATTGTAAGAACTCAATCACTAGACATCAAGAGGGAAGTCAGAGAGAGAAATGTAAGGTAGTCTAATGTGCTAAAGGAATAGACCCTGAGGAGACGAGACTTACAGGTGCAACAAGTCTCTACTTTATGAGGTGGTAACTGTGCTAAAGGCGGCGGGGGAGGCATACCTATGCCCGCCGAGACAAAGTACAAAAGAATAGTATGTCCAGTAAACAAAGAACCGAAATATAAAGTACATGTTGGCGGAAATACGAGCCAGAAAAATAGAATGATGAATCCCACATACATGTTGTGCCTGGAATAATAGCCAGGACTTATACAATAATATTTTAGTACATGAGATACAAATACAACCCAAATGCCCCCTATACACGGGGAAGGGCTCACAAAATCTCACTGATACATGCAAATTGAAAAGGCGCTGCAAGCGGCTGAGGCCGACATCATTAAATGTAAGGAGCTGCATCAAAGGCTGAAATGAAGAAGTCATCCGGGCATTTGGGGGGCTACCTGCAGAGCCACCCCCTCATGAGGGTTGAGACATATCACACACACCCGGGAATCACCAATAGTTGTTGCTGCATCACTGGACTATCAAGTATATGGATCACGATCATGTTGAAAGGAGCTCGAACCAAGGTACACCGCCCTCTAGACCTGGCTTCTGGAGTAAATGAGTTGATGTCGACAGAAGGAGGTCTGCCATAGGTGATGCAATAAGGGATCCCCAACTAAGGCACGAGAGAAAATAGTAGAGCGACTAACAGACGGACACTAATGATGATGATGAAATGGGAGATACTGAGTAGCAGATGGACAGCTGCCCTTGTTAGAGCATAAAGGGCATGAATGGCTTGGTAGCGACTGACACAATATCATGAGGGATAGGGGACAATGGTACTGAAGGCCATAATGTGCAACACGAGAGAGGGACCAAACAATGAAGGATGGAGCACTATAGCGGGATACAAAGGAACTCGAGATAGACTCCGTGACTGCGATGATGACTCAACTCGGATGCTCTAAACAAGGGCGACTCGATGGTGCTGCCACATAGTAAAGGTCCAATGGGGGACCATAAAAACATGAGTACAATAGGGTAGCTCATGACGAAAATCAACACGAACAAGGACAAGTAAGGAAGCAAAGTGGTGCCCCAAGTACGAGTGTTGTAAGTGAGGAAATTCGATTTGGAGGAGAGGTGAATAGACCCTTCGTGGACAAAATGTGTCTTGGTGAAGTATGAAAACATGAAAAACTAACAGATACCCATTTCAGTGCTCGGTGAGAGCTTTCCAACGGTGCAGACGGTGTGTCAAACAGGGCTACGGTTTGGTCGCAGCGGGCGAAAGAAAAAGCAGGGGTTTTTCTTCTAATAAGGCATTTCCCTCCAAATTCATTCATTTTCTTGTGTAGCTATGGTGAATGTGGAGAGGAGAGAAGGCCCTAAATCTTGTGGCGATCGTAGCGGACAAACCGACCATTGGAATCGAGATCCGTCAGTTGCAGGTAAGAGGCCTAATCCTACTCTTTGTTTTTGATGGATTAAAAGTTCAGATTAGGATCCCAAATCTCAGTGACAGCCCCTACCTCATCATTACGCCCGGGGCGCACTTTTTGGGGCAAACACTGCGACCTGGGACGCAGGTTTGGGCCTGAAAAGTGCAACTTGTCCCAAGATTTGGCCAAAAAGTGCAACCTTTCAGATGGAGGTGGGTTTAGTGCTGTTGTGGGCTGAGATTCAGTTTTTTTGTAATTGAATGCAGTTTTACTTATCTGTAGACTGACAAAGATGATGGTTTTGTGCAGATATGGCAGATATACGAATCAAGTGGAGAGAGAGAGACCTAGGTACATTACGGACGGAAATCCAAGCAGATCAGGGTGTCTGTCGTGCATTGGCCAGGTTTGGGGTTCTGAAATTTTTGGAGAACCCTTTGATGAGGGCTACGGAGCCCTTGTTGGCCTGGATTGTCAGTTATTGGGATCCGGACCATGAGGTTTTTATAGTGTAGGGGCACAGGATTGAGCTGACAGAACGAGGATATTGCCGCTCTTTTGGAGGACATTGATCGTAGATGTGAGGGGTTGCTGACCGGTGTGTCGGAGCGAGGTTGGCAGGATTTAGTCAACCAGTACAGAGTTATGTATTGGGCTACCCTCGAAATGGCGAGGTATCATGCGACGCATGGTGATGGTTGGTCAGACTGTGCGTGATCTACGAGCTGCGGGAGCGGAGCCATTGGCTCGAGATCCTCCAAAGAGTGATTAGATGTAGGGCAGGTGGTGCCCCCCAGTGTGTATGTAGGGGCAAGTGGTGCCCCTCAGTTTTTGAGTTTTGTTTTTTGTAACATGCTATGGGCATGTCATATGTTTCAGAGTAGATGGACTCTAAAAACATGTTATATGATATATATTATGTATATGCATTGTGTGGATGGTTTGAAATGTTATTGTCTTGTGTGTGATAAATGCCAGTCTAGAATATGATTTGCAATTCTATCTACGTAGTGATTTTGACTTCTAGGTACATGGTTGAAAGTAATGAATCTAAAGTCACGTATCAAAAGTTTCACTCGTAAATATTGTCTAAACAGGATAGGGTTATGCACACGATAGACACCATTGAGTTGTAAGACAAGAAGCAGGGAATCTAAACAAATGCGCAGATGGAGGATACGATGAGAGAGGGCATCGGCTAAGAGACCACGTACTGCATCATATTCGGCCTGATTATTGGTGGCATTACCAATGCAAACCCCATTCGAAAGAACGAGGGTATGCAAGGGGGTAAAGATGGCCCATGCGGCCGAGGCGAGATTCCGGGAATAGCGACTTGCCCCATCGACATAGCCAATATAATGTGTGGACGAGAGGTCCGGCGGAATAGTGTCACAAGACAAGAAATGGGAGGAAGGAGAATAGTGATGGCAGCGTGAGTATAGGGTAGACATCAAACGACGACTATGGGAGGGAGTAGTCTGGGTAGGATGGCTAGGACTCATAGATCGACTAGAGGGTGATGAATGAGAACTATGGGAGGAAAAGCGGGAGCTCATGCTGCGAAGGACATCATAGATACGGATGGTATCATCCTGGTTATGGGAGGAAAGGGAAAGATCGAAGAAACCACATGACGCTGCAAAGCTACCTAAATCATCAGCATGGGAAGAAAGGCGCACATACTGATCGTCACGGGGGATGACAGAAGAACAAGTAAAAAGATGGTCAAAGCATGTAGAGCCCAAGAATGTTGTTGAAGGGGAATCAAGCAAAACAGATGGAGTGGATTCAGAGGGAATGTACTCTGAGGGTCGTGCGGATGATGATAGGTATAGGAGGGGGGCAGCAGGTTCCGGAGTGCTAGGTGGATTGGAAGGTCCAGACGAAAGAGGTTCGGTCAGCTGAGGCGAAGGGCTAGGAGCAGGTTGCGGCGGGCGAGATTGAGGTTGCTGACTAGCCAAAGCAGGCTGTGGAAGGTCAGCCTGAGACAAGTGCATCATGCAAACATTCGCGAAGCTGGGATCAGAAACAGGAGGAGGGGGACGGCCCAGGAAGGTTCCAAGCAAGGAGGAGTCTTTGTAGACGCCAGGGGAAACACTGGTCAAAGAATCAATAGTTTGCTTATTGGTGACAGCAGAGATGGTGCACTCAGGGGAGGTCTAAGATTTTGGTTCATGATATGTCAACTGGTCGATGGTGACAATCTTTCCATTATGAGGGAAAAACATCTTGCGGTGGACTGCGAATGGGACGGCAGACATGGCATAGGCGTAACTACGCCCCAAAAGAATGTTATAGTCAAGAGGGGCATCAATAACTTCAACGTCGACACAAACAGTCTTGCCCGCAAGGGTGATAGGACAGTTACGGAATAGGCCAATGGGCTGGGAGGCATGGCCAACCCACGCACGAAGGGTGATTGTGGAAGGGGCCAGCTCAGGAGATCCGAGTTGTTTCCAAACCGAAGCGAACATCACACAGGTAGATGCCCCCTCATCAATAATACACCGAGCGACGTTGGCATTTCAGATTTTGACTGGGATTTGGAAAGCAACAGAAGCAGAAAGGGGGGGATGGTCTGACTGACGGACATCGAAAACAATCAATTGGTCATCATATAGCATGTTTTTAGAGTCCATCTACTCTGAAACATATGACATGCCCATAGTATGTTACAAAAAACAAAACTCAAAAACTGGGGGGCACCACTTGCCCCTACATACACACTGGGGGCACCACTTGCCCTACATCTAATCACTCTCTGGAGGATCCCGAGCCAATGGCTCCGCTCCCGCAGCTCGTAGATCACGCACAGTCTGACCAGCCATCGCCATGTGTCGCATGATACCTCGCCATTCCGAGGGTAGCCCAATACATAACTCTATGTATTGGTCGTCTAAATCCTGCCAACCCCGCTCCAACACACCGGTCAGCAACCCCTCACATCTACGACGAATGTCCTCCAAAAGAGCGGCCATATCCTCATTCTGTGCCGTCCTCGATCCACTAGCACCTATAGTTCCGGCTGCTGCAGGTCGTCCCATATATCCGGCCGGTTTCACCGGAGCTATATCTGCATTCCAAAAAGTATAAGGATCAGTACCATAAACACTATTCACAAACTTTAACATGCACATAACAAATTAGTTACTTGTCACTTACCATCAGGCCCCCATACTTGACCAAGCGGAAGCAGCAAGTCTAGATCTCCCCAATAACTCATCCCACTATAGGGATAGTCGTCTATGTACAATGGCATCTAATCCCAATGGGCGAAGAACTCTGGTCGGAACACCCGTCTGACCGCCCCTCCCCCTCCTCTACACAGTAGTCGTCCCCACCGACGCATCCTGGGTTCTCTCGGACCCCCATCAGGTAGCTATACACAAGGTCGCAGGGTCGAGATCTTCTCAAAAAAGGAGGAGCACAATGCAGTCCCATAAGCACAATCATGGTTCAACTGCCGCTTACACAGCGACAGCTGTCGTTTGAACGACACCAACATCATCTGGGCCCACCCATAGTAGGTCCCACTCAACACACTTTCTACAATCATCATCTTACCTCCAGTGATGTGATGGAGCGCCTGGCTGCCCAAGATCCGCAACACTGCTGCCACCACTGCCCGGGTCTCCAACCTCTCTAGATCCCCCATCGATATCTGAGTCCCTTTGACTCGGACACCTAGTCGACAATGTCGCTCTACAAACTCCATGATGTTACGCCCCCGCAGTAACACTGGCTGTGTATTTCCCACCATCCCTAATGGTGGGAGACCAGTCAGGAAATACAAATCCTGGACTGTCAACTCAATCTTGTGCCCCTGCACTATAAAAACCTCATGATCCGGATCCCAATAACTGACAATCCGGGCCAACAAGGGCTCCCCAGCCCTCATCAAAGGGTTCTCCAAAAATTTTAGAACCCCAAACCTGGAAAATGCACGACGGACACACTGATCCGCTTGGATTTCCATCCGTAATGTACCTAGGTCTCTCTCTCTCCACTTGATCCGTATATCTGCCATATCTGCACAAAACCATCATCTTTGTCAATCTACAGATAAGTAAAACTGCATTCAATTACACAAAAACTCAATCTCAGCCCACAGCAGCACTAAACCCACCTTCATCTGACAGGTCGCACTTTTTGGCCAAACCCTGGGACAGGTCGCACTTTTCAGGCCCAAACCTGCGTCCCAGGTCGCAGTTTTTTCCCCAAAAAGTGCGACCCTGCCGTAATGATGAGGTAGGGGTTGTTACTGAGATTTGGGATCCTAATCTTAACTTTTAATCCATCAAAAACAAAGTGTAGGATTAGGCCTCTTACCTGCAACTGACAGATCTCGATTCCAACGGTCGGTTTGTCCGCTATGATCGCCGCAAGATTTAGGGCCTTCTCTCCTCTCCACATTCACCACAGCTACACAAGCAAATGAATGAATTTGGAGGGAAAATGCCTTATTAGAAGAAAAACCCCTGCTTTTTCTTTCGTTCGCTGCAACCAAACCGTAGCCCCGTTTGACACACCGTCTGCGCCGTTGGAAAGCTCTCACCGAGCACTCAAATGGGTATCTGTTAGTTTTTCATGTTTTCATACTTCACCAGGACACATTTTGTCCACTTAATAAAGGTGTTTTACTAAGTTATTTCACATAGTGAAAGCAATTTTACTTGGGGTAAAATTGGTCTTACATGGTGTACTTGGGTTCATCTAATGATAATAGGTTAGATGACCAAAAAATGGTGTAACAAGAGAATTTTCTCCAAAAATTTAGAGGGTAAATCAAGGGTCAGGGGAATACAGTCATAATAACATTACAGACTTGGATGCCACTCATTCTTCATATGAGGACAAGGAGGATGATCAAGATGATGATTCTGATGATGATTGATGATTGATGATTTGATCATTGATTTGTTGTAGTTGTAGCTTGTAGTATTGTAGGTTGTAGTATATTATATAATATTATGATCTATGATGTTATTTTGGACAATAAAGGCCTTTCAGAGCCTGCTTCTTGATGTTTGTAACATTTTTGGTTCAACGATGTTTTGCACTAAGTGCTATTTTGGTTATATGCACTATTACTTGCTATATAAATGAGAACTTTCGCATATTTGTGTATAAATAGTTTGGATTCATATGGATGCCCATGAATATATCTGTTTTTTCTTTAAAATATGAATATTTTATGTGTTTTTGGTAAACCGGTTTTTTTCCGGTTTCGGTCTGATTCTGACTGGTTCTCGGTCCACAAGGTTTTTCGGTTCGATGACCGGTTCGGTTCTGATATCATTGCTCTAAACGGTGATCTTTCCTTAGTCCTTGGAATAACATCCTGCTATCCAAAAGTTTTCCTTCAAAACTCTAGCGCAAGCCTACTAACTGATCTTCGCTCATCACTGATTGAAGTTTTGAACAATTCTGGTGTTGGCCTTTATGCAGAACTCTTCTCTTATACCATGTTAATTTTCTTGAAACTTTGCGCACTACTTAGATGAATTACCAAAAACAAGGCAACAAAAAACTGAAACCAAATTTACTTTCACCAAGATACAAAGTTTCTTAACAATCTATAAGCAGCAAAAAAACACCAGAGATAAAAACACATGCACACAAAACTTCTTTGTTGTGGCATTTTATTGGTTTTTCTTGAGCAATTGGATCTATTATAATCCACACTGCTACTGCAGCCAGCAATCTGTCTTCGAGAAATTGTCTCGAATTGCCCTGAGAATCTCTAATTCCTGCTCCACAATCCTAGCGCACTTGGCTCCTATTTCCTTGCACACTTGAAGCTCCTATTTCCTAGCACACTCGGAGCTCCCATTTCCTTGCGCACTTGAAGTTCCCATTTCCTAATGCACAATTCTCCTCAATTCTGGGCACTCCCCACACAAAAAATTATCTATGAATTATGTGCCTTCGTCCTTCTCTTTATAGATAAAAATCAATGCATACAAGGAGGTCTTAGTCGAATATCAGTTCACACTAGTGTCACAAGTTTCTTTTGCTAGTTAACTGGAGAAAGTCCCAGTTACACTTGGACTACCTCTTAGTTAACCAACTCGAGTTCCTCCCTAATTTCCTCTAGTTTGATTACGAGTTAACTGAGAACTCAACTCGTTCTCTCTCCAGTCAACACTGAAGTCTTAACTCGTTCTAACTTAACTTGTCACTGCCACCACACCCTAACTAAAAGACTCCGTCTATGTAATATCCCAAAAGGGAGAATGCAGTAATACTAAAACACAATATAAGAACTACAGCAAAGTAAACAATAAATCTAGAGACAACATCAGAATATATAGAGAAGCTGAGCCTTTTTATTATGTGGAGAAGATTACAGTTACAACAGTGTAAAAATAGAGGTGCTCTAGCCAAAGAAGTGGCCTAGAATGACTCTGCAAACATGCTACAACTAGCACTGCGTAATTGGTGAGCTACAGGAAGCAAAACTGCGTTGTCCCTTTTGTTGATGATGTACATATAGCTGTTGCAAAGGCAAATGCAGATCTATGGAGCTCAAGAGCTCTGATGATGCCAAGATTCAAGATCTGGCCGAAGTGATGGAAACCCAATATAACCAAGAAAGGATTTTCCAGATCTATAACTTTGGAAAATCACCCTCCTAGGGTTTGATCCTTTCACTGTTGGGTTATGCAGATCTGAAGCTAGATCTGATCCAAAGATGGCTGCAATATGTTATACAAACAGATCTGAGCTTTGAGGGTTAATCCCTCCTTCAGATCTACAAGCTAGGAGCTTGAGATCTTGTCTCTTCTTCCTCCTCTGTCAAGTTGCAGCAACTGAAGATGCAGCTGCTACAGAAATTGTGTGGTACAAGAGGGGGAGACTTTGTGCCTGCTGAAATATAATGCAATAAGCTCCAGGTTGATGGAAACAGTGATGGCAAGGTGAGGGGATGAACCCTCACAGGATTACTAGCTGAAATGCTAGCAACTTCCTTCCTCCTCTGGATCTGCAATGATGGACTGCATAATCCTTGATGGGATTACTTCTGCTAGGAGGTCAATAAAGTTTGGCCTGATGCCAAATCTGAAATGAGGCCCTGTGATTGCTGATCTTGAAGTCCAAGGTGATAGGAATAATCCTTCACTAGTTCTCCAGCTGAAATACTGAAGACAACCTCCTCCTCCCAAACTGATCTTCAGAAATTGCGTAATTCTTGAAAGTATGTGTTCTGCAGAGAGTGGAAATGGTGTGGCACCAATGCCTGATGATGAATGAAGTATAACTCTCTTCCTTAGAGATCACTCAAGGAAAGGGGTGGGATTCCCGCTCGAGAACACCCTGTGCTAAACAACACTACAGACTTAGCTAAACAGCATAAGAATGCATGGAATGTCAAATGACAATTCCAGATCTAAACAGATCTCCCAAAAGAATAATCAAAAGCATGCCTCTAATGTTACCTTCATCTCTTTTATATACAAAGTGAGCCTTCCCAAGCCCTGGCCTACCTCTAAATTGTGTTGTTCATGTGGACACAATCCTCCATGGTTCACTGCGTTGTCTCTCCAAGTCCTCCATCATGTCTACATGCAATGTGCACCCTCTCCATCATATGTGCATTAAATGCACTACTTCCTCCATCACTTCATCATGAATGCTCTATGATCTTTCATTAGATTCCCTCCATGATCTCAGTTGACTGCTTCAACCTCCATGATCTATCTCATTAATGAGACATGATCTCCACTCCATTCACATTAGTAGTTGATCCACTACTCCATTATGTAGATCTATGCTTAATTAATCCACATTCACACAAAAAGTGGATCTTTATTCATCCTAAGGATTATGGGTCTTTCATTAGATTCCCTCCATGATCTGAGTTGACTGCTTCAACCTCCATGATCTATCTCATTAATGAGAAATGATCTCCACTCCATTCACATTAGTAGCTGATCCACTACTCCATTATGTAGATCTATGCTTAATTAATCCACATTCACACATAAAAAGTGGATCTTTATTCATCCTGAGGATTATGGGTCCCTCCACCCCTTTATTTACTTGATTCATTAAGAAAATTAAAAACTCTAATATTCCAAATATCATGTGAAAATTTGGGAATATTACAATCTAATTGAAGCTCCAACTCTACGCATGCAAACTTGATGACCATTCCAGTAAACTGGATATCAACTCATCAAAACTGAAGTTTATCTCATGAACTCACATTCATACTAGAGAAAGACAAAGTCGAGGTCTTCACTGGCCGCACAAGCCAAAAGACCTTTCATCGCTACATTTTCAACAAAAACCCCTCCAAAACCCTCTAGTTTTATCCAAGTTATATAGCAGAGGCTGCATAAGCCCAGCCAGGGCCAGACCCAACTAGCACAACGCAGGGGCAACGTAGCACCAGCCAGGGTGACGCAATCCCAGCTGGAGCAATGCAAAGGCAGCGCAGCACCAGTCAGGGTGACGCAGTGGGGACGCTAGCCAGTTAAGGGCTGACGCAGAGGCTGCAGAGGCTGCGCTGAGGGTTCCAGTGGGACAGAAGGGGCTCATGATCTGTAAATCCCATTTGAGGGTGTGATACAACCATATCTTCCGTCTCTGAGTGAAAGATATTTATTACCGTGTAATTTCTCTGTAGGGCCAACCATGTCTGGTGCCCTGATTGTAGTATTTAGATTCTGCATAATAATATAAACCCTATAGAGTTGTTGAACAGGTTTTCCTGCATTGGGTTTTTCCGGGGACATTTGTCAGAAAAATTGTGTGTAATCTTGTCACATGTGTGCATTGTTCAGTAAATGATCTGTAGATGTGTAGGCTTCAGTTAGTGTCTATTTTAGTGTTTTTCTGAATATTTCAATTAAAGAACTTGTTAATGTTAATGAAACAAGTAGGGGAAGTAGATCTAGATAGTGCAGTAGGGTTTCTGTTATGAAACTTTCACATGGTATCAGAGCATTGCAGATCAAGTTGATCGCTGAAGAAGATTGTTGCAGAGAAGGAAGTTGAAGCAGCAGAGTCCCTAAGAGGGCAGCACAGAACCAGGAGGGCGCAGTCCCAGCAGAGGCCACACAGAGGCTGACGCAGAGCCAGCTGAGTGACGCAAAAGCAGCGTACAGCCTTCCAGAGTGACACAGGACCAAGATGCATTGCGCAAAGGCTACGTTGAGCCAGTCTGCTCACACAGAGGCCAGCCAGAAGGATGCAGTATAGTTTTGAGGTTGTTGTGCAGTTTTGCCATAGTCCGGAAGCGAAGCTTCAAATATTCAGAGGTTGTTGGTGTGGCAGAGGTTCTGTCGATGCAGAATCGTTCCTAACAAAGGTGATAAGAGCGGGAGGAGAGCAATTGCTCAGCAGACCTGCGCCAAACAGATCTGAGATTCGATCAGGAGGGTGATCGTAGGGAACTGCTCAGTTGTTTTGGCAGAGGATTTCCGTGAGGGAAATCAGTTGTCGGAGAGAGCAGCTACTATAGAGGGTTTCTAATCGCCAAGAAACCCAAATCCAGTATTTATGTTGAGTGTTGCAGCAGAAAGAGGGAGAGGAGTATCTGTTGTGACAGATTTGAGTAAAGATGGTGTCTCATGGATTGAGAGATCAGGACAGGTTGGACAGCATGTCCAACTTCGTTATCTGGAGGGCCAGGATCCTGACAGTCCTGGATGAGTACAGCATCAAGGACCATGCTGAGAGAGTCCTAGTTGTGCCAACCGATGCAGATCCTCTGAAGAAGTATAGGGAGAATCAAGCGTGAGCAAAGCGCTTGATCATGGACGGAGTCAAAGAGCACGTCGTGCCACATATTGCCGAGAAGAACACAGAAAATGAAATGTGGACAACCTTGGACACGATGTATCAGGGAGGCTCAGTCCAAAGAAGGATGCTTCCAGAGAATCAGATGCGGTTGTTCCAGACACAGAAGGGCGAGGAGATAGATCCCTCCCTCTTCAGATTCAAACTATCCGGGATCAACTAATTTCCATGGGTACGAATCCGGATGTGGAGCTCTTGGTGAGGACTGCTCTAAATGCAGTCACCGAGCAATGGGAAACGTTTCTCCAAAGCATCTTGGGCAGGGCAGCATTACCATCTTGGGCGAATATGTGGTCAATCCTCTGACAGGAGGAAATCAGAAGGATGACCAACAAGCAAAGCAGTAGCAATGGGACAGTCAAAGTAAAGAAAGAAGAGGAGGAGGATGCAGCCCTTGCATCAAAAGAACAAAGGCAGCAAGGGAAGAAGAAGAGGGACCTATCTAAGGTCCAGTGCTTTAATTGTGGCAAACTTGGACATTTCGCCAACCATTGTCCTAAGAAATAGGATAAGGGATCTTCTGAATCCAAGGCAGCAACAGCTAAGGGAGACGATGGTAGTGACGATGACGTAGCCATGAGTGCTCACGAGCCACAGAAGTGGGTGACATTGATATATAGAGCAGCTACAGATGGAGGTGGCGAGATCCTTGAGGTGCCCAAACTCTTGGATCACATATGAGCTACAGGAGCCTTAAGATAGTAGCGGGACAAGTGGAGCAGTGAGTGTAGGAGATCACAGTGAAGCGGAGGGCAGTGTTGGGACGCTGTAGATGAGAGCAGTGCAGTGCAGAGGCAGCAGCAGCGCAGAAGGGTTGATGGGACTTCAGCAATGCAAAGGGGGCAGTGCAGAGCTGTAGCAGCACAGAGCAGCAGCCAAGGGAGCTTCAGTGATGAGATGCAGCCTGACTGAATTGTCTGTCAGTGATTGGGCGAGGCTCCTTCAGTTGCTTACTTCTCAGCAACTGAGTTGCAGTGCAGCAGTTGGCAGCACAATGCAGCAAATTGAGAGGGAGTTGCAGCACGGATGTAGCAGTGTCAGTGGCAGTGACATGGGCAACAGTACAGGAAGTAGCAGCGCAGAGCAGCAGCCAAGGGAGCTTCAGTGATGAGATGCAGTCCGACTGACTTGTCTGTCAGTTATTGGGTGGGGCTCCTTCAGTTGCTTACTTCTCATCAACTCAGTTGCAGTGCAGCAATTGGCAGCACAATGCAGCAAATTGAGAGAGAGTTGCAGTACGGATGTAGCAGTGTCAGTGGCAGTGACATGGGCAACAGTATAGGAAGCAGCAGCGCAGTGGATGGAGAGCAGCAGGCCAAGCAACAGCAGTGCAGAGACTGATGCCGAGGTCTGGAAATACTTGGTGTGGATGTATTGCTAGAGCACACTCCTTGCTAAGAGGAGTGTTGAGATTTTGAGGTAGCATCGGGTGTGCTCTAGCCCTGAGATTTTGTGAACGGGCGAAGACACACGAGACCTCCAAAACCCAGAAAGTGTTTCAAGAAATTTCATCTGGTGTATGAGATATTCAAATAATTAATTTTTTTAATGAGAACCCTAAGTCTAGCTTAGGGAATTAGAAAAATTAAAGTGAAATAATTAAACACATGTGATGAAATGTTCTAAGTGATGCGGATCAAGCAATATTTTAATCTGGGTCGTTGATTAGATATTAGATCACGGTCGTTGATGTGTCAACGAGAAAAGTATAAGAGAAAGGCTTCGGGTCAGTTGGAGATACACACACATTGGCAGAGCACTAAAGCTAAGTCGAATAGCTGGGACGGGGTTTTGCTGAGAAATTCGAAACGAGTTGCAGTGCAGTGAGGCGTAGAGATCGGTGAGGGATGATTTGATCCAAGGCGGAGAATACAACAAGAGTGAGTACCAGTCAACATAGAACCAGCTAGGAGGACGCAGTTCAACCAGCTCCACGCAAAGACTACGCAAACGCTGCGTAAGCCCAACCAGGGTGACGCAAACCCAACTAGCGCAACGCAGGGGCAGCGCAGCACCAGCCAGGGTGACGCAAACCTAGCCAGAGCAGCACAGAGGCAGCACAGCACCAGTTAGGGTGACGCAGACCCAGCCGGAGCAGCACAGAGGCAGTGCAACACCAGTTAGGGTGACGCAGTGGGGACGTTGGCCAGTTAAGGGCTAAGGCAGAGGTGGAGGGGCAGCGCTAAGGGTTCCAATGGGACAGAAGGGGCTCGTGATCTGTAAATCCCATTTGAGGGTGTGAGACAGCCATATCTTCTGTCTCCAAGTGAAAGGTACTTATTGTCGTGTAATTTCTCTGTAGGGCCAACCATGTCTGGTGCTCAGATTGTTGTATTCAGATTCTGCATAATAATATAAAACCTCTAGAGTTGTTGCACCTGTTTTCCCGCATTGGATTTTTCCGGGGACATTTGTCCGAAAAATCGTGAGTAATCTTGTCACATGTGTGCATTGTTCAGTAAATGATGTGTAGATGTGTAGGCTGCAGTTAGTGTCTACTTTAGTGTTTTTCTGAATATTTCAGTTGAATTACTTGTTAATGTTAATGAAACAAGTAGGTGAAGTAGATCTAGATACTGCAGTATGGTTTCTGTTATGAAACTTTCATACTTAGGTGCCAAAGTCTCTTGGAGCTACTTGTAGAGGTAGATTAGCATCTTAAGGATTCTGAACTTGATGAAAAATTAAGACTGAAATTCCAATTTCTATTAGTCCACTTTCAAATTTCTATTAATGTCCACTAGAGACCAAAGTGGTCTAGTGATTCCAAAATTCACAACCAGCAATAACAGGCAGACCAAAACATTGGGATGCAAAAGAACCCTTTAAAATAAGACAAAATGACATGAAAAGGGGCTACAAGAGCAGCAGGGCAAGAAATGACATGAGCATAAGCATACAAGAGGATTATCCCAAGGAAAACCCTATAAAGTGGAGAGCTAGTGCAGCTACGTGCCTGGACAAAAACGTAGCTCCCAGAAAGGGGAGAAGAGCGCAATCCCTGTTCATCATCTGGATCAATATTGCAGATGTCAACACCAGGTGCCTTCCAGATAGTGTCCTCTTGGAAGTGACCTAGACTGCCATGGGGGTTAATCCTGGAGGTGAGAAAGAATATCCAATGAAATATGTTCACATATATTGGCTGAATTGCTTATTCCCTTACTAAAAGGTCGCTTGCTATCACAGAGAACGTTTTGCATTCACCTAAAGTTATTAAAACAATAAAGCAAGTGTAGAGAAAGTCAAATGAGGTCTATGCTGCTGACACTAAGTTGGTTCAGAATTATGCTGACCGTGCTTGCCAATCTCCTAGGAAGAAATCCAATTATAAAGATAGTATGATTTCCAGTGGTTTTTGGAGAATGTGGTACTGCAAAAATTTTCCATCTTCACGGAAAATTTTAACTGTATCTGGCAATCACCAGCCTTGTAATTATCTCATTAAAGTGAGGGATAACAATTCCTGCAACAAACTGAAGCTACTACACAAATTATAAATTTTAATGGTCTCCCTTCCAATGATAGCCAGTGTACTCTGAATTGATTAGTTGGTTCAGAATTATGTCGAGGTATCTCATGAAAGCCACATTACCTGCAACTAATTGAAGCTACTACACTAATTATATTTTTTATGGTCTCTTCCTAAGGTATCCAGTGAACTGTGATTTGATTCTTGAATTTTTTAATGGGATGTGTGTATCATGAATTATGTTTTCATTATTATTTAAGATGTTAATATTTACGTCTTATTAGATATATATTATATTTAATTGTGATAAGTTAACAATTCTAGCTATTTTTGGAATTACACGCATGTATATATTATAAGCCCCAAGGATTGGTTTATTTAATCATTTGAACAATCTGTGGAAGGCAAGTAACCGATGGGGAGGCCATAGGTCAAATACCTCAAGGAAGCCTGATTGTAAAGGTAGTAACAACTTCCAGTGGTTCCTGGACTATGTGGTGCTGCAAAGGTTTTTCATCTTCATTGAAAAGTGCAACTGTATGAGGCAACCAGCAGCCTTGTGAAGTATATCATAAAAATCAGGTAAAAGATTCCCTTCAACAAAGCCACTGCACTAATTATAATTTTTTATGGCTTGCCAAATTCTAATTGATTCTTGAAAGATACAATGGGATGTACACATCATGAATTACGCTTACAAAATTCATTGTTGGTTAAAATTCTGTCAATGTTTGACTTAATGATTATAGATTAGATTTAATTGTAATAAATTGGCAATTTTATCTATTTCTTAACATGTGCATAAAATATGCATACTGCTGCACTCACAATTCCTAAATCAGTATTCAATGCCATGGCACAACCAATCCCACACCAGTACTCAACCCACATCATATAACATAGCATTCGATACACAGTTTCTTTCTTGAGTAATTGATTCAGCATGTCAGTAATTATGAATACGAAAAATGTTGGGGAGATTTTGAAACAAAAATTAAATTCACGAGTTAAAATGCTCAGCACATTGAGGATAGCACACTAGAAAATTCATTCACCACCTTTGACTTCATGAAAGTGGGTCAACAGTGTGAAATAATGTTCAACATGGAAAGAGAATGGAAGCCTCATTTTAACATGTCATAAAACACACAAAAAAAAATGAAAATATCCACCCAAAATAAGAAATGATGAAAATATGACGCAACAACCAACTATATCATTTTTCTGGATGGTAATCTAAACTGTGAATGAACATGATGCAAAATTGCAAGCTGCTTGATGCTATTAGTCACTTACCCATCAGTCCAATACTCCAATGAAATTATGAAATGACAAAAGAATGATGAAGTTTAAACATCGTTGTCAGATAATTACCTGGCCAGAGCTAATGCTTTCTTCTCAACCTCCACTTCTGATCGAATTTGATCTAAGGCATATTTATCATTTTCTGCTTCTTTTAAAAGTCTGGCTACCTGGTCCCTTTCATTGGACATTTCTAATTTGTTTGTCAAAAATATTTGTAGTTGTTCCTCTAGCTCATGCCTAAGTTTTGAAAGAAATTCTCTTTCAGAATCCAGTGCAGCCTGTTCCTTTAGAAGTGAGTATCTTTCTTCCTCCCTTTCAACTTTTATTCTTTCTAACTCCGATCTTACATCTTCAGCTAATCTCTCAGCCACTTCTATTTTCTCCCTCTCTAATTGAAGCTCCTTTTCAAAGGATGCATTAAGATCCTTCTGGACTTGAGCTTCTAGAGCAGCATGTGTTGCAACTGCAGTATCAGCCAATGATTCTGCTTCAATACGAGCTAGCTCCTCTGAGACAAGTTCTGCTGCCTCTCCAGTAGCAATAGCAACAGCAGCCTGTGCTTTTGTGACTGGTTTATCAGGTTGAAACAACCTAGTATAACCTGTTCAGTTGTAATTGGAATTACTATGTATCATTATTGAAGCAAAACTTCAAATGTAAATTCCATGGATGAGGAAAAGTATACCAAAAGCAACAGCAACAATGCTCTGTTCTCCTGATGACAGGTCTGCTAACAGAGCAGGCCAAGCATCCTGGTGTATTTTGTCAATATCAATGAATCCAGATTTCTGCCATAACATCTATAAATGAAACAACAGTAAGTCTTCTGCCCACGCCACAAAGTTTCATGCTATTTTCCATAACTTCCATTGAGAAAATAAAAAATATCTACTAGCTTATCGTTAAATTCTACCTTCCTAGTGACTTCTGGTAACTCTTTCCTTTCCAAAGCAATCTTCCAACTGACAAGATCTTGACGTGATAGAGGACTATTGTGGTATGGTAACAAAACATCCCCAAAAAGTACAGGAGCAAACCATGACGGATAAATAAGATGCACCAAAAAAGTTCAATTAACCAACAAAGCCTTACAAACCATAAAAGTTAGAACATAAGCCTGCATAAAGATTAGAATAGAAAAGATAATGAATTGAGAAATGGAACTAATAATCAGA
Source organism: Pinus albicaulis (assembly GCA_034641835.2). Taxonomy (NCBI): domain Eukaryota; kingdom Viridiplantae; phylum Streptophyta; class Pinopsida; order Pinales; family Pinaceae; genus Pinus; species Pinus albicaulis. The sequence goes on from CM076569.1 coordinate 203,081,240, forward strand.
GGAACAATCCAATAATTAATATAAAACTGACAAGTCCTCACCTATCAGGTGAGAATAGATAATTTATTGGCTTCCCACCTTCAACAGAATCATCTGTGTCATGACTTGATAGCTTACTAGATATAAGTCCTGCTTCTGCTAATCCTGTTTCAGCACATATGTTATTGGCATACACAATGACAATGTTCCCGAGAATCAAAGTAGCAACCACCCAAAAAATAATGTAATAGTGAGGTTATAATTTATAACAGCATAAGCATGGCAAGTTAGACTTCCATCATTGACAAAGTTGAGACTTCAGAATCATACATAAAACATCTTTCAATGCCTATGCTAACCTTGAATGTATGGAAAGTCAGGATCTTCTGGTGTAACATCATCAAAAGCAAGTTCTGTGACATTCTCAATGAACATTGCAGGAAAAACTTTTGATGCTGGATTTCTATCAAAGAAAACACATCATTAGTTTAACTTATCTTTCTGGTAACAGGATAGATAGCAGAATGCCTCTTATCTGTTCCTCATGTCTACAACAATAACCAAATATAGCTTCACAGAAATATATTCAAGTAACAGTTTTGAACCTAGCAAGAATGGCACTAGAAGCAATTAACCAACGAGCATATTCTCGGCGTGTACTTAGGCCGCTAGGTTCAACACCAGCTTCCACAACCTGAAAAGTAAAGAGATAAAAACTGATGCAAGTGATTAGAATGATCACACAAAGCCCCCGTAACTGAGATACATTTACATGTCTCCTACAAATATTGCTCCAACCAAAATACAAGAAACCTCATTTCATTAGACAAACAACAAAATGAACGCATAATATTTGCACAAGAACTCTTCCAATTACCAAAAAGGAAGGAAAAGCAATTCAGCTTTAGAAACAATCAGCATCAACATAACAAATAATGAAGACACCATCCAACTTAATCCCTTGTTATGTGAGAGACTTTATTTCTGTAATGATTTGGGTCTCAAACCTAAATTTAATTAAATCACATAAGATCATTGTTTTGATTGCCACCTTTCTTTCAGTCACCCATGTTTGAAGGCCATTATCGTATAAACGCACCCAAAGTTAAATTCTAATGTCATCAATTTGCAAGTAGTTCATATCTCTATACCACGGATTACTAGTTAATGCATCTTTGCAAGCCACGTAAGAGTACAATTCCAGAGTATTTTTCCTTCTATTTTATCTGTGGCATTATAATGAGCAAATTGATTATTGAAGCACATGATGAACTTACTTAGAATTAATGAAGACTAGCATTCCATCAGCAAAGATGAGCTTATGTATCTTATGTGCGTGACTAGAATATGGGCAAATGTTCAAGCTTAGAGAGGATTAGGTGCATATTCCTGTAAGCATATTACTAGTAAGCTCCGGTATTGTTTTATCACTCAAAACATGCAAGTCAAGTTGCATGTTTTCAAATTTATGGGAAAAAAAGCACGCATGGTTACTTCATGCATTGATTGAACATACAATTCTAAATCAGAAGTTCTAACAAAATTTGGCATTAGAGCACATAATTCTAAAATGCTTATCCTTCAAATTTTCTTAAATGGTGATGGAAGAGATGGAAGCAAGACCTAGCCTTCAAGATAGAAAGACCTAGCCTCGTAAGTTGTTTTCTATATTTAAAGTTCTGATCTGCTTACCTACCCGGTTGACAGTGTGATATCTCTTGATTTGGTTACACTAGAAGCACTGTTGAGACTGAAAGTTCTTAGCAGCAAGTTTGACTTATAGCCATTTGGGTATATAATATATATACATTGGAGAGCCCCCAAGCTTTATCATTTGAGCAGATTTCTGACATCCTTTCATAACCTCTTGGAAAGAAGCTGACAGTATGAGCACATCTAAATACTATATCTCTTAAGGTCTACCTTTATGTCTTCAAAGAAGATGGATCTCATGATGAGCAGCTGCCAGATGGAAACTTTGCACTTTAGAAAGACAAGCTTAGGCTTGTGATCTCCCTGAGAAAGAGGGAGTAAGATCATTTTCTTCATTTAAAAGAAGAGGATCACTAAGTGCAGATAAGATCTCTAATCAATATGATTAATAAAAGGTCGTATATGCTGCTGGATGGAGCTACAGATGATTCGGTCAATAATATCATCACCTAGATCTAGTCTTGATTTTCAGAAAGCAGACTGACTCTATCCCCTATATGAAGGGATCTTTGGTTAAGATGGAACATTGAGCTCTGGGAGCTTCTGAAGGCTTGGGGTACTTATTGAGCTAAGAGCGACCATAAGGTGAGTGGTTCACCCTCCCCGAGTGGTGTGTTGTGTACAGGGTGAGTAGTTCACCTTCCCTTGTGATACCCCATATTGGATGACGTGTGTAAGATGAGTGGTTCACCTTCCTCTACGATTGTGAACACATGTGTGTAGGGCGAGTGGTTCACCCTCCCCTACGAATGATGAGATATGCATAGGATGAGTGGTTCACCTTCCTATGGCATACGAGCTGGATGAGTGGTTCACCTTCTCCTATGGATACCCCAGTGAGAGATGCATTTAGGCATCTGTTTGTGGACATGTCAGTGGGACATGGTTCATCCTCTCCCCACCTATAGGATGCTCATTCCCTACGATTGATGGTTGACATGTTGATGGGATGTGGTTCATCCTTTCTCCACATGATGGTTTGCATGTGTGTAGGATGTGGTTCATCCTTTCCCTACTGTCGGTGTTTTTCATGCGTGTAGGAGGTGGTTCATCCTTTCCCCACGTGTAGGAGCCTTCCTACTATTGATGGTTTGCATGCGTGTAAGATGTGGTTCATCCTTTCCTTATTGTCGGTGTTTTGCATGCATGTAGGATTGTGATGTGTGTTTGTAGGATGTGATTCGTCCTTTCCTGACATGTGATTACGTGAAAGATGTGATATATTCTTTCCCTGTTGGTGTTCCTGCATCATCCTACCCATGTTGTTTGGGACACATGGGAAGTACCTCTCATCTAGCCAATGAGATGTGAAAAGTGGATAGGGACCATAGCACTACCGATGCACGCATCGTGTACTGTCATACTCCCTATGTCTAGGATGTATGATGTTTCTCCAACTTGATCACTTGAGATCAAGTCTGATGGTTATGTGAACTGACTTTTGTCAGTGGAGAGTGACAAGGTCTTGTGACTCACTCTCAATCGATTCTTCTTTATTATTCATATCAGTGTTCAACAGAGCAAAGCTGAGATAAGATACCGAGATGGTTCATGATGACAGGATGGATTGGCTAGTGGAATTCTCCCTAGTTGAGAGGGAGTGTTCAAATTGGCAACTAGGGCCAAATTCCACTTTGATCAGCTCCTATGGAAAAGATAATTGTAGCATTGACTTCCTCTCGCTGAGAGGACCAAAATCGATCTAAAGATCGTCAAATTTGGTCAAGGAAAATATTTGTTTATTCAAAAATAAATTCTATAAGTCATGATTTTGTTTAGGTGGGAAAAATTGAAAATTTGAATTTTGAATTTGCCTCCAAATGTCTAGGACAAATCATCATGTCAAATTGTATATAAGAGGCATCCTCCATCCTCATTACACAAATCAAATGGCTCTCAAGTATGTTTGAGGTATTCGAATTCAAATAGAGGACGAAGGAGTGTTTTGGTTTGTGTTTTCTCTTCTGTCACAGGGCCGAGAGTCTCACGAGAGACAGCCGCAGTACTTAAAGGGTAATTCAGGGCATCGTAGAAGACAGTTGTATCTCCTTCAGGAGGCCAAATGGGAGCAGAAGGCAACCACTATGATTTAAGGTCGTCGCAGGCCTATATCAATTGTTATATGGAGGTCGAGCTTCAAAAGGGAGATCCGCAGGTCTACTTTAGGGCTTATATTAGCTCAGTATAACCATATTGTATAGCAGACCTCGTTTGAAGGTTGGCCACAACTGATAGAGGTGTTTTTTTTTACCAAGTAAAAGAGGGCTAGAATAGCTCCTTGTATGTCAAGCTCAGTCGCAGTCATGAGGAGGGTTTTGATGTTGTTAACAGTAAGGAGCCCTAGACAGTCTAACCCTCTTCAATGTCATGTACGTTGTTCATGCCAGTTTGCTGTTCCAGATAGATCATTCACTTGTCGAAGGGTTGTGATGCTTGCAAGTCATTATTGACTTTGAATCGTTGTACTTTATTTCTCTCTCTCTCTCTGTTGAATACATTGATATAAGATAATAAGAAGAATTCATAAAGGGTTTTCTCCATATAGGGGTTTTTCCCAAGCTTGAGCCATTTTCGGTGTTCTCGTGTCTTGACTTGTCCTATGCATATGTTGTTTATGTTCTTTCTTCAGGAACTAACAATGTGATATGGTTTTGTTAATGGAAAGAAATGAAGATCGGGCTAATGTGGCACATTGAAGTAATTGACATTAGCAAAGAACATGTTAATATAGAATTAGCAGGGACCCTAGAAGAAAACTTTTTTCATGCATTGCCACTTTCCAGTCAATAGCCTTACCATGATCCATAGACAACCAGCCTTAGATGCCTCTCATCCACGATTTGGTCAGTATATTAATTGATCTATCCTACTCATTCGATAAAGGCGGGTCATCAATTTTGATGTATTTTAAACATTTTTGCATTCAAGCCCTTTCATTTAATGTTTAAGCCTTAAGGCATTCTAGTGTGGATCATAGGTTGAAATTGGATTATAGACCACTATTGCCTATGTAATTGTTTCCTTACTTCACTTTAGTAGTTAACATGTGTCCCTAGTCCAATGTGACCTTACTTAGGGTATTTTCTTTCACTGAGTAGGAGGGGCACAAATAGGAGGCTCTAATGGTGGTAGTGCTCCATGTCATTCATACTTAACACTTGTCAACATTCCCATATGTCTGTTATCAAATCTTTTGGATTGGTTGTTATCAACTGCTTCTATTGGTTCATTGTTGGCTTGTCCTATGAGGAGTTAAATATACCCAAGGTTGATGTAGCTAAAAGAAAAGAAAGAGCATGAGCCAAAAATTAAAATCCAAGAGAATAACAAGAGATGTAAAGCAAATAAAAGTTGATTTTAGCTTGAGTTCTACTCTCTCTTATATTGCCACTTGTCATCGAGAGTATCCATGCATATCATGACCATGAAAGCAAAAGGAACTCTAAGCAAACATCCCAAACTCTATGAAGCGATAAACTACCCATAATTAAAGGAAGATTATATGATCATAATTAATTGACAAATAAATAAAGCTTGTTTAAACAAGCTACATCAAAGCAAGAAAAAAAAACAAATATTGCGAGCTTGGAAAAACAAAGGTGAAGGAAGGTAACTCAAGCAGCTAAGCACTACCTCTACAAAGGCACTCATGGAAAATGGTTTACATAACCAAGTATAAGACTATGACACCTTTCATCACACAAACCCGAAGCCATAACACTTATCACTTACAACTATCATCTGAAAGGGTTGACCTAGGAATTGTTCCTCCCCGTAGGGTTGGAAGCACCTAATAAGGTCATGTGATAACCCTCTCATACCTAAGTGAGGTAACTTGTACACAATCATAAGCTAGTGGGACATTTGAAGATAATACTTGTGTGAAGTAGTTCGATGGATTTAACATTGAATATGGTACACCTTGATGTTTTTATGGTTCTTGTACCATGGATGTTGATCTCAGTTGATTCCTTGAGTATGCATTACGTGATTTTTATAGGTGCAGCTAAGATCCCTTGAGGGATAAGTGATGCTCCTCTAGCACATTGTAAGGAACCTCCAACCCGATTCCATGATGGCACAGGACAATTGATGGAGGATGTTGAAGCGTCACTGAAGAGAGTTGATTTGATTAATGACTTTGCTCTGATGATGTGATCCTCCTCCAACCCGAGGACCTTGGACATTGAGTATTAGAGCTAGGTCATTGACATGAGAGATGATTCACCCCTAAGATGAATGCACACCCCTATAGGTTTGCATTATACCTTCTCAATGGATGTTGCACTTCTATTGATAGCGATTGATGGTGTCGATCACTTGGGACCACTTTGGGGAGGTAGATGCATCCTCTACCTTGATGACATCATGTTATTCCTTTAGGATGTCAACCTAATTCCTCTTTTGATGATGATGTGAGCCCTTTTGAGGATCATGTCTACTTTGGAGGGCTATTTTAGTGATATGCCACATCATTTCAATGGATATCCATGACTCGGGGGATTGGACATGTCCTTTAAGTTGTTTCACGCACTTTTTTGTGGAGAGGCATGCCCTTTGGATGATGTCGTCATATTTGGAGGACAATAGACTCACATGTGCGAAATAAATTGTTAGATTTTACAAAACCCATCTCAGTATGGTGATATGCCACATCATTTGGATGGAGATCCATGAATTAGGGGATAGGACATGTCTTTTAAGTTGTTTTGCGCACTTTTTTGTGGAGAGACATGCCCTTTGGATGATGTCGTCATCTTTACAGGACATTAGACTCACACATATAGAATAAATTGTTAGAATTTTACAAAACCCAACACCCGGTATTCAATTCCAAGCAAATTATTAACTGAATGAATACATGGCCAAATTCCTAACAAAAAAAATATAGCGGAAGCAAAAAATCGATCAATAGTTTTTCTGCCCAATCAATAGTTTTTCATTAATAAATTAATTTATGCCCAATCAATAGTTTTTCATTAATAAATTAATAACAGTACTTACTTGGGCTCTTTTCCTGGGATAATGGCCCAACTGAGAAAATACAAATCACAAAAACTGATCTCCAACCCCTCTGCACTCTCTCAAACCCAACACACGCTCGCTAAGAAACCTCTCTCAATCTTTCATTGTTGTTGTGTCTTAGCCTTAACACTTAAGCTCAAATTATAACTTTCATAAGCTAAGATTGACGATCAAAATTCGCTCATCAAGTTAACTGAAGCTAAGTGACTTAACTATAGTTAGCTTTCCTATCTTTAGCTTTCTTTACTTTAACTAACGGACAAGTCATAAAATTAGCTTACTTTACGTGCACATCTCATGCATGTCACATGCAAGCCATCTGATGCATGCAACTCACTTTCACACTCTACATGTCACATGCAAGACATCTGATGCATGCAACTCACTTTCACACTCTGCATGTCACATGCAAGACATATGATGTATGCAACTCACTTTCACACTCTGCGTGTCACATGCAAGCTCCTAAAGAGGTAGAGCAAGGTCCTTCTAGTCAAGACACATGGCTAGAAGTACCTGCCCGAGCTACAAAACTCAACACTTCCTCTTAGCAAGGGAGGTATTTCTGGAAGAAACTCCTCCACTTGGATCTGTCTCCAAGCCCATCTCAGTATTTTTAGTTGCTCCCTCTAACGTTGAGAACCTGTCACATACAGCCATGCTCTAGGGATCTTGCTCCCGAGCATCTACCAATGTCATATCATACCAACTAAGTCTCTGGACAATACCAGAAGAATCACTCTTTCTCGCCCCTTGTTCCATTTCAGTAACTGACATCGATCCTGTATCCAAGATCCCCTCGGATATACCCACAGGTTGTCCCAGCAACCTATATTATTTCCCCTATATGATGCCAAGCACGAAATTTGCATCCAATGTCGCTCCCTTTGAATATAGAAGCACATGTTCCCTTTCAGTAATTGATGTTGATCCTATATCCAAGATCCCCTCAGATATACCCACAAGTTGTCCCAGCAACTTGTATAATTGCCCCTATCTGATACCAAGCACTATAGCTAAATCCAAGGTTGCTCCCTCTAAATATAGAAGAACATGTTCATCCCGAAACAAAACTCTATATACAGCATCCTCCAAGGTCGATAATGAGAGCACATGTACCATCAACCCTTGAACAAATAACATCCTTGTCACCTCCAGAAATCCTCTTGACTCTAGCTAGAATTTGAAACATCCAACCACCTACACTACATGTGTGGTGCTAGCTCCACAACTCACATGGTAGTCTGAGTCTGTCTTCGGAACACTGACCTCATCCCTATCATGTGATTGGATGCTCTATTGTCCACTATCCATTATCATCTATTGTCATACAAAACAATACTACTACTCGAAGTACAAGAACAAGAGAAAATTCCTTCTCAAACTTCTCTGTAAAGTCATCAATCTCAATTGATGTTGATGCAACCACTCGATACTCCTCCTTGTATGGACAATGGCTCAGAGTGACTAGTCTTGTGACAAGAAAAGCACTTCATTTTTCTCGTGTCCTTCATAGAAGTAGATCCCTCGCTTTCCTTTACTTCACTTTTGCCCTTTACAGCAAGAGCGAAATTCTCCTAATCATCCTTACCATCATGTTGGCCTGCATTTTTGGAACGTCTCCTTGTCTCTCCATGTACGAAATAATCCCACAATCTATCCCAACTTAACAAATTTTCCCATGTGACGATCCCATCAACAAAGACATCCCCTTTTAGAGGAAAGCCACTCAAAGTTGATATGACCAACTCTTCATTATTAATAGCTTCCCCCATTGTTAGCAAGTCATCTCTAATTTGAGTGATTCTAATTAGATATGGTGAAATTGTGACGATTTCAGACATCCCGGTGTTTCTCAGTTTCTCTTTCAACGCCATCTTTTTGTTTTGGATTGTACTCTGGTATAACTTGGCTAAGGATGCCCGCATCTCAAAGGCATTCTTCCTCCCTGTCACATGAGGCATAAAATGGTCTTTAATGGAATCCAATATTATTTTCTCGGCCTTCATGTTCTTCTTATTAAACTCAGCCAACAGAGTAGGATCTACAAGAATTAGGACAACCTTATCTATGATGTCCCACAACTCCTGCTCCTCAAACAACAGAACAATCTACTCCTTCCATTGGCTAAAATTTCATGCCCCATCCAACATATTCTTGTAACATAACCCAGTAGTCATTGTTGGGTATGTGTTATATTCTTTCCACGAATAGTTGCATGCGCGGGGGGGTCACAGTGGGGGCGATAGCCTCCCCTGTTCGTTGTGTCGGACGCAACGGGGGGCAGCGCAACAGGAAAAATTTTGGACCCTATTTTAGGTGGGTAGATCCGCCTATGGTTTTGTGCATTGGTTTGCACATGGTTTTTGGGGCATGATGATTTTCAACCCCTGGTATTTTGTAGATCCGGTCAAGGGAACTACGGTTATGTTCTAATCCAGGGTTAATGGATTGGGGTTTATGAATGCTTTGGCATGTATATATATGTGTTGTAACACTAAAAGGAATATAATGAAAAATCAAGTTGGTAGTCCCGATTTGGGATCTAGGGGAAAAATCTTTGTGTATATATGTTTTATGTTTTATGCTCTCGTTGTTTATATTATGTTTTTAAGTATTTGTTTGCAAATAATTTCTGTACAGAGTTAAAACCTACAGTCATCCTTGTCAAACTAATCAATAGTTAACTTTCACGGTAGTTGCAGACCGCAAACACCCTGTGTTATTGTTCTCTTGCAATCCAATTGGTCTTGTCAACAAATCTGACAGCTAGCTCTGTCAACCACCCTCGGCTAAACCCAGTCAGACTGCTTCACCAACCTTGTTGCCCTGGTCGACATGCAAATTGTAATTTACGACTACTTCTTCCAGCCCAACTATCTAGCAACACCACAACCCGGTTGTTGTCTAGCGGTTGTCACGTTGGCTTGGTTGTGTTGTCCTTCCACTTGCCCTCATGTCACTCGAAAGAAACAACCCCTTGGTCTCTACATTGTGGCGGATTAATTCATTGATCCTTCGCCACGATTGGTTTCCCCATGCCGCATACTATACCCCCGCAACATACTTCCACATGTTGATTGTATTTTGCAGTTGTGGGCTTCTCTTTCCTTGCCCATGACAGTTGTTCTTGCATCCATAACAACCCTACCTCTCTAGTCGTGGCCCTTGTGGCTTGTCAACCCTTTCTCCATTGTTCTATGCTTGTGGTTATCCTTCACGCCCCACTTCTTCGCTTGACTTTCAGCACTTGCAAATGGCAATGGTCGTTGGCCACTCCACCCTACAACCTGTCTTCTAAGGTCATTGTCTATATGTTTTATTTGCTAGCTCAGCTCCTGCCTTGATCGTCTCTGTGTGAACTTGCAACTCGCTCGATCATGAAGCCACGCACCTGCACTGCAATCTAGTGGCCCGACCTTTTATCGGTGTCCCTGCGTGACAACTACGAACCGATCCTTGCACGTCGGTGGTACTACTGTTGGTGGTTGCCTTGGTGGCGGCTATTGTCGGAGACTGGTTGGGCTATCGACCTACATTCATACCCAAACAAGAGGACTCAATTTTATGCATATCACCTCATTCAGGGGACAACTTAGAGAAATGAATCGAGGGATGGTGAGGACGAAGGAAAGAGGAATGTTCTGAGCGTCCCCTCGAACTCGATGATGGCGGGTTGTAAGGGTGAAAGCTCGAGGTGGTGTGTGAAAGGCGTTTGGAACACAAATGAAAGCTTAAGAGATGAGGAACTGAGAGAGAGAGTCTGAGAGGTTGGAAGCGTATCTGAGAGGAAGGATGTCAAGCCTTCAATAGGATAAGGGAGAGGGATAGAAGAACCAGCGAGGTCTAGCTAGGGCTAGGGAGAGAGATTGGGACCATGAGAAAATAGGGGGAGAAACAAAATCAAAGAAGGGAAGAAAGACATGAAAACAGAGGAGAATGGCCACCAGAAGAAGGGTGAAATATGCCTATAAATAGATAAGCCCCCCCCCCCTCCCCCCGTTTAGGTAGAGTTCCATGCTAACCGACCCTCTAAAACTCAAGTAATAAAACTTCAAACACAGGCAAGAAAACTCAGGGAGAACATCGAACTTTTGTTAACTGTAAGGACTGATCAGAAAACTCAGAAAAGAACTGAAACTACAATGAAGGAAAATCTCAAGACAGAAAATCTCCATTAGGAGTCAAATATTGGTCTACGGTCCGATCCCAGATGACTTGGTAACAATAAAACACACCACAGAAAACTTCATCCGGGGGAAAATTCCAACGGACAGGGGAGCTACAAAAAAACCTATTCTAGAACTCAACTCAAAAGGTTCCACCCTCAAAATCACCGTCCCCGCCAAATAGAAGGGGCTCATAAACAAATGGGCAAGAAAGGGCAGTGATGGAACTTAGAAAACGTGTTTAAAAGAAGTTTGATGCAGATGCAGATGATGGAGTGCGTCGGTTTCTGCGTGCTATGCACATCAGATGCCCTTCGCAAGCTCTGGGATGCTTTGTGACCACTCCCTTCGCAATTGTTGTTGATGACTGATGGTCCCACCCGCATCCACCCCCGAAGATGAAAGGGAGCTAAACATTCCCCCCGACTAACCAAACACCCTGTGTTATTGTTCTCTTGCAATCCAATTGGCCTTGTCAACAAATCTGACAGCCATCTTTGTCAACAACCCTCGGCTAAACCCAGTCACATTGCTTCACCAACCTTGCTGCCCTCGTAGATGTGCAATCTATAATTTACAACTGCTTCTTGCAGCCCAACTATCTAGCAACACCACAACTCGGCTGTTGTCTAGCGGTTGTCACGTTGGCTTAGTTGTGTTGTCTTTCCACTTGCCCACACGCAATTCTTCATGTCACTCGAACGAAACGACCCCTCTTGGTCTCTACATTGTGGCGAATTTATTCAGTGATCCTCCGTCGCGATTAATTTCCCCACGTCGCATACTATACCCCCGCGACATACTTCCACGTGTTGATTGTATTCTGCAATTGTGGGCTTCTCTTTCCTTGCCCACGATGGTTGTTCTTGCATCCACAACGACCATACCTCTCTAGTCATGGCCCTTGTGGCTTTTCATCCCTTTCTCCATTGTTGTATGCTAGTGGTTATCCTTCACGCCCCGCTTCTTCACTTGACTTTCAGCACTTGCAAATGGCAATGGTCATTGGCCACTCCACCCTACAACCTGTCTTCTGAGGCCATTGTCTGTAGGTTTTATTTGCTACCTAAGCTCCTGCCTTGATGGTCTCTGTGCAACCCTGCAACTCACTAGATCATGAAGCCACGCACCTGCGCTGCAATCTGGTGGCCCGACCTTTTATCGGTGTCCCTGGTTGACAAATACAACCCGATCCTTGCACATTAGTGCTACTACTGTTGGTGGTTTCCCTGGTGGCAGCTACCCTAGCGGCTGCTATCGGAGACTAGCTGGGCTATCAACCACCCACGTCAGTCCTCTTTCTCTTAAAAGAATGTGGCCCCATTCTTTGATTACGGGGATATTTTTTAATCATCCTTTAAAAAAAAAATCGCCCGTAAGAGAAAGAAATTCCTTCAGCTCTTAAAAAAAAATTCCCACACGTATTATCCCAGCTAACTTAGCTCTGGTGATCAAATACGAAACCAACACCAGTAATTCCGAGATTGATTCAGAGTTGGGGCTTTGATACTTTGTTAGAATTTTACCGAACCCAACACCCGGAATTCAAATCCAAGCAATTATTAATTGAATGAATACACGTCCAGAATACATTTGAATCACATACACCCAATCAATAGTTCATCATAAATAAATTAATCACAAAACTTACTTAGGCTCTCGTCCTAGGATAATGGCCCAAGTTCCAACTGAGAAAATACAGATTACAAAAATTGATCTCCAACCCCTCTGCACTCTCTCGAATCCAGCACACGCTCACTGAGAAGCCTCTCTCAATTTTGCGTTGTTGTTATGTCTTAACCTCAACAATCAAGCTCAATTTTTAACTTTCCTAAGCTAAGACTGACGGTCAAAATTTGTTTGTCAAGTTAACTAAAGTTAAGTGACTTAACTTTAGTTAGCTTTCCCATCTTCAGCTTTCTTTACTTTAACTAACGTACAAGCCATAAATTTAGTTTGCTTTGCATGCATGTCACATGCAACACATCCGCATGCGTGCAACTCACTTTCGCACTCTGGATGTAACATGCAAGCTCCTAAAGAGGCAAAGCAAGGTCCTTCTAGTCAAGACACGTGACTAGAAGTACCTACCTGAGCTACAAAACTCAACATAAATGAGTCTTAATTTTATGTTATTTCAATAATTTGGCTACCTTTGGAGATTTGCTTGCGATCTATCCACCTTGTATCATGGCCTTAATATTTTAGGGTTTTTTGGTTTATTTTACAGCAAATAGACTTCGCTATCCTCATATAAATAAAGGGGAATCGATTTCCCTTGGGGCATTGTCACACTTGGTTTATTAAAGTTGTTCATTAGTGATCTCCTCTCTAGTGCACAATGGAGGATTAGTAGAGCGACTTTTTCTTGGGCTCAGATGTGATGTGATCTCTTTTCATGCATGCTTATGGTGGATATTGGCTGTTATATTGTGAAGTTAGTTTATTAACTATATCATGGTTTTATGTCCTATGAGATGCATGTTCTTGTGTTAAGTTAATTTATTTGGTATTTTCTCCATTATCCCTTGTTGACTAAGTGATCTCTTTCATGGATGGTTATGATGGATAATGGATGTTGCATGGTGAAGTTAGTTTATTTGCTTTATCATGGATGTATGTTATCGTCCTAAGTTGGTTTATTTGGTATTTGCTTTATTATCCCTTTTTGATCTAAGCGCTTCCTCCAAGTATTTGAGAAATAGAGATAGGTTTTTTTCCCTTAATCATCCAAAAAATTGAGAATGTAAATCGCGAAATCCTACATTAAATTAGTTTGTTTGCCCTCATTTTGTTTGGATTTAGAATTACTCCAAAAGAAACCCTAGAATAGTTTGTATCCTAGACACCATTTGCCCTTCAGTGATAATGCACTAATCTTTATCATTTGTGGCATTCTATTAAAACCCTAAATTCGTTTTTCTTTTTGTTTCATGGTAAATTAGGGTTAAGTTTCACCAAAATCTTGTGTTATTAGCATTTAATGACTTGTTGAGGCATGCCCTAGGGTTAGGTTTTGTTTAACGATGCATTAGAGAAGCTAATGCAAAATTTTCATGCATTTTTCAGCTATTTTCTAGGGCTGACGCCATACTTTATTGGTTGTTATATGCTATTTTAAGCTTCAAAATTTGTTGCAAATTTGTCATTAGTTCGCTCTTAAATTTAACCTTCACTCCATATAATTTTTATACATTTTTAATGGCTAAAGTTGTTATAAACTTTTTAGTTTTGTTGCAATTTGCTACTTTAAAACCCTAGTTTATAGCAGCCTTGAGTTATTCTTGATTCAATGTGCTTGTATAACCTATTTGAGACTCCTTAGGCTAACTCTAACCTTTGGATTGACCCATAGGCCCCTTGAACCCAAGTCTTGAATTTACTCTTTCTTCCATTGGCAAACCCTAGTTTGTCATATGCTAATCTAGTGGACATTTATATTGTAGGATCCTCGGGGGGCATTAGCTTAAGATCCCAGGGTTACTTGATTCGCAAGCCCCACTAGGGTATCCTCCCTTGTGTTGGAATGTGTCCTTCCCTTAAAAAGGAGAGAGTGGTTGCTTATGGTGGCACTGGTAAGACTCTCGTGTGTTGCGCATTGTCTGAGTCACCTAGTGAGGCTTTGCTTGCACCAGGTGCTAGATTTTGTTGTAACATTTTTTGGTGTCGTTGTTGAGGAGCAGTTGAGTCCTTCAACCTTTTTCCTTGATAAGTATACCTCAAAGCCTTCTTTAGTGTGCTAATCTGGCGACTCTGTTGGAGAAACAAAGTCTTTGTTTCTCATAGATTTTCAATGACTTTGTGCTTGTAGGGTAAAACAAGCATCTTTTAAAAGGCATTTAAGGTTTACCTTGGCGACTCCACAATCCCATGTTGTGAAAATTGAATGGGATTGAAAACGGCTACCCTACTTTGGATGTCCAAGATGTTCCAAAATACTCGAATCGCTATAGCACATGTTCCGGTATAAATTGTCCAAAATTTGATGGTGATCCTTCTTTTTCCATTACTCATGTTGAGAAATTCCTACGTTACATTTCACAAATTAATATCATACATGAAGATGCATGTATGAGATTATTCATTGTTTCTCTAGGTACAAGACATATGGAATTAAATTAAATGTTCCTATAATCGGAAAGGCATATCTTCCATTGCACAACTTACTGAAAAATTTCTTGAGCACTGAGGTCTGAGATGCCAAAGGTATCAAGATGTCCTTTAGGATCTGGCCAAATCTCTTCAAAAAGAGGCTCTTGTAGATCCTCTCTGGGAAGATGAAGCATTTGTAGAAGAGGAAGAGTTCCCTTTTAAAGATGGTGAAGAAGCATGTATGAGATTATTCATTGTTTCTCTCGGTACAAGACATTTAGATTCGAATAAATGCTCCTATAATCTGAAAGAATATCTTTAATGCACAACTTATTGAAGAATTTCTTAAGCATTCAAGTCCGAGAGTTCAAAGGTATCAAGATGTCCTTCAAGATTTGGCCAAATCTCTTCAAAAAGAGACTCTTGTAGATCCTCTCTAGGAAGATGAAGCATTTGTAGAAGAGGAAGAGTTTCATTTTGAGGATGGTGAGGACATCCTTGAAGAAGAGGAAACTGATAAGGAAGCTACCAAGAGCAAGAATAAAATACCATCAAAGAACATGAAGTAGTTCATGAAGAAGATTGCCAAGAAGAAGTAGAGTTTCCTTTCAATTTTGAAAATGGCAAGGCCAACAAAGCAAAGAATGAGGAACAAGTTGATGAAGAATTTGATGAAGCATCTCATATTGAGGATTGTATCCATGAAGGAGATATTGTAGGAGGCATCCTTCCTCATGAAGCCATGAGTAAGGTAAGTTTTTTTCCTTACGAAGTTTTTGAGTTTTGTGATACATATTTTGAAAACTTTGATATGGAAGAGTACGTGGAAAAAGGATATTAATGAATTTACACATGTTGCAAGTCAAATATGAGGTAATGTCGTTTTTATGGAAACCTATTTATGATACTAATGATGATGCTCAAGAATTTTTGGGGTAGCCATCTTTTACAAATGTAAATTTGGAAATATCTCATGAACACTTCCAAACTTACACATATAGTGATGCTCTTGGCCAACATGAGAAGGACATGATCACAGATTTGTTTGAACCACCATTACTTCGTTCTATGATACTGATGATGATGCTAAAGAATTTTTGGGGCAACCATCGTTTACAAATCTAAATTTTGTAAAATTCTCATGACCACTTTCAACCTCATACATATAGTGGTGCTCTTGGTCAACCTGACAAGGACATGATCACAAACTTATTTCTACCACCATTACTTCCTTCCCATAGTGATTTTCAGCCATCCATATTCTTAAATTCAAGTGACTATCCTTGTATCAAGTCAATATTGGAGAACCATTTTGAGTCTAATATTCGTGAAGGGTATCTAGTTTTTCAAAGCAATATTTTTCAACCATCTTCTCCTACATGTTATCATCAGCTTATTATTGAAGATACAACTGAAAGTTGTCACATGCTTTGGGTTCGAGTTCGACAACAATTAGGTTCGATTTAAATTCGACTTTTCGATAAGGTTTAGATGAGGTTCGCCATTAAATTCGACTAAATGTGTGTGTGTGTGTGTGTGTGTGTGTGTATATATATAATAAAATATACCATAAAATAATACATTGTGTATCCATATGTATTTATTTAATTAAATAATTTAGTTTTTTTTTACTATTCTATAATTTAATAATTATAATTTGTAAAAAAATTCTAAATCATAAAAATAATGAATTTGAACCATATCTAATAAAAAACCATATGATATACTATTATATTACAAGTTCTAAAATCTATAAATGTATATGGTATCCTATGGCTTTGAAAAGTGCACCTTGTCCAAACCACATAATTTCACGGGCTTGCAACAAAAACCATTTTTGCAATCAACCAAACTGTTGTGCCAAGATGGACATCCTATTGAACATATCGAGTCGGAAAGGCTATCGAATATATCGAGCTAGAAAATCTATTGAACAGATCAATTCCTTGCGTTAAGTGCTCCCTATGATCAAGAGCAAAATTGGGTAGGTTGAAGCTCAAGCACCATGGTTAGGCTTTATTATTAAGTTGAGGACAGCAAGAGCATGAATTCTGGTTCGCACGAGCTTCTTACGTTCCCATTCATTAATTGATGGGAAATGCCCTCGATACCTAGTCGAATTGAAACAAATAGGTGTTCTCCTTGAACCAGTGGAAAAAGGCGCTCAAACCAGCCATGAAGTGGATGGGTTTTTTATTGACAATGCTCGCAAAGAACCCTAGGGTGTTGATGGATGGTAATGACATCAACAAACCTTCCCTAACCAAAATGGATGAAGTCAAACCTAGGCCAAACTTAAGCTGGACCTGAATATTTTGTTGAGGTTCAACGAACTTCGAACCTCAAGGTTCAAGTTCGGCGAACCCTGTGACATTGATTGAAAGTTATATGTTTGGGATTGCAATAGCTAATGGGACAGAGTTGTTTTCAATTTGCAAGTTGTTGCCAAAATTTCAAGTTATCCATAAGGATGCAACAAACCTTAAAATTGGAGCAAAATTTGTTTCAAGACCTAAATTCATCCTTCCATATTTTTCCATGTTTTTGGTAAGAAACCTTGCAGATTGGTGATCATCCTTTCTCAAGGCTTTAAGGATGATGTTAAGGGAAACCATGAAGGTCATGTCCTTGGAAATATGAATCACTTTTTTGAAATGATAGGGTTGCATCATGAAAACATTGCTTGGAACAACAATGAGCCAACATTTTTTTATTTCAACCCTACTGTAGCCCATCCTTCTGATTTTGATTCCTTCCTTGACCATTGTATGAAATGCATTTTAGATTTGATCACCTTATACTTTTCATAGCCCTCAAGGCTACAAGGGGCCAAACTATGAAAAACTCAGAACAATTTTTCTCATGAAAGAGAGGAAACTTCTTGAGGAGCTTTTAAGACCAATTCATAGCTCATGGGATAGCACGGGGATTTCCATTATCTCAGATGAATTAACTGATACAAGGCGTAGGCCATTGATTAATTTCATGGCATTGTCACCAAAAGGAGCGATGTTCATAAAAGAAAAAGATTGTTCAAGTGAGGTAAGGGATAATAACTTCACTACTAGAATTTTAATTGTTGTTATTGAATAAGTAGGGCCAAAAAATGTGGTGCAAATTGTCCCAGAGAATGCATTTGTTCGCAAAGTTAGGACTTTGATTGTTGAGAGTAGACACAATCATATATTTTGGACTACTTGCATTGACCATGATCTAAATCTAATTTTAGAAGAGACTGAGGCTAAAATTGCATGGATTAAGGAGGTTACAGGGCAAGCTATGGAGATTATAAAATTCATCACCAACCACCACCAGTCTCAAGCAATACTCCAACTTGGAGTTTCTCAAAGTTGTTGAGACAAGATATGCTTCAAACTTCATCATGGTGCACCACTTTGTTGAAGTCAAACCCACATTAATGAGTGTCGTGGTGGGTGCAATTTTTGTTGAGTGGAGACATGCAAATTCAAATAGGAGAAGTATAGTGCAAAGGGTGTTGATTAATGAAGATTGGTGGAGCACGCTTGATTTCTTGCTCCAATTCACATTACCTTTATTTTATCTTCTTTGAGATGCAGACATAGACAAACCTTTCTTCAGAGGTTTATGACAGCATGGATACCATGCCCAAGAAAACAGTGGAAATTATTACACATGAGATTTCCACTTCCTTTTGTTGATTTTGATTTTGCGGAGAATGTGAGGTCCAACATTGTTACGAGGTGGAATGCGTCCATTGCAGACTTTGTCATATGCTATAAATCCAAAATTTTATGATGAAGATTTCATTGCTCAAAGCAATAGGAAGAGGAAGGCCCGAAATAAGGACAAGAAGGAGGCCAATGGAGTGAAGAAATCCTTTCAAAGGTTGTTTCCAACTTCTTTACAAATTGATGTAAGGAAGGAATTTTCTTGTTTTGCTACTAGATTAGACGACTTTGCAAGCATATAAACTTTGGATGAGAGGAGGACCATGAACCCAGTTAAAATTAAAGCTGAGACAAGGTACTCAAAAACCCAAGACTTTCATCACCAACCATAATGATATGTGGATAGAGAACCGTGTGTTGACAGAAACAAATTTTGAGAACAACCATCCCCTGTTTTTGCAATTAAACGTTGAAGTTGCAAAAAAGCTTCACACTTGACCACACCCTACTCACTCCAAAGATGAACAAGACACTTTGTTGGCCATAAAGACCTATGAAGACTAGTGTGTAGACACCGTCAAAAGGATCATAGTAGTAATACTCAACGAACTTTGTAACCATCCCTTCTCACTTAGATGTCCATGGCCAAATATCACAATAGTTCCATATCAAATTAGGTGTTATGTTAACCCAACCCATGCCAAATTACTGAAGGAGAATAAGGGAATTGAAGTAGCAACTAACAATGTGCCCCAATGCATGGCTAGGAACAAACGACAACGATGATGCAAATGCACATGCACATTACACCCCAACAATAGTCAATCATCACTCACAACATTACCACTTTCCCTCATTGCCTCTAACAACACCATTTCCAAGTGATACTTCCTCAATTTCCTCATTTCACCCCACCTATCCCTCATTCTTATAACCCAAACCCTCTAACCTACCATATGATTTTAGCATTTAGTTATGGATTTCATTGCCCTACTACACAACAATGACAAGTTCTTCAACAAATGATGTGCCAACAAACCCCAACAAAAAACCCAACCTAGCCACATAATTGCAAAACATATTGCTTCTACTTAGCACAATACAATTGAATGTAGTATTTATTGGCATACACTCTATCCAAACAATTCAACAATAACAAAGTGATACCTCAACGATACTCTCTTAACCCACACAATTGATAAATTGGATTAAATGACAATTGCGGGTCTCTATCAAACACAAAGCCTGTGAGAGAAACACTCTTTAATACAATATTTGCCAGCAATAGTTGCTAATCAATGGTTAACTAGCAAAACAACTCAATATAAATGTCCTATGAGTTCAACTAGGCGTGTGATTTAACAACTTTTGGTTATAATACTATTATTTGTAAATAGAGATACATTGCTTTTAGGATTGGATACCCCGCCCCACATAACCAACAATGAATCTGCTTGATGATTCAACTTCCCCTCAACCTCTAGCAATTAACACAACAAGACCAAATTTTTTTGGAATAGTTGTACTACTAAGGCAATAGATGGGAAAATGGCCAAACAAAAATAGATAGATCACAGCCTAATATCACAAAAGCCTCGTAGCAATTATAAATCCATAACATGCCTTCCCTTCTCCCTATATTGCTCTCTTTCTTTATTTGCTCACTAGTTTACATGTTGTCTTACTCTCTTGCTCTTATTTTTAACACTTAATTAGCCTTTAGCCACATTATGACAAGTACTCCGACCCTCTTCTATGCCCTAACCCCAACAAAGGTGATTTCCAACTAGCAAGTGATATTACTTTTGTTATGGAGCACGTTACTCACAAAAATGGGTAACCCCATAGGAGGACATTTTTCTCCTACATTTGATAGTCAATTGATCAGCCAGCAGCCCCTACTAGCCACCATTAGATGATGATATGCCATGTACCTCCATCATTTGCATTAGGCATGTGCCTCTCACTATCTGGAATTGACACTTGGATGAAGGTGGGCT
The DNA here is from genome assembly GCA_034641835.2 of Pinus albicaulis. Lineage (NCBI taxonomy): Eukaryota > Viridiplantae > Streptophyta > Pinopsida > Pinales > Pinaceae > Pinus > Pinus albicaulis. Next base: position 203,101,868 of record CM076569.1, read on the forward strand.
GATATTCAAAAGCTACTTTGATCATTTTGCAATCGAGTGTTTATACTTGTTTGTTTTGGACATTAGCATGGATAATGGGGTGATCTGGAAGACGGACAGACCTTGACCGTAATTTTGTTCTCTCACTTTACCAAGGACCTCCCTTAAGGTCGGCCTTTTGGGGAATAGGAGGGGCACTACTTGGAAAGCCATGATTGAGATAGTGCGTTCCATTTTCCCTATACCATACTTTCCATTACACATTACAAGCCCTATATATCACCTCCATTCTTCGAGTACAGCTTGTCATTGGTTCTTTGGAATTTGGCACTCATATGTTCACATACCTTGAGTAGGGCTCAAAAACATTGCCCTGAGAGGTTGATGCAACTAAAAGAAAGGAAAAATCATATCATGGCCAAAATAAAACAAAAGAAAGAAAATCAAAATGCACAAGATGGTCATGATATAAATATTTGTTAATCAAGGTTGTCATTGATGTCAATATGGAATTGATTGAGATGTCAATATTCTTGAGATGCCTGGTTCCAGATGATGATAACATGACTCTTCGTTGATACCAACAATGAAGATGTCAAGTCACGAAGAAGTCAAAACACTAATGAAGGAAGCCCTAAGAAATACTTGATCTAATGCCGCATGCAATTGATGATCTAGACCTTAATCTTTGATGACATATGGAGAACTACACGTGATGATGATCACGTGGCTAGAAGATTAGATGATGACATGGAAGATCTCATTTGATGGTTGGAAGACTATCTTACTATCTTGGAACTGTCCTAATGATGAAGTTGCCTATGTCATATCACTGCACTATGACATGAATACATGATGACACAGTGATGAATCACTTGGTGACATAAGAGGACATGGAGAACCTCATGATGACGTGGAAATAATATAAAGACATAGTTGGAGTCATAACAATGAAGAAGCCCTAATAACCTCTTGCTGTCACAATCACTTTCTGCACATAAAAATTCAAGGACAGTTATAAAGAAAAATAAATTTTGGCACCTTGGAGGCAGTCTATCACAATGAGTCCTACACCATCTTGAAGAGCATAATTTTGTCTTTCCAACGAGCTATTATTCAGCCCGAAACTCCAAGCGGTTTGAAAGTTATTGATTTTTTAAGTTAAGGAAATTAATCCTAGCAGCTAGCCGACCTATACACAGTCATTCATGTCGGCCTCTCTCCATGAGACGTGTCTCTTCATTAAGGATCGAAACTAATATAAATTGACGTTGAAAAGCCTCATTTTAGCATCAAAGTTTCGGTGATCATTTCAGAGATAAGATACAGAACAACGAGGAGAGGAGGATTTAAAAGTTGTTTGTTTGGGTTATTCCTTTTCAAAGTCGGACAATAAACTATTTTGGCAAGCCATCTGTGGAGTTTATATATATATATATATATATTTCAGACCTGAAATAAAGTCCTGAAACATTACACTGGCAACCACCTATTCCGGACCTGTAATTACAAAGATATATGTGGTTGGCTGTCATTTAATTTGGACAATACAGAACTCGGATTGCAAGAAGGAAGATCACAGTTTGAGGGCTCATCATATATATAAATCTCAGACCTGTAGGCTGTATTTGAAGGAGAGCTCGGATTAGAAGTATAGTTTTGTGGACAGCAACAGAACTCGGACCTGTGACAGCTTTTGTAAGAGGGACAAGGCAGACTTGTTGAAAGACACCAAGAGCTATTTAAAGAACAAGTACTGGCATGGGACCTTCAATTCCCATCCTTGCTTCAAGAACTCTGGGTTCTTCTTCCTCTGTGGAGTCTGTCATCACTTCACATTTGTCAGACTCAAGAACACAAGTCTCTACATCATCTGGACTTGTCCAATAACTCGGGAATTCCTCAATGACTTCCTCTTCAGCAAGACAGGCTTCTTGTTGCCTCGAGTCTTCACTATGTCTCACAAGATCTCCTGTAGGTCTCCACTCTTCACCTGTGCTCTGTTCTGCTTCACAGGCAGAAATTTCTTCTTTCAACTCAGCTGCTCTGAGTTCTTCTCTCAATAAGGCAATCTTCTTCTGCCTCAACCTCAATTGTAATGGTTGCCATTTCACATTCTTCCTCATGAGCCAACCAACTCTTTGGCTTTCTTCTATCCTCAGTTTCAATCTGTTGAACTCTTCCCTGATCTCAGCAAATTTCTTCCAATGCTCTTCATCTGTGAGTCTCTTCCTCATGCCAACTCCTTTGGCATCTTCCGTCATTCTTCTGTTGTGGCCTCTCTCAGAACCTCCGCAATCTCTGCAGTCTCTACTATGGCTCTCAATAGCCATTTTCTTCTCTAGGAGTTCTTCACTCAGAAGCTGCACTAAGCCTCTGCAACAGCAAGCTCTCTTGCTGCAACTCACCTCACCAATCCTTTCCTCTGGATCCGGCTTTCGGCAAGTACCGGTCCCCTCTCTGCTGGAACCTTCTGAGCTTCGCTCTGCAACTTCTCAAGAACACCTGTGTCATCCAACCTCAGTCGGGAATCTTCCAGGTTCTGCCACACTCTTCTTCACTCAGAATCCCTTGCTGGATTCTTCTGTCACTGCTTCCAAGCTTCTGCTGAGATTTCTTCCTCAATTGCTTGCACTCTGCAAACCATCCGTCAACCAGAGTTAAATACCGCTCGTTTTCTCTTGCGAACACTGCAATTGTCCTCTTTATCCAACCTCTAGCTGAATACCAGGCTCACTGCCTTCACTATCAAGCTTTTTCTGCACTTTCAACAACCACAATTCTGCAAACATAAAATACACATCAGATTTAAATTAATTACCTGCAAGATCATGATCCTGTCCTCCACTCACTCTGCAAACCCTGTTCACTGTGCTTCTGTGTATCCTTGCCTATCAGATCTTGGAATCTGTTCTTCCTTCTTCGAACCTGTAATCACCCTTCAACAGATTTAGACTTCAAGTTTTCTTCACTATCTCAGTACATCTGCACTGCACCTCTGTATGCTTGTTGTCTTTGTCACTTTTCAAAAATCTGGTTTCTTTCACCACATACTCGGATTTAATTACAAAAAAAATCTTCTACTTCCAACGGAGCAATTCCTGAAGCTCCGATACCACTTGATAACAGGGTAAAACCCACTATCCCGATTTCCTCTTAAAAATGCATCCTAAGTTTCTTTTTCCCAACCAATCCACAATTCTGGCAAACTTGCATTGTTCTATTTTCTTAGTCTGGCTAATTAGATAAATATTCTGAGGCTTTTTAATATCTCAATCTGAGATTGAGATATTAATTCAAAGTTCCTTGTTTGGTTATGGAACCAATATATGCCCCTTTGGAGTCAACACAATTGAACCCAACTATCATTCAACGTTACTCGGCCACATCAATCATATATATTCGACCAATACTATGGACCTTGGTTGATTAATCACCAAGGCATCGCGCCATTCCACTTATTTTAAAACCTCCAACCAAACCAATTACATAGACCATATGGATACTCCAACCAAGGTTGACTTATAATAAAACACAACCGATTTCCTCATAGTAATCGAGCTCCATTGTCATTTCCATACCACGGCTTGCGTGAATTACAACCATGGGTTATAATTACATCTCAGTCCACAAGGTTTTGACCCTTAACTCATTAAGTTTTATGCCAGCGATCAATACAATACGTGTGGGGCCGTCAACCAATTAACTTTCCCTACCCATCAACGGCTGAAAGAATGTCGTACGGGCCTTGACGATCCGACGACTCCAATCAAATCTCGCGCAGCTACTATGCATGAACTTTAACTCGCGATAAGAGAGGTTTTTCCAAACTACTCGGGGACACGCGTCCCTCGGTCTATGGGATCGCTCCAAACTCTTAAATACAGCTTACCACCTATGTGCCTCGCGATATACTGTCGGTTTCGCTGTTCGTCTCTTCGTGGTTCCGCTCGAGTTCTCCTTTCACACTCAGTCAAGAAGAACCGCTTTCTCCTCAGGTATTTAGTCAAGGAATAGGGCCCTTTTTCTGCCTTACTGTTGTGGATTATCCTCCACGTGATTGGTTACAGGCAACGGAGTTTAAAGCAGAATTAACATATTCAAAATCGAAGGTTAACAAGGCTTGCGTCCTTCACTAGAAAGGACCAACTTCGTAGATTACCATTGAACCCTTCACCCAGGATTTAAACCGCGTTCAATTATACGCAGGGAATTTCTCCTCTTACAGGTAGGCGTTATTTAGCTCAGCTAACAGAGTATACACCCCACACTCTTATACAATTGGGTTTGAAATACGGAAGTTATTCACACAGCAATTAACGCAACAATGCCCTTCGCACAGAAATTAGACACAATTTCTTTTATAAATATCCAAAGGTTCTTATTGAAATTCGAAGACATTCAAACAGAATTTAACCCCATCCAGACACACTTAATTCAGAAACAGTGCTCCCATAACCAGATATATATACAGGTGATCAATCTCAAAGCAATCACTCACAATTCATGGTATGCCAGATATTCAGTTCAGTGGCCATTATCCTCCTACTCTGTTGCTGAAGAAGCTCTCATTCTCTAACTTTACATGATTACATTTATACCACAATGGACGACCTGAATCGATTCAGATCTCCAAACAGTTCAACAACTCTTAGCATTCCTAATTCCTAAAATTAGACTTAATAACTGAACCGATCCTAAACTGACTCATACCCTTGGTTGTCTCTTCGTATTCCTATCTTAACCAATTTCTCATGTTCTCAAATGACGTGAGAACAATTACAATTCCCTACCAAACTTATTCAAAACATCAATATTTACAAGAAGTTTTAAGAACATGGGACCCCCTATGTCTACTTATGTACAAAGTAACTTTTGAGCCTAGTGCCCCTGCATCAGACTCCCAAGCTTCAAATTGTTCATGATCTCCTGATCATGTGCTCTCAGTCTCTGCCTCCAGGATCCCAAACTTTGGTTTGTTGTTGTCCATCAACTGCATCATCCTTCAACTGATCTTCTCCAGGCTTCCAGACTTTGTTCTGCGATCTGCCCCCAACTATGCTTTCACAATCTGCCATTGTCCTTCCTTTGCTGAAACTCTCCTGCTTTCCTGCTACTGTCTACTACTCATGAGTCACTCTCGTCATCAGTCTTCTAATGTATTCAATCTCCATGTCCAGCTTATCCTCTAGCTGGAAATTATCTTGCCCTCTGCTGCTGCTTTCAATCTCTGTCGCGGCCAATATTACTACTCTTGTTGTCTCACATGCTATTAACATGTTTACTACTTCTGTAGGTGTCCTCCCCCATGTTGCGTCTGCTGCAACCATGGGTGTTGCTGATGCCAATGTTGCCTCCGCGCAAACATCCTGAATATCCTTTAGGATATTTCCCTCTGCAACACTCTTCTTTTGTTCACCATCTGCAAATTCATTCTCAGAAAACAATTCACCATTTAATTTCCTACCAGCAGTGACATACTCCTTCAGTATACTAGTAAACAGAATATGATTCTGCAAGCTAGTATCTGCTCCTCTCTTCTTCACAGCTTCAGGCATCCTTGCTCCAGGGTCTGCGATCCCTTTCTCTTCTTCAAATGCTCCCAGCAAACAACTCAGCCTTCTCTTCTGTGTTTGTTGCACGTCTTCAATATGTTGTAATTTAAACTCAGCATTTTCTTCTTCTTTGTGGGCAATCTTCAACAATTGCCTCTCATCTCCTTGGTTGACTTTAGCAATCAAATCAAGTTCTCTAGCCACTGTATCTTCATCTTCTGTCAGCATGGAATGCTGATTCTTCCTCACTTCAGCAGCTTTTAAAATCTGCTCTTGGCCAATTAGTCTAGCCAATTCTTCTTTGTCAATGACAGTGACAAATCCCTGCATATGAGACATGGTTGTCTCATCCTCCTTCAGCAACAGTTTTTCCGTTCCCAAGACAATTTCAAAGGATGAATTGTCTTTTGCATCACCTGTACACATAAAAAAACTGTCTGTGTTAAAACCATGAGACCCAATGGTCTCAATTGATGACCTAGTCACCAATTCTTCTCCCGGCAATCGTAAGTCTGGTTCAAGGCTCAGAAATTCTTCATCATCTTTTTCTTCAGCTGTCAGAGTCATCTCCACTGCTCCAATCATCATGCCCAGATGTTGATCCTTCACTATGTTTTCAGCCAACATAGTTCCCTTCTCATTCATCTCTCTGACAATTTCCACTTGTTGTTCTTCCTCTTTCTCTGCGTGATTAACACATGAATCATTAGCAGTAAAGTTCCAATGCTTCAATGCCTTCTTCTTCTCTGACAACACATCAGTATGTTGTCCGGAACTTCCTTCCAAATCTTCTGTCAGCACCCCAGCATGCTGATCTGCATCCTTCATGAGACTGTCAGCTAGTCTCACTTTTCTTCCATCATCTGCTCCATGAACTCCATCCATGAAGATCTTCCTGCCTTGCTTTCCTAGCAACTTATCCAGTGCATCGGTCCTCTGCTTTTCCAAGTCTCTTCTTTGAAAATCTAACCTCCTATACAATTCAACAACTTCAATAGGAGTAGATTTCGGGAACTTTACACAACCCTTTATGCCTCTGCTTGTTCTTGACCAATCCTTTGTTGGCCCTTCTCTCTCTGCTTCATCACTCTGCTGAACATCTTCATTGGACTCTTCAGTCTCCATCTCTTCCTAAGATCTCACTATCTCAGCATTGATCTGAACAGATTTCAGATTCAATGTCTTCTTCTCATCAACAAATTCTGAAGCTTGTTCATCTTCCAGTAGTGTACCTGCAAACACACACAACTTTTTAGTTTTCAGATCACAAGACCTTTCAGCCTTGGTTGCTTCCTCAAGCACTTCTTCTTGAACAGGTCTGCACATGGGACCTTCAATTCCCACCCTTGCTTCAAGAACTCTGGGTTCTTCTTCCCCTGTGGAGTTTGTCATCCCTTCACATTTGTCAGACTCGAGAACACAAGTCTCTAAATCATCTGGACTTGTCCAATAACTCAGGAATTCCTCAATGACTTCCTCTTCAACAAGACAGGCTTCTTGCTACCTCGAGTCTTCACTATGTCTCACAAGATCTCCTGTAGGTCTCCACTCTTCACCTGTGCTATGTTCTGCTTCACAGGCAGAAATTTCTTCTTTCAACTCAGCTGCTCTGAGTTCTTCTCTCAATAAGGCAATCTTCTTCTGCCTCAACCTCAACTGTAATGGTTGCCATTTCACATTCTTCCTCATGAGCCAACCAACTCTCTGGCTTTCTTCTATCCTCAGTTTCAATCTGTTGAACTCTTCCCTGATCTCAGCAAATTCCTTCCAATACTCTTCATCTGTGAGTCTCTTCCTCATGCCAACTCCTTTAGCATCTTCCGTCATTCTTCTGTTGTGGCCTCTCTCAGAACCTCTGCAATCTCTGCAATCTCTACTATGGCTCTCAATAGCCATTTTCTTCTCTAGGAGTTCTTCACTCACAAGCTGCACTAAGCCTCTGCAACAGCAAGCTCTCTTGCTGCAACTCACCTCACCAATCCTTTCCTCTGGATCCGGCTTTCGGCAAGTACTGGTCCCCTCTCTGCTGGAACCTTCTGAGCTTCGCTCTGCAACTTCTCAAGAACACCTCTGTCATCCAACCTCAGTCAGGAATCTTCCAGGTTCTGCCACACTCTTCTTCACTCAGAATCCCTTGCTGGATTCTTCTGTCACTGCTTCCAAGCTTCTACTGAGATTTCTCCCTCAATTGCTTGCACTCTGCAAACCATCCGTCAACTAGAGTTAAATACTGCTCGTTTTCTCTTGCGAACACTGCAATTGTCCTCTTTATCCAGCCTCTAGCTGAATACCAGGCTCACTGCCTTCACTATCAAGCTTTGTCTGCACTTTCAGCAACCACAATTCTGCAAACATAAAATACACATCAGATTTAAATTAATTACCTGCAAGATCATGATCCTGTCCTCCACTCACTCTGCAAATCCTGTTCACTGTGCTTCTGTGTATCCTTGCCTATCAGATCTTGGAATCTGTTCTTCCTTCTTCGAACCTGTAATCACCCTTCAACAGATTTAGACTTCAAGTTTTCTTCACTTTTCAAAAATCTGGTTTCTTTCACCACATACTTGGATTTAATTACAAAAAAAATCTTCTACTTCCAACGAAGCAATTCCTGAAGCTCCGATACCACTTGATAACAAGGTAAAACCCACTGTCCCGATTTCCTCTTAAAAATGCATCCTAAGTTTCTTTTTCCCAACCAATCCACAATTCTGGCAAACTTGCATTGTTCTATTTTCTTAGTCTGGCTAATTAGATAAATATTCTGAGGCTTTTTAATATCTCAATCTGAGATTGAGATATTAATTCAAAGTTCCTTGTTTGGTTATGGAACCAATATATGCCCCTTTGGAGTCAACACAATTGAACCCAACTATCATTCAACGTTACTCGGCCACATCAATCATGTATATTCAACCAATACTATGGACCTTGGTTGATTAATCACCAAGGCATTATGCCATTCCACTTATTTTAAAACCTCCAACCAACCCAATTACATAGACCATATCGATACTCCAACCAAGGTTGACTTATAATAAAACACAACCGGTTTCCTCATAGTAATCGAGCTCCATTGTCATTTCCATACCACGGCTTGCGTGAATTACAACCATGGGTTATAATTACATCTCGGTCCACAAGGTTTTGACCCTTAACTCATTAAGGTTTATGCCAACGATCAACACAATACGTGTGGGGCCGTCGACCAATTAACTTTCCCTGCCCATCAACGGCTGAAGGAATGTTGTACGGGCCTTGACGATCCGACAACTCCAATCAAATCTCGCGCAGCTACTATGCATGAACTTTAACTCGCGATAAGAGAGGGTTTTCCAAACTGCTCGGGGACACACGTCCCTCGGTCTATGGGATCGCTCCAAACTCTTAAATACAGCTTACCACCTATGTGCCTTGCGATATACTGCCAGTTTCGTTGTTCGTCTCTTCGTGGTTCCGCTCGAATTCTCCTTTCACACTCAATCAAGAAGAACCGCTTTCTCCTCGGGTATTTAGTCAAGGAATAGGGCCCTTTTCTGCCTTACTGCTGTGGATTATCCTCCACGTGATTGGTTACAGGCAACGAAGTTTCAAAGCAGAATTAACATATTCAAAATCGAAGGCTAACAAGGCTTGCGTCCTTCACTATAAAGGACCAACTTCGTAGATTACCATTGAACCCTTCACCCAGGATTTAAACCGCGTTCAATTATACGCAGGGAATTTCTCCTCTTACAGGTAGGCGTTATTTAGCCCAGCTAACAGAGTATACACCCCACACTCTTATACAATTGGGTTTGAAATACAGAAGTTATTCACACAGCAATTAACGCAACAATGCCCTTCGCACAGAAATTAGACACAATTTCTTTTATACATATCCAAAGGTTCTTATTGAAATTCGAAGACATTCAAACAGAATTTAACCCCATCCAGACACACTTAATTCAGAGACAGTTCTCCAATAACTAGATATATATACAAGTGATCAATCTCAAAGCAATCACTCACAATTCATGGCAGGCCAAATATTCAGTTTAGTGGCCATTATCCTCCTACTCTGTTGCTAAAGAAGCTCTCGTTCTCTAACTTTACATGATTACATTTATACCACAATGGACGACCTGAATCGATTCAGATCTCCAAACAGTTCAGCAACTCTTAGCATTCCTAATTCCTAAAATTAGACTTAATAACTGAACCGATCCTAAACTGACTCATACCCTTGGCTGTCTCTTCGTATTCCTATCTTAACCAATTTCTCATGTTCTCAAATGACTTGAGAACAATTACAATTCCCTACCAAACTTATTCAAAACATCAATATTTACAAGAAGTTTTAAGAACATGGGACCCCCTATATCTACTTATGTACAAAGTAACTTTTGAGCCTAGTGCCCCTGCATCACCCCTTGGGCTAGATCTATCCTTTAGATGACCTAATATAGGGAAGTCTCCCATGTGGTGAAAATCCACTAAAGAGCAGGAGGTAGTGGTTGTGGTGATAGTGGACCAGGGCCCCACCTCGTAGTGTTGTCACTTGGTCTAGGTTTTGCCTTGTGAGCTCCCCTTGCAAGACCTATTAGATTTTGAGGCAACAAAGCCCACTCATCGAAACAAATCTTTGTTTACAATATCTCGCATTTCCTTCACTAACAACTCCAAACAAGGACCATTCATCAACCTTACATTGTCCCCTTTTATAATGGTGCTTATAACAAACATAAATATGTAGTAATAAGTTATAACAATAATAATAATAAAATAGAGTACAATGATATCAATAATTAAATCAAGGGTCAAAACTTTTCACACTCGTGACTAGTCAATGTATATTAATATATTGTCATGAGAGATTATGGTTGGTCTATCTATAATTGTCATTCTTCTCCACCTTGTTTGTTGTCCACTTGTCCATACTTCCACACTTCATCCATAATTGCCAACCTTTCTCCCTATCCACTGTCATCACACAGCCCCCAACCATCTTGAATTTTGTGGGTGAGCCATCATACATTTCCACCATCGAGCCACCACCATACCTCCACTCATCTGAAGCAAATCTTTGTTTACAAAATCTTGCACTTTCTTGACTAACAACTCCAAACAAGGACCATTCATCAACCTTACATTGTCCTCTTTTATAATGGTGCTTGTAACAAGCATAAATATGCAGTAATAACAATAATAATAATAAAACGAAGTACAACGATATCAATAATCAAATCATCAAGGGTCAAAACTTTTCACACTCGCGACTAGTCAATGTGTATTAATATATTGTCATGAAAGATTATGGTTAGTCTATCTATAGTTGCCATTTTTCTCCACCTTGTTTGTTGTCCACTTGTCCATACTTCCACACTTCATCCATCATTGCCAACCTTTCTTGTTCAAAATTGTAGCCATGGTCGGCATTTCCCTCAAACAAAAATAAAAGGAAAAATTTGTAAAGTTTAATATTTGAATTTTCCCTCCAAAATATTCAAAGTCAACCTCATGTAAATTCAATTCGGTTGGGCCCAAAGGCACCCATTTGACCCCCCCTTGGAATTCTATATAAAGGAGAGGGCTCCTCCTCATTTGGCACATCGAATTTGTCTTGTGCATCTCTTAACCAACGAATTTCAGGAGGAGATAAGGAGGCTGAAAATCTGAGGGAGGGCTATGGGACTTGACTTGGCATATCTCTTATTCTTGGGTATTGGTTTGGTTATCATCTTGATGGTGTTTCTAATGTACTAATGTATCTTGAACTCTCTCTCTCTTGCATAAGGAAGAATTTTCTGGGTTTTCCCCTTGTGGGTTTTGCCCTGGCCTCAGGCCTAATTCCTGTGTCTCTTGTCTCATGGTTTCTTGGTTATTTATCTACTGCTATCTTCATGCTTAATGGTTTATGTATAACTGTTTAATGAGGTAAAATGCTAATAATCAATTCTGAATTTGTTATCTGTGTGAGTAAATAGTTCTTGTTATGCCCTAATAAAATCAATATTTCTCCCTATCCACTATCATCACACAACCCCCATCCACCTTGATTTTTGAGGGTGAGCCATCATATATTCCACCATCCAGCCACCACCATACCTACACTCACCTGGCATTCCTTCAACTCCACTACCATATTTCTATCTTCAACCATCTATTCCCTATGATCCCACTTAATTATCACCCAAATGCCATTCTCTTCTACCAAATCAAGCCATAGAGACAACAATTTGGGGGAAATCAAACCATACAGCAACCATTCCTAACCATTTACATACAAATCCATACAACACTCTAAATTCAAAAAATTTCTCATAAACTCAAATCTAACTTGAGAATCTAAAATTCAAATTGTCTAAATCAAGCAACAATACTAATTTTAATGTCCAGAAGGATGGATTATCGAAAGAATTCAAGAAGAATCGAGAAGAAGAGAATAAAAGAATGGGCAATGTCAAAAAGAATAGGAAATCAAGAATGCAGTGGAAAACATAGACAGCTCCATGCAAACTCTCTTGGCATAGTTGATGGAAAATCAAAACTCACCAAAGATGCCTAATCCATCAAGTCACACATGACAATTACCAACCAATACTATACATGCCCGACCCATTAGTTTTTCCCCTCTTAATCCATTCCCATTTAGTTGTCTAAAGATTAAAATCAAAATGTCCAAAGATTTAATGGCAAGGATACAAGTCAAAGCAGAAGATGGATAAACAAGGTAGATCAACTTTGAACTACACAATGCCAAAGATTGCATCAAAATAATTAAAATCACTACCATGCACTTCAATGGGCTTATGTATAATCGATTCATGTGATGGAAAATATTTCATGATATTGAAAAAAAAAAGATGCTCTCAAAATTAATGAGGCTATGTCAAAGGGACAATGTGGATGATTATACCCATGAATAGGAAAATTTGGCAACATAAGTACCATATCTAAAAACAAAACAATTGAAACAACATTACATAATTTAATTGAAGCGATATAAAAGGAACAAGATAGAAATGCAAGATATTACATTACTAGATGACACCAAGGAGGAAACAAAGTTTGCCAAAATTAAATAAACACAATAGTGACCAAGGCATTGTTAAACCAAAGAAAGAGGCTATATAAGGGAATGCAAACCCTACTATAATAATAGTTAGTGAAACTACAAAATCATTGAAACCTTCGAGATAAAGAAAAGTCTAGATTCAATACACGACATCAAAATGAGGACAATAAACATCAAAATTCAAGATTCATACATAAGAAGGACAATAGTTGTCACAAATGTGGAGAGAATTGGTCATCAAATCACATATGCATATCAAAACATTTATATGATTTCAAAGTTGTAGATGAAAAGAAGTAGAGGCTACCAATGAAAATTACATGCTCAAACTTGATGATAATGAACTACACCTAAAACATCATTAGCAACAATCACATGCACTAGTTAACCTCAAAGAAAGAAAAAAATGTTGCTCCAAAAGGAAGTTATAGGTTCAAAAGAAGACACGAAAGCACCAACAACTGAATACACTCCACTTCATCTATGAAATGCTAACAAAATTCAAGACTCTAGGAATGGTAAACCTAGGATCTTGCTCAATGCAATAACATCAAAAAAGGAGACTATGACCCTGAAATTCAAAGGAACCGTAAAAAATAACAATATATTCATATTGACAAATTCTAGAAGTACACCCAATTTTGTCACTATCAATGTTGCAAAAAAACTAAACCTTTTTGTACACCCTACCAAAGATCTCACTATAACAATCACAAATGGTCAACAAGTCAAAGGTGTAAGAAGATGCCCTCAGGTTCATGTAAAAATGTGAAACATGGACTTCCAAAAAGGATTTTACACTCTACCACTTGGTGCATGGATATGGTGTTAGAAGCAAAATGGTGTGATGCAGTTGCCTACTTCACAAACACAAATGGTCAACAAGTCGAAGGTGTAAGAAGATGCCCTAAGGTTCATGTATAAATGTGAAACTTGGACTTCCAAATAGGATTTTACGCTCTACCACTTGGTGGGATGGATATGGTGTTAGAAGCAAAATGGTTTGGTGCAGTTGTGTACTTATGCCACTAACCTCAAAGAACAATCCATGCAATTAAAGGGGCAAGTAAAGAAATATAAGCTATGCAAGTCAAGAACCTTATACATCTCCATAGACTTTATGAATTAAATCACTATGAGGAGGCGGGTCCCTTATCCCACAAACAAGGGGTTCTTATACACCAATTTGGTGTTTGGCTTGGCCATGACCCTAAAAATAGATTATTATTTTCATTATCATACGATATATCCAATGCCACTATTGAAAAAGGATTTCAAAGAAAACTCAATTATATATCATTGATCAAGACACTAGATTAAGAGACAAAATAGAATAACTCATAAGCATTCTAACCACATTATAACAAACTTTACAATCATCAAACTCAAGGTACCATGGAGGACATGTCAAGAAGAGAGAATACCCTAAGATAACTCTCCCTTGGCATGCTTCAAGAACTAAGCAACTTGGAAGGGAAAGGCAATGTAATAATCATAAATATGTAGTAATAACAATAATCATAATAAAGTATAATAATATTAATAATTAAATCACCAAGGGTCATGAGGCTTCACCCTCTTGACTAGTCAATGGGTATAAATACATCACCATGTGAGAGATCATAAACTATCATTCATACATTACTCAACATTTTATAGATATGATTGTCAATATATCCGTTTATATGTAAAAGTACTCATTGTGCTTTTTAGGATTAGAAGCCTCCTAAACCCAACCAACAGTGATTATTCCCTAATGACTCAGCTTCCTCTTAACTGCTAACTATTAGCACAACAAGCTCAAATGCTTTTGGAATTAGTTGTATTGCTAATTTGGAAAAATGACCAAACAAAAGAAAGAGAGACTAGAGCTTTAATGCCACAAAAACTTCATAGCAATTATAAATCTGTAACATGCCTTCCCTTCTCCCACATGTTAATCTTGTGCATTCTTTGCTTATTGTTTTATATGATGTCTTTCTCTCTTGCTCATGTTTTTTATCATTTTTTTAGCCTTTAGCCACGCTATGGCAAGCACTCCAACCCCTCCTCTATGCCTTGGCCCAAAAGGTGATTTCCACCTAGCAAGTGATGATACCTTTTCTATGGAGGCCACTCACCAAGACAAACATTTGTTTACAAAATAACACACTTTCTTAACCAACACCTCTAAACAAGGACCATCAATCATCCTTTACAATGTCCCCTTTTGCAGTGGTGTTGTCCACACTTTAGAGTTCCTTCAGTTTGAGATTGACGAAACTTTCTCCCTTTCCATCATCCATGATTTTAAACATAACACAAGATACCTCACGGCTCTCTATATTCGCCTTACCCCTAAGAGAATTTCTCATGTCCTTGATCTCACTATTGGACTCTAAATCTCTCTAGACAACCCTGACCAATTTGAAACCAACACTCACTATCTCACAACCCTTTAGAAAACCAATGACTTTAAGCTAGAGGATTTAGAAATAGAAAGCTTGATTTCAACATCCATGATATGAGGCAACCCACATAGTATCATGTTTCTATTGATCATCAATGTTTATGCCTGTGTTTCCACTCTCTACCTTCCATTTCCCACCATTTGCTTCTCCACCTTTCCATGAACTAGATTCAACTTATTGGTTGGGTTGTCTTTGCCCTTGACTAATGTAACTTACAATTCCACATGGTATGGATGCCCATTTTAAAAGGGATCCATACTACATCCCCTTTTCTATGAAGCCATCTATTAAGACATTTGATGACAACCCTGCCCTAATTTTGATCCAATGTGTTTGATGTGTGCCCTACATGCCTACACAGCATTGAAAGGCCCATAAACAAAACAAATGGCTATTGGTGCTCTTACATAAGCAATTGCAGCACTAAGCCTTCCAACCACAACACATACACTACGAAACATGAATGGCATTTTCAAAAGACTCAAAGACCGCACTCATTGGCTCTAGCGTTAAGATATTTTATTCTAATGGCTACTGGAGCCCAAGGACCTTTTATGAAGCTACCAACTACTACATTCATACCTCCGAAAAAGAAGATCAATTCTTAGTACTTGCAAAATTCTCTCATGATTTATGGCTAATGGATGATATGGGAAAATAAAGTATATAATGTGCACTACCAAATAGCAATGATACAAGTGCTTTTAAAGATGTAAGTGTGGTCTATAAATAATATCCAACAACCTAATTTTTTAGAAAAGCAAGACCGCTCTCCAACAATCTATTATTCCCTCTTAGGTATTTCAAACAAACAAACAATCATTTGTTCAACATCCTATGTGAAATGGCACAATAGTTGCTCACAAAACAACCCTACTATGGAGATCCTAATGAGCATAGTTCATAGGATTCAATTAAAAAGAGGAAGGATACTAAAGAAAGCTTTGAGTTTCAAATGCCTTCATAGCCCTAACAACATGGTGCATTGCATTCCTATTACACACAACGATCTATATCTTCACAACCTCCAACTTCTATAAAACATGACTCACAAACATCCCTAATAGTATTGACAATCTCCAATTTCTAGTACATCTTCGAACTCTCTCCCCTCTCACTTGTGCCAAACTCGCACACACCTTACCAACCTCCTTAACCTAACCTATTTTGAATTCCCACTCAATCTCATGAACGATGCACTCTAGCTAGACACCATCTACTCCACCTATAAACCCTCTATTTTAGTCTGCCATTCCACCCTAGCATACAACCACATACCCCCTTCCCCAACCGCGGTAATTAAGGAGCAACCTCACTCGATTGCTCCTCTAATGATTAACACAAAGCATGATTAAAACCATTTTGTGCACCATACCTATCAATTTAGCATAATCACACTAAAGCCTCACCACATCACTACCCCCCAAACACCCCATTCCCCTTCTCCTATTGGGATCTCTAGAGGGTTTGCACCTAAACATCCCCTCCCTAGTAGAACCTTACTCTTCCCTTCCGCGCTAAAAGATGATATCATGCCCACTCCTCCACCCATTGGCTTCCCTCTTCAAACTCAAACCAAAGCTAGTAACCCAAAAATTCCAATATAGTGATAAATAGTTGTTCTAGCAACAAAAGCAATACCAAAACAACCTTGACAAAGAATAGTCAAATGATGCCCAGAATTGTGAAGAAGCCTCATAGTTGGACTCCACATCTCCCTAAGCATTACCAATCTTCGATGCCTTACCTTCATGTTTTGTTTCAAGTTTCTCTCTGAAAATATCATAAAGCCTTTGATATCTTCCTAGCAATTATGACATATCTAGGGTAAATTTATTTGTCTTTGATAGTTTGGTACTTTTCTTTACTACTTGCATGGGTGGGTCAACTCTCAGCCACATTTTCCTTTGATTTGAGAGATCTTATATTTTTCAATTATGCTATCTCACGAATGTGGATATTTCTCCACTTGCAAATTTTTCCATGGCCCTCCACAACTCTCCTTTGACTTGTCATTCTCTTTTAATTTTTCTTTAACCATTAACTTTAGCAACACATTTTTTTCCTATTTTATATATTTTCAAAGCACTTAGATTAATTTGCCTTATGTCTTTCTCTTTGATTTTATTTACTTTCATGCTAAAAGCTTTCAATTGACACATTTTTTTGTTTGTGACTCAATTTGTAAACTTTATAATCTTGGACATTTGTTATCACAACCACCAAGTTCAATGCCACTCTAATGTTGTATAAGAATTTAGGGTGCATAAGTTGATAGATACAATGGTGGAGAAAGAAAAGAAAGAATTAATTTTATTATTAATGATGCAACAACACATCTCCCACACAAAACATAACATGTCTCACATTACATTTTTATTACACCACTATGTGGTTATTGTGGTACAACTACAACCACCTAACCTCTAACTACAACATCTAACATCACATGGGTTGCATGTCACTAACTTATAAAGTGACACACAAATATTTGCAGCTCCTAAATATTGGCAGAGTGTTAAAACTCCAACAAAACAATCTCTAGATTTTTGCATTGTCATTATAACTAGCATAGATCCATCTTAAGTACAGATCTAACTTGAGCCTAGAGGGATCATATTTCTTCACATGCAAACTTCTTTAGAGTGCATAATACAATGTGTAACTTTTCATTGTTTAATTTGTATTTTTGAATGCTATATAGAGTATATTTAGGACCAAATAATTGTTTTAACCATAAAAACTTATTTATGGCAAATTAAATTGGTTTTTTTATTATAGTTGACCTTACTTTTCTATTTAGAGCGTAATTTATTATTTTTATTTTAAAGGGGCACCTGTCAACTCAACGGACAGACGAACGGACAAACTTACTGTTAAATTTAGATAACCATGATGTTCTATACTTGATGTACTTTTACTTCAATCTTTCTTAGGCCCAATACAAAATAGCAATCACATAAACTTGAAAGTAAAATGTTGATAGAACACAATAATAGATCAATAGAAAACAAGCCAAATATAGATCAGATTTACAATTCCTTTTGTCCAGCGAAGATATGAGATACTGTGGCATTACGGCGGTCAGCGGGATGCTTCAACTAGCAAAGTCTTTCTCGGTCAGCCAGCACTTTCATGTGTCACGACTCACACCCACAGCCCTCAAAGACAGCTCATCTCAAGTCAAACCAGGGATAGCTTAGAAAAGTCAACGTAGCAAACTAGGGCTTCGATCAAACAGCCCGGAATTCCTCGATTTTAGTGCCCAACTGTACGGCCTCCTAAAATCAGAAATTTTGCAGAAGATTGAGTTCAAACGACCAAGGGTTAACCACGGTCAACGTTGGTCAATGTTGCAACAGAAAAGCCCTAAACAAATCAGCGCAAAAAATAGAAAGCCCTAAATAGATCAGCGCATAAAACAACAGCTTCGCTCCACACGTGCGAGGGAAAAAGGCCTCCAAAGGCTATCGAACCAATCAGATCACAATGAGTGAATGTGTGATGAGATGATGAGAAAATAACCTCCAAGTTTCTCCAATTTATATTAATCAATGAGGGTGTGTGACGCATCTCTTAGGCATGTGAGATAAATCTGGCCAACCTTGCACATGTGGAAAATAAATTCAAAATCAATGTTCTACTCATCCGATCAAGATGATCTTTAGATCAATCTTGCACCTCTCCGAAAGAGGAATCCAACAAAAATATGACCATCGTCATATGAGCAATGCAACATGGAGTTTGGACCTAGTTGCCCAAAATTAACACTCCCTCTCAACTAGGGGGAACTCAATCTGTCCACAAGTGCCATCCATCATGTACCAAACCAAACATCGTGCGTCATCCCACCGTAACTTGCTTTGTTGGCTCTTTATTTCAGAACAAAAGGTGAGTCACAAAGACATCACACACAGTTGACCCGAAGTCAGCTTAGAGGTAAAAACCTCTCTCAAACTCAAAAGAGTCTCATACTAACCCGAAGTTAGTTTACTGACCCGAAGTCAGTTTAGAGGATAAAACCTCATCATACTTGATCCCAGATCAAGGTGTTGGACACATGCCATCCTAGACATAAAGAGTACGGCAATCTCCGATGCGTCCATCGGTCTTGCTATGGTCTCTATTCACATTTCACAAATCATTGGCCAAATGAGAGGTACTTCCCATGAGTCTGAAACTCCATGGGTAGGATGTGTGCGAGGCATAGATCAGAGAGAGGCGAACCAACTCAATATCATAACGGTGGGGCAGAAGCACCACAAGGTTTGGCAATCCTAGCCCTGTGAGTGCTTATAGCTCCAAGAAGCTATCCCCAAGCCCCCTAGAGCTCCCATAGCTTATAGTCCAACTCAAGCGGGACCCTCAGAATAGGGTCTTTCCACGATTCCAAGCTTCTCACGGAAGGTTAGGAACTTGACCTTACCTAGGGGATTCGTGAGAATATCTGCGACCTGCTCATCAGTTCCTATATGATCGAGCCTTACAGCGCCTCGTTGTACCATATCCCGTATAAAGTGGTACCTGATATCAATATGCTTGGATCGATCGTGGAACACGGGATTCTCATAAAGATGAATCCCACTCTAGTTATCACAAAGGATAACGGTGGTATCTAGCACATGCCCAAACAGCTCACTGAAGAGCTTTCGCAACCAAACAGCTTCACAACAGGCCATACTCGTTGCAATGTATTCGGCCTCAACGGTGCTCAAAGCCACCGACTTCTACTTCCTGCTCATCCAAGATATCAAAGCAAAACCCAAGGTGAAGCAACATCCAGATGTGCTCTTGCGATCCACCACACTACCAGCCCAATCACCATCAGTATATCCATGGAGTCTCAAACTCCCGACAGTGTATCTTAGCCCATGGTTGATTGTGCCCCAAAGATATCTCAACAGATTCTTGGCACCAATCCAGTGAATGTGATAAGGTTCAACCATATGTTGACTCAAAGTGTTCACAACAAAACATACGTTCGGAAGGGAGTTCACTAAGAACATCAAGCCCCTACAAGGTGTCGATACTCAGTAAGATTTGCTAGCACGAGCCTAGCAGCATTTCCACTCAACTTCTTAAAGTTGAGTTCCATCAATGTCAACACAAACTTACAGTCCACCATACCAAATCTCTCCAGCAGCTTCACGACATATTTTCCTTGAAAAAGGAAAATCTCGCCTAGCCTCTGCCATACCTCTAAGCTTAGGAAGTAGTGCATCAGTCCTAGGTCTTTCATCTCAAACTTGGAAGTTAGCTCCCTCTTACACTGATGAATGAGAGGGTTAGCACCTGTCAGGAAGAGATTGTCCACATAGAGAACCAAAATGAAAGGCCTTTCTCTATTGTAAATTTTCAAAGATGTTCTATGCTAGATGCAAATTTACCAGTGTTACACGGGGACTCGCTCCCCCACCCAGGGGTCTAGAATCATCGCCCCCTCGCGCTCCGGAGTCTTGGAGACTTCTAGGGGACATTTCCGAACGTCCCCAAAAATCAGGAAATTAAGGGGGCCGTCAAGGGGACGTTTCCTCAGATTGAGGGGTCGAGGGTGCTTTAGGGAGCGTGAAGGGGGCGTGAGGGGGCGTGAAGGGGGCGAGAGGGGGCGTGAGGGGACAAGAGGGGGCATGTGGGGCCCACAATTAAAAAATAATAATTTTTAAATGAAAAAAATAAAAATAAAATATTTTAATAATCAATTGTTTAATTAAATTAATTTTTAGGTTTCATTTGTTTTCATTGTATCATTGTATCATCCGCACTTAGCACTTGCTGCCCGACCCTTAGCACTTGCCGCAGCCGCCGGAAGAAGCCTGCGGCAGCTTGCTGCCCGCAGCCAGAAGAAGTTATGTTTTATGTTTTATGTTTCAATGTTTCAGACATAACTTTAAACTTATTTGCTTTTTAAGTTTTAATATTTATGTTTCAGACTTGAGTTGTAAACTTCAGTTTAAAGTTTATTTTGAATCTTGATATAATATCATATATGTCATGACTCATATGATATCTTAAACTTTATTTTCATTGTACATTGTTAGTAGTTAAATTAATGATTATACAGTTACAAAGTTACATACGAATCTATGATGTATGTTTCAACTTTTAACTTTTAAATTTGTTTCAGTTAGATGATTCATCATTCATCGATTTATAATTTTTAAATTTTATCATTTATGATTTATCTTTCATGATGTAAGTGTATGATGATTGTATATACATTCCTTGCAAAAATGAAAATTACAATTGCATTATAAATATTTATTATTAAATTTTCAATGATATATCATATATAATATTATAATATTATATATATTTTTATATTTTATAATTTTTATGACTTTGACGTCCCCCCACGTTTCCTGAAAATTGGTAGGGAGCTTTTGCATAGGCCGCTCCCGCGCTCCCTCTGTTGGAAATATTGTCATTGATGGCAATGGAGGCAGCAAAGACAGAGACAGGCAAAGGAGGCAGCTGAAGCAGATACAGGCAAAGGACAGCAGAACAGAGACAAACAAAAGAAAAGCAAGCAGGGCAAAGGAGACAGGCGAAAGAACACTGCTGAAGTGTAACAGTCAAATACAGAGGCATAGATGAAATGGTCAAGCAGTGGAGGCAGTGAAACGGACGAGCAGTGGAGGCAGTGAAACGGTCGAGCAGTGGAAGCAGAGGCAGCGAATATAGAGGCAGAGCGGTTATCAGAGGCAGAGGCAGAGGCAGAGCTGTTAACAGAGGCAGAGGCAGAGGCAGAGCCGTTATCACAAGCAGAGGCAGAGCCATTTTTTTTATTCCGAGATTCGTTACCCCAGCTGGAGGATACATAAACACAATTCCGAGAATCGTATAACCCAAGCGGTATATATATATATATATATATATATATATATATACAAACAAATTTTTCGAGAATCGCCTCTCCCGCTGGAAGATACACTAAAGATTGGAGCAGCAAAGTATATATATATACATATAAATCTTATTCCGGGAATCATAACCCAGGCGGGAGGATACATAATATTCCGGGAATCTTAAACCCAAGCGGCAAAGTTTATATATATTAATTTATATGGAGCGCTTTATGATCAAAGAATCAAAGTACCATAAGGTGGGACCCTTTCCCAATTGCATCGGAGATTATAAGGGCAGCGGAACATATAAACAGAAAATTGCGATTGCGATGAAGCCCGGACCCGACGGGTTTATAAAACATAATGGATATGTGTCGGAACATGCAACCAAAGAATTGTGATTGCGATGAAGCCCGGATCATATAAACAAAGGTTCAAAGCATATATATTAATAAGTGGAGCACTTTATGATCAAAAGAAACGAAGTAATATAAGGTGGGACCCTTATGAATCGCATCGGAGAATATAAAGGCATCGGAACATCACAACAGAAAGTTGCGATTGCGATCAATCGCATCGGAACAATCGCAAAGGTACCAATCGCATCGGAGTTATAAGGGCAACGGAACATATAAACAGAAAATTGCGATTGCGATGAAGCCCGGACCCGATGGGTTTATAAAACATAATGGATATGTGTCGGAACATGCAACCAAAGAATTGCGATTGCGATGAAGCCCGGATCATATAAACAAAGGTTCAAAACATATATATTAATAAGTGGAGCGCTTTATGATCAAAAGAAACGAAGTAATATAAGGTGGGACCCTTATGAATCGCATCGGAGAATATAAAGGCATCGGAACATCACAACAGAAAGTTGCGATTGAGATCAATCGCATCGGAACAATCGCAAAGGTACCAATCGCATCGGAGTTGAAGCGCAACATGTTAACAAATATTTGCGATTGCGATGAAAGCCGGACGCGATAGTCATATAAACTCTGCCATATAAAACATGGTCGGGTCTGCATATCAATCGCAATCGGAAATTTGTGGAGCATATCAATCGCATCGGAGCAAGGCAGCTTGCGATTGCGATTGGCAAAGCCAGATGCGATAGTCATATAAACTCCGCCATATAAAACATGGTCGGGTCCGCATATCAATCGCAATCGGAAATTTGTGAAGGCACTGTTATATATATATATATATATATATATAGTTGTTGCGATTGTATTGAAAAGTGCCACGTGCTCTATGGACCCACGGGCCTCGGCTTAAGGTGGAGGGCGATTATTAATATAATACAATTGCGATGTGTGCAATCATATCGGGCCATAAAACAAAGGCCGTGGTGTATGTATGTTCCGCTTGCGGAACTCACCACATCAACAAGACACTTGCTGTATGAAAAGCGTTGGAATTTGCCCAGATTTAAAGTCAGCAGTTACATATAGATACAAAATGCACTGATAGAAAAAGCACAGTTACATGTATGCAACAGTTACACCACAGCAGAGGACAGAAGAGCAAACAAAGCTGAAAAGAGATAGAAAACAGTCACAGAAAAGACAGACACAGTCAAAGAAAAGACAAATGCGCAGCGAGCCAAAAGACTAAATGAGTTGAGCTGGAGTTCTCATTGTAATTTGATTGTAAATGTTTTAATTGGTTTTTATTGTTTGTGATGCATTGGCAAGTCTCCGGAAGAGAACAAATATCCCACTGTAATGTTAAATTGATACCTACAGTTATATTTTCTAAATGAGCAGATAAAAGGAATGAGAAGACAGAAGCCAAAGAGTCATGACTATTCACTCCAAATTCCTATTGAAATACAAACAGTCATGTGAGGAACTCTATAAATAATATCAACTGGATATGCATAAGACAGGTTAGAGAGAGTAAATATAGAGAAGGCAGAGTATAGAAGAGTGAGGCAGAGAAGATTAAGAAAAGAAAAGCAGAAAGAAAAGCTACAGAACAGAGCTGATATCTGAGGTAAATCAGCAAACATTCAGTTTGATAAATTGAGGAAGTTGGAGCCTCCCTATCAAGTTGCAGCTTGATAGCTGTCAGTTGTAGCTGACTGAGGTTGGAGCCTCCTGTAGGTTGGTGCCTGCAGAAAATTGAAGGGAGTTGGTGCTTCCTTGCAAGTTGTAGCTTGCAGAATTGAGGTTAGAGCCTCCTGTGGGTTGGTGCCTGCAGAAAAACAGTGATGAGAGGGAGTTGGAGCTTGCCTTTGCATCACAACAATAATAAGATGTGGTTTTCTCCCTTTATGGGTTTCCACTTATATCTGGTGTCTTTGTGCA
Organism: Pinus albicaulis; assembly: GCA_034641835.2. NCBI lineage: Eukaryota > Viridiplantae > Streptophyta > Pinopsida > Pinales > Pinaceae > Pinus > Pinus albicaulis. The sequence goes on from CM076569.1 coordinate 203,126,075, forward strand.
TGAAGTTTATGTGTTGATCTGATTTATATCATCTGCTTAATACCTGCTGCTCACATATTATATTAATACTTGCTGCTCACATTCTAAGATTACTCACATATTAAGTTGGACATGAAATGAAGGTGTAAATAAGGTCCATGAATGTGTTAAACTGATTAACCCCCCCCCTCTCAGTTTAACTAAGGGTTCAACACCCTCGCCCCCTCGCTCCCACCTCCAGGGGACTTGGTGGAACATTGAAATTTACTTTAAACCAAAGTAACAAACATCGCGATTTTAGAAACCCTATAAGTTCAAAAATCGATTTTTTTTTTTTTGTCATTTTTGCAGCCCTCTCATTTTCCTAACACACCCTGTTGGCAGTTCATGGTAATGTTAAATTCTTAAAGTAAAAGTGATATTTCCTTTTCATTTTCATCCTTTTACTTAAATTTTTAACATTACCATGAAATGACTCAGGATGTTTAAGAGTAGTTTCGACCTCATTGGATTTCATATGGAGAAACTAGAATTTTAGATTTCACTCAAAATTCAGCAGACTTAATGGTTTTCAGGGTTTCATGGTTTGGGTATTGCATTGTTTCCATTTGATTCTATTATGTGTAAGGGTATGAGATTGGCATTTGATTAAGAGTATGAAGTCCTTTAAGAACCTTGATGTTGGTGGCATTGATTGTTGAACTTTGTTGATGTTGGTGGTATTGATTGTTGAACTCCCCTACTGTGGCCTTAACAAGAATGTACCCTTCACTCAAAGGAAAACAATTGGTTAGGCATGTTAATCTTTTTCTACCGCATTTTAAGGTTGAGCAATCCAAGTCTGAAGACTTTGAGCTAGATGATGTTTATGTATCTCTTGTTGATGATCCCATTTCTAGTAGCGATGAATCAATGATGAGTTTCATGAGGAGGAGGAGAAGGAGCAACAATAGGAGGAGGAGGAGCAACAATAGGAGGAGGAGGTGACACCACCTACCCCTGCTATTGGTAGAGGACGTGGTCTACCTCCTTTAGCTCCTAGTGCTTCAGGATCTGGAGCACAACAGAGTCCATTGCCAGCCCCGCCAACTTCTTCGTCTAGAGGGAAAGCTGTTACATTTTCTCGCAAGAGGGGCAGAGGAAATCGGTAGTATAGGTTATTTGGTGCATTCCTTTGTATATAACATTATGACTCATGATATGAGATACATTATTATATTTTTTGTTGATATTTTGAGGTTGAGTTGAGACTCGGGACTTAGTATTCAGGACAGGATTCAGTTTTATGTGTGATGTAGCACTAGACATGATATTACACATCTTATATATTAGTTTTTTTTCATATTTATGTGTCAATGCATTTATTTTATGTTGTAGATGCTTTAGATATTAAAAAAATTGAAAAAAAATGAATATTTTTGTATGTGCCGATTTTTTCCCGATTTTTACGATTTTTTCCCCTCGGCGATTTTATCCCGATCGCGATTTTTGTTACTTTGCTTTAAACTTCTAGGGCCCAAATAGCAATCACATGAAAGTAAAATGTTGATAGAACATACCAATAGATCGATGGAAGACAAGCCAATAATACTAATTGATTTGACAAACAGAGATGTAGAATGATGGCGTTACGGTGATCAGCAAGATGCTTCAACCAGCAAAGTCTCCATTAGGTCAGCCAACCAAATGTGTCACACAACCCCAAGACAGCTCATCAAAATGCTGCATCAAGAGAATCCCTAACCGCAACACCATGAGAAGCCCTAGCCGCAGCACCATGAGAAGCACTAGCCGTAGCACCATGAGAAGCCCTATCCGCAACACCATGCGTGAGAGAAGAGAATGCCTCCAAATGTGAGTGATGAAATGACCTCCAAGTCTCCAATATATATATATATATATATATACATTTGTGGGGGGGTGTGACACATCTGATGGGGCTCCAAGCCGACATTACAAATCTAGCCAACCTTGCACATAAGTGGAATAAATTCAAAATACATGTTCTGCTCATCTGATCAAGATGATCTTTAGATCGATCTTGCACCTCTCCGAAAGAGGAATCCAATAAAAATATCGGCATCATCATCTGAGCGGTACAACATGGAGGTGGACCTAATTGCCCAAATTAACACTCTCTTCAACTAGGGAGAACTCCATCCGTCTGTGCCATCCAAACATCGTGTGTCATCCGGCCGTAACTTGCTTTGTTGGCTTCTTTATTTCAGAACAAAAGGTGAGTCACAAAGACATCACTCCCAACTGACAAAATCAGTTCAGAGGTCTGAAACCTCTGTAGGACTCAAAGGAGTCTCATACTAACCCGAAGTTAGTTTAACTGACCCGAAGTCAGTTGGAGGTCCGAAACCTCACTTGACTTGATCCCAGATCAAGTTGTTGATCACGTGCCATCCTAGACATAGAGAGTTCAGCAATCTCTGATGCGTCCATCGGTCTTGCCATCGGTCTCTATCCACATTTCCCACCTCATTGGCCAAATGAGAGGTACTTCCCATGAGTCTGGGACTCCATGGGTAGGATGCATACGAGGCACAGATCAAAGAGAGGTGAACCAACTCAATATCTTAACAGTGGGGCGAAAGCACACCAACAAGGCTCGGCAAGCCTAGCCCTGTGGTTGCTTATAGCTCCAAGAAGTTATCCCCAAAGCCCCCTGAAGCTCCCAGAGCTCATCGTCCAACAGGACCCTCAACATAGGGTTGTTCCACGATTCCAAGATTCTCACGAAAGGTTAGGAACTCGACCTTCCCCAAGGACTTTGTGAGAATATTCGCAACCTGCTCATCAATTCCTATATGATCGAGCCTTACGGCGCCTCGTTGTACCATATCCCGAATAAAATGGTACCAGATATCAATATGCTTGGATCAATCGTGAAACACGGGATTCTCTGACAAACGAATCCCACTCTGGTTATCACAAAGGATAACGTTGGTATCTAGCACATGCCCGAACAGCGCACTGAAGAGTTTTCACAACCAAATATCTTCACAACAGGCCATACACGTTGCAATGTATTCGACCTCAGCAGTGCTCAAAGCCACCGACTTCTGCTTCCAGCTCGAAGTAGAACCAAGTGTGAAGCAGCATCCAGATGTGCTCCTGCAATCCACCACACTGCCAACCCAATCGACATCAGTATATCCACGGAGTCTCAAACTCCCGGCAGTGTATCTCAGCCCATGGTTTATCGTGCCCTAGAGATATCTCAAGAGTTTCTTGGCACCAACCCAGTGAATGTTATGAGGATCAACCATGTGTTGACTCAAAGTGTTCACTACAAAACATACGTCTGGACTAATGTTCACTAAGAACATCAAGGCCCCTACGAGTTATCGATACTCGGTAGGATTTGCTAGCACGGGCCCATCAGTGTTTCCACACAACTTAAAGTTGAGCTCCATCGGTGTCGACATGGACTTACAGTCCACCATACCAAATCTCTCAAGCAGCTTCACAATATATTTTCCTTGAGAGAGGAAAATCTCGCAAGGTCTCTGCCAGACCTCCAAGCCTAGGAAGTAATACATCAGTCCTAGGTCTTTCATCTCAAACCCGGAAGCTAGCTCCCTCTTACACTGATGAATGAGAGGGTCAACACCTGTCAGGAAGAGATCGTCCACATAGAGAACCAGAATGAGAGACCTTTCTCTATCAACCTTAAAATAAAGGTTCGGATCAGCATTACTTCGAGTGAAGCCCAGCTTCATCAAGTAGCTATCAATCCTCTTGTACCAAGCGTTGGGTGCTTGCTTCAACCCATAGAGGGCTTTCTTCAACCTGCATACATGAGAGTCTCTATTCTGGACTTCGAACCCTAGAAGTTGCTTCACATACACCTCTTCCTTTATCGAACCATGTAGAAAAGCGGTCTTCACATACATCTGATGAAGACTCCATCCTTGCGTTGCAGCAAGGGCAATAATAGATCGGATGGTGGTATAGCGAACCACAGGTGCAAATATATCATCATAATCTATGCCTTCCTTGAGATCATAGAAGCACTTTAGCAGTCCTCGACTTCTTCTATATCTAGACAAAGAAGATGTTGATCTTACTCCCTCTGAGATTGAAAAGATGAGGCATATACGATAGAGGGAAAATTGTTCATAAAATCACAGACATATCTCAAGGCCATGATCTTCAATTCTTTCTCCAAGGTTGAGTTTAACCTTTTCTTCAAGTACAATTCCATTCCTGTTGATCTGAGCCATACTGTAGCTGTGAGAAGTACAGGATTCTCAAAATCCTCTTATGCAATGACAGGACTCACTAAAGAGTTACCTCACATGGCTGACTGCTTTCGATGTACAGCCTAAACAATTCTTCCAGACTTCGATCTTAAGATGAATTATAGCTTTATTGTTCATCATACTTGTGCTTTAGCAATTTTGATAGCGTACCTTAGAGTACCTGCAAAATGTTTGGATCAACAACTTCAGCTTAAAGCTAAAGAGAACATCAGCTCCCCCTGAATGTTTGAGAAGAGATCTTGCCCAATGAGACATCTGCAACTAGTTATCAGTCCTAATTACATGGGAAGTTTTCTTAAAGTAATCAATGGGCAAGAGAGATACTTCTACTTCCTTTGATCTTTTAGAAGACTGTCATCTGTAGCTCAGGCTTAATAGCTACAGCCTACAGCGATCTCCTTTCCTTGGTGGAGCCTATCTGCTTCTGAACTTAAAGGACGTCGGCCTGAAGCAAGATTTCTGAGGTATTTCATCCTCAGTCCGAGTTGAAGGAATGTTCAACCATTAAGAGTCAGGTTGGTTTACTTTCAATAACTATCTTCTAGGTCATATAAACAGTCTGAAGACTTACTTTCAACTGAGATCATTTCTGGGCTATAATACAGATTTGTCTAGCAGTCATTGATGCACAACTATCTGCTTGATCTGAAGCTGTGACTTCATGCTATAAACCATTGTCATATCATCTTTGACATTTTTGACATGATGGAGTTTACAATTCTGTCACAGGAGCACTGCCATCATAATGAGAATTTGTCACTGATATCAAGGATCAAAAGTCCTTATAGAATGGGGTTATTTCCTTCATTAAAAATGCAACAAGATCATCCTCAACATTTCACTATCATAGCAGAGATCGTATTCTTATGTAACTGTCCATTGATCTTAATACAAATCATAGAGAACGAGTTGTTATAGGTTGTCGAGTCTTCTGGAAAGGTGATGCCCAAGGGTATATGAAACCATAGTAAGCACTGAAGAAGTCACCAAACTACTTGGAGTGAGCAAGGTACTGATCATCGAGCCACAGATCCATGTGACAACACATTCTGTTATATAATTTGACTGAACCATGGAGACGGTGCGAATCTTCAGAGACTGGATGCGAATATCAAGATGAGGAACCAACAACGAGTACAGCCTTTAGAACAAACCATACTGCTAATCTGAGATGGACCGAAATACTGATGTGAGATCCACTTGTTATGAGGCGAGACATAGGGATGCCATTTATAAAACAAGATTTCAGAACAACGTGTGAGACGCCGCAGCGAAACAGATCAAAGTCTCTGTATTTGAATGTGTAGAAGTCATCATTATAGTAATGCAGACCCAAAAATAGAGATATGAATGACTTCTTCCTCCGCTGAGATGCCTCCTCCTTCGCTCCAACTGCAGCCCCTTAACTCGCACTTCTATTGCATATCTGATCCGAAATGATGTTGCTATAATGAGGCCACATCATCCTTTATAGATGGACCCTTACTGTGGTGCTATGGCCAGCGGCCTAGCACAAAGTAATCCTGTAGCTTACGGCCAGCAGACTTGTTTCCAAGCTTTAAAGCAGCCAGCATACTCTGCCTTCAGACCTCAGTCCTTCCATGCCTCGCTGCCCTAGCCTCCTTGCTGTGACCTTAGATCAAGCCTCTCCTTCTCAACAAGTTGCTCCAAGAGGAGATCCGCTGCCCCAGATTAGTCTCAGAAACTAATGCACTGCCACAGATAAGCACTTGGAAAATAGGTGAACCGCTATTCCAGAAAACCATGAACTAGCCAATGCTGCCCAAGACAGACCTTCGTTGCCACGATTGTAACTGCTAGAAAAATCTTCAGCAGTGATGTTCTGTGAATCGAGGTGATTCAACAATCTTTCTGAGATTGTTGAATTCAATCATTATTAAATAGGAGATTATTCCTTCTTCATGCACTAGATTACGCACTAGAAGGCAGACTTATTCTTCGTTGTGGTATCCTTGGCCCGCCTGAAACATGAGATGAGGTGAATCAAAACAGACCTCCAAAACAGGTTGAATCTCAGCAGACAGTTCTGGTTAGGGCACAGATCAACCCTAACTTACAGCAGCAATACTGTGAAATCACCTTCAAAATACTCACTCTTCCTTGTCGTAGGTGCAGTCCAGGCTAGGCTAGAATATAGGCATCATATCCTTCAGTTGACATATGTTATTCCCCTGTATTATTCATAGAGAGACTGCGTCCTGCAAGAGAAGGAGACGTTGTCCAGAATTTCCCTTAAACACGGATAGCATAAGATCAAACTTCCTCCAAGCAACCTCGGCCTCTTGACTGAAGAACTCGGCTCATAAAAAAAACAAAACAAATCGCAAACAAGCCCTTGATATCTTCGTTGGAAATCTTCCTTATAAATAATTGCGAGGTCACAAGAAAAACTCGGGTTTCAAACCAGACTTCACTAGCTGTCCCTCGACAAAGATTGGGCATTGTCTTCTCCTTAGCTCTGATACCATGTAAATTTTCAAAGATGTTCTATGCTAGATGCAAATTTACTTTAAACTTCTAGGACCCAAATAGCAATCACATGAAAGTAAAATGTTGATAGAACATACAAATAGATCGATGGAAGACAAGCCAATAATACTAATCGATTTGACAAACAGAGTGTAGAATAATGGCGTTACGATGATCAGCAAGATGCTTCAACCAGCAAAGTCTCCATTAGGTCAGCCAACCAAATGTGTCACACATCCCCAAGACAACTCATCAAAACGCAGCACAATGAGAAGCCCTAGCCACAGCAACATGTGTGAGGGAAGAGAATGCCTCCAAATGTGAGTGATGAAATGACCTCCAAGTCTCCAATATATATATCCATTTGTGGGGATGTGTGACACATCTAATGGGGCTCCAAGCCGACATTACAAATCTGGCCGACCTTGCACATAAGTGGAATAAATTCAAAATACATGTTCTGCTCATCCGATCAAGATGATCTTTAGATCGATCTTGCACCTCTCCGAAAGAGGAATCAAATAAAGATATTGGCATCATCATCTGAGCAGTACAACATGGAGTTTGGACCTAGTTGCCCAAATTAACATCTATCTACCTTAAAATAAAGGTTTGGATCAACATTCCTTCGAGTGAAGCCCAACTTCATCAAGTAGCTATCTATCCTCTCGTACCAAGCCCTGGGGGCTTGTTTCAACCTATAGAGGGCTTTCTTCAACCTTCATACATGGGTGTCTCTATCTCGAACTTCGAACCCCAAAGGTTGCTCCACATACATCTCTTCCTTTATAGATACATTCAGAAAAGAGGTTTTCACATCCATCTGATGTAGACTCCATCCTTGCGTAGCAGTAAGAGCAATAATAGATCGAATGGTGGTATAGCAAGCCACAGGTGCAAATATATCATCATAATCTATGCCTTCTTTTTTAGAGAAGCCTCGGGCAACGAATCTTGCCTTGTACTTTTCAACACTTCCATCAAATCCATGCTTGATCTTATAGAGCCATTTCGAGGTGACAACAGATTTGTCCTCCGGTCTTGGGACCACTTCCCAGACATCATTCTTCATAATGGACTCATATTCTTCAGGCATAGCATCCATCCAAACTTGATGCTTTACGGCTTCTTCAAATGTTCTAGGCTCAGATTGTACTATCGTACTCATGGCTGTTAGATACCCTTGGTATCTCTTCGGCTTCTTGCTTTCACAGAATGTCCCCTTGGGGCAATATGTCTCTCGGCATCTTCAAAAGTATCCCTAAGCCATGAGGGTCTTCTCTTATTTGAAGGAGGTGGATCAATGGGATCCATAGGTCCTTCAACATCGGGCATCAGGTCATCCTTCAGCTCTTCCAACATCCCTGCTTCTTCATCTTCTTTGTCTTCCTTGGAGCTAGGAAGATTTCTAACTTTCTTGAGGGCAGCATCTTCATCAAAGGTGACATCGTGGCATATCTCCACTTCTCTTTGACCAAACACATATATTCTATATGCCTTCGAAGTTTCACTGTAGCCCACAAACATTCCCTTCTTTCCAGAAGCATCCAGCTTGCTTCTCTTTTCTTTCGGCACATGAAAGTAAATAGGACAACTAAAAACTCTAAAATGAGAAACATCAGGTTTCTTACCAGAGAAGACTTCTTCGGGAGTTTTGGAGTCCAAAGCGGAATGCGGGCATCTGTTTTGAACATACACAGCAGTGTTCGCAGCTTCTCCCCATAGAAACTTCGGAAGACCTTGGTCACATAGCATGGCGCGAGCAGCTTCCACAATGAACCTGTTCTTTCTTTCAGCAACACCATTTTGCTCAGAAGTGTACGGAGTTGTGGTCTCCCTCTTAATGCTAGCTTCTCTACAGAAGTCATTAAACTCATTTGACTCATACTCGATCCCATTGTCGGTCCTCAAAGCTTTGATTTTCTTCTCGGTTCGATTTTCCACCAAGGCCTTGAAGGTATGAAACCATTTGAATGCTTTGTCCTTCTTCTTCAAAAAATATATCTTGGTCTTGCAGGGGAAGTCATCTGTAAAAGTAATGTAATAGGAGCATCCTCCCAAGGATGTCACAGGCAGCATACCAGATAAGTCAGAATGTATCAACTACAAGATATCAATTGTCCCCTTGTATGCTTCCCTTCGGCACAACCCTGACATATACCTTCATGATCATCTTTCCATTCGGGCATCCCTATCACCACCTTCCTTGCTTCGGGAAGGGCTTTGTAATGAAGGTGTGCAAACCTCCGGTGCCATAACTCTGTTTGATGAGTTGTATCACATGTCATAGCCCCCAATGGACTTCCTCCAACCTGGTAGAGTGTATCAACTCTAAAACCAATAGAAAAAGCTTCCTTGAAGTTCTTCTTCCAGATAAGTACTTTTCCATCAACGAATGCCACCTTGAACCCTTTGTCTTCCATTGCCGAAATGGACACAAGGTTCTTCTTTAAATCAAGTACATACAACACATCTTGTAATCGGATGACTTGACCTTGAGATAAATGGAGGGTCATAGTCCCTGTCCCTTTCACGGGATAGGTGGCATTATCTCTAAGGATAATTTCCAGATTAGTATCCTTCTCAACCAAATCTAAAGGGCTTCTTTATAACCAGTGAGGTGCCTTGAAGCACCACTATCAATTAACCAGACATCCAGGGCGTCGAGTGGAGATGTAGCAGAGAGGGCAAATACAAGAATAAAATCATTCCTCTTATTATCAACAACATTAGACTCATTGTACCTGAAATTTCTTGACCTCTTGAAAGGTTGCCCATTTCCATTACAATCAGAGGGAGCCTTCCTTTTTTCCTTGGAACCTATTGTTCCTGCCATTCCTTCTCGAGTTGTTGTGTCATCATCCCTAGGAGAATCCCTTCTATTAGGGCACTCTCTTGCATAGTGACCAGTCTTGTTACAAGTGTAACATCTTCCCTTCCTTCCTTTGGGCCCCACTCTACCATGGTTTTGATTTCTTGGACCACCATGGTTCTTCTTCTTTGCATGAGCAGTGAAGGCAGTAGGGTCACTTCCATTACCATTAGAGGCATACTCCATCATTCTTGTTTCCTCTTGAGTGCATCTCGTCAATATTTCATCAAAATCAGGAATCACATTATTATTGAAAATAGTGGTATTGAATACATGCCAATCACGAGGGAGATCTCCAAGTGCAATAAGAACCATCTCTCGATCAGATATTGCTTCCCCAATAGCTAGGAGGTTATTCCTAATTTCAGTGAGCCTCATAAAATAGGATTGAATAGATTCATCCTTACCCTTCTTGATATTCTTCAATTGATTCTTGAAGAAAAGGATTTGATTAGCATTGCTAGCCCTGAACATGCTCACCAGCTTATCATACATCTCCTTAGATGTCTTCAGCTCATAAATGTAAGCAACCAAGTGTTTATGAATAGAATCTCGAATAATCATCTTTGCTTTGATTTCCCCTTTTCTATATTTCGTCTTCGTGGAAGCAGCTGCATTTGATGGAGGCTCTTGAATCTTCCCCTGCACATAGTCCATGACATCTTGATCTTCTAGCACCAAATCCAAGGACATCTTCCATGCATGATAATCAGACTTATCAGTCAATTTATCATCAGCCTTGAAACCCTTGTACGTTGAGGAGGTCATTTGTCCTTGATAGGATTTCTTCCTTCAGAGATAGCTTCTAACACCAGCTTGAACTCTTGGACTTTGTCTTCACCTCAGCGCTGATACCATGTTAAATTTAGATAACCGTGGTGTTCTATGCTTGAAGCACTTTTACTTCAATCTTTCTTAGGCCCAATACAAAATAGAAATCACATAAACTTGAAAGTAAAACGCTGATAGAACACAATAATAGATCAATAGAAGACAAGCCAAATATAGATCAGATTTACAATTCCTTTTGTCCAGCAAAGATATGAGATATTGTGGCGTTACGGCGGTCAGCAGGATACTTCAACCAGCAAAGTCTTTCTCGGTCAACCAGCACTTTCATATGTCACGACTCACACCCACAGCCCTCAAAGACAGCTCATCGCAAGTCAAACTAGGGGCAGTGCAGAAAATTCAACAAAGGCGGCTTCAGAAAAGTCAACGCATCAAACTAGGGCTTCGGTCAAACAACCCGGAATTCCTCGATTTTAATGCCCAGTTGTACGGCCTCCTAAAATCGAAATTTCTGCAGAAGATTGAGGTCAAACGACCAAGGGTTGACCACGGTTAACGCTGGTCAATGCTGCAGCAGAAAAGCCCTAAACAAATCAGTGCAAAAAACAGCAGCTTCACTCCACACGTGTGAGGGAAAAAGGTCTCCAAAGGCAATCGAACCAATCAGATCACAATGAGAGAATGTGTGATGAGATGACGAGAAAATGACCTCCAAGTCTCTCCAATTTATATTCTTTAATGAGGATGTGTGACACATCTCTTATGCATGTGGGATAACGACCTTACACATGTGGAAAATAATCCTTTCTGATATCCCTGGCTACTAAAACAATACAAGTCAATACGTTAAATAAAGTTGAGGTTTCTTTTCATTTCAAATGTGGTATACCTAAGGTTTTTATCCACTCCATTCCTCATCAAATGTGAGGAGAAAATTTATTTTTTATTGTTGTTCATCACATACTCTACAATCTTCGTTTGTTTTATAACACTCCATTTAACTAAAAGGAATGTGTTGTCAATTGTGGTTCATCACATACTTTACAATCTTTACTATTTTTATACCACTCCATTTGACTATAGCGAGATGTGTTGTCAACCACATTCTAATGCCATGGGTTTTGCAATATCTATAAATCTACTCACCACCAGTTTTTATTTGCTTTTCACTTTGTTGTTCAATTGATTCCCTAAAACTTTAAACACCTCAAACGATTATGATTTACTCTTCAACAAATAGACCCAAACTCTTCCTTGTGTGGCCATCTACAAAAGTGAGAAATACATGGAACCTCTTTCAAATGTTGTTTGCATTAATCCACGTGTCACTATGTACCAATTCAAGATGTTGACTAACTCTTCACTCTCCATTCTTCTCAAAACTATCTCAACCTTGTTACGGATGCTTCACAAGCTTTTGCTTATCTTGGGTAAGACACACAGAATCTCTATTGTGATCAACAACTCTAAATTATGTAAATTAAAATGATAATATCTCTCATTAATAGACCAGAATCTTCCTTAGGTAGCCATTTACAAGAGTTACAAAATACATGGAACCTTTAGCAAACTTGGTTTACATTAGTCCATATGTGTCACCATGCACATATTCAAGTTATTCCCTAGCTTCACAAGATTTTGATTCTCTTTGTACCTTGGTAAGACATGCACCATCTCCAATGTGTTTAGAAACTTTAAATGATGTAAATTAAGATGGCCATACCTCATACAACAAACTATACTCATCACTTATTGTTGCAATTATGGCATGCAACTTTGTTGATGTAGCTTTGAACCTCTACAAATTTGTTTTCAAATGGAACCACAATCTTCATTGTGTTTGCCATCTCTAGTTAAGCACTTGTCAGCTTTGAATTTCACCTCAAATTGTTGCTTAGTTATTTGGCTAACTTTAGCAAATTCTTTCGAACCCTAGAAGCATATAAAACATCATGAATTTTTGCACATTACCCTTCATCAACCACATCAATACAGTGAACATCATTCCACCGTAGACTACTTCCCATCTCCAAGTGCAACACTTCATTCTAACACTCACCTTTAGCAAGAGAAAAAACAAAACAAACATAACATATATATAGAGAGAGAAAGAACATCCTTCCACCATAGACTACTTCCCATCTCCAAGTGCAACAACTTCATTCTAGCACTCACCTTTAGCAAGAGAAAAAAAAAACATATATATATATATATATATAATCTTTGAGATGTCATATGCATAAATTTTCAACACTTGGTGATTGTTGTCCCTATGTTCTCAATCAAATAAATCGATTTCATAGATAATTTCTCCCTTCTAAATCAACCTTTCATTCCTTAATCAAAGCTTACAAGAAAACCTCCAAAACTACTCCAACCTAGGCTATACATCCTAGCAATGTTATCAAAACCGGGCCTCCGGATCAGCCGGTTTTGTAACAGAACCGGTCGGTTCAGGACCGGTTTTGTAATGGAACCAACCGGTTTAGGACCGGTTCCGTGCAGTTTGACCTATGCAGACCAATGTAAAAAAAATTCACTTCTAATTCACCCCTAGGCTAGCCTAATATTTAAGCCTATGGCCCTAGTATTGCTATGTAATTCATGGTGATGTTTAAGAGACATTCTCCTTTATCTTTCATGTTCATCCTTTTACTTAAATTTTTAACATTGCCATGAAATGACTCGAGAAGTTTGAGAGTGGTTCCAACCTCATTGGATTTCATATGGAGAAAGTAGAATTTTAGATTTCACTCAAAATCCAGCAAACTTAACAATTTTTTAGGATTTCAGGGTTGGGAGGATTGCAACGTTTCCATTGGATTTTGTCATGTACGAGGGTATGGAACTAGTATATAATAAAGAGCACCAACCCCTCCATGTACATTGATGTTAGTGACATTGGTCGTCACACTCCTCTATCCTGACTCTACTAAAAATGTACCCATCACTCAAACAAAATCTTGACATGACATGCTATGTTTTTTTGTCTTATTTTAATGCCTAAATGGTTATATTGATGACGAAGACCCCAATATAGGCAATGATTTTGATGATATGTAGACATTTGTTGTAGCATGATTTATTTTTTATGCTAGAGGCCATCTAGAGCCTATTTGCTGATGTAATTTTGGTTCAGAGATGGATTGCACTCGATACTATTTTGGTTATGTGCACCCTTACATGCTATGTAAATGAGAACTTATGCATATTTGTGTACCAGCCTCGATCCATCTTACCTCTGGATCTATCAAGCACTGAGAGGGATCAAATCTCTCGAGGGGCAAACCTCTTTTTTGAGTGCAAAACTTGACGAAAGGTTTGCACCTCGAGAGATTTGATCCCTCTCGGTGCTTGATAGATCCATAGTTAAGATGGATCTAGGCTAGTTTCAGTCGTGTTCGACCACGGAAAATCTATCGAACATATGATTAATTTTATCAATAATATGTAAATAAATCTAATATTAATATAATCATTTTAAATATGATAAATGTGTTTGAGATTAATCTAGTCATTTTAATTTTAAATTTTCTTAGTTACCTCAGTTTGTTGAAATGATAAATATTGTTAATAACATTAATGATGAAACATAATGAAATACAAATTTTGAATGAAAAGTGACAATGTAATAGTGTTGAATGATAGAAAATGTGAATAATAAGAATGTAGTCAATCACAAATAGTCTTCATTGTGATCAATCTCAAACTATTTTCTTATACTATTCTTATTAACCCTTGTTACTTTTGCCATCTTCTCATATCGATTATATGAAAAGGAAAGTTGAAATCGTAAACCATTTAAATCTTTAACTCAAGTTGTTGTAGTAAACACCATACCTTGTCTCTCTTGCTCTCCAATATTAATAGGTTGAAATACTATAACACAAAAATCAATGTACATTGCCAATATTTTGTTGTGCTTACACTGAAATCAATGTGCACTGTTAATCCAATCACTTCAAAATTAATGTAACTTCATACATCCAATTACATCAAATCAGAAATCAACATCTACACTGAAATCAATGCATCTAATGCAAGCAATTAAATAAGATTAGAAAACAACTTCTACACTAAAATCAATGCATCTAATGCAATCAATCAATAGGATTAGAAATCAACATCTACACTCAAATCAATGCATCTAGTGCAAGTAAGCAAATAGGATTAGAAACCAACATCTACAATCAAATCAATGCATTTAGTGCACGAAATCAAATACAATTAGAAATCACCATCTACACTGAAATCAATGCATTTAGTGGAAGCAATCAAATAGGATTAGAAATCATCTACATTGAAATCAATGCATCTAGTGCAAGCAATCAAATATAATTAGAAATCAACATATACATTGAAATCAATGCATCTAGTGCAAGCAATCAAATAGGATTAGAAATCACCATCTACAATGAAATCGACGCATTTAGTGCAAGAAATAAAATAGGTATCGAAACCAACATCTACACTGAAATCAATGCATTTAGTGCAAGCAATCAAATAGGATTAGAAATCATCTACATTGAAATCAATGGATCTAGTGCAAGCAATCAAATAGGATTAGAAATCACCATCTACACTAAAATAAATGCATTTAGTGCAAGCAATCAAATAGGATTAGAGATCATCTACATTGAAATCAATGCATCTAGTGTAGGCAATCAAATATCATTAGAAATCAACATCTACACTAAAATCAATGCATCTACTACAAGCAATCAAATAGGATTAGAAATCGCCATCTACACTTAAATCAATGCATCTAGTTCAAGAAATATTCTTCCCTCTCTCCCCCCTCCATCTATATCTATATCTCCCTCCATAGTTCATTCTTCATATCTCTATCACACCCCCCCAAACGCATACGCTCTCTCACTTCATATCTATCAATCTCTTTGTCCCTCCCTCCCTCTCTCCATCTCTCTCTTCTTCCCTCTCTTCACCTTCCATCATTATCTCTATCTCCCTTTGTCTCCCTATATCACCCCAAAAACATACTCTCTTTCTCCAATATATCTATCTATCCCTCCCTCCTCCTCCTCCTCCTCCTCCTCTCTCTCTCTCTCTTCCCCTTCTCTCCCTTCCCCCGCTTCTCTCTCTTTCCTCCTGATGTCCTCTCTCCCTCTCTCTCCATCTTCCTTATCACTCCCTCTCTATCTGTAATGAATAAAATAGTTAATTAGTGATTAAATTAGTTAATTAGTAATTAGGTTGAAAGGCCATGTCTGAAAAAACATGACCTTTCGTGAAGAGGCACCTGCGTCGATATATAAGCAGGCCTCATTTGTAACATTCAATATCTATCTCAATTCATTCATCATACATTTTATATAATAATATTTGTATCTTCATGGATATTTTTATATTTCAAGTCTTCTGGAGTATTTAACTTGAGAAGGAACTTTGTTCACTTCATTTGGTATCAAAGCAGTCGATCTTCTGGGAGCTCATCGCTGCACAGAGCTACGCTCCTTGATCCAGGCCCTTTTCCATTGAAATTTGTCAACGTTGTTGCCATCATAGTCAAAGCATTTCGCTACAATCTGGAGTTTATCCATCGTTGATTTCGTCAGAGGCCTTTGGTCACTAAAATTAAAAGAAGAGGCAAACAAAAAAAAAGGTTAAAAATAAAAATAAAAATAAAAAATATAATTATTAATATAAAAAGAAATATATATATATATATAGTCAAAAAAAAAAAATATATATATATATATACATTTTATATAATAATATTTGTATCCTCATGGATATTTTTATATTCCAAGTCTTCTGGAGTATTTAACTTAGAAGGAACTTTGTTCACTTCATTTGGTATTAGAGTAGTCGATCTTCTGGCCGCTCATCACTGCACAGAGCTACACTCCTTGATCCAGGCCCTTGGCCATTGAAATTCGTCAACATTGTTGCCGTCATAGTCGAAGCATTTCGCTACAATCTGGAGTTTATCCATCGTTGATTTCGTCAGAGGTCTTTGGTCACTAAAATTAAAAGGAGGAAAACAAAAACAAAAAAGTTTAAAAAGAAGAAGAAAGATAAAAAAAAATATTACTATAAAAAAAAAAAAAAAAAAAAATATATATATATATATATATATATATATATATATATATATATATATATATATATAAGTAAAAACAAAAAAACAAAACAAAAACCAAAAAAGAGATATATAAAGAAATACATATACATACATACCAAGACAATTTAAAAAATTAAAAGGAAAAAGAAATAAGGAAGAGTAGTGAGTTATTTTGATTATTCTTTAGGTGGTTTACAAGCTCATTGGTTTTGGAAGCACGTGGTATTTACAAGGTAAAATAAGAACAAAAGGAAAAAAAAAAGCTACTGTGTAGATGGTAAATTTATTTTGTGGAGAACACTAACAGGAGTCAAATGCACATGGACATATATTTATGGTGAATATATGTGAATACCCCGTTTCACTAGGGTTGTAACCTTACAACAACAAAAAAAGAGTTTAAAAAATCAATTGTTAAAAGAATATATATATATATATATATATATTAATTTAATTAATTAAATTAATTAAAAAAAAATTGAAGGAATAATAACTTCATTAAAAAAGAAGAAGAGAAAGTTAGGAAGGGTTACCTTAAAAACCCTAAAAACTCAATTCAACGGACAAAATGGAATCAATCATTGATGAAAAGGAAATTGAATCTAATTCGAAAAGGAAAGAAGGAAGATTTCCTGAAAATTATAGTATGTTTGTCCGTGCGCTAATTAGAATCAACGGGTCACTTGCGGGAAAGGAAGTTCGTATATCTATCGATCTTAATCAAGAGAATAATTATGTTAGTACTAAATGTGCTAACGAATTAGTGATGCCCAAATCAAATATAACGGAAACAAATTCATTTCACGCAAATGAAAAACAATACGACATAGGAAATTTACACCTAAGTATTGGCGAGTATTCCTTGGTCTCGCAATTTACCGTTAAAACTTTATTTTGTAACGATAGTGATATAATTATGGGTTCACTCTGGATGGACTCACTAGGGTCATTCATCCTTAATACGATAAAAAAATAAATAAATAAATAAAAATAAAATTGACATTTTCTTACAAAAAGAAAAACATAACGTTACAAGATCTCACGGTGAAGCCGAACTCACTAACACCGGAAGACATATTAGATATCACAAGAGTATTTCTTCCATAAATTAAAAAAGTAATACAAGAGAAGTTAAAAAAATCACCACTAACAAGAATGAAGAAGTTGCTCGCCTTAAGGACCACAACGAAAAATTGCTAATGCAAATTAAGAAACTGAAAAATGACAAGAAGTCGTTGGAAAACAAGGTGCAACAACTTGTCGAAAATGAAGCATTGAAATCTTCAAATATAGAAGTTCAAGTTGAAGAAAAATCGAACGTTGATCCAATAAATGTCTCAACTGAAAAGGATGACAAGCAAGTTGCAGAAGTAACAAACGTTGAAGTTGCAATTCAGACGAAGAACATGCTAAGTGAAGGTCCTGTCACTTACTCAATAACATCCTCGCTAAAAGAAAAGCAAAGTCAAACCAAAAAAGTTCCCTATCGACATCCAAATCACGGGAGCAGACAGCTCAACCAAGCTATGTATTCAAAACATAAACAAGCTAATATTCCAACAAATACTAACGAATCATCACAAGTTGCCAGTCATCGTAGGGTTCCACAGAAGATTGAATTAGGATGGTCTGATCCAATCTCAGTGCGACAGTTTTGTTTGTCACTTAGAGGATCATATCAAGTTGTATCGACAAGGATGACTGCCCTGAGACGAGAAGATGTTCGTAGCGGAAAAGAAATCGAGGCCTTTCGTCGACAAGCTTTGAGGAAAAAGCTTTTTGAGGGGAAGGCAATGTAATGAATAAAATAGTTAATTAATGATTAAATTAGTTAATTACTAATTAGGTGGATAAGACATGACCTTTCGTGAAGAGGCACCTGCGTAGGTATATAAGCAGGCCTCATTTGTAACATTCAATATCTATCTCAATTCATTCATCATACATTTTATATAATAATATTTGTATCATCATGGATATTTTTATATTCCAAGTCTTCTGGAGTATTTAACTTGAGAAGGAACTTTGTTCACTTCACTATCTCTCCACTTTTCTCTCTCTATGTCTTTCTTCTTATACCTCCCTCTCTCTCCCCCTCCAACTTCATCTCTCTTTCCCTCCCTCTCTCCACTCTCTCACATCCTCTCTCTCCCTTTATCTCCCACATCTATCTCTCTCTCTCTTCACCTTCCAACTCTGTTACTATATCCCTCCCTCTCTCCATCACTCCTTCTTTGTCTCTTTATCTCAACCCCAAATATACACACTCTCTCTCCATCTGTCCCTTGTCACTCCCTCTCTTTGTCCACTTCGTACCCTCTTTGCCTTTATTCTTCCCTCCCTCTCTCCCCCTCCAACTCCATCTCTCTATCCCTCCCTCTCTCCTCTTCTCTCTCTCTCTCTCCAACTATGTTACTATTTCCCTCCCTCTCTTGTTCTCTCCCCCCTTCTCTCCATATCTCCTTCTTTGTCTATTTATCTCACCCCTAAAGATACACACTCTCTCTCCATCTCTCCCTCATCACTCCCTCTCTCTATCCACTTCGCACCCTCTATGCCTTTCTTCTTCCCTCCCTCTCTCCCCCTCCAACTCCATCTCTCTATCCCTCCCTCCCTCTCTCTCTCTCTCTCTCTCTCCAACTATGTTACCATTTCCCTCCCTCTCTTGTTCTCTCCCCCCTTCTCTCCATATCTCCTTCTTTGTCTATTTATCTCACCCCTAAACATACACACTCTCTCTCCATCTCTCCCTTCTCACTCCCTGTCTCTCTCCACTTCTCACTCTATGTATTTCTTCTTCCCTCCCTCTTTCCCCCTCCAACTCCATCTCTCTATCCATCCTCCCTCTCTCCTCTCTCTCAAGTCCTCTCTCTTGTCCTTCCTTTCTCTCCTACCTTCCTCTCTCTTCCCCCATCTCTCTCTTTCTCTCTACCCTCCAATCCTCTCACTATCTCCTTCCCTCTCTCCTTCTCTCTCACCCTCTTCCATCTTTGTGTCTCCCTCTCCCTTTGTTACCCTTCTCTACCTCTCACTCCTCTCCCTCTCTCTCTCTCTTCACTCGTCTCCCCTCTCCTTCAATTTATCTCAATCTCTCCCTTGTGATTCCCCCTATCTCTCCACCTCTATCACTCTATGTCTTTATTCTTCCCTCCCATATATATCTAGAGTTAATATATATCATGATATATTAATATATATTATAATATAACAAATTTAATATTGTATTAATCCAATTTTATTAAATTTAATAATATTAATATTAATATTAGGGTCAATAATGTTTTTTGCATGGTATTAATAATAATTTGACCCATGGCATTTGGCTCATATGCTTCACCTAAATAAAACCTCTTTTTTTGAGTGTTCGTGAATATAACGAGGATTATGGAGTAAATATAAAAGATGTTTTACTTATTTACCATATCTCTAGTTTATTTATATTTTATTTATTTACCATACCTCTTTTATTTACCATGGTATTTGGCCCATAGGATTGGTATATAATTAGATGTTGATTTCTAATCCCTCTTTATACCTCTTTTATATTTATTTATTTAGCATATCACTTTAATAAATATGGTATTTGGCCCATGGTATTTAGCCCAAGTATTAAAATGGTATTTTTCCCATAGGCTTCACCTAAATAAAACCTCTTTTTTGAGTTTTCGTAAATATAAAGAGGTTTACTGAGTAAATATAAAAAGAGATTTTATTTATTTACCATACTTTTAGTTTATGTATATTTTTATTTATTTACCATACCTGAAGTTGGTATAAAAAGAGGTTTTATTTATTTATATTTTTAATTATAACCCATACCTCTTTTTTGAGTGTTCGTAAACCTCTTAATATTTTAAATTTATATTGTGTTTATACATAATAATAATTAGATTGATTTTTAAATAGTGTCGACATTAGATTAAAAATGTTAAATGTTAAACATTACATTTACGTTTAGGTTTACGTCTACATGTTTACGTTTTTACGTGAGATCTAGCCCCATACTCTTTGTTATTAGATGGATAAGCTAATCGATCTCTTTTTAAATTGTATATATATATTTTTCAAAATTGAATTTGTTAATATTAGTCGACAAAATTTTAATTAATTTAATTAATTTTCTTAAAGCAACGCACATCTTTAGCATATACAATATATATTAGCTGACACATATATTTTTCAATATTTTTTAATGTAACGTTATGTGACAACATCTCCCTCATGTACTGGGTTGTAGAGCACCTCTCAGTGCAATAAATGGTTTGTATTCATATGGATGCACATAAATATATATGTTTTTCTTTAAAATATGAACATGTATGTGTTTTTGGTAAACCGATTTTTTTCTGGTTTTTTAACAGTTCGGACCGGTTCCCAGTCCACAAGGTTTTTAGGTTTGGTTTTGATAACATTGAATCCTTGTCAATTCACTTAAGAACTAAGTTGTACATCTTTCACAGAGGGTATAGCTCACATAAAAAATAAAGAACGGCAACTATATGGACCTATTACATGGTTGTTGTTGTATGACCCTTCTTCACCCTACTGATTGTTGATCAATCCCTTTCTTCTTGTTGTTGCTTTCTCTCTTATGATTGCTTAGCTACACAATTGTTCAACAACGAACAATACCTCTCTATCTTGTCCTATTTAGAACCACATGAGAAATGACAAAGATTCAAATTTCTTTAGAATTTAGAAACTAAAACATTTACAATTTTACATGATGATTATAAAATTCAATCATAAATGACACAACTAGTACTACATCAATGATGATAAAATGACAAACACATGATAAATTAGAACCATAAGTGCAATTTTCTCATTAAGTCTTCAAAATGAAATTGCATTACATAGATATTGAGTCACTACTACTATAGGTGGGAATGTTGATGGCAAATACAAAAAAGGGTAGATATAAGAATCCTAGATAAAAGAATCTAATAGCTCGTGATTGTTAGTAGTCCTCCATGCCCTCATCATCAAAATCAGCATCACTGCCATTGCTCTCTCCTGCATCTAGATCCTCCTCTATATCGAATCCAATATTTACATCTGTTGATGTGGAGAATGATCCCTCAAGAGGATCATCATCATCAAAGGTGACCAGCTCTAGCAATGGCTCATTAAGATGCAAGTTGGCTCTTCTTCAAACCGTACAAATTCCCATGTGCTCCAATTCCTTTCACTACAACAGGGTGAAGAAATCAAAGAGAGAAGTCTCATGGCAAAGTGTTTTAGAAGAGGGCATGTTGCCCCATGAGTCTTCTACCAAGCTTAGGGCATTTTAACCTCGTTGTCTCTAAGCACATCATAGCCTCCAAATCTCTCAGTGCCAATGGAAAAATCTACAAAGGCCTCCTCCACCTCATCAAGGGATACTCTATCCTAATATAGTCGTCTAAATGAATCATTCTTCCCCTGTGAAATCTCACCATCCATATTAGGAGGGAATCTGCGTGAAGGCCCACAATTGAGCCAGTCATTACTATAGTATTCAAATTTCCATGAATGAGCCAAATAATGCAAAGGGGTGCAATTCTTATCCCACCTACTGACAAGAATATCATGTATGGGGCACTCATTTTGTAAAATAATGGTCCTCACAAACTCAATCATGGAATCCCACCCCTCATTAACCTCTCCTAAAATGGCTTGCTCTGTGCTTGCAAATCGCAACAAAGAGATGATAGGGTCCATGATCTTAATGGTAAGATCTACCCTCTCCCACAAACCATCATCTAAAATTGTATCCTTGACCTTTTTGAAGAAGCTTGATATGCCTTTCTCCAAAAGACAAAAACTCTGAAAGAACAATAAACCCAAGAGTGATCTTGACCTCCCTCAACCTCTTAAGCATGATGAATGAGGAGGTAAACCATGTATCTACAATTTTCAACAATGATAGATGTGTGTACTCTTTATAAATTTTGAGGGCATTGGTATGGTTGTGTACTAAATTGTGGATATGGTAGGAATACTCAATAAGACTTCTAATCCATGTTACATTTGAAGCAATAGATTTAAGTGCTAAATTCAAAGAATGAATAATGCAAGGTGTCCAAAATATTTGTGGATATTTAGCTTCCACAATCATGTCTCCTTAGTATATTGTGTCTTATTCCATGCACAATATACTAAGGAGACATTTAGTCATGTGACCACTGACACATAAATTTGTAGATTTGTTCGGACTATCAAATAGCAGCATCTTATGGGGCTATAACTGTAAAACTACATGATTATCTTTGTAAAACGGATAGGAAGAACTATCCTTTATAAAGTCATGTCTAGGTACTTGGACTTTAATCAACGACACAATCAAGTTGAGGATGATAGCTTGTTCATCACATGACCTTTTAAATAATTGTAACAGGGCATCCCTGCAAAAGTTGATTCTTTAAGAGCTCTATAAAATATGAAAGGATTATATTAGCATCTACAAGTGTGTGAGAGAGAACAAAGACACAAAGCAAGAGAAATTCATCCTCCATATAGGTAATCTCCTAAAATATTGTTCTAACTGATCTTTATAAAGTCAAAAAAAATAGAAAGGAAGAAAAAGAAAAAAAACTTAATTGGATCAATATTTTTTTGAAGAAGCTTCCACTTATTATGTAGCATCATGCACACCACCCCAAACACCCCACCTTGATTAGGTGAGCTGACAAACCTAGTGTGAGGTATTTTGTCGCACTTCACCCAGCGTGCTTGCATTGGCCCTAGCAGCCACACCTTAATGATGGAGAACAATCCTATACTTCACCCACCCTGATTGCATTGGCCCTAGCAGCCACACTTTAATGATGGACAAGAGGGAGACCTGAACCCTGGTGGCGGCTATAATAGCACCCCACTTTCACCAACCTAGTAAGCCCCCTTTGGCAAAGAGAATCAATATCAGTGTGTATTTCCTTTAAAAGGCCATTCCTAAAGAAGATCTTTCAGAGTTATTCATAACCAGACAAATAATACCTTATGGAGAACCCAGTGATTTTAGTTTCTAGTGAAAATGGCACACAATTGTCAGATGCCTTTCAGATGGTTCGAACAAAAATTTATACCTTTTGGCAATCTCTCGATGGCATTACACATTGTGAAGAAATTATCCAATGTCCCAAGTTGTCTGTTGACCAATGTCCCAAGTTGTCTGTTGAAGCTTGCCTATCATTTTTATAGCTACTGATTAATAAATTTGCATAGATAGCCGTGGTATATCCTGCCATGATATTTCACTAGCTCCCCATAATCCAAAGACAGTTTATTTGATTATGGGACATATAAAATATGAGGTTGAAAGGAAGCTAAGCACAGTCTCCTAATCAATCAGTTAGACAGCCAACTGCATTCTTGAGAAAAGGAATTACCAGTCACTGATGTTTTCAGCACTCCTGCTTAGCAATTAAACAACATCTTTATGGTGGATTGAGGCTAATGAGTGTCAGGAATCAGGATAGTGGTCAAGATGAAATCATAAGCAGTGATTGATGATACATGCCGATGGCCATATATTTTAGAAGCATGTGAAATGCAAATCTCGAGGTCCGAGACCTACATAATTTCAATGGTTGGAATACTCACCAAATTTATAGATGAATGGCTGAGAAATAAATTAAAAAAAAACTCAACTCTCCTTGGGAATAAGTATCAAAATATAAGCACTCATTGATGGCAATTAATAAGCAACTTCATGGTGGATCTGAGGTAAGGATGAGATCACAAGAGACAGTTAGTGAGGCACACCATACATATTAAAAGCATGTGAAATGCAAATCTAAGGATCTGAGAATCACATGAATTATTTTGATGGTATGGCTGAACGGCTGAGGAAAAACATGAGCTCCACTCTCCTCGGGAATAAGTATCCAAATTTCTTTTTATGCAAAGGTGCATAAATCCAACTTTCGTTTGGACTGGTTAACAGGGTTTTATTTTCCATTCAGGAGTGAATTTTAAAAAGCAACATATAGACTTAAGCCTCTGAAAGGACAAGCAACAGCATTTCTTATTCGTCTAACAAGCAATCATGTTCACAACAGGTTGTGCATGCTATTTTTGGATTACCAAATAATGAAAAATTAAAATAGAATCTGTGAAAAAGCTACTCGCAGCTGTGATTTCTCTTTATAAAAGATCATCATACTGTAAAAAACTAGCAGCACCGTGTGAAGTGAGGTGCACTCTACAGCTCACAGTATGGATGAGATGTGTAATGTAATGTGTGTAAGCTAATAGGTTAAAATAGAATAAAAGTTGAGGTCCATTACGTAAAATTGAAAAATCAAAAAACAACCATAATAAGATCCATCTTAATGCTGATATTTTAAGCACTGTAAGGTTTGTGCCTACTTTTTTATGTCCCTCTCGGTGCTTAATAGATCCAGGGTTAAAATGGATGTACGATGATTCACTTAAGTACACATTCATTTGCAAAAGCTGGAAGAATATGATAATTTTAAACAGATATGAAATGAGCAAGGATGATGACTTCAATGTAATTTAATAACCAATAACAGAAGGCCTGCTGTAGACAAAACTCAGAAGCAGAAACTACCTTTAGAGCTTGAAGAGCTGCAAAAGCTTGTCCTTGCACATGATCAACAACAGCAGGAACCACCACTTTACCAGGAGCCACATATAAGGCTGGAGACCGAAGAGATGGTGCAGGTATGCCAGCAGATGGAAAAAAATGTTCAGATTCTGAAGAAAGCAAAGCCAAATCAAGAGCATAATTTTTTTCATTAAGCCCACTTTCACTCATTGTTTGTGCTACAGCAGTTTCACTACCATCTGTAACAACTACACTTGCTTTTGTTTCAGAAGCTAAGGAAGCTTCATTGCTTGGGATAAATTGTTTTATCTCCCTTGTTGATTCTGGAACATCAGAAGCAATGGGCAAAGAGGAATCTTGGGTAATGCCAACATCTGTAGGAATTATGGGTTCGAGCACCGTACTATCACTGGGAAAGGCATTATCAGAAATAGTTGGATCTTTTTCCATGAAACTCTCTCCTACCTCCAATCTCGGTTCACCATTCTGTGACTTGGTATGTAAATACATTGAACCAGACTCTGAAACAGTTGAAACTGCAGAGGTTTCCACCTCTACATTCGGAAATGTGGAAGAAACCTCAGTTTCTGAGTATAGTGTACTAGCAGCCCCATCACTTTCAGATACATTAGACACTGATTTGTTTTCAGTGTGAAATGCAGCAAGAGAAGATGAATTTGCAGATTCAGACGTGGCTACTGAATTGGGCTCAGAATCAGGAAGAATTGCAAAGCTATCCAAATTCTCAGATATGGTAGTGGTTGTGGAATCAGGCAGTGGACTAGATACCACATCTTTGCTGTCAGTAACTGGCACCACATCAATTGGACCAGATTCAGACTCTTTCAGTTCCACGTTTTGAATGGAGACAGCCATAGCAGAAATACTCAAATCACCCTCACCACCTTCAAATCTCAGACCATTAGTTTCCTCATGAAGAAGAGAAGACTGGTTTGTACCTGCAGTCTCATGCAGTTCGCCTGAAACTTCTGCACTCATGCCTGATTCCTCATTCTGCTTTTGTTCATGGACATCACGTGATGGAAGCTCACCCTGTTCCCCAACATAGTCACCATCTGCTGAGCTTGAACTATCAGTTGATAAGATTTTTTCTTGCTCAGCGACAAGAGGCGTCATTGCTAGGCTCTTCATTCCTGTATACATTCACGATTGTACTCTTCATATTGTGAGTAATGTTTTCTGATTGCTACACCCAACCGAGTAAAAGCTGCTACTTTAGCAAACAGATGTCATCCAATCAAACAGAAAGATTCATCCACTAATCCAGAAAAATAAATTGAACCTCTTTGTGAAAAAAAAAAATGTTCACGAAAGGAAAAAGAGCAACCATTGGCAATTAGTTTAACTTGACCAATGTCAATTAAATATCAATATCTGATGCAACAGGGTCAACTTCTTAACCTAACTAGCAGAACCAACTTTAGAAGACTTGGGTTTTACCTCTTCTACTGTAGAAAGAATGCGATGCAAAAGCAAAACCAATGGTGAGAACCAGTCCTGCAGCTCCTGCAGCCAGATATCCTGCAATGCCAGTCACCGGACAAAAGCGTTATTGCCTCAACTTTGTGATCATTATCCATACTAAAATGGTACACTCCCAAAAAAGCCATGTATTATTGCCCAACTCCGACAGCAGTGACGCAGAAACCCAACTCTACTTTGGACAGATAAAAGAATCGTCATTGTCATTCATTGTCATCATAGTTGCATATACATAACTGTATTGCACAATTGCAAAAGATTGAAGATGCATTGTATCTGAGCACCAAATGTAACGAAGTCATAAACAAACTAAAGTCCTTGCTGCATACAAAGGAAAGCGTTGCCCCATGAAGAGTTACATTCCTTCTATCCATTAGCATTGAAATCAATGTGTTTCCTTTCCACTAAATGAGGACCATTACAAATGGCCCGAAGAGGTCGGGCACCACAAGATGCCCACATGCAGGCAAAACGACCCTTGAGGGGCAACCCACTGAATAGAAGCACTGTCGTGCAGATAAGCAGCCGCGACAGGAGGATAATCTTCCATCCAAATCACACAAGACTCTTGCACGTGGTCTCCATCATATCTTCATTCCTGACATGACATCACTGAACCATAAACCCAGCCAAACTCCGCTATTAAAACTTATTTTGCAACAAGAAAAGCATTCTTGCAATGTAAACTTGAACACTGCAAGCGATCACATACCAAGGATGGAAACCTTAACAGTCAAAAGGAATGATCAAAAACCTCAGGGATTAATTTATGCCTCCAGCTTAATGAATCTCATTGCCAAAAGTTGCTCCAGACAAATGGAGACATTCTAAAAGGCACTTGAGTTATTTCCTGATTCCTCTTTCACAGAAACGAAAAGAGATGTTGAAAACCTAACATCCTTCGTCAAATCTCTAATTAAAATCTGAATTTATCAATCTCTAAGAAAATTCGAATTTGATCTTAACGGAACGAATCTGCAGTCAGTTTAAAAATGTGAAAAAAAAAACATATCGAAATACAGATGAATGTATTTACTCACAAATTACAAAACGCATCGAAGTTAAATAAATAACGGATTCTTTTAACCTGTGAGACTCTTTCGGTTGTGAGTTGGATCCGCAGAGGACCAGCCTGCATATGAATTTGTGGACGCAGAATCCGCCTCCAGCCATGACCGATTCCCTGGGGTCGTCTTCTTCTCTTCTTCTTCTCCTCTTCCCTTGCCAGCGACAGCACTCGACCGTATGGACAGCTCCGACCGCCTAATTCCGCGAGGCAACAATGCAGGGGGGCCTCTGCCGGGTAAGGGGGCAAAAGGAGCCAAGCCGAACCCCCGGTGCAGTTGCCACGAGTTCGGAGAAACCGTGGTTAGTGAACAACAATGCGCCATATTCAAAATTTCAAACCCTGGAATACACGGTATTTTACTGGGCAAACAATTACACTCATTCAACTCCAGCAATGCCCGATAATTTGCTGGAAATTATGCCTGCATTCGCAAAGTCTGCTGTATTTATCAGCCATGGCATCCCTCTGGTGCACAGAAAACCTGGGTTTTTTTCACTTTGTTCAATTATCCTCTCGGGGTTTTAGCAGACCGTGAGAGTTGGCTCGGTGTTCACTTATCGAGTTCGCATGACTTAACGCACCTAACGGTTCGAATTTGAAGACTGACGGATATCTAAACGGAAATTTCCGTAAACGTGCGCGTTGTTTAGTCGTTGGGTAGATGACGTAGGAATGTTGGCGACCGCTGCTCTAGACCTACGAATCGTGGTTGCCACGTCAGCGTCGTAACGGACCACGGGTACAGACGAGTGGGAGAATATGAATTGGTGAGTATCATGAGACGTAAGGGACATCGAGAGCTTTCTGCTAGTAAATGTTTGACCAGATTTTTCCCATCATTTAAAATAAGCAAATTATAAAAGGGAAATTGGCATTTTAAAATAAGGAAAATGGCATTTTTGGTTTCATAATGTATGATGTTTATGTAGGGTTGTCTTAGAAAGGAATGGAATTCTTGTCTTATAAAGGAATGGAATTTTTTTCATCTAAGTTTTTTTCCCTAAATGATATGATGGTTATGGATATAGTTTTATGGGTGTGGTTTAATGGTTAAGTCGAGAGGTTTGGTTCTCACATATCATGTAGTAAGTGGGTGTGGTTCAATGATAAAGTCGAGAGGTTTGGTTCTCACATATCATGTAGTATGCTAAATAGTTCACCAAAAAATTGCTCCGAGCACAATACTTATGCAAAATTAATAAAACGAATGACTTGTTTTTTATTATAGAGACTAGAGATTCACATATCTTGGAAATAAATGTTTGATAATATTGTATTTCCCAATCAATTGAAATAATAATAAAAGAAAATTAATACTTTTAGTTTAAACATTATGTAAATTATATTAAATATATAAAGAGAAAGACATTGTACAATTAAATTCTAATCGTAATATTTAATATTATAACATTGATTTTAGACTTGAGGTTTAGCTTGATTGGTTTTGTTGATGGTAGTAGCATGTTGTTGCTTGGATTTGTGTATATGAGGAATTGCTTGCGATGGGAGGGGAACTGGAATCGGGATCAATAGTGGATCGATCGGAAACGGGTGAATCAAGATCGTATCGAGATCGGATTGAGATTTATTACATCATCGTTTGTTGTGCTTGGGCTCCGAGGGTGTTTTCTGGTTGTTCGAGTTGATGGAGATAAATACCCATCATCATAATTCAAGCTAGCAGGAGATACAAAGTAAGTGAACTTACGTTGAAGCACCAACATTGGAGATAAAGTCCCCGTAGTTAAAGCATTTTCTCTATTGAGAGGTCACAGGTTTAATTCTCTCGACACCCTCGAGGTTAGGCTCCATGGTTGAGTTAAGAAGAAGTGATCCCTTCGAGTGAATATGCATGGTACAAATATTTCATGAACATAGCAACTGCCGATCTCCATATCCATAAACCAACCAAAAAAAAATATAACATTCATTCCTGTATTAAGAAAATAATCTCAGCAATCCAATTTTACTAGGAAAATCATCAAATCATAAAACACTTAACCTTCTTTTACTATAAAAATAAATAAATAAAAATAAAAATAAATAGTGTATTATCTTACTATTTGTGAGTTACACTATGGTCTCATTGTAAATATCTATAATTTTTTACTAGGGAAGATATGAATTGTCCATTCTCATCAAAAATTGAACGAATATTGGTATCACAATTATATTACCAGATTGTCAGCACAATCTTAATATAATGGAATAATCTTGTTTGACATCTAAAGTGGTCCATAGTTGGAGACTAGAGAATTTAGTTTCTTCTATCAAGATACTCCTCTTGCAGTTCGACTATATTGTAGTCATGCACTCTAGATATGTTGCTAATATTGTTTCTAGATGTTTGGCATATGCAAGTTGCAAGTCGCAGTTATTATCTATAGAAGAACAATGGCCACCAACATCGCAAATCCTTGATCTATATGTATTAAATGATTTGTTGAGACAGGGAGGTTTCCTCCGTGATGGGGGTGTGTATATTGATTAAAATGCAGATGCATAGGGTGGTGTGTTGATTATACATCTGGTCAAAGTTGAGGTGGCATGGCAGCATCAAAAGGCAGTATTTTGGAATGTCAACAAACCGAGCTTGGTTATTAAATACCACATCATATAAATGGATCTCATCGGATTTGTGAAGCATTGGAGTGGTGGTGACTCGGTGAGGGACATTCCTTCACCGCTCTAGAATTTAATTCCCATGTGATTCATTGATCAAAGGAAATATGGAATGTACTTGTTTAAGGGTGCAAGGTATCCATTTCCCATAATTTCAAATGTGAGTTATACACTCCAAGTGACCTCTGAAAATGTGAAAACTTCTTATTTCTTATACAGAGATAGACTGTAGGGGCATTCACCAGACATGTCACCTCTAAAGAGAGGATGAGTTCCAGAGGCTACCTGGCCCTCTACAGGCTCTACCTAAAGAAATAATGAAGTAAACACTTAGAAGTCTTTGACATACACATACTTGAAGTTTGATGTCTTGCGGAATAAGACAAATAACTTTCTGCAGCTGAGTAGGTGATTATGTGTGTATGAAAGTTATGTATATTTGATGTTTAACACTTTATATCAGTTTTTTTTAGCATATCATCTTCAGCAAATAAAGACATCAAAATGATAAAGCAGTTCACCCCCTCCTCTGGGCTACATCTGCTGGACCAAGCCTCTCAAACTAGGCTTGTCCTCTTGTATTAAAAATGCTACAAAGGCTAATACAAGAATATGAGTGTCTCGAAAGACAGATCTGACTATAAATACAGAATCAGAAGATAGGAATTAGCTAAACATGCTATTTCCCAAACACTAAACAGTGAAATTGTACCTTATACAGTACTTTCCCCAATTGGCCCTGGTGGCCCTTTAGACTTGCATGGAGAATTTAGAGGTGAAGATGACCTCAATTGGTTCTGAAACCTCTTCCATTAGACTCAGAAGGTCGAAAATAGCAGAAATAGGCTTTTGAATCACCAAAAATGGTTGAACATAGCCCCCAAACAGCTCCAGCACTGAAATGGCCCTAGTGGCCCTGAAAGCTTCCCTGAAGCTAAACAGTGAGAAGAATTCCTCAAAAGGAAAAACGAGCTGTAGAAATGGATTCAGAATGCTGAAAAACTTCAGGAATGACCTTCGTTCCACATTCACTGGCTGCACAATTCCCAATGCAGCTCCCAAACTGATTTGGCCCTAGTGGCTCCTGGAACTTCCACGAAGAAAACTCACCTGCAAACGACCTCAGATGGCTGTGAAACCTGTTCCAATGGCTTCAGAAGATCGAAGAGACCCAAAATCAAAAACAAATTCGTCCAAAACGGACTTTCCTAGCCAAAGTTATGGCCATTTACTCCCAACTGCCAGTTGGCCCAAAAAAACTCCAGTTAAATCTGGAGACACCGCCAGTTAAGTCCGACAAATTAGGGGCGGCCGCTAAAAATAGGGAGTCCGCCAAAACGTGGGGGCTGAAGGGATAAGGCCTTATCCATAAGACCGAAACTTTGGCGCTGTTTGTTTGAACGATCTTGAGTTTTATGCGGATGTTCATTTGCTGAGGGGGTTGGCCCCCTTTCGGGCCCCGCGCATACATTAACACCGTTTAAATAAAAATTTGAACACAATACTTTCAACATCCATAGCAGTGGCCCAACGGTCGGGCCTCTCCACTATTTCTGACCTGACCCGGGTTCAAGTCCTGCCGAGTCCAAATACAATTTTTAAACGCGCCATTTCATTCCGTCTAGGGGCCACGTGGCGGCGTCCGGGCTGGCCACGTGGCGCTCTGCAATTGGATTTGCCCGGAATATTCTGCAGAATATTTTGTGGAATATTCCACGAAATATTCCCAGAATATTCTGTGGAATATTCTTTTTTTAATAAAAAATATTTTTTTCCCAAAGTCAAATTTTGGCATTTTTAATTGAAATTGGCGGATCTTTAAAACTGAATATCTTCCTCATACGGAGTCGGATTTGAGTGCCGTTCACGGCGTTGGGATCGTATTGATGAGCACTTTCCATTCGATCTATTTCGGAGAAATTCTGAGCACTTTTATTTTTTAGCCTTTTTCCATGGCTTGGACTTGAGCTCCTGATCACACCTCCCAAATGAGAAGGCTTTTGGTCCCCAAAAGCTTACTGAATCTCTGATTTGAACTGTACAGCACTTGAGGAACAGAAATATCCTCTTCCAGTCAGCCAAAAGAGCATACTGATGCCAAAAATGTCCTGCCTTGCTAACTGTCGTCATGGCGACTTTTTGCTGCATACGCCAAGTACTTGTCGAATCCCGACCAAGTTCTTTCGCCAGACAAATCTGAAATTGCAGGAACCAGCAATGAAACTTGCTGATATATGAGCTGAAATATTCCCCTGAACATGTGGGCTTCCCAAATGTCACGATGCCCATCCATGGCACCTCCGCTCCAGAAGAAGAGCTGCCTCCGAAATGAGAAGGCTTTTACAAAGATGAAACACTTCATCATTTCTCCTCTTTACAATCTTGGAGATCAAATTAACTTTTTTCACGTCAATATTACATTACATGCATGGTTAAAAACAAAGTAATCAACCCTTCAAGTTAATCACACATGTTTAAAATACAAGGAAATCATCATGATCCCTGTGCTCATGCATCTCATTCTCATGCATGCAGTTTATCCTTCAACTTTCTCTTAAGTACAATCATAAGTACAAGATCCTCAATCACATGTACATGTACTTTCAAAGCTGAAATGAACATAACTTTCGCTACGATAGAGTGAGTCTCATACTCAGTTTTTCCATCCTGCAACTTGCATTCCTTAACAAAGAAAATGCATTCAATCAAAAGACATGCAACTTTAATTGGATAAGAATTCTAACCATTTCTTACCAATCCATTTCAAAGGCGCTTCCTTTAATTGCACATCGATATCAGCATGTGTATCATCCTTACACATATCAATGATGGAAACTTCCTTCCCATTCTTGACATACTCTTTCTCCCATTTCTTCAACTTTTGTGGAAGCATTGTTGGATTCAGAGTCCAACACCTTTCAACAGTATGTCCTTGCTTATGGCAATAAGTGCAACACATGTTCATCTTCTTGACCGCATGATTTGCATTGTTCATTGGAACTTTGGCTTCTTGCCTCCTTTTCTTCAAAAGTTTCTTGTATGTTGCCATTCTTTTCCAACATCTAGAAACACTATGGTTAAACAAACCACAAAAAGAACATGCAATTCTTTTCCAATGCTTGTGTGGAAATTTTCCATGCTTTACATGATCAAAGGAAATATGATTGAAATCAGATTTATACCTTTCTCTTTCACCTTCATTACCTTCATGAGGAGGTGAATCGAAAGAAGGAGAAGCTCCTTTTGGAACACTATCAATCCCATTAATGGTTTTAGAGCTTTCACCACTCCCTTGTTCAAGTGCATGCTGATGCACACCTTCTTCCTTCATGGCTGCTTTGGAACTTTCTCCATAAGATTGTCCATAGCCAAGACCCAAATTCTTAGGCCTGACCTCAACCATTATTGGCTCAACTATACCCTGTGCATGTTTTCCCAATCCTTTTCCTTCATATCCCATTTTGGACATCAACTTGGACCGTATGCCTTTGGTATGTTTCTCAAAAGAACCAAGTTCATAAACATTCTTATAAGAATTTGAAGACAAACTAGAATTGTTTACCTCTTCTTCAAACTGATACTTGGCTAAGGCTTCTTTGGCAACAAGGAGTTGTGTCTCCAACTCATGCATCCTTTCCAACTTCATGTTTGCAATACGAAGTTGGCCTTCCATTTCCTGCAATTGGTCAGAAAGCAACTGCTTCTCTTCCCTCATGGAATTCAACTGCTCTTGAAGTCTAGAGCTATTTCTTTCATCCTCATACATTTCTCTCACCATATTCATTGAGAAAGGAAATTCGCTTCAAGCCTTCACCATAAAAATTCCTGAAGGAGGACGATTTTGAGAATTTCACTATAGTTAAAAAATGACCAAAAGCATTAACAAACTCAAACAACAAGTTTTTGCACACAGCAAGCCAATTTTCAACACGTTAAGACAATTTTCAAGTTATTATTAACCGCATAGTGATGTCGCTCAAGCAAACCTAGTAAGCATATCATTCGATCAAAGGAAAATGGAATGTACTTGTTTAAGGGTGCAAGGTATTCATTTCCCATAATTTCAAATGTGAGCTATATACTCCAAGTGACCTCTGAAAATGTGAAAACTTCTTATTTCTTATACAGAGATAGACTGTAGGGGCATTCACCGGACATGTCACCTCTAAAGAGAGGATGAGTTCCAGAGGCTACCTGGCCCTCTACAGGCTCTGCCTAAAGAAATAATGAAGTAAACACTTTTTCAGAGGTCACTTGGAGTGTATAGTTCACATTTGAAATTATGGGAAATGGATACCTTGCACCCTTAAACAAGTACATTCCATTTTCAGATCAGATGGTATCAGAGAACTAGGTTTGCTTGACTGACATCACTAGCTTGATTGTGTAGCTTGAAAGGTGTCTTAAGCAGTGTTGAAGATTGACTGCTTTATTATTCTGCAAACTACTTGTTGTTTGAGTTTGTTGAAGCTCTTTTGATCATTTTTATAATGACAACTTGTGAGTTCTCAAAATCGTCCTCCTTCACAAGATTTTTTGATGAAGGCTTGAAGCAAGAATTTTTCATCAAAAAAATCAGCCCTCCTATCCCTCCGGTTTCGCCTATACACTCTATTTTGGAAAAATGGCCTCTAGAACTTAAATGAAGCGCATTCCGGACTCAATGGAATAGAACCGAAGTCTAACAAGAGGTCATCTTCGCAGGTTTAAGCTTCAAGAAGATGAAGGAGCCGAATGCCTAGAAGGAGAAGGTCGTAAATGAAATCGTATTTGCGTAAATGAATAGTAATTATTAGCTATTTCATGCCTTTTGAATCTGTTTGGATGGTTTTCAGAGCCTGTTAAGAACTTTAGAAAGCGGAAAAGCTTCATTTAAGTTCTAGAGGCCATTTTCCAAATAGAGTGTATAGGCGAAACCGGAGCAGCCGGAGGCCGTTTTTGATGAAAAATTCTTGCTTCAAGCCTTCATCAAAAAATCTTGTGAAGGAGGACGATTTTGAGAAGTTGGCCCTTCTACAGACTCTGCCTAAAGAAATAAAATGTAATCACTAATGATTGATCAATGAAAGTATTTGTTTTTAAGTTCAAAGTATTCATTGATCTGTTTTTATGTGTGAATAAGAAAGAATAGATGTTCTGCAATTGAAGTGTAGAGGTTTGATGATAAAATAACAAGTTTTGTTTACTGTATAAACTTGTTTGGGAAAAGCATGCTTATGAAAATTTACTGTTTAAACTATCAGAATCTGAAAATAAACAACCAAAATATACAGAGTGACAGCAGATAATTGTTTAAGCGGTTCACCCCTCTCTTGGGCTACCTCCGCTGGATCAAGCCTCCCAAAATGGGCTTGTCCTCTTTGATTAAATTGCTCAAAATGAGATTACATCTGTATAAAAGCCTCAAATGGAAAAATAGACTGCAAAAATAGATTCAGAAGACCCAAATCAGTCTAAAATGACTACAAAATCACCTCCATTGGATGAAGGTAGTCCAATGCAGCTCACTTTCCCTTAGGCCCTGATGGCTCCACGATAAAAAACGCTGTAAAATTCGCAGATAAAATGCCCTGGTGGCTCTGCAAACACTTCCAACAGCTCCAGAATGTCGAAGAGAGCCAAAATCAAAAAGAAATTCGTCTCAAAAGGCCTCTCCTAGCCAAAGTTATGCCACATTTACTCCATCTGCCAGTTAGACTAAAAAACAAACTCCAGCCAACTGAGACACCGCCGTATAACACCGCCGTAACCGGAGTAGCCGCTAAAATTGGGGGTCCGCGCCCGGGGGGCCACAAGGGCGCATATGACCGCACCGAACCGAGAACATAGAGTTAAATCTGGAAAGTTATTAAATGAAACTCGCCTTGCCGCTTATAAACACTGGGACCACGTCCCAAACGGATCGCGCGCTTCATTATAACCGTTCCATTCAACACAAATGAGTTGCAATGTATAACAAGAATCATTGCCGTATTCATCGGCTCAGTTTCTAATTGCCATTCCATCGACTCCGGTTCAAATCCGCTCGCGTCCATATATATTTTTTGGCGCGCCATTCCATATGAATTGGGGCCACGTGGCGGCTCCTCCCGGGGCCGGCCACGTGGCGCCCCGTAATTGGCTGCGCTCGAAATATTCCATAGAAATGAGTTTGAATATTTCAGACTATGGGGGGGTGAACTGCTTTATCATTTTGATGTCTTTATTTGCTGAAGATGATATGCTAAAAAAAACTGATATAAAGTGTTAAACAACAAATATACATAACTTGCATACACACATAATCACCTACTCAGCTGGACCAAGCCTCTCAAACTAGGCTTGTCCTCTTGTATTAAAAATGCTACAAAGGCTAATACAAGAATATGAGTGTCTCGAAAGACAGATATGACTGTAAATACAGAATCAGAAGATAGAAATTAGCTAAACATGCTCTTTCCCAAACACTAAACAGTGAAATTGTACCTTGTATAGTACTTTCCCCAATTGGCCCTAGTGGCCCTTTAGACTTGCATGGAGAATTTCGAGGTGAATATGACCTCAATTGGTTCTGAAACCTCTTCCATTAGACTCAAAAGGTCGAAAATAGCATAAATAGGCTTTTGAATCACCAAAAATGGATGAACATAGTCCCCAAACAGCTCCAGCACTGAAATGGCCCTAGTGGCCCTGAAAGCTTCCCTGAAGCTAAACAGTGAGAAGAATTCCTCAAAAGGAAAAACGAGCTGTAGAAATGGATTCAGAATGCTGAAAAACTTTAGGAATGACCTTCGTTCCACATTCACTGGCTGCACAATTCCCAATGCAGCTCCCAAACTGATTTGGCCCTAGTGGCTCCTGGAACTTCCACGAAGAAAAATCACCTGCAAACGACCTCAGATGGCTGTGAAACCTGTGCCAATGGCTTCAGAAGGTCTAAGAGACCCAAAATCAAAAAAAAATTCGTATCAAAAGGCCTCTCTTAGCCAAAGTTATGGCTCTTTTACTCCAACTGCTAGTTGGACTAAACAAACTCCAGCTAAATCTGGAGACACCGCCAGTTAACCCCGAAAAAATAGGGGCGGCGCTAAATTTGGGGCACTCCGCCGAAACTGCCGCCGAAATGAGGGCTGACGTGTACTCCACGTAACTGCATAAATCGGAGTTAATTGAATAAACTTTGGGTTTTTAATGTGGCATATTAAAGTTTGAAAACATATATTAAAACCACGTATTTCCAGCCGCGCGCCCATAAACTGGCTGGCCATGGTCCGTTTTATGGTCATGGAGAGGGGCTGGCTCCCAAACCGGCCCCCCGCCCAACCAAAGTCAAACACTTAAAATACAAATGCGTTGCATTCATTAACAAGAACCAACGACTTGCCCTGACCCGCCGGGCCTTTGTGTTATCAACTCGCCGACCCGATCCAAATCCTGCCGCGTCCATAACAAAGTTTTTAAACGCCATTCCAACTAATTTCGTCACGGCGGCCTCCGGTTGGCCACGTGGCCTTTTAATTGGATGTGACTGGAATATTCTGTTGAATATTCCACGGAATATTCCCAGAATATTTTGTGGAATATTCTTTTTTTAATAAAAATATCTTTTTTACAAAGTCAAATTTTGACCATTTTTAATTGAAACTGGCAAACTTCAAAGCTGAATAACTTCTGCATACGGCGTCGGATTTGAGTACCGTTCACGGCGTTGGGATCGTATCGCTGAGCTCTTTCCAGTCGATCTATTCTGGAGCAATTCTGAGCACTTTCATTTTTTAGCCTTTTTCCATGGCTTGGACTTGAGCTCCTGATCACACCTCCCAAATGAGCTTCCTTTTGTCCCCAAAGCTTACCGAATCTCCGATATGAACTGTGATGAAGACGGAGGAATGTGAAATATCCTCTTCAACAGTCAAAAGTGAAACGACAAGCAAAATTTCGCCTTTGCTAATCGTCGTCTTGCTGCATACGCATACGCCAAGTACTTGCTCTAATCCCGACCAAGTTCTTTCGCCGTACAAATCTCGAAATTACAGAACCAAAGAATGAAAGCGTCGATATATGAGCTGAAATGAATTTCTCGAACATGTGGGCTTGCCAACTGTCACGATGCCCATCCATGGCACCTCTGCTCCAGAAGAAGAGCTGCCTCCCAAATGAGAAGGCTTTTACAAAGATGAAACACTTCATCATTTCTCCTCTTTACAATCTTGGAGATCAAATTAACTTTTTCCAAGTCAATATTACATTACATGCATGGTTAAGAACAAAGTAATCAACCCTTCAAGTTAATCACACATACATGTTTAAAATACAAGGAAATCATCATGATCCCTGTGCTCATGCATCTCATTCTCATGCATGCAGTTTATCCTTCAACTTTCTCTTAAGTACAATCATAAGTACAAGATCCTCAATCACATGTACATGTACTTCCAAAGCTGAAATGAATATAACTTTCGCTAAGATAAAGTGAGTCTCATACTCAGCTTTTCCATCCTGCAACTTGCATCCCCTTAACAAAGAAAATGCATTCAATCAAAAGACATGCAACTTTAAATGGATAAGAATTCTAACCATTTTTTACCAATCCATTTCAAAGGTGATTCCTTTAACTGCACATCAATATCAGCATGTATATTATCCTGACACATATCAATGATGGAAAATTCCTTCCCATTCTTGCCATACTCTTTCTCCCACTTCTTCAACTTTTGTGGAAGCATTGTTGGATTCAAAGTCCAACACCTTTCAACAGTATGTCCTTGCTTATGGCAATAAGTGCAACACATGTTCATCTTCTTGACCGCATGATTTGCATTTTTCATTGGAACTTTGGCTTCTTGCCTTCTTTCCTTCAAAAGTTTCTTGTATGTTGCCATTCTTTTCCAACATCTAGAAACACTATGGTTAAACAAACCACAAAAAGAACATGCATTTCTTTTCCCATGCTTGTGTGGAAATTTTCCATGCTTTACATGATCAAAGGAAATATGATTGAAATCAGATTTATACCTTTCTCTTTCACCTTCATTACCTTCATGAGGAGGTGAATCGAAAGAAGAAGAAGCTCCCTTTGGAACACTATCAATCCCATTAATGGTTTTAGAGCTTTCACCACTCCCTTGTTCAAGTGCATGCTGATGCACACCTTCTTCCTTCATGGCTGCTTTGGAACTTTCTCCATAAGATTGTCCATAGCCAAGACCCAAATTCTTAGGCCTTACCTCAACCATTATTGGCTCAACTATACCCTGTGCATGTTTTCCCAATCCTTTTCCTTCATATCCCATTTTGGACATCAACTTGGACCCTATGCCTATGGTATGTTTCTCAAAAGAACCAGCATAAACATTCTTATAAGAAATTGAAGACAAACTAGAATTGTTTACCTCTTCTTCAAGCTGATACTTGGCTAAGGCTTCTTTGGCAACAAGGAGTTGTGTCTCCAACTCATGCATCCTTTCCAGCTTCATGTTTGCAATACGAAGTTGGCCTTCCATTTCTTGCAATTGGTCAGAAAGCAATTGCTTCTCTTCCCTCATGGAATTCAACTGCTCTTGAAGTCTAGAGCTCTTTCTTTCATCCTCATACATTTCTCTCACCATATTCATCATGATGAAAAATTCTTGCTTCAAGCCTTTATCAAAAAATCTTGTGAAGGAGGATTTATTTTGAGAATCACTTATGAAAGTTGTCAATATAAAAATGAACAAAGAGCTAACAACCAAATAAATGCGTGTAGCTTTTCTGTGCATCATTCAAGCCACGAACACGTTATTTGTGTTTTCAGTTAGTTGTTTAAATCAAAGCCAGGTGGCTACCGCTCGTTAAATTCCAAGATACCACCGATCAAAAGGAAATATGGAATGAGCTTGTTTAAGGGCATTTCCCATAATTTCAAATGTGAGCTATACACTCCAAGTGACCTCTGAAAATGTGAAAACTTCTTATTTCTTATACAGAGATAGACTGTAGGGGCATTCACCGAACATGTCACCTCTAAAGAGAGGATGAGTTCCAGAGGCTACCTGGCCCTCTACAGGCTCTGCCTAAAGAAATAATGAAGTAAACACTTTTTCAGAGGTCACTTGGAGTGTATAGCTCACATTTGAAATTATGGGAAATGGATACCTTGCACCCTTAAACAAGTACATTCCATTTTCAGATCAGATGGTATCAGAGCACCAGGTTTGCTTGACTGACATCACTAGCTTGATTATGTAGCTTGAAAGGTGTCTTAAGCAGTGTTGAAGATTGAATGCTTTATTATTCTGCAAACTACTTGTTGTTTGAGTTTGTTGAAGCTCTTTTGTTCATTTTTATAATGACAACTTTCATAAGTGAGTTCTCAAAATCGTCCTCTTTCACAAGATTTTTTGATGAAGGCTCGAAGCAAGAATTTTTCATCAAAAACGGCCTCCGGCTGCTCCGGTTTCGCCTATACACTCTATTTGGAAAATGGCCTCTAGAACTTAAATGAAGCTTTTCGGCATTCTGGACTCAATGGAATAGGTCTGAAGTCTAACAGAGGTCATCTTCAGAGGTTTAAGCTTCGAAGAAGATGAAGGAGCCATCAGGGCCTAGAAGGAGAAGGCTGTGTTTTGGACTGTATTTCTCTGTTTAAGGTAAATGAATAGTAATTATTAGCTATTTCATGCCTTTTGAATCTGTTTGGATGGTTTTCAGAGCCTGTTAAGAACTTTAGAAAGCCGAAAAGCTTCATTTAAGTTCTAGATGCCATTTTCCAACAGTGTATAGTAAACCTGGGAGCAAAATTTTATATTGCTGATGAAAAATTCTCGCTTCAAGCCTTCATCAAAAATCTTGTGAAGGAGGACGATTCTGAGAAGTTGGCTCTTCTGGCGTACTCGCTAAAGAAATAAAATGTAATCACTAATGATCTTGATCAATGAAAGTATTTGTTTTTAAGTTCAAAGTATTCATTGATCTGTTTTTATGTGTGAATAAGCAAGAATATATGTTCTGCAATTGAAGGGTAGAGGTTTGATGATAAAATAACAAGTTTTGTTTACTGTATAAAATTGTTTGGGAAAAGCATGCTTATGAAAATTTACTGTTTAAACTATCAGAATCTGTAATTAAACAGCCAAAATATACAGAGTGACAGCAGATAATTTTTTAAGCGGTTCACCCCTCTCTTGGGCTACCTCCGCTGGATCAAGCCTCCCAAAATGGGCTTGTCCTCTTTGATTAAATTGCTCCAAAATGAGATTACATCTGTATAAAAGCCTAAAATGGAAAAATAGACTGCAAAAATAGATTCAGAAGACCCAAATCAGTCTAAAATGACTACAAAATCACCTCCATTGGATGAAGGTAGTCCAATGCAGCTCTCTTTCCCTTAGGCCCTAATGGCTCCATGATCAAAAACGCTGTAAAATTCGCAGATAAAATGCCCTGGTGGCTCTGCAAACACTTCCAACAGCTCCAGAATGTCGAAGAGAGCCAAAATCAAAAAGAAATTCGTCTCAAAAGGCCTCTCCTAGCCAAAGTTATGCCACATTTACTCCATCTGCCAGTTAGACTAAACAAGCTCCAACTAAATCTGGAGACACTGCCAGATAACACCGCCAGAACTGGAGTAGCCGCTAAAATTGGGGGTCCGCCAGTCGTGGGGGCTAGTGGTAAGGGCGCATATGACCGCACCGAACGGAGAACATAGAGTTAAATTCGGAGTTATTAAATGAAACTCCGCCCCCGGCGCTATAAACACGGGACCACGTCCCAAACGGATTGCGCGCCCATTATAACCGTTCCATTCAAATACAAATGAGTTGCAATGTATAACAAGAATCATTGCCGTGGCCCATTGGTCGGGCCTCTCAGCTGTCATTCCACCGACCCGGGTTCAAATCCGCTCGCGTCCATATATATTTTTTAAACGCGCCATTCCATATGAACCTTGGGGCCACGTGGCGGCCTCTGGGCTGTCCACGTGGCGCCCTGTAATTGGCTGCGCTCGAAATATTCCATAGAAATGAGTTTGAATATTTCAGACTATGGGGGGGTGAACTGCTTTATCATTTTGATGTCTTTATTTGCTGAAGATGATATGCTAAAAAAAACTGATATAAAGTGTTAAACAACAAATATACATAACTTGCATACACACATAATCACCTACTCAGCTGACCAAGCTCTCTCAAACTAAAGCTTGTCCTCTTGCATTAAAAATGCCACAAAGGCTAATACAAGAATATGAGTGTCTCGAAAGAGAGATCCGACCGTAAATACGTAATCAAGATAGGAATTAGCTAAACATGCTATTTCCCAAACACTAAATGCTGAAATTGTACCTTATAAAGATTTCCCCCAATGGCCCCGGTGGCCCTTTAGACTTGCATGGAGAATATCGGAGGTGAAGATGACCTCAATTGGTTCTGAAACCT
Organism: Pinus albicaulis; assembly: GCA_034641835.2. Classification (NCBI taxonomy): domain Eukaryota; kingdom Viridiplantae; phylum Streptophyta; class Pinopsida; order Pinales; family Pinaceae; genus Pinus; species Pinus albicaulis. Next base: position 203,168,707 of record CM076569.1, read on the forward strand.
CTTCCTATTAGGACCGGGGTATATCAAAATACTAGAAATAGGCTTTTGAATCACCAAAAATGGATGAACATAGCCCCCAAATGTACCAAAGACCGAAATGGCCTCATGGGTCTCCGAATGCTTGGCCGAAGCTAAAAAGTGAGAAGAATGCCTCAAAAGGAAAAACGAGCTGTAGAAATGGATTCAGAATTCTGAAAAACTTCAGGAATGACCTTCTTTCCACATTCACTGGCTACACAATTCCCAATGCAGCTCCCAAACTGATTTGGCCCTAGTGGCTCCTGGAACTTCCCCGAAGCAAAATCACCTGCAAACGACCTCAGATGGCTGTGAAACCTTTGCCAATGGCTTCAGAAGGTCGAAGAGACCCAGAATCAAAAAAAATTCACTCCAAAAGACCTCTTCCTAGCCAAAGTTATGCCACATTTACCCATCCGCCGCTGATTCAAACAAACCTGCCAACCGAGACACCGCATAAGCCCGACAAAACAGAAGCGGCTGGCACTTGGGGCACCGCCGAAACTCGCCGCCGAAATGTGTGTCGTACGTGTAGGGCTACTGTGAATCATGGGCCGAATGGAATTAGCTGAATGACTTTGAGTTTTGAATGGGAATATTAAAGTTTGAAAACATGGTATTAAAAACCCACGTGTTCGTCGCGCGCCCCATAAACTTAGCGCTATGGTCCCTAGCGGACAGTCGCGTGGTGAGATGAAGCCATTCCTTGGGCCCCGCCCCCAACCAAAGTCAACACTTAAATATAAATGCGTTGCATTCATTAACAAGAACCACCGACTTGCCCCAACGGTCGGGCCTTTGTGTTATCAACCCGCCGACCCGGGATCCAATCCTGTCCCGTCCATAATAAAGTTTTTAAACGCCATTCCAATCCACCTTTGGGCCACGTGGCGGCCTCTGGGCTGGCCACGTGGCGCCTTTTAATTGGATGCGACTGGAATATTCTACAGAATGTTCTGTGGAATATTCCACGGAATATTCTGTGGAATATTCTTTTTTTAATAAAAATATTTTTTTCCCAAAGTCAAATTTTGGCATTTTTAGTTGAAATTGGGGATCTTTAAAACTGAATATCTTCCTCATACGGAGTCGGATTTGAGTGCCGTTCACGGCGTTGGGATCGTATTGACGAGCACTTTCCAGTCGATCTATTTCGGAGAAATTTCCGAGCACTTTCATTTTTTAGCTCTTTTCCATGAAGCTTGGTCCTGAGCTCCTGATCACACCTCCCAAATGAGAGGGCTTTTGGTCCCCAAAAGCTTACTAAATCTCTGATCTGAACTGTACAGCACTTGAGGAACAGAAATATCCTCTTCCAGTCAGCCAAAAGAGCATACTAATGCCAAAAATGTCCTTCCCTGCTAAATGTCGTCATGGCGACTTTTTGCTGCATACGCCAAGCACTTGTCGAATCCCGACCAAATTATTTCGCCAGACAAATCTGAAATTGCAGGAACCAGCAATGAAACTTGCTGATATAGGAGCTAAAATATTCCCCTGAATATGTGGACTTGCCAACTGTCAAGATGCCCATCCAAGGCACCTTCGCTTCAAAAGAAGAACTGCCTCCCAAATGAAAATGCTTTTACAAAGATGAAACACTTCATCATTTCTCCTGTTTACAATCTTGGAGATCAAATTAACTTTTTCCAAGTCAATATTACATTACATGCATGGTTAAAAAACAAAGTAATCAACCCTTCAAGTTAATCACACATACATGTTTAAAATACAAGAAATCATCATGATCCTTGCCATGCATCTCATTCTCATGCATGCGCTTATCCTTCAACTCCTTCAAGTACAATCATAAGTAAAAGACCTCAATCACATGTACATGTACTTTCAAAGCTGAAATGAATATGAATTTTCATGCTTTGTGAGATGAGTCCACACTTTTTCCACTTCAAATTCTAGCATTCCCTTGTCAAAGAAAATGCATTCAATCAAAAGACATGCAACTTTAATTGGATAAGAATTCTAACAATTTCTTACCAATCCATTTCAAAGGCACTTCCTTTAACTGCACATCGATATCAGCATGTGTATCATCCTGACACATATCAATGATGGAAACTTCCTTCCCATTCTTGCCATACTCTTTCTCCCATTTCTTCAACTTTTGTGGAAGCATTGTTGGATTCAGAGTTCAACACCTTTCAACAGTATGTCCTTGCTTATGGCAATAAGTGCAACACATGTTCATCTTCTTGACCGCATGATTTGCATTGTTCATTGGAACTTTGGCTTCTTGCCTCCTTTCCTTCAAAAGTTTCTTGTATGTTGCCATTATTTTCCAACATCTAGAAACACTATGGTTAAACAAACCACAAAAAGAACATGCATTTCTTTTCCCATGCTTGTGTGGAAATTTTCCATGCTTTACATGATCAAAGGAAATATGATTGAAATCAGATCTATACCTTTCTCTTTCACCTTCATTACCTTCATGAGGAGGTGAATCAAAAGAAGAAGAAGCTCCCTTTGGAACACTATCAATCCCATCAATGGGTTTAGAGCTTTCACCACTCCCTTGTTCAAGTGCATGCTGATGCACACCTTCTTCCTTCATGGTCGTCAAACTTTCTGTTGGGGACAATATCATTCATAGCCAAGGCTCAAATTCTTAGGCCTTACCTCAACCATTATTACCCAACAAGGTCCGTGCATGTTTTCCCAATCCTTTCCATCATCCCATTTTGACATCAACTTGGAGACCTATGCCTGTTGGTATGTTTCTCAAAAGAACCAAAGATAAACATTCTTATAAAGAAATTGGAAGACAACCAGAATTGTTTACCTCTTCTTCAAGCTGCTACTTGGCTAAGGCTTCTTTGGAAACAAGGAGTTGTGTCTCCAACTCCTACATCTTTTCCAGCTTCATGTTTGCAATACGAAGTTGGCCTTCCATTTCCTGCAATTGGTCAGAAAGCAACTGCTTCTCTTCCCTCATGGAATTCAACTGCTCTTGAAGTCTAGAGCTCTTTCTTTCATCCTCATACATTACTTTCACCATATTCAACATGATGAAAAATTCTTGCTTCAAGCCTTCATCAAAAAATCTTGTGAAGGAGGACGCTTTTGAGAACTCACAAGTTGTCATTATAAAAATGAACAAAAGAAGAGCTTCAGCAAACTCAAACAACAAGTAGTTTGCAGAATAATAAAGCAGTCAATCTTCAACACTGCTTAAGACACCTTTCAAGCTACATAATCAAGCTAGTGATGTCAGCCAAGCAAACCTGTTGCTCTGATACCATCTGATCTGAAAATGGAATGTACTTGTTTGAGGGTGCAAGGTATCCATTTCCCATAATTTCAAATTGAGCTATACACTCCAAGTGACCTCTGAAAATGTGAGAACAAACTATTTCCTATACAGAGATAAACTGTAGGGGCATTCACCGGACATGTCACCTCTAAAGAGAGGATGAGTTCCAGAGGCTACCTGGCCTTCTACAGGCTCTGCCTAAAGAAATAATGAAGTAAACACTTTTTCAGAGGTCACTTGGAGTGTATAGCTCACATTTGAAATTATGGGAAATGGATACCTTGCACCCTTAAACAAGTACATTCCATATTTCCTTTGATCAGATGGTATCAAAGCACTGAGACTCTTGGCTGACCCCGGCTTCCTGCTGATGTATAAAAAATGATATTACTTTGCAGTGTTAGTAGCTATATAAACTTTTTTGTTGTTTGAAATTTGTTGAAGCTCTTTGTTCATTTTTATAATGACAACTTTCATAAGTAAGTTCTCAAATGCGTCCTCCGCTGCCTCGATTTTGATGGCTGTGATTTTCATCAAAAAACGGCCTCACATTTACTCAGGTTTCGCCTATCACTCTATTTGGAAAATGGCCTCTAGAACACATTTGGGGGAAGCTTTTCGGCATTGGACTCAATGGAATAGGTCACGAAGTCTAACAGAGGTCATCTTCGAAGGTTTAAGCTTCGAAGAAGATGAAGGAGCCATCAGGGCCTAGAAGGAGAAGGCTGTGTTTTGGACTGTATTTCTCTGTTTAAGGTAAATGAATAGTAATTATTAGCTATTTCATGCCTTTTGAATCTGTTTGGATGGTTTTCAGAGCCTGTTAAAAACTTTAGAAAGCGGAAAAGCTTCATTTAAGTTCTAGAGGTCATTTTCCAAATAGAGTGTATAGGCGAAACCGGAGCAGCCGGAGGCCGTTTTTGATGAAAAATTCTTGCTTCAAGCCTTCATCAAAAAATCTTGTGAAGGAGGACGATTTTGAGAAGTTGGCCCTTCTACAGACTCTGCCTAAAGAAATAAAATGTAATCACTAATGATCTTGATCAATGAAAGTATTTGTTTTTAAGTTCAAAGTATTCATTGATCTGTTTTTATGTGTGAATAAGCAAGAATATATGTTCTGCAATTGAAGGGTAGAGGTTTGATGATAAAATAACAAGTTTTGTTTACTGTATAAACTTGTTTGGGAAAAGCATGCTTATGAAAATTTACTGTTTAAACTATCAGAATCTATAAATAAACAGCCAAAATATACAGAGTGACAGCAGATAATTTTTTAAGCGGTTCACCCCTCTCTTGGGCTACCTCCGCTGGATCAAGCCTCCCAAAATGGGCTTGTCCTCTTTGATTAAATTGCTCCAAAATGAGATTAAATTTGTATAAAAGCCTCAAATGGAAAAATAGACTGCAAAAATAGATTCAGAAGACCCAAATCAGTCTAAAATGACTACAAAATCACCTCCATTGGATGAAGGTAGTCCAATGCAGCTCTCTTTCCCTTAGGCCCTGATGGCTCCACGATAAAAAATGCTGTAAAATTCGCAGATAGAATGCCCTGGTGGCTCTGCAAACACTTCCAACAGCTCCAGAATGATCTCTACACCCAAAATAAATAAAAAAAATTCATATCAAAAGACCTCTCCTAGCCAAAGTTATGCCACATTTACTCCATCTGCCAGTTGGCCTAAACAAACTCCAGTTAAATCTGGAACACTTTGCCCGGATAACACTTGAAGGAGTAGCCGCTAAAATTGGGGGTCCGCCGATCGTGAGGCTAGTGGTAGGCGCATATGACCGCTTGAACGGAGAACTTATAGAGTTAAGTCCCCAGTTATTAAATGAAACTTCGGCCCCATTTTGCTATAAACACGGGACCACGTCCCAAAACCGTGGCGGAGCATTATGGTTAATGTCCATTCAAATACAAATGAGTTGCAATGTATAACAAGAATCACATTGCCGTGGCCCATTGGTGGGCCTCTCGAGCGTCATTCCATGAGCCGGGTTCAAATCCTTCCGCGTCCATATATATTTTTAAACGCGCCATTCCATATGGACAGCAGGGCCACGTGGCCGGCCTGCAGAGGCAGCCACGTGGCGCCTAAGTAGGCTGCGCTCGAAATATTCCATAGAAATGAGTTTGAATATTTCAGACTATGGGGGGGTGAACTGCTTTATCATTTTGATGTCTTTATTTGCTGAAGATGATATGCTAAAAAAAACTGATATAAAGTGTTAAACAACAAATATACATAACTTGCATACACACATAATCACCTACTCAGCTGGACCAAGCCTCTCAAACTAGGCTTGTCCTCTTGTATTAAAAATGCTACAAAGGCTAATACAAGAATATGAGTGTCTCGAAAGATAGATCTGACTGTAAATATAGAATCAGAAGATAGGAATTAGCTAAACATGCTCTTTCCCAACACTAAACAGTGAAATTGTACCTTATACAGTACTTTCCCCAATTGGCCCTGGTGGCCCTTTAGACTTGCATGGAGAATTTCGAGGTGAAGATGACCTCAATTGGTTCTGAAACCTCTGCCATTAGACTCAAAAGGTCGAAAATAGCAGAAATAGGCTTTTGAATCACCAAAAATGGATGAACATAGCCCCCAAACAGCTCCAGCACTGAAATGGCCCTGGTGGCCCTGAAAGCTTCCCTGAAGCTAAACAGTGAGAAGAATGCCTCAAAAGGAAAAACGAGCTATAGAAATGGATTCAGAATGCTGAAAAACTTCAGGAATGACCTTTGTTCCACATTCACTGGCTGCACAATTCCCAATGCAGCTCCCAAACTGATTTGGCCCTAGTGGCTCCTGGAACTTCCACGAAGCAAAATCACCTGCAAACTGCCTCATATGGCTGTGAAACCTATGCCAATGGCTTCAGAAGGTCGAAGAGACCCAAAATCAAAAAAAAATTCGTCTCAAAAGACCTCTCCTAGCCAAAGTTATGCCACATTTACTCCATCTGTCAGTTGGACTAAACAAACTCCAGTTAAATCTGGAGACACTGCCAGATAAGCCCGACAAAATAGAAGCGGCGCTAAATTTGGGGCACTCCGGCAAGCACCGCGAAATGTGTGGCGGCGTGTAGGGCCCACGTAACCGTGCCTAAAGCAAGTGGATTGAATGACTTTGAGTTTGAATGGGAATATTAAAGTTTAACTTATATAATATTAAAACCCACGTATTTGTTGCGCGCCCATAAACTTAGCGCTATGGTCCCGAGCGGATAGTCATGTGTGAGAGGGGGCTGGCCCCCTTTTGGGCCCCGCCCAACCAAAGTCAAACACTTAAATATAAATGCGTTGCATTCATTAACAAGAACCAACGACTTGCCCCAACGGTCGGGCCTTTGTGTTATCAACCCGCCGACCCGGGATCCAATCCTGTCGCGTCCGTAACAAAGTTTTTAAACGCCATTCCAATCCACCTTTGGGCTACGTGGCGGCCTCCGGGCTGGCCACGTGGCGCCTTTTAATTGGATGCGACTGGAATATTCTGTGGAATATTCCACGGAATATTCCCAGAATATTCTGTGGAATATTTTTTTTTTAATAAAAATATTTTTTTTCCCAAAGTCAAATTTTGGCATTTTTAATTGAAATTGGCGGATCTTTAAAATTGAATATCTTCCTCATACGGAGTCGGATTTGAGTGCCGTTCGTGGCGTTGGGATCGTATTGACGAGCACTTTCCAGTCGATCTGTTTTGGAGAAATTCTGAGCACTTTCATTTTTTAGCCTTTTTTCCATGGCTTGGACTTTAGCTCCTGATCATTCATTGTACCCTGGTTTGAGTGTGTAAGGCGACAGTTATAGGGTGGAACTTTTAGGAAGTGAGTTGTTCTCGACAAGCAGAATGAGGGTCCTTTCTCTCCTGGTTATTCATATTCGTGGTCTACCTATTGTGATGTGGTTATTGGTGCAATTATATTTTGGAAATCAACTGGGGTTTCTTGAAGGACGCATGTACAACTTGCTTCTTTTGCAATTGTCTCACACTTCGTTGCATGGAGAATGTGTAGTTTCCTATGTAGTATGTTTCAAGTGTAGGTGTTGGTTATCTTATGTATATTATGTTGATGGTCTTCGCTAGATGACATGCATGTTTGTGACTAATGTCTTCGTATTAATATGTGGGTATGTGTAATGTGTTTGTAATGATTAAATTTTTGGCTTACCAAAGCCTACGTGGGTAGTCGAACACATATCCCTCCTAGAGCTATATGTTGTATTTATTCTCAACATTAATATAAATGTTCTCAATTTACAAAAACAAAAAACTTAGTATTGATAATGGGAAAACATTAAGGTGTTCATCATAGCAAATATAATGAAAAAAAATTAACACCAACCTCATAGCGAATATAATGGAAGACACAAAGGTGCTCTTTGTTGCAAACATAAAAGATTTATTTTGTTAATTATATTTGTCTATTTCAAAATAGGTCTTTCACAATTTTAATTTAATCATCAATAATTACTATGTGGATGATAGAGATATAATCTTAATTATGTCTCATTATTTCAAAGTAGATATTTCACAATTTTAACTTAATTATCAATAATTATTAGGTGGATGATAGATATTTAACCTCTATGGAGTGTGCTAGAATATTCATAGTAGTATTCACATACAACAATTCTTTTATTATGTCAATGGGCATGTTTATTTCATAATAGTTTTTCCACAATTTTAATTTAACTACCAATAATTATTAAGTGGATGGTAGAGATTTAACCTCCATGGAATATATTGGAATATTCCTATAGTATTCACATATGAAGGATTAAGATTTATCTCCACGTTAGTTATGCTCTTTTAATTAATTTATGTCAAATTAATTAATTAAAGAAAATGGCATATCAACACATGCCATATTGAGCATGTGGTATTGATAAGCCATGGCATTGTAAGAAGAGTTATTTACAAGTTATTAATTTCCACGATAAAGTGGGGGTGAATCTCTATGATTAAGGATATTGTTACATATTTTTTTAATGTATGTATATTTAACTCATATATTAATTTCTTTTATCATTAATAATAATAATAATTTAAAACAAAGTTATAATTTAGTTAACTTTTATGGATTGAAGCCTATTAGCATTTCTCAACCATTTAATTTATATGGCTACACTAATTGTAATCATTTATTAACATAAACATGGGAGAGATGCATATTATATACATACTAAGTATTTTATATTTCCATTAATGTATACTTGATATGCATGTGTTTTAGGAAAAAAAAAACTACAAGTTACAACAGCAAGGCAAAAGGCCTATCCAATCAATCAAAACTAGTCAGGCGAAACCACCAATATCAAAGTGCCATAAAGTGCACTACATAAATTAGTAAGAGACATAAACAATTAGGGTGAGTGGAATGACCGTGACATTGTAGAAATAAAACTTGTGCAAGGAAAAGGACCTTTCTCCTCAAGAGGAGGCCCCATACTTTGGTGACACGATTAGGATCAACCATTATGGGCTTCCATTGTCATTGCCCTGAGTGAGTTCATCAGGACACCATTGTTTAAAAATGCCCAAGTGAATAGTAGGAAACTTGTCAAACTAAGGGACCTATTGGGTTCTTGGAGGGAGGCAATGTGTTCACCTTTGCCTTTATGCTCTAGTACAATTCAACCTGCCCAATATTGTTGAAGATAATTATTAATATGTGAATGTTGACGTTAAAGGATCTTAGCTTGAGTGGTTTGGTGAACAATTGTTTCCCTAGTTGCATGGGTTCAAATCTTTGAAGACATGTTGTAATTGACCCGCTTGTAGCATTTATGAAATAGTTGTACCTAGTGTAACAGTGGTAGTCGATCTTTCGAAGTTCGAAATTACCAATTCTCCATCTTGTCCAATTTTAAAAATAATAATAATATGTAAATGTTTACAATTTGTTACAACATTATCAACAAATTATGGATTTTTTTAACTTCAATTAGGGTTCAACAAATTAGTTAAAAGCCATAACTAGTCTCAGTTGATTAGTTGGAAATAGACTCGGATGATTAGTATTAATTTCCATAGATGTAGAAATATGCAGGCTATATACGAATGTAATTATTGTTCTATGCATATGTATGAGAATAAAGAGAACAAAGAATCCTAGGCATTGACATCTTTGATGTTTTGGGTTCAATATTTGTATATGAATGTATTGATTATTCTATGCATGTGTGAGAAGAAGGAGAATGACAAATCTTAGGCATTAATACCTTTGGTTTTGGATTCAATATTTGTATTATTTGTTGTGTTTTTTTTAACTATGTTTTGTCTCCTTATAGTTTCTACATTTTGGTATCAGAACCATGTCCCATTGTTGGGCAACATTTAATTGTTTGTGAAACTTGTTTAACAGGAGCATTGGAGAGTTTAAACAAATAAAAACAGTAGTGGTCATAATATTTCTCAATCTCGTATGCCAAACTTTAAAGGTGAGAATTGTATTTTTTGGAATATTAAAATGAAGACATTGTTTCTTTCACAGGATTTGTGAAATTTGGTAAAAATGGTTCTATAGAACCAATGGATGCTCAAGCTCGTGCAGGTTGGACCCAACTCCAAAGAGAACGGTTGAGGGGGGGAAATGACTTAAAAGCTCTATTTTTTTGTATCCAACAAGCCATGTATAATTCTATTTTTCCAAGAATTATTGCAACAACCAAATCAAAGGAGGCATGGGTGTGCTATAACAAGCATATTAAGGAAAAAAGAAGGTAAAAGTTTTTAAAGTGTAATCTCTTAGAAGAGGATTTGAAATTTTTTGCATGAAAAATTCTAAGTCAATGCAAGATTTTTTCACTAGAATTGTGGGAATAGTGAAACAAATTAGATCTCATGGAGAAGATTTAAGAGATCAAAAATTTGTTGAATTTTTTATAAGAAATCTTCTTGCAAAATTTGATGGTATTGTTGTTGCAATTGAAGGGTCTAAATATTTAACTCAATTGTGTGTGAATGAGCTTCTGGGATCTCTTCAATATCATGAAGCAAAGGATGAATATATTTGTTAAAAAATATTTCGAGCAAGATTTTCAAGCAAAAGGCAATATTTCTAGAGATAAAGGTTAGGAAGCTAAGAATTGATCCCATGAGGAAATTATGAGCACACGTGGAAGAGGAAGAGGACAAGCATATAGAGGAGACAGAGGTCGAGGAAGCATTTTTCCTACAAATAACAAAGGAAGAGGTAATGATAGTAAGTATGGAGGTAAAGGATCTGGAAAATCCCAAGTTCAATGTTTTTATTGTAAAATATATGCCAATTATTTTATTTAATTGTCTTTTATGTTTTTACACAAACACATTGTAATTTAGTTAAAATTCATTTGAGTAGAAACACCAATTGAATCCCTTTGAGAAACTACTATTTGAGTTGGTTGCACTATCCCTTTTGTTTAATTAGATGTCGAGATCACAATGAACACTTCAACTCTCATTATTCGAAAATATGAACAATTATACATCCCAATCATGACCTACATATATATTAGCCCACCATTGTCGTGACATTGTCAACACTTGACTCAATGGACTCTTGATTGGAACACAATATGAGAGGAATAAGATATGGGTGTGCTTTGAATTATGAAAGCCAAATACTAATGTTGCTCATAACAAGAGTTTTTATAACATTAAGAAAAACACACACCCACACATATGTATGTATGTACGTACATATGTTATGCTTTGTGTGTGTCTATATATATATAATGCCCATAGAGCCATGAATTGTTGTAAAACCCTCCTCCCACATTTACCCAAGCTAATCTGTTCACTAGGGTAAACATGTGACGAGAGGCTACTATGATGTGATTCAAATCCCCATGTATAGTTAAGGAAGTGGAACTGATATAATGAAACCAAACTGACCTTCGACACATGCTACATAACCTTCAGGACCCAACCAACCCTTCTAAGTGGCCAACCCCTGAGACAACTTGACATTTCACTAACTGGGACCCTCAACTGCTCCCATGACAAGCCATGCATGCAACTGAGGCTTTCTAGATGCTCCCACAGCAAGGCATGCCAACAACTATGGAATTTTCTAGGGAGTTCTGTGTTAGCAACCCTGGATTCTAAGCCACTTTTCAGGGTTAGGTCTCGGGCCACTGCCCAAAACTCCATGAAAATTCCAGAAATGAATAATAATAATGAAACAAGGATAGTAATGCAATCACTGATGCAAGTACTTGATCTAACCCCTACTAGCCATGATATCCATTTCATCACACATGTCAAAAATGTGCAATCTACATGCCATAACAACAAATCTTAGCATAGGGGTCTCATACTTATTTGAGATTCATAAAGAAGCATTGTTTCTTTATCACAATAATTGAATTATCACCTATTATGACATATATTCATTGTACATTCATTTTATAATTAAAACATGATAAGAACCATACAGAAAGTCTGTCATAAAACTTACTCATAACTAGCATATAACCAACAGAAATAACAAGGATATAATAGCCATAAAATTCACATATAAATCAGTACATTTACATGTGAAATACCAAGGAAAAGAAGCTCTTATTAATGAATGCAAAAGGCAACTAGGTTTGGGACTTCCACGAACCACCCAACCATAGATTGGCTAAACCAAATCTTTCTTTTTTCCAATCACCCCCGTGTCCAAACATAAATGTGGGAATAAAAAACAAACCAAACCAGGTTTCCTCAAGCTTTACCACAATCCCATTGAATCACTAGGTCCTAAACAAGCATGAATACCACTTGATTTTTCCACCTACACCATGAGGAATTTTCACGACTCCTAGTCTATAGGCTTTACCGTATATTTTTCCATTCATTGGTCGAGGATTCCTAGGCCTAATCCAGACTCCACCCTCCGAGATATACCGTATTTCCCACCATACACTGGTCGAGGATTCCTAGGCCTAATCGAGGGCACACACCTCTAGGATTTACCATATATCCTGCCATTCATCGGTAGAGGATTCATAGGCCTACCGAGGCACACAAAATCCAGATTTACTACGATCCCACATTCACTGGTCCAGGGATTCCTAGGCCATGTTTTCTTTCTTTCAAAGACCACCTCACTCAATTTTGAAACCATCCGGCAATCCCGCTCAACCAAATTCAAGAGAACCCACCACACCATGGCTATCTGAAATTAATAAGGTTGGGTTGAAGAACACTATCACACCTGGAAAATCCCATGCCAATGACAACAAGAGAACCAAATACACATATGCATGTATCATGCATTCCAAATATAGCAAGGAAATCACAAATGCAAATCAATACCTACAAGTAATATTGTTGTAGCCGCTTAATCCTGTTATTCCTTGCTTGATCTTTATTTTCCTTTGCCTTCTTGGTCATTCCTTTGCTTTCCTTGACCTAATGGTAGAGTGCTCCAAGAAAACTCTAAGTGCCCAAGAGTGAGAGTGAGAGAGAGAGAGAGCTCAAAAACTTAACTAACAAAAGGTACTGTTAAAATTGGACAACTAGGTCCAAACTCCATGTTGTGATGCTCAGATGAAGATACCAATATTTATATTGGGTTCCTCTTTCGGAGAGGTGTAAGATCGATCTAAAATTGATCTTAATCTGATGAGAAAAATATTTATTTTTAATAATTTCAAATATGTGCAGGTCGACCTTGAGGTTTTACACCCCCAACAGATGTGTCACACACCTCAGTGATTGATATAAATATAGTCAACATTGGAGGACTTTTTTCACCCATCTCATCCTCACACATCATCTCCTCCTCTGATTTAGTATGAGCTCCTTGGAAGCATTTTTGGTTCACACGTGGGAAGAAGGACAAATTTACTGCAGCTAGGGTTTCCACGCAAGTTTGACCAGCGTTGACTTTGGCCAATGCATGGTCCAAATAGGCTGAAAATTGGTGGAGACTTCAATTTTGGAAGGCCGTACATATTGGAAGGCTGTACATTTTGGAAGACCGACCTGTGTTGACTTTCTTGCTGTTGTTATGCGTTGAATTTTTTGGACAACATTGACTTTTATGGGGTTGACTTTGGGTTGACTGTGTGGCTATTTTGAGGAATGTTGTGACACATGCTGGGTTGGCTAACCAAGGGGACTTTGCTGAGTGAAGCATCATGTTGACCGTCGTAACGCACCTCCACATTTTTTCGTTTTTGGTTTGTCTTCTGTAGATCCACTCGTATGTTCTATCAACATTTTACTTGATTGTTTATGTGATTGTTGTAGTGAAAAGTAAAGTTGCATCAAACATAGAACATCTACATAAATTTACAGGTACCAACTGATCCTCAAAAACCTTTTTATTAATGAGGCCTTTATTTTCTTCAATCTTCCATTATTTTCCTTCATTTTCCTCCTCACATACAACCTGTGACCTTTCACCTTCCTTTTCTCCTAATTTCCATTATTTTCATAAATAAATTGCCAAAAATGCCATTTTTCCTTTCCAAAACCTTTGTCACTGCCTTTTCCAATTTCCTTAGCCATAATAAACCAAATGAACACCCACTAGGATTATTTTCCCAACATTCAACTTGGAATAAGTGTCACGTGACAATGGTTATTATTTTGCCTTTATTAACTTTATTTACATGAAGTTTTGACTAGGGTGGTTAGTGATCCCTCCCCCTTGGGGGAACACCGTCCTTGGTGTGCAATGACATCTACAACTAGCAAGACCGCTAAAATCAAAACATGTTACCCATGGAGCTTTATAACTTAGATCGATGCAGTATTTACAATGATCAACCTGCTGAGAAGAAAACCAACATGAAAATCATAACAACATGACATCCATACCACTTATAGGAGCTTTATAACACAACTCATGGTTGTATTTACATGCATATACATACGTACATATAATAAAGCAACACATCAAAACATATACCAAAATATTTCACTCAACCAACGAATAGAGAAGGATACATAGGTCGCATTCGATCAACCTTCTCCCTTGTAGCTTCATCGGGCCCAAAGTGCTTCCACTGCACTTTAACCTGCTCAATTTCACGGTCCTATAGCATGAGCATATTTCGCTACAAAATGCGCCGAGGTTTCGACTTTGATTCTCCTTCTGACTCCACCTGCAATACAGACCAATCAATCACATGATCAACATGTTTAACATACTTCTTAAGTAATGACACATGGAAAACATCACGGGCTTTCACTCTAAGAGGCAGTGCAAGTTGATAGGCTACTGGTCCGATCCTTTCAGGAATCTTGAAAGGTCCACAAAACCAAGGTGCCAACTTGGCACATGATCCAATTCTCAAGGAGCTCTTGTTGGGCTTGATGCACAAGTACAATTGTTCCCCAACCTGGAACTCCTTAGACATTATGTTCTGATATGCATAGATTTTATGCATGTCTTGAATCCAAAACGAAAGGTATTAATGCCTAATATTTGTCATTCTCCTTCTTCTCACACATGCATAAAATAATCAATACATTCATATACAAATATTGAACCCAAAACATGAAATATATCAATGCCTAAGATTCTTTGTTCTCTTTATTCTCATACATATGCATAGAACAATCAATACATTCATATATAGCCTTCATATTTCTACAACTATGGAAATTAATACTAATCATCTGAGTCTAATTCCAACTAATCAACTAAGACTAATAATGACTTATAACTAATCTGTTGACCCCTAATTGAAGCTAAAAAAATCCATAATTTGTTGATAATGTTGTAACAATTTGTCAACATTTACATATTATTATTATATTTAAAATTGGAACAAGATGGAGAATTGGTAATTTCGAACTTCGAAAGATCAACTACCACTCTTACACTAGGTACAACTATTTCATAAATGCTACAAGCAGGTCAATTACAACATGTCTTCAAAGATTTGAACCCATGCAAATAGGTAAACAATTGTTCACCAAACCACTCGAGCTAAGATCCTTTAACGTCAACATTCACATATTAATAATTATCTTCAACAATGTTGGGCAGGTTGAGTTGTAAGAGAGCATAAAAGCAAAGGTGAACACATTTCCTCCCTCCAAGAACCCAATAGGTCCCTTAGTTTGACAAGTTTCCTACTATTCACTTGGGAATTTTTAAATAATGGTGTCCTGGTGAACCCACTCAGAGCAATGACAATGGAAGCCCATAATAGTTTATCCTAAATGTGTCACCAAAGTATGGGGTCTCCACTTAAGGAAAAGGTCCTTTTCCTTACAAAATTTGATGGTATATTTATTGCAATTGCAGGGTATAAATATTTAACTCAATTGTCTGTGAATGAGCTTATGGGATATTTTGAATATCACGAAGCAAAGGATGAATATATTTGTTAAAAAATATTTCGAGCAATATTTTCAGGCAAAAGGAAATATTTCTAGAGATAAAGGTTGGGAAGCTAAGAATTTCTCCCATGAGGGAATTATGAGCACACATGGAAGAGGAAGAGGACAAGCATATAGAGGAGACAGAGGTCGAGGAAGCATTTTTCCTACAAATAACAAAGGAAGAGGTAATGATAGTAATTATGGAGGTAAAGGATCTGGAAAATCCCAATTTCAATGATTTTATTGTAAAATATATGACAATTATTTTATTTAATTGTCTTTTATGTTTTTGCACAAACACATTGCAATTTGGTTGAAATTCATTTCAGTAGAAACACCAATTGAATCCCTTTGAGAAACTACTAATTGAGTTGGTTGCACTATCCCTTTTGTTTAATTAGATGTCGAGATCAAAATGAACACTCCAACTCTCGTTATTCGAAATTATGAACAATTATACATCCCAGTCATGACCTACATATATATTAGCCCACCATTGTCGTGACATTGTCAACACTTGACTCAATGGACTCTTGATTGGAACACAACATGAGAGGAATAGGATATGGGTGTGCTTCGAATTACGAAAGCCAAATACCAATGTTGCTCATAGCAAGAGTTTCTAAACAATTAAGAAAAACACACACCCACACATATGTATGTATGTATGTACATATGTCATGCTATATATATATACACACACATTGAATGCCCATAGAGCCATGAATTGTTGTAAAACCATTCTCCCACATTTACCCAAGCTAATCTGTTCACTAGGGTAAACATGTGATGAGAGGCTACTATGATGTGATTCAACTCCCCATGTACAATTAAGGAAGTGGAACCGACATAATGAAACCAAACTGGCCTTCGAAACATGTTACATAACCTTCAGGAGATAACCAACCCTTCTAAGTGGCCAACCACTGAGACAACTTGACATTTCACTACTTTGGACCCTCAACTACTCCCATGACAAGCCATGCATGCAATTGAGGCTTTCTATATGCTCTCACAGTAAGGCATGCCAACGACTATGGACTTTTCCTGCCAGTTTTGTGTCAACGACCTTGGATTCTAAGCCACTTTTTCAGGGCTAGGTCTCACGCCACTGCCCAAAACTCCATGAAACTTCCAAAAATGAATAATAATAATGAAACGAGGATACTAATGAAATCACTGATGCAAGTACTTTATCTTACCCATGCTAGCCATAATAGCCATTTCATCACACATCTCAAAAATGTGCAATCTACATGTCATAATAACAGATCTGAGCATAGGGGTCTCATACTTATTTGAGATTCGTAAAGAAGCATTGTTGCTTTATCACAATAGTTGAATTATCAGCTCTTATCACACATATTAATTTTACATTCATTTTCTAATCAAAACATGATGAGAACCATACATAAATTTTGTCATAAAACTTACTCATAACCAACATATAACCAACATAAATAACAAGCATATAACAACCATAAAATCCATATATAAACCAATACATTTACACATGAAATACCAAGGATAATAATCTCTTATTAATGAATGCAAAAGGCATCCAAGTTTGGGACTTCCACGAACCACTCAACCATATGTTGGCTGAACCAAATCTTTCTTTCTTCCAAACACCCATGTGCCATATTCCAAGCATGAATCTAGGAATCAAAACCAAACCAAACCAGGTTTCCTCAAGATTTACAACAATCCCCACCGGATCACTAGGCCCTAAACAAGCATGGATGCCACTTTATTTCTCCACCTACACCATGAGGAATTTTCCTGCCTCCTAGTCTAAAGGCTTTACCGTATATTTTTCCATTCATCAGTTGAGGATTCCTTGGCCTAATCTAGACTCCACCCTCTGATATTTACCATATATCCCACCATACACCGGTTGAGGATTCCTAGGCCTAATTGAGGGAAAACACCTCTACGATTTACCATATATCCTGCCATTCACCAGTAGAGGATTCCTAGGCCTACCGAGTCATGCAAAATCCAGATTTACTGCAATCCCACCTTCACTGGTCCAGGGATTCCTAGGCCATGTATTCTTTCTTTCAAAGAACACCTCACTCAGTTTCGAAACCATCCA
The DNA here is from genome assembly GCA_034641835.2 of Pinus albicaulis. Lineage (NCBI taxonomy): Eukaryota > Viridiplantae > Streptophyta > Pinopsida > Pinales > Pinaceae > Pinus > Pinus albicaulis. The sequence continues at coordinate 203,186,435 of CM076569.1, forward strand.
ACAATCCTGCTCAACCAAATTCAAGATAAACCACCACACCTGCTTGATCCTGCTCTTCCTTGCTTGATGATCTGAAAGTACTGTATTAGTTTGTTGTGCTAAGTGTCTTTTCAATTATAAAACATGTGCATACTTGTCTCCATAGTTTTCTTAAGGATTGAGTATTTTAACCATGAAATATAGATGATTTTGTGAATTAGAAGCATGAAAATAAGCCTAAATAACACTAGACATCATTGTATAATAGAGAAATAAAACCACAGATAACATTTACACAATAGGCATGATGAAGTCGTTCACCCCTCCTGGGCTACATCTGCTGGTCCAACTCCCAATGGCATGTCCATATTTCATTATGCTCAAAATTTTGCAAATACATGTGTTTACAAGCCTCTAATGGTTATTTTCTCTACACCAATGGCTCCAGAATGCTCCAATTAGTCTAGATTGACTCTTCATTCACTCATATTGGGTGAAAATTGAGCCTCCAACTCATTTGCCCAATAATACCTAGAAAACCTCCACTAAATGTGGAGAACTCCACTTAACTAGAGTTAAATTTGGCCAAATCCGGGAATTTAGGGTGCGCTGCTATTTCTCCACTAGTCTAAACCATAAAATTAAATTTCATGGGTAGGGGGTGGCCACATGCCAACCCCCGAAACCCACGGTTACAATAAATGCCGAGCGGAACTCTGCTTAAACTAGGGGTTAAAGCCTTTGATACCAGAGTTGAGAGCGGAGTTTAACCTGATTGCGCAGAAATATTTAATGTGAAAGTCACATGTGACAAGCCGTATATGAAACGGTTGCGATAAGTGTTACGGAGACTGCGGAACATTAACTGTCGGTGTTTAATGTTGTATGTTGCAATGTGACCATATCCCATGGACCATCAGCGGGTTGGGACCGTCGGCGGTCCCAACCCCCAAATGTCGCCTTTGTCAAATTTAAATAGAATTTATCCACTACTAAAGCGGGTGGATGCTCAACCGGAGGTCGCGGGGTCGAGCCCTGCGGACCTCCATGAAATTTTATAACACCTTCCCGGGTACACATGGCGGCCTTAGGGCTGGCCATGTGTCACCCTTCCATTGGTCCTTTAAAAAACACACACAACCCTTAACCCAATCACATAGTGCCACTTGTCAGCCTCTGACTGGATCTGAAAAAATGAATATTCTTTAGAATATTCCTTTTTTGTTGATTGTGCACCCTCCATGCTGATTGGGTATCCCAGTCAACCATGTCGCAAAATTTAGCTATTTGGGAATTCAATCAGAACGTGATATCTCCCTCATATGACATCGGTTTTTGAACCATTTGCGGCACCGGAATCAGGAAGATGAGATCTACGCAACCATCTTGGTTTCAATCCATTCCTGTAACTTTCAATTTTGAGCAAAATTTATGAACTCCTGATCACTTAATCTTTATTTTCCTTTGCCTTCTTGGTCATTGCTTTTCTTTCCTTGACACAATGCTAGAGTGCTCCAAGAAAACTCTAACTACCCAAGACTGAGAGAGAGAGAGAGAGAGCTAAAAAACTGAACTGAAAAAAGGTACCAACTTATCCTCAAAAGCCTCTTTATTAATGAGGACTTTATTTTCTTCAATTTTCCATTATTTTCCTTCATTTTCCTCCTCACATGCAACCTGTGACCTTTCACCTTCCTTTTCTCCTAATTTCCATCATTTTCATAAATAAATTCCAATAATGTCATTTTACCTTTCCAAAACCTTTGTTATTACCTTTGCCAATTTCCTTAGCCATAATAAACCAAATGAACACCCACTAGGATGTTTTTCCCGACATTCAACTTAGAATAAGTGTCCCATGACCATGGTTATTATTTTTCCTTTATTAACTTTATTTACATGAAGTTTTGACCAGGGTGGTTATAGAACCCTCCCCCTTGGGGGAACACCGTCCTTTGTGTTCAATGAAATCTACAACTAGCAAGACCGCTAAAATCAAAACATACTACCCATGGAGCTTTATAACTTAGCTCGATGCAGTATTTACAATGATCAACCTGTTGAGAATAAAACCAACATGAAAAACATAACAACATGGCACCCATACCGCTTATTGGATCTTTATAACAGATCTCATGGTTGTATTTACATCCATATACATATGTACGTATAATAAAACTTCACATCAAAACAGATACCAAAAAATTTCACTCAACCAGCGAATAGAGAAGGATACACAGGCCGCATCTGATCAACCTTCTCCCTTGTAGCTTCATCGGGCCCAAAGTGCTTCCACTGCACTTTAACCTGCTTGATTTCTCGGTTCTAGAGCATGAGCATATTTCGCTACAAAATGCGCTGAGGTTTCGACTCTAATTCTCCTTCTGGCTCGACCTGTAATACATACCAGTCAATCACATGATCAACATCTTTAACATACTTCTTAAGTAATGACACATGGAAAACATCATGGGATTTCACTCTAAGAGGTAGTGCAAGTCGATAGGCTACTGGTCCAATCCTTTCAAGAATCTTGAAAGGTCCACAAAACCAAGTTGCCAGCTTCGCACATGATCCAATTCTCAAGGAGATCTTGTTGGGCTTGATGCACAAGTACACTTGTTCCCCAACCTGAAAATCCTTAGTCATTTTGTTTTAATATGCATAACTTTTATGCCCATCTTGTGCTTCCTTTAGATTCTTCTTAATTACCAAAATTTCCTCTTCAATTTATGCCAACATATTCTCGTATTAACACCCTATTCACTGAATCACTCCAACTGATGGCAGTATTACAACTCCTCCCATAGAGAGCCTTAAACGAACTCATCCTCAGTGACTCCTGGTAATCACTGTTGTAAGCTAACTCAACCATTGAAAGGTATTCCTCCCATCTCCTCTGTTGATGCATCACATACATACTCAACATGTCCTACAAAATCATGTTGACCCTGTCTGCCCATCCATCTATTTGTGGATGATAAGCTTTGTTGAAGGCCAACTCTATCCCTAAAATTGCAAACAACTCATTCTAAAATTTGGAAGTGAACCTAGCATCCCTGTCTGACACAATCTTCCGTGGAACACCATGTAATTTCACTACATCTAATCAGAATGGGAATATTAGTTTTGTTGTTCTAAGATCCAATTTAGAATATAAACAAAGTGTTTGAGGATTAAGAGGTTAATTGCAAGTTTAATATGACTTTTTATGTGTGTTTTATGTGAATTTCATGAGAAAAATAACATAAAAAAAAACAATGAACAACAACATCTAACAAACATGAACATCACAATAAATAATGACACAATAGCACACGATGAAGGAGTTCACCCTACCTAGGTTACGTCTCCTTGGTCCAACTTCCAATGGCTTCATCTTGTTCAATTATGCTAAAAAATGTGATTACATATGTTTACAATTCTCAAACAACTCTGAAACATGTTCCATCAACTCCAAAATGCCCAAAGATGCCTGTGTAGCCTCTGTCTTCATCGAATTTGGCCAAAAACTGACTTAGTTATGAATTCCCCAATTTTTTTCACTATTCACTCCACATTTTCCCCAAAATTCGGCATCATCCTACAAATCCGCCTAGAATCCAACTAACTGAGCGCCAATTTGCCCAAAATCCGGGTGAAATTATCGTCACTCCAATTTGTCCAATAACGCTTAGAGGTCATATTTTAAACCATATATATATATATATATATATATATATATATATATATATATATATATATATATATATATATATATATATATATAGATATATACATACATACATACATACATACATACATACATATATACATATACATATATATATACATACATACATACATACATACATATATATACATACATACATACATACATACATACATACATATATATATATATATATATATACATATATACATATATATATATATATATATACATACATATATATATATATATATATATATATATATATATATATATATATATATATACATATATATGTATGTATATATATATATATATATATGTATATATGTATATATATATATATATATATATGTATGTATGTATGTATGTATGTATGTATGTATGTATGTATGTATACATACATACATACATACATACATACATACATACATACATACATACATACATACATATATATATATATATATATATATATATATATATATATATATATATATATATATTTATTTATTTTAAATCTCACGCAGTTAACTTAACCACCAGATTCCATGGCTTGGGTGGTCACATTGGTGGAGGTGCATTTGTTGTGACGGTTAGATGTTAGTAGAGAGGCAGCTAGCAAGCTGGTGGTCCCAGTGGTCTTATGGTGTTCACATACGCCGGTAGGTGAAAAATGTTATTGCAGTTACGGTTAATGGGGTGGGGCATGGGGCTAGCCTCTCGCCCATGGTCCTGCCCCTGGTGGTGACCAGGGTTGGCGCTAGACCTCGGCCCCCTCCACCCATTACATAAATAACATGTAAATAAAACAATGTGGATTACATAGTATGGTAAGTAACACCTCAATGGCGCAATGGAAAAGGTTCTTTACTTGGTCTTAGAGGTCGCGAGTTCGACCCCCGCTCGCTCCACTCGGCCTCAAACCAATTTTTTGGTGGCCCTCGGGTTGCCACGTGGTAGCCTGTGGTTGGCCACCAAATCCACTAATTAAAGTGCACCATTTCAAATTAGTAACCACGTGCCACTTGGCACGATGCCATTCGCCCATGGAGACCACTGACCAAGTCAACCTGTATAGTCACCCTGCCACGTAGGCATGCCTAGTCAGATGTACGGACTGCTGACTGGGCTGTCTTGCATTTCTTTATTTTTTTAATTTCATGTTTGACAAAGTGGACAAAACGCGTTTCTGGTAGCATACGGTGTCAATGTTCCATGAAACGAGTTGCGCCAGATTCAGAACAACGAGATCTACGCGTTCGTTCAATTTTCACATGATTCCGAAAACTTTGATTTTTGAGAACCTGATCGCTCCTCCCATTAGAAGCTTTTGGACTCCAAAATATCACTTCCAATTGTTCATCATATGAGGGTACAATTTCATCACCTTTCCAATCTCGATCCATTTTGCCTTAGAAGGATTGGTGCCTTTGAGCCCCACAGGAAGGTAGTCTACACTCCCTCGTTTTTATATCCTTGTTCTTTTTTCAAGAATTGTGTCTTGTTGAATATCATCAAGGTATTCAGGAGAAAAGTCTTCAATAGAAGGAATCTGAACCTGTTCTCCCTCATCTTCAATCAATGGAGGCTTATACAACCTCAAGTTATCAACATTAATAACAGAGTAAATTTGCATGTATGAAGGAAAATCTAACTTAAAGGCATTTTCACCAATATTTTCCAAAATTCTGAAAGGACCATAACATATCAGTTTCAGCTTTTTACCTTCCCCTTGAAGCCTCTCTTTTCTAATGTGAAGCCACATTTCGTCACCAACTTGGAACTTGTGATATGCACGATGCTTGGTGTGCCTTGCTTTGTACTTGCCTTGGCTCTTTTCAAGCTAATCTTGAACTGTTTGATGTATCAATTAGATTTGTTCTATGAACTTCTTGGCTTTGTCTATGTCATTATGGCCATCAATAGCAACATCCTTCCCAAAAATAAAATCCAATGGTGATCTAGGCAAGTATCTAGGACGTTCCTCAAATGGTGATGTTTGTGTAGAGGAGTGTTTTGCACGCTTGTAAGCATGTTGAATGCAGCGCAAGTTTTCACCCCACAACTTAGGATGCTTGCTGCAGTATCCTAAAAGAAGATGTATGACTGTTCGATTGACCAGTTTGGTTTGACCATCTGTTTGTGGATGAAAGGTCGTACTCTTCTTCAACTTGGTATCCATAAAGTCCCACAAACTTGGCCAAAAAATCCCAACAAATCGAGAATCTCGATCACTAACAATGGATGTGGGCAAACCAAAATGAACCCAAACATGTTGAAAGAATAAGTGAGTTTTTTGTTTAACTGTGATTTGCTTTTTACATGAGATTAATAAACACATCTTGCTGAACCTATCCACAACTACATACAAATAATCATGACCTCTTTTTGACAACAGAATAACTCATACAAAATCCATAGAAACACTCTCCCATGGACGTGAAGGTATAATAAGTGGTGTGTACAATCCTAACTTCCTATTGTTAGGCTTACTGACTGCACATAATGAACAACCTTTAATGAAACATGACACACTTTCAAGCATATGAGGCCAATAACAATACCTCTGAAGATATGCCATTGTTTTTCTTACACCGAAATATCCCGCAATAAGAGAAGTGTGTGCTTCCCTTATGACATTCACTCTCTCCCCCTGTGGCATACAAAGCTTGCCCAAATGATAAAACAAGTTATTATGTACATGGTAATCCAATTCCTCTACTTGGTTTCCCTTACTCAAGCTTGCATAAACATCTTGACAGTCAATATCACATGCATATTGCTCAACATAACTTTCATGCAAAACATAATTATGCTTGAGTAAAGTAGTTGCACTAATAATAGGCCTAGAAAGCATATCAACAACCTTGTTGTAAATACCTTTCTTATACTTGATGACCAAGTGGAATTGTTGTAAGAAACCCATCCATCGAAAGTGTCTTGACTGTTGCAACTTAGTTTTCGTTTTGCAAGTATTGCAATGGTTGGTGGTCGATGTGTATAATGGTTTCCTTTCCCATCAAGTAGTGTTTCCACTTGTTCACACTTTAAACCAACACATAAAGCTCCTTGTCATAATTAGGATAGTTAAGCAATGCACCATTGAAAGTTTATGAATGATATGAAATGAGCTTACCATGTTGCATAAGGACTGCGCCCATGGCATAGTCGCTTGCATCAATTTGAATCTTAAAGGGTTGTCTTAAGTCCGGTAATGCAAGTATTGGGGCTGAACTAATCTTCTCTTTCAAAGCATCAAATGCTTTATGTTGCTTTCCTCCCCACTGGAAGATTTTTCACACTAGTCAATGCATGGAAAGGAGCTGTGATAGAAGATAATTTAACAATAAACTTCCTCCAATATTGGGTTGCTCCCAAAAGCCTTCTTACCTCAGTGAATGTCTTAGGCGTTGGCCAATTTATAATGACTTCAACCTTATAGGGGTCTATCCTCAACTCGCCTCCTCCAACAATGTGCCCCAAATACACCAAAGAAGTTTTACCAAACTCACATTTTGACATCTTCAAAAACAACTGTTCTTTCCTTAAGACATCAAGTACTTTTCTTACATGCATGACATGTTCATCAAGTGATTTACTAAAAATTAAGATATCATCTAAGTAGATGATGAGAAACACATCAAGAAATGGTGTTAAAACATCATTCATCACATGCATGAAGGTAGCAGGCGCATTACATAAACCAAAAGGCATAACAAGCCATTCAAATAAACCTTGTTCTGTTTTGAATGTTGTCTTCCAAATTTCACCTTCAGCAATTCTAATTTGATGATAGCCACTCCTTACGTCCAACTTAGTAAAATACTTTGCATCTTTCAATTGATCAAGTGAATCATCTATTCTAGGAAATGGATAACGGTTCTTTGCCGTAATTTTGTTCAATGCACGGAAATCTACACACATGCGTCGTGTTCCATCCTTCTTTGGCACCAACACAATAGGTGACCCACATGGCGAAGTGCTTGGTCGGATAATCCCTTTGTCCAACAAATATTGAATTTTGTTTTTTATTTTAGCACTCTCCATCACCGACATTTTATACATGCCAATGTTAGGAAGGGGACAATCTTGCTGCAATTGTATTTCATGTTGGATTCCCCTCTTGGGAGGTAACCCCTTTGGCTCCTAAAACATCTCATTATTTTGATTAAACACTTCAATCAAATCAGATTTCAATTTTGGATTACAACCTTGAAATGCTTCATAATCAACATCATTAATTGGTTTAATCATAAGAAGCACAAAATTCTTGCTTGAATTCACTAGTATTTTCATTTTCCCTGCATTAACTATTGAAAGATTTAGTTTCTTGCGATGAGCTCTCACAATATGCTCCACACCATTTTTGAACAAGTGGTACTTGTTTTCAAGGTAATAGAAGGTGTATTTTCTATCATAGAGGTGTTGAGGCCTCTGAATTTCGTTGCAACAACATGGGGGAAAACCACCCGGTCCAGACCTTAGGGCAAGTCCTTTTCCGTTTGGTGTAGTGGCTCCAACTGGGGGTAAAGGGTCAATTTCCCAATAAGGATAATGAGGGTGTGTTTTTTTATAACATGCAAATGGAAAAATGATTTAATCTATCATATGTAGTGATTAAATATCTATTCTACTATATACCCAAGAGTATTCATTCTTAAATGCGATTTAGAAAGATATCTTTCAACAGTTGGTAATTAATATTATTCAATAGTTGAAAGAGATGAAAATTATGTAAAAATAATTATTTTGACAAAATAGTTTAATCAAAACAATTCTGAAATATATATATCGCATTCATAAGTTTGATCATATATGAGGTAAGCAACCATAAATAAATATCAGTACAAAAGTGAATTTAACATTTACTTATGATAACATCTTTCATATATAATACAGATAAAAGATGGTTGTCAATTCAAGAAGCAAAACTTAATATAATGTGTAGAAATACCATATATATTAGGTTCTACTCATTCAAACCGACAATAGTATTATGCCCCTCTTCACGTTAAAGCAATTCAATGAGTACAAAAGTGCAACTTTCGTTAAACAACTTCAATATAAAAAGAAAATAGACTTTTTTCCATTAATTCATCAGGGCATTCACAAACATACAAAAGTGCATTCCTTTGCAAATTTGTTTGACAAATTTATGGACCCTTCTCTAAATGCATGAGAAGGGTTTAAATACTAAACTAAATATGTCTAAAGTAGATTATTACATAAAAATTTGAGGAAGTTTAAAACAACATTCCTCGTAATGAGTAAACTTAAAATACAATCTAGAAATAAAAATAACAATATGCTTAGGTGGGCTAACCTTCTTTTCCCATTTGATCTCTAAGGTGGCAAATATCTACCATCAGCATCAACTGAGCTGGCTGTGTGATCTCGGACCTAAACTGGCCTTTAAACACGACATTTGAAAGTGTTGGCAATGATTTCTTAGTAGAATATGTTAAGGATTGTAGAGTCAGGTACTGATGATGTGGTTTGATCAGAAAATTCCAGTAATTTTATTGATCTAACTTAGTTATCTTTTTAATATTTTCTACCTGTGTCTCTGTGCTTTCTTTCCACTGTGTTTCTAGTAGTTTAAGCTCTGGGAGCACTTCGGTTGTAGATTCTTTGTTAAGTTCAACATTTAGAAGTTGTCCATTAACATATTTGATTATCTCATTTGTTAAATTTGTCTGTGTTTTCTTTTCTGAAATCTGTACTTGGTGCTGCAACTTTAATGTTTCAAAGACTTTTGGAAGTGTGATATTTTCATCTCAATTTGATTATTAGCTTTAAGATTTTCCTGTTCTAGTAGTCTTTCCAATTCTTGAACTTTATCTTCCTTTTGTTTGAGAAGAAGTTTCACTTCTCCTGCTTTATCAATTGTAGAATTTGCATATGCACTAGCAAACTGTGACAATTTAGTAAGATGTTAAATAGGATTGGCAAAAGAGTCTTTCCAGACAACATCTACTGATTCATTCTCTAGAGTAGTCATTGTTTCATCAATTCTTCTTCTCTTCCTTCTCTTGACTACAACTTTGTGACTTGGGCTGTAGAAAACATCTAATGGAGGCATTTCCTTAGTTTTCAAAATGATTTCTTCTGTTGGGTAGGCGAGGATGATTTCTTGTTCCTGATCCTCTGGTACCTATTGTAGTGGCATTGCAATTTCTACTATATTATGGTTTTTCTTTAGGATTAGGCTTTGGTGGTGGCGGTGTCTCCAGTGCTTTAGTAAACTTTGTCCATTATGTCTTTAAATCCTTCGCTTGAGGTTTTACTGTCAAATCAGGTGTAGTATGAACATCTTGAAATTATTTTGAAGATTATTCAGCTCCACAAGTTTCTTCCTCAGTTTGCATATAATTCCTTTAATTAATTTTTCAATTATCTTCTCAGGGCTTTCATTTTTGTTCTCGGATTCATTATCAGAATGATCTGAGCTCTGAGAATGATGTTGTGAATGCTCTGAATCTCGAATTGAATTTTCTTGTGACTCATCTTCTAACATGTCTTTAACTCCATCGTCTAAAATGATGCTGGGTGTTGGTCTTCTAACATCTTCCATTTGTAACAAATCCAATGGGACTGTTTCTAACCTTTTGTTTATGTATTGATGAAAATATTTAAGATCTGCCACACTGAGCTTATTTGATGTAGTTTTTAACACATCTGCAAACTTCTCTACACCTTCAAATAAATCATCAAACATATCTTTTTTCATTTGTGAAAGGTTTGAGTTTAAGACTAGTGGTAAAGTTTTAGACCACATCATTTGGATCATATTGTATTCCTGGCATTAAAGCCAGATTCAATGAAGTAATATTTGGGATTTCTCTAGCTACATGACCTATGTCAAAAAGGGAAAAATTACCACACTGTACTGGGAAGGTAGGCCAGATAGCTTTCTTGGAATCTCTGATTTGCTTAGTTATACTACTTACAAGAGTTTGGTATGCGATTTCCCTTGTCAAAAGTTTATCTGGGACGTAATAGGGTAGGACATGAGGAGAAGACAGACTCCAAAAAACTCTGATATAAGTAAAAATTTCCTCACCAAACCATCGGGCTACAGGTAAAATATCAGCAATGGATTCCTTGGAAATTTTGGGAATTCTCTCATTAAAAATAATCTGATAAATGGGAAACATAACTCCATGACAAATTTTGTAAAAATGAAAATGAAATTCAGACTCCCATAGGGATCTATGATAAACGTGAATCGGGTTAGGGTCTTGGCTTGTCCACTTCCAACCCATAATAGGAAAACTTGAGCAGAAACATACAACATCCATGATATATGCACTCATATAAAAAGTTGGAATTTTCCTAGCGGAAAAGATTCTATTGGTTCTGTAATCCATAATGGTTTTGGCTAAGTTATCAGATAAAATGTTTGCCCAATTCATGATAATGAAATTAATGATTGCGTCAATTAATGGAACCCACTTAATGGAGAATTTAGTGGTATCAGGTCTAGAAAATAGTCTACACATCATTCCTGCTACAAAATAGTAAGGTGATGGCAATTGTGTTATGGGATACATACTATAATATTCCGAATAGGAAATAGAAAGTAATATAAAGCAACATAAACAAGTAACTACAACAAATAGAGAGACATCATAAAAACACTGCAAATATGGAGAAATGCTGAGAAATTTTAGTATAAATTGAAAGGTAACAATAGGTACAAAGGTGATCAAAATGATGGCACCTTGGCTTGCTCGAGGAAAGCTAGAAATACTCTCAGAATCTCTCACTGAATGGCTGCTCTCTCATGGACTACGTAACTCCAGAAATTACTACTGCTGCTACTGCCAGAACTGCTGTCACTGCTAGAATGGAGCTGCTCCTTGGGGCTCTTCCCCTGCTCATAAAAATATTAAGCTAGGGATACAAGCTCTCCTCCAATAACCCGGAAAAACCCAGGAAGGAATCTCAGAATGGCTGACCCCATAAATTGACCTCCCTTGGAAAATCACGCACTCCAAATGAGTATGCTGGCCTTGAACTGATAACCTCCAAATGATGGCCTCCTCCTCTTGCAAAAGATGATTTGTGAAGGTCTGGTCCCTTCACAATACTCCCAAACTAAAATCGCCTACTAGCCCTCTCTCCTAGTGCTGCCTCCTCTCCAAACTGCGTAATCTTCTAGAGGGACTTCGTTGTCTAAGAGACTGCATGCTCCTGGCTGAAGGATGCTGAGTGATAAGCCCTGAAAAACAATGGTGGAACTCCTCACTTGAGTGGGCACTCGAAGTCCCCCAAGGCCTAGGTTGGGATCTCTACTCGGAGACACCCGTGTGTTGAACAACACTTGTAGACTTCGCTCCTAGCTCCCCCTTGGGCCCCACTCATCTGCGTTGTCCCTCCTTGGCCACATTGTCCCTGTCACTGCGCTGTCCTCGCCCACGCAATCACTGCGCTGCCTGGCTCACACTGCCTTCACGCTGCCCCTTCCCTACGCTGTCACTTGGCCCTCTTGGGTCCGACGCTGCCAAATAATATTTGCCTTAGTGACTATAGGGAATTATTATTTCCTAACTATGGGTTATGGGTCCCATCACCCCTTTTATTGACTGTCTAACATTAGAAAGACAAAATTGAACAAAATTAATATTGCCAATTAGCTGCTGCTAATTGGGAATATTACACATACCAAGTTTATCACGCTTTATCTTGCCCTGATCTTCTTTCCATACTTTCACCAACTTCATTAAGTCTAAATTCTTTCTTGAAATTTTTTCCAAGAAATATTTATCATAAATGTTTTGTGGCTAAGGAAAATGATACATTGTTCTCAAACCCTCAGCGGTGAATGAACCTATGTTCTCCAATTTGGAGTTCTTGAATGTCCTGTCTGCAATGTCGAGATTATCTATGACCCATCTTACCATATTAGTGTATGGTAAGATCTTCGGCCTTGCCGCTATCCTATGGAGAAATGAACATGCAAATTCAAAGTAAGACGGTTCTGATGAAACTGCCTTATTTGTCGTTGCTATTTTCTTTAGCTCTTTTGGATGTTCATCTTCGAATAGATTGTACATGGCTTCCTGTGAAGACACTCCACTGTCTTTGTTGCACGTAGTGTCTGAAAAATAATGAAGGCATGTCTGTAGTTTCAGAAATAGAAGCTTGGGCAACTGATTTGCCTTTCTTTGTCATTCCTATTGATATTGCTTCCTTAGTTAGTTTCCTGAATTCAAGAAAAACGAGTAAATTCAGATTTGAGATGAGGAGAGACAACGAAAAAGAATAGAGTTAAATCAACATAAATCAAAATCCAGTGCTTTAATTTTAAAACATGCTTCAAGTAAGATATTGATCTTTTGAACCCTGTACCCATTGAATGCCATTAATAACCCTTAAATCTTTTATCAAATCTCTTACACACCTTATGCAATATGTCTAATCCAACCATACAAGTCATTAGATCTTATAACGGATCGATTGAATAAGGATCAATTCAAGCACTTGAATAATAAATGTTATAGATCAAATCACAACTTTTAGCAGATACCAATATTATATGTTTTCTTCGTCGGTGAAATGTGAAATGCGATCTATGCAACTCACACATCGCAATTAATTACGGTGGATATAACTTTCCATTTGGTTAATCGTTGCAGAATGTGATATGCGCTTAAAGACTCAAGGTATTGTGCTTTATCGGATTTATGGATACATTTCCTTGTTCGCTTATTGTCTCATCGAGTCCGACTTATCGCAATTCTTTTTAAAATGTTATAAGATTGTCTCTTAAAGGAGGCGCGATGCGATTTATACTTTAAAGATTTTTAAACTTTTCAATGGGGATTTTATATAATTCAAAAAGGTTGAAGCACTTTATCGCAATTCGCAAATCCTATATGTGTTTTAACTTTGTTTAGCTTGTGAGCTTTGCAATTTGTACTAAGCGTAATGAAATCAAAGTGAAAAGAAAAAGGCTTTTTATTTCTAAAGTTTAAGACTTAACGCTAAAATGAAAAAATACTTCTAAAATTCTATTTATTTTTTAAAGGGTTCCCATTTATTATTAAAATAAATGGGGGGTGTTATTTAGTACAACAATTGGCAATTCACTTGGGAGAATCAGTTATCTCTGATTAATTTTTTGAAATTTCTAAAACTTTTCAAAATAAAAATAGTTGCAAGAATGAATTTCAATACAAATAATATTTCACTAAGCAATAAAATCTCACTTGATCATAATCCATAAGATTTCCTCTTTAAAATGAAAATATGAGTATCTATATCAATATTTACTAGGTTCAAAATGATAAAGCAGGTGGCTCATTCAGATTAGCTTTATAAATATATACTCATTTATCACAGGTAGAACCTCTAATCTAGTATGCAATTTTAGCCTTTGGCAGGTTACCTTTTACCCAACAATGATTCATTATCCCATCTAGCTACTCTCTCAATCTTCCAAAAAGAAGTTCAATTTTATATACTTTATCTCTTTTGGAACTTGTTTTCTTTCTGTAAATATTTTCTATGTATTTTTTATCACTTAAAAGCCATTGTCTTGGCTTGGTAACCAAATATTGACAATGCCATTCACTGATTGTAACTAAACTGATCAAGATGGCTCTTGATGAGACCCCTTGCCTTTTGATATAATCTCAAGTCATTACCCTGTTTTGGTAGGCAGTATTGGTAATGTCAGTTTAACTATTTTCCTATGAACATGGTAAACAAGCTCTTGGTGAGACTTATTATCTTCTAAGCTTTAGCATATTTTTTGAATTACTTTCTGAAAATTGAAAAGTTTGTCGGATGAGGTGAATCATTGATACTTTTGAGGATTCTGGATAATAATTTTAGAGTTTAATATTTCTTATTTGTAAAGAGTCTTTACTATGTTAAATATGATTATCTTGAATCATAGATTTCTTAATTGTAAAGAGTCTTTACTATGTTAAAGATTATTTTCTTGAATCATAGTAGAGCAACCATACTTTATAAAAGTGAGATTTTATCAAAGAATAAATAACTTCAGAGAAATCAATTTTTGTTGGCAATATGTTTCCTATGTCCTAATATATTGTAATGTTGTCCTTGATGGCAACTCTCTGACACATGATGTAGTATATGCCTTTCCGGAGAACCTCAGCAGTCTATCAAAAGAATTAAGCAGAAGATTGAATGAATTTGATATTGCAGGATATATACGCGGGTTTGTAAAGGCCAAGTTGCGTATGCACGCGGATAAACTCGTTCCAGGTCATGTATGCCTTTTACACTCCAAAAGTTTGAAACCAAGGGGCATTACCATGGTATTAGCCCACTTTATTAAGCTCTGAGTTGTCTATTTGATTCCGTCCAAAAAATACCATAGACTGTTGTATGGTTTTGTCTCATGGTTTTGTCTCATGGTATTGGTAAACGTTATATCTATATAAGGAGAAGAACATCATAGTGCAATGAGTGCATGAGCAAGGGTTATTAATGAATAATTTTCTCTAAGGTATATCTGCATGGGATGAACTCTGTTTTAATTGATAGAACTGAATCTATGATGCACCCATGGATACAATAATGGTTCAAGATCTCTAGATCTGAAATGACTATGTATTTTCTAGATCTATTTATGGAATGTTTAGATCTGTGATCTGGCGAATGTTTGCTGAAGTGAAGGGTAAGATCTGAACTGATTATTTATTCTGAAGAGCTGCGCAATCTTGATAAAGTTGCAGATCTATAAGCAGGTTTGTCTCAGCCAAAGCGCGTACATACGTAGGTTAGCTTCAGCAAAAGCGCGTATGCAATCTAAGGTCAACCTTGTAATGTTTGCAAATCTATACGCAGTTTTGTCTCTGTGAAAGTGCATATATACGCGGGTTCAATGAAGAGAAGTAGTGTATGCATTTTAAGTTGATGATGGTTCAAGGTTGAGTTTGTATTGGCATATTTATTCTGAAGTCTGGGTTATTTCTGAGTTATGGTTACAATGGCATCACTGTTATGATTGAAGTATTGGGTAAAGTTTATGATTGTTAATGTTTATGAAGAGTTGTGTTGATGCTGTTTGATCTAGTATGAAAATTGATGAAACGTGGTTGGCAGTGGTTATGAGGGTTGAAGCCTTCAGTATGGAAGTAGAAGCTTCCTGCCAGTAGAAGCTGGTGTTCTGTTCAAGGGGTTGAAGCTCCCTTCCAGGAGTGGCTGGTAAACGAGAAGAAAGGGGGTTGTAGCTCCCTTCCAGTAGCAGCTGGAAAATGAGAGAAGGTTGTAGCCTTCTGCAGGTAGATGACTACGTACTGATATAAGTCTGCATCAATACAATATTGTAAACAATTTTCTATATAACAAATATCGAAGACAGAGACGACAACAACGGTGGTTTTCTCCCGATTTGGGTTTCCACCTTAAATACTGGTGTTCATGTGTGTGATGATTTATACTGTTGTTACTGCACATTTTTACTGATTATATAACAGATGCATGACTGATAAACTGAGTTAAATACTGTTCCTGAAAAGTTTTTCTAATCTGTAACTTTATATCAGTATATGCTAGTTTCTTTCAGTATTTGCGCGTGTATACGCGAGTTGGTTTCATAAAAGCCACGTATGGAATTCTATAAAAGAAAAACTTAAGATATGTTTAGAAAGCTCTAAATACTAATTCACCCCCCCCCCCCAATCAGTATTTTTCCAACAATTGGTATCAGAGCAGGTCCTTCTGAAGAAGCTTAGCCGCTAGAAGGAAGATCAGCCAAGATGAGCAATCAAGATGGGACAGCATCCATCAGACCTCCTCTCTTCAATGGAAATAATTTAATCTTCTGAAAGACAAGGAAACGATCCTATCTTCAGTCTCTTGGAGCAAATGTATGGGCTATAGTTGAAGGAGGGTATCAATATCTAGCCTCAGTTCCAACATATGCAACGACAAGAAAGAACTATGAAACTAATGCAAAGGCAGTCAATGCATTATTGGGAAGTCTGACTGAATCATAATTTGTCAAAGTCATGCAGTTGAATACAGCAGAGGAGATATGGGACAAAATCATTTTAAGCTATGAAGGTGATACAAAGGTAAAAAGTGCTAAACTCCAAACTCTTAGAATTCAATATGAAAATCTCAGGATGCATAATGAGGAGAGCATTGCTAGTTTCTTTTTACGTCTGGGTGATATTGTAAATCGTATGAGAAATTTGGGTGAAACCATAACTGACACTACTCTGGTAGAAAAGGTTTTAAGATCTCTAACTTCCAAATTTGAGTCAAAAGTGTCTGCTATTAAAGAGAAGCAGGATCTAGAAACTCTTAATATTGTTCAACTTCATGGTATTCTAACTGCTTGTGTAATGAGAAAAGGAGGTTCATCTGAAGTCAAAGAACCTGTCTTTGGAGATGCTGCAAAAGGAAAAGAAGTACACGAAATAGAAGGATCAAGGTATATTTCAGACGAAGATGAGGTAAATTTTGTAAAGAAGCTACAACTTGGCACTGGAAGGTTCAAAGGTAAGCTTCCCTTTAAATGTTTTGCTTGTGGAAGAGTTGGTCATTATGCTGCAAAATGTCCTCATAAGGAAATTCATGAAAAAGGAAAGGGAGTAGCAAAAAGAAATAAGAATCGGTTCATCAATAGAGAAAGTTATTATACTCATGAAGATAATGATGGGTTATCAAATAGTGAAGAAGGAGAATTTGATCAAGATGTTAGAATTCTCATGGCATTTGAAAAGGATTCTAGTGAAGCTAAGGATACCTTTATGGATGCCCTAGAAGATAATGATTTTCTTGAAGAAATCAATCAGCTCAAAATATGTTTGGAAGAGAACAAAATATCCATAGAAACTCTAAAAAATCAGCTTGCAGAAAAGGAGAAACATAATGAGAAATTAGAATGTGAAATAGTATGTCTAAGAAAAGAAATTGAGAAAGTGAAAACTTTGAATCTTAGATTTGCTAAAGGATCTGAAACCTTAGATGAAATTATCAAGGTACAACGTTCTCCTCTTTTAAATACAGGTCTTGGATATATCAGAGAATCCTCTCAGTCTTCATCACCAAACTATCTCAATGCAACTACTGCAAGCCTACAAAATTCTGTCACTCAACAAGGGAACAAAGAAACTCTACAGGTAAAGCATGACCATCTTAATACAAAGAACAATAATAGGAGTATCTTTCAGAGAAATACCAATCAACAGGTAAACACAAATACAAGGTTCTATGATCGCAGAAATTTCTTCTTTAATGGACAATGTTTCTCATGTCATAATTTTGGTCATAAAGTTGTTCAATGTGTTGCATACAAAACCATCATGACCAGAGAAGCAAGAAAGCAAAGAAATGAGACTGGAATAAAGAAGAATACGTATAACAATTTTTCTCCTCTTCAAAATGAAATTGAATGTGCTTATTGCAATAACTTTGGTCTTGAAGAATCTGAATGCGGGAGCAAACTTCAACCAAAAGAGCATATACCTTCAAGTTCCAAGGTATGGAGAAAGAAGGACTTATAGGTTGAGAACTGTGGCATAGCCTTATTTGCAGAAGGAGAAGAAAATCAATGGTACATTGATAGCAGTTGGTCAAAACACATGAAAGGTGACAGAAATAAACTTCTTGCATACAATGCTCTAGAAAGATAAAAGAATGTTACTTTTGGAAATGGTACTCCTGCTGTGATTAAAGGAAAAGGTTATGTTTTTCTAAAGGAAAAGGTGAAAGCTAACAATGTTATGTATGTGGATGGATTAAAACATAACTTTTTAAGTGTAATTAAAATGTGTGATCAAGGAACTGAAGTTGTCTTTAGCTCAAAAGAATGTGTGGTACGTGAACTTGACACAGGAAAAACAATAATAAAAGGAACTAGAACACCAAGCAATTTGTATGTATTGAAAAATTGTAAAGAACAATGTTACTTGGGTAAATCTTTAGAAAATTGGTTATGGCACAGAAGATTGGGGCTTTTGACCTTCTCTCAAATAAGAAAATCTAGCAGACTCAAAGTTGTTCATGATCTTCCCAACATTACTCTGCCTGAAAGTACCATATGCAAATCCTACCAATTCGGTAAGCAAACCATAGTGAAATTCAATGCCAAAGAAGGATCAACAAGTAAGCCTCTTGAACTCATTCATACCGACCTATGTGGACCTATGAGGAAAAATTCACCCCGTGGAGAACAATACCATATTCTGTTTATTGATGATTTCTCTAGAATGTGTTGGATTGGGTTGATAAAACACAAGATGAAGCATTTGAAAAATTTCAGATCTTCAAATCCCTGGTTGAGAATGAATTAGATCTAAAAATCAAATGTCTTAGATCTGACCGAGGAGGTGAATATATATCAGATGAATTCTTTGCTTTATGTGAACAACATGGCATAAAAAGACAGTTTTTTGTAGCTGGTACCCCGCAAAAAAATGGCGTAGCAGAAAGAATGAATAGAATAGTTCAACAAATGGCTCGAGCTATGCTTGATGATTCTGGAACACTTGACACATTTTGGGGAGAAGCAACACATACTGCTGTAAATATTCTTAACAAGGCGCATGTTTGTGTGAACAGTGATAAAACTCCATATGAGCTCTGGTATGGTAATCTTCCCACTGTAAAGCATTTTAGAGTTTTTGGAAGCAAATGTTTTATCAAGAACAATGATGAAAAACTTGGTAAGTTTGAACCTAGAGCAGATGAAGGAATATTTCTTGGTTACTCTTCTAGAAGTAAAGCATATAAATGTTACAATAAAAGACTTTTGAAGATTGTTGAATGCATTGATGTTGTAATTGATGAGTCTCTCTCAGCTCCAAAAGAGGTAATACCAAAAACAAATGAAGATGATGGTGATATATATCTTCCTGCATAAAATAACAACAATATAGAAGATGAACCCAATGAAGCAATAAAAGAAGATCTATCTGAAAAGGCTCCATCCAGGTATCTTCAAAAGAATCATCCAGAATCTCAAATTTTGGGAGAAAATGGATCAGGTGTCCAAACAAGAATAACTCTTGTAGGATCTCCTAGCTATCTGGCATTTTAATCCACTATTGAACCATATAATGTCAATCAAGCTAGCAAAGATGAATGTTGGATTCAAGCCATGAAAGAACAACTTGATGAGATTGAAAATAATCATACTTTGGAATTGGGTCCAAGACCTCATGATAAAAATGTTATTGGAATAAAATGGATATTCAAAAACAAGTTAAATGAAAATGCAGATGTTATTAGAAACAAAGCTAGACTTGTTTGTAAAGGGTATGCTCAACAAGAAGGTATAGACTTTGAAGAAACATTTTCTCCTGTAGCTAGACTTGAAGCCATAAGAATGTTTCTTGCCTTTTCAAGCTTTCAACAATTCAAAGTTTATCAAATGGATGTTAAATCCGCTTTTCTCAATGGTGATATAGAAGAAGAAGTTTATATAAAACAACCAAAAGGATTCATTTTGGGAAATGATGAAAAACTTGTTTGTAAACTTAAAAAGGCTTTATATGGTCTCAAACAAGCTCCAAGGGCATGGTACTATCGTCTTGACAAATATCTTCATCAACAAGGTTTTTCAAAGGGATCCGCTGATAGAAACTTATACACAAAAACTGAAAATGATAGACTATTGATTGTAGTTGTATGTGTTGATGACATCATTTTTTGGAGTAATGAAGAATCCATGAGTCAGAAATTTTCTTCTGTTATGCAACAAGAATTTGAAATGTCTTTACTTGGGGAACTAACATTTTTTATTAGCTTACAAGTGCAATAAGCAACCGATGGCATATTTTTATCACAAGCAAAATATCTTAAGCAAATTTTGAAGAAGTATGGGATGGAAGACTGCAAACCTGTAAGTACACCAATGGTAACTGGGTGTAACCTCAGTTCTCATGATGATTCTCCTATGGTAAATCAACCAGAATACAGATCCATGATTGGAAGTCTGCTTTATCTAACCGGGACAAGACCAGACATTATGCATGCAGTTGGGATAGTTGGACGATTCCAAGCTAATCCAAAAGAGTCACACCTTCAGGCTGTAAAAAGAATATTCAAATATCTACAAGGGACTCAAGACTTTGGTCTATGGTATCCAAAGAATGCTCATCTCACTCTTCATGCTTACACAGATGAGGATTGGGTTGGAAATATTGATGATTGGAAAAGCACTAGTGGTGGTGCATTCTATATGAGGCCTCGATTGGTATCTTGGTTCAACAAGAAACAAAGTTCTATTGCCTTATCTACAGCAGAAGCAGAATATGTGGCTGCCGCATCATGTTGCACACAACTACTTTGGATGATGCAGACTCTGCAATACATTCAAATCAAGTGTTCACCTCCCATCTCCATTCTGTGTGATAATACAAGTGCCATTAATATCTCAAAGAATCATGTTATGCATTCCAAGACCAAGCACATTCCTATAAAGTATCACTTCCTACGTGAACAAGTGCTTGAACAAAAGGTTAAATTGGAGTATGTTCCCTCCAAAGAACAAGCTGCTGATATATTTACTAAACCTCTACCCCGGGAAGCATTCGAATATCTCAGACAAAAGCTGGGAGTTGTCTCTGCCTCTCTGATCAAATCTGCTTAATTTCAGAAGATTAAATTCAATACGCGGGTTCCATAAAGGAAAATCGCATATATACGCGAGTTCTTGTGCATAAAACCGCGTATAGGTTTTGCTGACAGAAATTCTCTGAGTTAACGTTTCAGAACAACTGTGATAGTGTTGGGTAATCTCTGTTGTTGATCCATTATTTAACCTTTTGTATCATTCTCTCATATCGTTCTCCTTGATGAAGATGCTTTGATGATTTGTTGTTGAAGGTATTCAAGATGCACAAGCTAAGGGGGAGCAATTGTCTTGTGGAAAAGGATGCATTTTTGGCATTCTGATTAGTTGTTGTGTTATGATCTCATGTTTGAGATTCTTTGGTTTTGACTATACAAAGTCATGTCTGTAATTTGATGAAAAGGTCATGTTGAGACCGATGATGTAAATTTTTTTATATTCAGTCATGAAAGGACTTGTTCAAATTTGTAATTCCACTTGGTTGGATCATTGATGTATGTATGAGTCCTTGGTGATAGGGAAGGTCATACTAGGTTGTGTTACGGAGTCATGTACTTCATTGAACAATATGTCTAAAGATTCAGCATGAACTCAAGGGGAGCATGGTAATTTCAGTGCACATCAGATCTACAGAGCTCTTCTTTCTACAAGGGAAACAAAACCTTGTTTTGGTATTGATCTGCTCTTTTCCCTTGATGTCAAAGGGGGACAACATTTGGTGTTTGAATAAAGGTTAATCTATGATCATGGTTGCCATCAAGTCCAAAGGGGGAGATTGCTGGCAATATGTTTCCTATGTCCTAATATATTGTAATGTTGTCCTTGATGGCAACTCTCTGGCACAGGATGTAGTATATGCCTTTCTGGAGAACCTCAGTAGTCTATCAGAAGAATTGAGTAGAAGATTGAATGAATTTGATATTGCAGGATATATATGCGGGTTTGTAAAGGCCAGGTCACGTATGCATGCAGATAAACTCGTTCCAAGTCGCATATGCCTTGTACGCTCCAAAAGTTTGAAACCAAGGGGCATTACCATGGTATTAGCCCACTTTATTGAGCTTTGAGTTGTCTATTTGATTCCATCCAAAGAATACCATAGACTGTTGTATGGTTTTGTCTCATGGTATTGGTAAATGTTATATCTATATAAGGAGAAGAAGATCGTAGTGCAATGAGTGCATGAGCAAGGGTTGTTAATGAATAATTTTCTATAAGGTATATTTGCATGGGATGAACTCTGTTTTAATTGATAGATCTGAATCTATGATGCACCCATGGATACAATAATGGTTTAAGATCTCTAGATCTGAAATGACTACGTATTTTCTAGATTTGTTTATGGAATGTTTAGATCTGTGATTTCGCGAATGTTTGCTGAAGTGAACGGTAAGAGCTGAATTGATTATTTATTCTAAAGAGCTGCGCAATCCTCATAAAGTTGCAGATCTATACGCAGTTTTGTCTCAGCCAAAGCGCGTATATACACAGGTTAGCTTCAACAAAAGCGCGTATGCAATCTAAGGTCAGCCTTGTAATGTTTGCAGATCTATATGCAGGTTTGTCTCTGTGAAAGCGCATATACACGTGGGTTCAATGAAGCGAAGTAGCGTATGCATTTTAAGTTGATGATGGTTCAAGGTTGAGTTTGTATTGGCATATATATTCTGAAGTCTGGGTTATTTATGAGTTATGGTTACAATGGTCTCACTGTTCTGATTGAAGTATTTGGTAAAGTTTATGATTGTTAATGTTTATGAAGAGTTGTGTTGATGCTGTTTGATCCAGTATGAAAATTGATGAAACGTGGTCAGTAGTGGTTCTGAGGGTTGAAGCCTTCAGTATGGAATTAGAAGCTTCCTACCAGTAGAAGCTAGTGTTCTTTTCAGGGGGTTGAAGCTCCCTTCCAGGAGTGGCTGGTAAACGAGAAGAAAAGGGGTTGTAGCTCCCTTCTAGTAGCAGCTGGAAAACGAGAGAAGGTTGTAGCCTTCTGTAGGTAGATGCCTGCTACTGATATAAGTCTGCATCAATACAATATTGTAAATAACTTTCTATATAATAAATATTGAAGACAGAGATGACATCAATGGTGGTTTTCTCCCGATTTGGGTTTCCACCTTAAATACTGGTGTTCATGTGTGTGATGATTTTATACTGTTGTTACTGCACATATTTACTGATTATCTAACAGATGCATGACTGATAAACTGAGTTAAAGACTGTTCCTGAATTTTTTTTCTAATATGTAACTTGATATCAGTATACGCTAGTTTCTTTCAGTATTTGTGCGTGTATATGCGAGTTGGTTTCATAAAAGTCGCATATGGAATTCTGTAAAAGAAAAACTTAAGATATGTTCAAAAAGCTCTAAATACTGATTCACACCCCCCCCCTCTTAGTATTTTTCCAACAATTTTTTTAGCGAAATAAAATCTATTTGAGATTCAAAATTTTCAATTGTTTCCTTAACAATTCTTATTTATAGAAGCGATAAATCAAAAATATTCTCAGAGATTTTTATTTGAAAAGCCCAAAATCAATGCCATTCAAATTTTATTTTCCTAAGAAAGAAAAGATAATAATATATAAGGAATATAAGGGGTTACCTCCTATGAAAAATATTTCTTTAAAATTTTCCCATTAACACGCAAAGAATCTCTTTTGCTTGATAGATCTTGCAATAAAATCGTTGATGGGCCTATTTCTTCTATGATTTGAAATGGTCCAAGCCATAATCTTTGGAATTCGGTATTTTTACCTTTTTCCTCGTGTGCCTTATCCCGTATTAGTACTAGATCACCACTTTTAAATGTTTTTGGAGTGACAAAAGTTGTATCAAATGAAGCTTTAACTAACTGTTGATGATGTGCATAAGTAACTTTAGCTTTTTATCTTTCCTCTTCGAGTTTAAGGATTTGGAATTGTCTTACTTGTAAAGAAGAAGAAGGTGATTCATCAATAAATTGTACGAGGGAAAGAGAAGGAATAACTACATTAGTAGGAAGAACAAATTCTTTCCCATAAACAAGATTAAATGGAGAAGTGCAAATGGAGGCCTTCTGAGTTATTTGATCTGTCCAAAGAGAAAATGTTAATTATTTGTGCCAATTTCTTTGATTTTGGTCAACAATTCGTTTAATGATTCTAATAAGGTTTTTATTTTTTGATTCTGCTAAACCATTTCCTTGAGGATAATAGTTAGCAAAATATTTGAGTTTAAAACCTCTTTTAATAGCAAATTCTATCATATCAGCTCCTGAGAAATAATATGCATTGTCAAACATCAAAGCAGTGGGTAAACCAAATCTAGTTATGATAAACTGATCAATGAACTCAATAATATTCTCAAAGTTTGCTACTTTTAGTGGAATTGCTTCCACCCATTTAGTAAAATAACCAGTAGCTGTGAGGATCTATTTATGCTGTTTGGAAGAGTTATGAACGATCTCACCAATTATATCTAATCCCCATTGCTCAAATGGTTGTAATGGAAAAGTTGGTTTCTTTTGTCTTCCATGTGCACTTTGACAGACTTTGCATTTCCTTGCATAATCATGAGCATCTTTGAAAAGTGTTGGCCAATAGTAACCTACATGCAGGATTTTATGTGCTATTGTATTTCCTCCAAAATGTCCGCTAGCTGGTCCATCGTGGAGTTGCTACAAAACTTTCTCCGGTTTAGTTTTCTCTAAGCATCTTAATAACACATAATAAAAGTTTCTTCTAAACAATACATCATTGACCATTTCATATTGCTTAGCTTTCAATCTTAAAGCACACTTTGTTTTATAACTGAGCTACATGGGGGCATATCCATTTTTCAAATAAAACTTAAGATCAACATATTGAGATTGAGCATCATTGAGGCTTACCTCTGACACTTGCACATTATTACCTGGATTTGTTTCTGATGATAAATGGGATGCTCCTGTCAGCATTCTGCAAAAACCTTGACCTCTAACAATTTTGAAGGTCTAATTTCTACATCATATTCTTGTAAAGCAATTACCTAGTTAGCCCTTTTCTCTCCTACTTCTCTTTGCATCAATAATTGCCTTGCTGCAGAGAATGGAACTATTATCTTGATGTGAGTTGTGAGGAGAAATGACCTAAAATGCTTTATAGATTTGAAGACAACAAATGCTTGTTTCTCAACAGACGAATAGTTTAATTATGCACCTTGCAAATTGGAACTAAAAAATGATATTGTTGCTTAAATTTGTTGGTCATTGATCCGTGTCAGAAAGACAACATAAGATGTATCTGATGAGAATGTATATAAAGTGAAATGATTAAGAAAATTGAGAGTATTCAAGAATGGAGCATTGATAATATATTGTTTGATTAAATCAAATGCTTCCCTTTCATTATTTCCCCACTTGAAGACTAAATTTTTTCTTAATCATTGGTTGTAAAGGTAAAACTATCTGCAAAAAGTCAGGGACAAATATCTTTACAAATTTTATCTGTCGAAGAAATGACTACATGGTTTTCTTATTATGAGGGAAAGGAATCCTTTTAATTTCTTTGATTCTTTCAACATCAATATAAATACCTCTTTTGGATACGATGAATCCTAAAAATTTTCCTTCATCTAAATCAAAATAGGACTTCTTCGGGTTAAGTGAGATTCCATACTTTTTACATCGCTCAAAGACTTGTTGTAGGTCATTCGCATGATTGGTTCTTTGTCTAGAAAAGACTGTTATGTCATCTAGATAAATAACCACCGATTTGTTAATGAGTCCTCTAAAAGCTGTGTCATGGCTCTTTGGAAAGTGGCACCTGCATTGATTAACCCGAATGGCATCTTTTGATAAGCATAAGTTCCCCACTTAGTCCTGAATGTTGTCTTTAATTTGTCATCTGGATGTACTAGGATTTGGTTATATCTTGAAAACCCATCTAGAAAAGACATAAGTTTAGAACCAGCTACAGTTTGCAGTACTTGTTCTAGTAATGGAGAATTATCCTTATGGCATGCTTTATTTAAATTTCTAAAATCAATACAAATCCTAATGTCACCATTTTTCTTCCTGGACAGGAACCATATTTGATACCCATTTTTAATGTCTAACTGGAAAGATGATCTTAGCTTTGAGGAGCTTATTGAACTCTATTTTAATTTGAATTTCAAGGTTGGGATGAATTTTTTTCAACTTTCATTGTATTGGTTTCTAATATGAAATCATAGTAATAGTGTGTTGAATAACAAAATTGTCATATGTTTTGAGACCAGTATAATCCCAAGAAAAAACACTTTTGTAGGTCCTTAATAACTTGACATATGATATTCTTTCTTTAGAAGACAAACCAAGACCTAAGTTGACATTTTGTGGTTTATCATCGGTTCCACATTGGTTCCAAGGTTTACTAATTTAAATCTTAAAGTTGAACTTTGAGTTCTAGAATTAGTAACTCTATTGAACCTATCTTTTAAATCATAAGGTCTTCTAGTTTGACAACTAATTTTGGTATTGGATTTTCATCACGTTCTTCCTTTATCTGAATGACATGTTCATGTTCATCTAGAACTTGATTATCATAAGATCCTTCAGATGTAAGGAAATCTATGATATTAGAATAATGATTAAAGATTCTCCAATTAGTAATATTATCAGGAATAGATGGTCTAAAAATAAACTCAATAGAAACCCTATCGGGACTAAATTCTTGAGATGGAATTAATTTCGATGCTACGTTGGTCAATAAATCTGCACTAGCATTTTGTATTATGGGTACAAAGGAGATATTGAAAGCTAAGAAATGAGAAGTCAAATCCTGGACAAATGACTGATAATGTTTAAGATGTCCAGAATGACAATGGATAATATTTCTTACCTGTTTGACAATGATTTCTGAATCTCCCAGTACTTGCAAATATTTAATGTCAAGGTCAATTGCTTTATACAAAGTTTGAGTTAGTGCTTCATATTTGGCTATATTGTTCGTGCAATCGAATTCAAGTCTGTAGGCTAGCATGGTCTTTTCTCCTTCAGGACTTATTAAAATACAACCAACTCCTGCACCATCTTCCGATTTAGAACCATCAAAATAAAGAATACAAAATAAGGAATTAACTACTGGTTTATTTACAATTTTTTTACACTTAGAAGTGTTTGTTTGGGAAAAAATTTCAATTTGAGAGATAACTGCATTGTCAAAGAAGGGTGATGATTTGGCATTAAAGTTTCCAAGAAATGATTCTATCGAGTAATTTCCAATAGTATTATTATTGAATGTTACTGGCTCATTGATTCCTTCAATATCAGTACCTGTATGTTTCATCAATTTGTCACGGTGTACTCGAATTTGGTTTGGCTTTCCATTGTGGGGCAGCCACATATGTGACCAGTATGTTGTGAAATATCCATGAAATTTCTCAGACCAGTCTCTTCTCAATACTAAACCATAAAATCAAGGAATATCAACTACCAAAATATCAATTATCTAAGCAACCTTAGGGTTTGATGATAATCTAATGGAAACAAAATTTATTTCTCGTACAACCTCTACTTTTGTTCTATCAAGTTGTACTATATGAATAGGAGAATTTTGAGGAGTTATGTTCAATTTAACACATACTGATTTTGGCATGATATTAGAAGAAGTCCCTGAATCAATCAAGCAATTATGGACATTGTTATTAAATATCTCATAGGTCAAGAGTAATGGAGGAGTATGAGAGATGGATCGATCACCTATCATAATAAGATATGTGGCATCTATTTTAGTTGAAGGAGAAGGAGGTTTACCCATATGATTAGCAGCTTGAACTAGTACTGGAGTAGGTAAGGATGAAGCAGGAAATGCATTCAAATCTCTAAGTAAAATCTTCTGTTGTTGTTTCAATTTAGTAAGTTCATGGATTGAGATATTATCCCTAGTATTTTTCATATCTTCCACTACATTATATTCAATGGTGTCAGAGACTACCATTGTCTTTGATGTGGATGGAACATCTGAAGGAGCAGGGTCAGTCTATGTAGTCTTAGATGTGGAATTCTTACTTATTTTTTTTTCTTTAGCAAGAGTTAAGTTCTTCTGTTTCTGATTAGGCTGCGTTGCTTCAGTGGTATTCTTGCTTCTTATACTAATGAATAAAGCTTCATGTTGTTCATAATTTGGAAGGATGAAATCCCACATTCCATTTAGTTCAACTTCTTCTTCGACTTCAGTTTCTTCTTCTTCTGTTTTCTCATTTCTTGTGTCTTGATCAGACTCAACATTAGATATAATGTTAGGCGACTGAGAAGTAGAAGACTGATTTTTCTTGAAGGGCTTGCAAGTCGTCTTTGTATTGGAACTTTCAACGACTTGTTTTTTGATTACTGCCATTTCATTTGTCATGGTTTTTAGTACTTTATAAATACCTTCTACATCAAAAGGATCTTTTTGTGGCTTCTTCTTTGAATCATCTTTGAAAGATACTTTCTTGGATGTTCTGTCTTCTTGAGAATTCTTCTTTTCAATAAATATAATACGTTTCTCTATAGACAAAGCTTCCTTCATATTTTCTGCCAATGTAAGTAACTTCGCTCTATCGACAAAATGGCTATGTTAGATGGGAGAGAAGAAATATACCACTCAATTTGAACCTCAACACTAGGAATTGATGTAGCAGGGATTTTATTGAGTAATTTATTAAATCTAGAATTGAAGTCTTTTATTTTCTCTCCTGTTTTAGCCTTTAGGTTTGATAGGTCGTTGATGAGTGATGCAGTGGTTCGGTCATCTTCGAACTTAGCTAAGAATTTTTCTTCAAACATATTCCAGCTAGTTATAGAGTGAGTAGGTAATGAAAAATACCAGGATCCTGCAGATCCTCTGAGAGTATATGGAAATAATCTGACTACAACATATTCTTCAGTTACCTATTTTAAATTGATGGCTAACATATAATTATGGATGTATTCTTCAGCTAGGAGACCATCATCAGGATTGAATTTAGGAAACCATATTTCAGGGTATTTAGGAAGAGGATGAAGAGGAGCAGGCATTTGTACAACACCTAGATTTTTCCATGGTTTTGCATTTGGTGGAGGTTGTTGGCCTGCCATTGGACCTTGGGTGGAGATGATAAGTGAAGTTTGAATTGAAGAAGAGGCATGCTGAGTGTGTTGGGCGTGGAGCTTGATTATCTTCTTTATTTATATGTATCATAGTGTTGGACCCCTGTTCTTATCGGGGTGGCAACACCGCCTGTCGTTTAAACGCTGCCTGGGGGGTCTAGGGGCTTTCGGGGGCAGCGCCCCCAAAGATAAAAACAGATGTAAAATTGCCTTGTAAAAGTATTCTAATTTCTAGTCAATATGGACCATTCATTAGGCAGATGATATGACGGTATAGGTTATGTTTAATTTAGGGTTTTTTTTCCCTAGAAGGCAACCCCTCGTTTTTTATGAGGGTATTGTATTGTGGCTATGTATTGTATGTTTATTCTCAGAGAGAGAAACAAAAAGGGAGACTGTGATAGAGAATAGAGGATATTACAACGGATATGTTGTAGGTTGTGTCTCTTCGTTTTGTTGGTTAATAGAAAGGAAGGACTGGCGTTCAGGGTGGACGTAGCCCAAATTGGGTGAACCATGTATTCTATGTCTCTCTGGTTTTATATGTTTTATGTGTTTGTGTTTCTGCATATTTTATGTCTTTCATTGCTATGTTATATATAATTTTCTAACAGAGTGCTAGAACTAGTTGAAGGAGTAGTAGTTTGGGTGTTGGAACTAGTTAAACTAACACTAATTTTTGGAATAGAATTTTTTGAAATGAGTGGAGGTAATGGAGGTGAATGGGGTGGATTATTGGATAAGACCTCATTGGTGGTTGAATCTGACTCAATCTTCTTTGTTTTTCTTCGAGAAGTATCAAGAGGAAATTCAAAAGGAGGGATTCTTGTCTTCTAAGTTTCCGATCGAGTTATTATTCGTCTATGTTGTAAAGAAGATGAAACACTAATTTCAGATGTTTGAGAAGTTTTGGGATTTTTAGTAGAAATTGATATGTTCTCTAACTTTTCGATCAAATACTGAACCTCTAGGGAGTTTTGGTGAGAATCTGGAGATAGTATTGGTTGAGTTTCACTAGGAGACTTAAGAGAGGAATGTTCAACTTCAGATGTTAAGGATTTAGATCTAGATAATATCTAGAAGTTGAAGCGGATCTAGAGGGAGAGAGACTCTTAGATTGGCTTTTAGATTGATCATACTTCTTTCCATTCACAAGGCCCTCCTTATAGTGCCAAAATTTCGAGGCCTCGGAATTCCGTTGCAACAATATTAGGGAAAACCTCCCAGTTTGGACATTAGAGCAAGTCCTTTTTCATTTGGTGTAGTGGCTCTGCCTAGGGGTAAAGGGACCATTTTCCCAATAAGGATAATGAGGGTGTGTTTGTTTATAACATGCAAATGGAAAATGATTTAATCTATCATATGCAGTGATTAAATATCTATTCTACCATATACCCGAGAGTATTCTTTCTTCAATGCGATCTAGAAAGATATATTTCAACAATTGGTAATGAAGATTATTCAATAGTTCAAAGAGATGAAAATTATGTAAAAATAATTATTTTGACATAATAGTTTAATCAAAACAATTGTGAAATAAATATCGCATTCATAGGTTTGATCATATATGAGATAAGAAACCATAAATAAATATCAGTACAGAAGTGCATTTAGCATTTACTTATGATAACAACTTTCATATATAATACAGATAAAATATGGTTTTCAATTCAAGAAGCAAAACTTAATATAATGTGTAGAAATACCATATATACGAGGTTCTACTCATTCAAACCGACAATAGTATTCTGCTCCTCTTCCCATTAAAGCAATTAAATGAGTACAAAAGTGCAACTTCAGTTAAACAACTTCAATATCAAAAGAAAACAGACTATGTTCCATTAATTAATCAAGGCATTCACAAAAATACAGAAGTGCATTCCTTTGCAAATGTTTTTGACCAATTTATGGACCCTTCTCTAAATGCATGAGAAGTGTTTAAATACTAAACTAAATAAGTCTAAAATATATTATTACACAAAAAATTGAGGAGATTTCAAACAACCTTCCTCATAATGAGTAAACTTAAACTACAATCTAGAAATAAAAATAACAATATGCTTAGGTGGGCTGATCTTCTTTTCCCATTTGATATTTGAGGTGGCAAATACCTACCATCGGCTTCAGCTGAGCTGGATGTGTGATCTCGGATCTGACCTAGCCTTTAAACACGACATTTGAAGGTGTTGGCAACGATTTCTTAGTAGAATATGTTAAGGATTGTAGAGTCAGGTACTAATGATGTGGTTTTATCAGAAAATTCCAATAATTTTCTTGATCTAACTTAGTTTTATTTTTAATAGCTTTTTCCCGTGTCTTTGCGCTTTTTTTCCACTGTGTTTCTAGTAGTTTAAGCTTTGGGAGCACTTCGACTATAGATTTTTTGAGAAGTTCAACATTTAGAAGTTGTCCATTAATAGATTCGATGATCTCATTTGTTAGATTTGCTGCCCTTGATGTTGCCTTCTCTACCTGTCTTAACTGCATTTCCCAGTCTTTAAATATAATATCTTTGTGAAACTTATCAATTTTGGGGAGATCATATTTCTTGCCATAGGATGAACTCAAATTTTTTTATTTTGAACCTTTTTACATTCCAGATTTCTGTTAGCCACTTGTTTAATCAAAATCTTGCTTGTATCACAATATGAATTGGTAGCTGAGATTTGATGAAAAAAATTTCCTGCTGCTGCTTTAATTTTGCATTCCATTCAAGTGCCTCTTTTACAAACTGCTCTATTTGAGGCTGAATTCTCATCTTATCCATCACTGCTTCTATCTGCGTTTCCTTTTTTGAAATATGTACTTGGTGTGGCAAATTTAAGCTTTCAAAGTCTTTTTGGAATTGTGATATTTTCATCTCAATTTTTTTATTGGCATTATGCTTTTCCTGTTCTAGTAGTCTTTACAATTCTTGAACTTTATCTTCCTTTTGTTTGAGAAGAAGTTTCACTTCTTCTGCTTTATCAATTGTAGCAGTTGCATATGCACCAGGAAACTGTGACAGTTTAGTAATATGTTCAGTAGGATTGGCAATAGTGTCTTTCCAAACAACATGTACTTTCATTCTCTAGAGCACTCATTGTTTCATCTATTCTTCTTCTCTTCCTTCTCTTGACTACAACTTTGTGATTTGGGTTGTAGAAAACATCTAATGGAGGTATTTCCTCAATTTTCAAAATGATTTCTTGTGTTGGGTAGAATGGGATGATTTCGTGTTCCTGATCCTATGGTACCTGTCGTAGTGGCATTGCAATTTCTATTATATTATGGGTTTTCTCGGGAGTTTGAAAACTTAGCGATCCTTCAGGATTAGGCTTTCGTGGTGGTGGTGTCTCTAGTGCTTGAGTAAACTTTGTCCATTTTTTCTTTAAATCCTTCGCTTGAGGTTTTACTGTCAGCTCAGGTGTAGTCTGAACATCTTGAACTTCTTTTGAAGATGATTAAGCTCCACAAGTTTCTTCCTCATTTTGCATATCAATTCCTTTAATTATCTTTTCAATTATGTTCTTAGGGGTTTCATTTTTGTTCTAAGATTCATTATCAGAATGATATGAGCACTAAGACTGATGTTGTGAATGCTCTGAATCTTGAATTAACTTTTCTTGTGACTCATCTTCTGACATGTCTTTAGCTTCATCGTCTAAACTGATGCTTAGATTTGGTCTTCTGACATATTCCATTTGTAACAAGTCCAATGGGACTGTTTCTAACCTCTTGTTTATGTATTGATGAAAACCTTTAATATCTACCACACTAAGCTTATTTGATGCAATTTTTAAAACATTTGCAAACTTCTATACACCTTAAAATAAATCATCAAACATATATTTTTCATTTGTGAAAGGTCTAAGTTTAATACTAGTGGTAAAGTTTTGGACCACACCATTTGAATCATATTGTCTTCCTAGCATTAAAGCCAGATTCAATGAAGTAATATTTGGAATTTCTTTAGCTACATGACTTATGTCAAAAAGGGTAAAAGTATCACACTGTACTGGGAAGGTAGGCCAGATAGATTTCTCAGAATCTCCGAGTTGCTTAGTTATACCGCTTACAAGAGTTTGGTATGCAATTTGTCTTGCAAAATTTTTATCTAGGACATAATAGGGTAGGACACGAGGAGAAGGCAGACTCCCAAAAACTATGATATCAATAAAATTTTCCTGATCAAACCATCGGGCCACAGGTAAAATATCAACACTCCTTGGAAATTATGGGAATTATCTCATTAAAAATAATTTGATAAATGGGCAACATAACTCCATGAATTTTTTTGTAAAAATGCAAATGAAATTTAGACTCTCATAGGGCTCTATGATAAACATGAATCGGGTTAGGGTCTTGTCTTGTTCACGTTCAACCCATAATAGGAAAACTTGAGAAAAAACATATAACATCCATGATATATGTGCTCATATAAAAAGGGGGAATTGTCCAAGTGGAAAAGACTCTATTGGTTATGTAATCAATAATGGTTTTAGCCAAGTTATCAAATAAAATGTTTGCCCAATTCATGATAGTGGAATTGACGATTAAGTCAATTAAAGGAACCCACTTAATGGCGAATTTAGTGGTATCAGGTCTAGGAAATAGTCTACAAAGCATTCCTGCTACAAAACAGTAAGGTGATGACAATTGTGTTATGGGGTACATACCAAGTTTATCACGCTTTATCTTGCCCTAATCTTCTTTCCATC
Organism: Pinus albicaulis; assembly: GCA_034641835.2. NCBI lineage: Eukaryota > Viridiplantae > Streptophyta > Pinopsida > Pinales > Pinaceae > Pinus > Pinus albicaulis. The sequence continues at coordinate 203,220,467 of CM076569.1, forward strand.
CTTTCACCACATTCATTAAGTCAATTCTTTCTTGCAAAGTTTTCCAAGAAAGCTTTATCATAGATATTTTGTGGCGATGGCAAATGATACACTGTTTGCAAATCCTCTGCAGTGAATGAACCTATGTTCTCCAATTTGGAGTTCTTGAATGTCCCGTCTACAGCGTTGAGATTATCTATGACCCATATTACCATATCAATGTATGGTAATATCTTCAAGCTTACCACTATCCTATGGAGAAATGAACATGCAACTTCAAAGTAAGACGGTTCTGATGAAACTGCCTTATCTGCCGTTGCTATTTTCTTCAGCTCTTTTGGATGTTCATCTTCAAACAGGTTGTACATGGCTTCCCATGAAGACACTCCGCTATATTTGTTGCACATAGTGTTGTGTAGGCAAATCCCCTCTGTGGACAGAGGCGATCCCTCTAGCCCTAGGGTGGGTCTAGCAACTATGGGAACATACTAACATCTACCTTCCTAGATTGGAAATGAAATTCAGAGCAGGGAAGATGACATACCTTGTTATGATATTATGTTGTCGTCTTCCATCGAAGCTTCTTGATCCATTTCTCTCCTCAAGCTCGATACACACTGCTACCAACGTTGAATTACCTGTACAGACAGTAAAGACACCACGACAAGCGTAAAATCATGACAAAAATAAAACAATTACAACCTATCTAACTGATCAAGGAATGTTATAAATCTCATTATAAATGTAAACAAGAGTGGAAGATAAACATCAATTGCATTTTAATATGATAAAGACAGGGGAAGTTTACAACCAAGCCTTGATGTTGAGGCTCTCCTTTGGCAGGCCTGTATCCAAGCACGTTTGCATCACCCTCGTACACAAAGGTCTAAGATCTCACTATGTTCCTAACACACAAAAAAAAATCACACTCTTCTCTATTCTCTTGAAGCTATAATTGATTCTTCTCTCTATGATTGCTGCTTCTAACAAGCTAGGGTAGTAGAGGTGAAAGAGGTCTCCTTATATAACAATGGAGGAGGAGGATATAGGCCCTCAAATAATGGGAAAAGAACTTATCATTTGGAGTAGTTCCTATTTTATGGGAACAAGAAGCCCAAAGGGGAATTCCTTGGCCATATCCTAAAAAAAAACTTCTAGCTCTCCGCTTCGCGAAGCTTCTAGTCATGATAAATTCATTTCTATTTAAAAATATTTCCAAAAGAGGATCAAAGCGAGTCTGACATTAAGACAGAGCGTCGATCGGTGCGGGTCTCAGTGCAAATATCTGCTATCGGCGTGGGTCAAACACTGAGACAAAGCGTTGACCTTGAAAACAAGGTTTTTATAGGGATCTTCTAGAAATTTTTTAAAGGAAGATGAATTGGAAAACAAAGTGTGGTTCAGGGGTATGTATTCCATGCTTGGAAAGTACACAAGGGTCACTGTATGGGTCCTCTAGGATTAAGGAACGGGGATATGCCCCCTAAAGCATGAAGTTTGAACACGAGTGAGGGGTGAAATGCTTTACAAGTAAGTGCAAGGAACCGGACGCTGTTGTCAGGAGACCTGAAAATCAAGCATAAATACATATATGTAACCAAAATCTCTAATTAAAATACATGAATCAAGTTATGGACGCAACCATCCATAAAAGAGACCATGGTATGGTCGCAACCATCCATATGAGAATAATCACATACAGACTCATGATATGGTCGCAACCATCTTTCTGAAAGAAACATGTATTAAATCATATCGCCTCGCGACCTAGACTCTAGAGAATAAAATCCAGGGTCTTGCGCTTCGTCACGATCTGATCAAATACAATTTCAAGCATGCGAATAAGTGAGCCGAAGTTGAACATGTAGGAAAATCGCCTGATTACCAGTAAATGATGTAAACTGTTAACATGCACGAGAGAAACCACTAATGATGATAATGGTCCTCAAGGTATTTCCAGTACAATCCACGAAATATGAATAAGGAACTAAAGTCAAACACCAGTGAAATCACCCGATCGAAGGCCAATGATGTGAACATGTTGTCGAATGCGAAGGACTTGCCATTAGGGCATGTAAGCTCTAAGGTACCAGATAGGAGTCTCTAGATCGACTTCCCGGATAATGAATTGAATTCGACAGGAAGCGATCCATCGAAGGAGGGTCATAATGAATCCCACATCATCGACACGAAACAAAGAATGTAATATGAGTGTTAATCAAGACTGAAAAAGAGGATCAGGGGATGTACAAACTGCAGAAGGATTTTCTCTTGAACATATCGACGACACGACTCTGGAATTTGGCATCATTTGAATCAAATAGGATCAAAGGTCATGTTGACAAGATTGGTAATTGAATGAGAGGTAGACGAATTTCCCAAACCTATGGAGGAAAAGTGACAGAGTGAAGATATCCCAACCCAACATGAATTGCAAATAAGTGTCACATTCAAGAGTGACATACTGCTGACAAAACTGACGAATAACTTCTATTTTCCCCCACCATTTCTGGTGAGTACCTCTTTATTTTCACACAAGACTGAAGAGGATAGCATATGCTTGTCATATAAGTATGTCCTTTGGAAAAATACATCCTATTACATTTTACGAGCCCTAGGAAGGAGGAACTCGATGTCATCATGATGACGGATCCAATGTCATAAAATTTTAACAAGCCCGACAAAGGTGAAACTCGACATCTTTTCATGTTTTGAGAGTTTTAAAAGAGGTGAAAATAAAAATCTAGATGGCCCTTTTCGTAAATAGTCCCTCATACCTGAAAAGGTAGAAAACAATATATGAGAGAACCTCTTAGTCATGATTGGCTAAGGTATTCCTTTTCATAAATGGTTTATCCCAACCCGAAAAGGGTTAAACGTATACTAGGTAAATGACGTTTCGCAACCTTTAACGAGTTCAAAACGACAAGAGCTCTGCAATATTTTCATGTTTTGAGAGTCAGAAAATAGCTGAAAGTTGACTCCTCTTGGAGGAATGAGTGGTATTAAGGGTAGCAACTGGTTCCGGTGATGGTGGAACTACTCATAACAAGTAAAGGTCAAGAGGCTGGCTAACAAGACCACTCATTGCAGTTGTTCCTCAAGAATGGGTAAAACAATCAAGTGGGGGAATATGATCGCCCTAGCAGATGGTAACGATGGAATGAGAAAACTAAGGCTCATCTGGAAAAACAGGCTGATAAAATGGCAATCATGAGAGGTAAAATAAGAATGGTTTCATTTTTACACAAGCTTGAAACTTTTTAGAAAACTACTCTTGAAACCGATTTCATCTTTACACAAGCTTGAAACGGAAACAAACTATGCTTGAAATAAGTTTGCATGCCCCCAGAATAATGAATCAATTCGAGGTACAAATTTGTTATGTAGGAAAATCCCCTCTGCTGACAAAGGTGATCCCTCTAGCCCTAGGGTTGGTCTAGCAACTAAGGGAACATACTAACATCTACCTTCCTAGATTGTAAATGAAATTTAGAGGAAGGAATATGAACTACCTTGTTCTGATGTTATGTTGTTGTCTTTCGTTGAAGCTTCTTGATCCGTCACTCTCCTCAAGCTCGATACACGCTGCAACCAACGTTCGATTACCTGTACAAACAGTTTAGACACCACGACAAGCGTAAAATCATGAAAACATAAAACAATTACAACTTATATAACTGATCAAGGAATGCTATAAATCTCATTATAGATGTAAACAAGAGTGGAAGACAAACATCAGTTGCATTTTATTATGATAAACACAAGGGGAGTTTACAACCAAGCCTTGATGTTGAGGCTCTACTTCGGCAAGTCTATATCCAAGCACGTTTACATCACCCTCATACACAAAGGTCTAAGATCTCACTATGTTCTTAACACACAAAAAAAATCACACTCTTCTTTATTCTCCCAAAGCTATAATTGTTTCTTCTCTCTATGAATGTTGCTTCTAACTAGCTAGGGTAGCAGAAGTGAAAGAGATCTCCTTATATAACAATGGAGGAGGAGTAGTTCCTATTTTATGGGAACAAGAAGCCCAAAGGGGAATTCCTCGAACATATTTTCAAAACAAACTTCCATCTCTCCACTTCGTGAAGCTTCTAGTCATCGAAACTTCGTTTCTATTTAAAGAAAATTCCAAAAGAGGATCGGCGTGAGTCTGACATTAAGAAAGAGTGCTGATCGGCACAGGTCTCATTGCAAATATCTGATATCGGCTCGGATCAAACACTGAGACAAAGCGCCGACCTTGAAAACCAGGTTTTTATAGGGACCTTCTAGAAAAGTTGTAAAGGGGGATGAATTGGTAGACAAAGTGTGGTTCAGGGGTATGTATTCCATGCTTGGAAAGTATGTAAGGGTCACTGTATGGGTCCTCCAGGATCAAGGAACGGGGAGTACAGGGATGGTGACAAATTGATGTGTACCAAATTCCCCCTAAAGCATGAAGTCCAAACACAAGTGAGGGGTGAAATGCTTTACAAGTATGTGTAAGGAACCGGATGCTGCCGTCGGGAGACCTGTAAATCAAGCATAAATACATATAAATAACTGAAATATCTGATGTGTTGGAAATGTTGTCATTGATGGAAAAGGAGGCAAAGGAGGTAGCACTCAGGAAAAGGAGGCAGCGCTGAAGCAAAGACAGACAAAAGAAGCAGCGAATACAATGGAGGCATCAAAGAAGCAAATGAAGGCAGAGGAAGCGAATATAATAGAGGCAGAACCGTTATCACAGAGACAGAAGCAGAGGCAGAACGACAGAAGCAACAGAGGCAGAGGCAGAGCAGTTATAAGATTCTGAGAATCATACCCCAAGCCGGGCGTTACGCATATAATGCAGAACCATATTCCAGGAATTGCACAGAACCATATTTCGGGAATCGCCTTTAATGACGAAACTATGGTCGGGAATCGCCCTGCAGATGGAGGATATATATATATATATAATAATATATATATATATATATATATATATATACATATATATATCCATTACAATACATATAAATGCCGCACATTACATATGTTGCAAAGGTCCAAAGCATGTACATTATAAGGAGTGCTTTATTATAAGTTTCATATTATTAATCTCGAAAACAAAAGAACCAAAGGTCCAAGGCATATATATTATGGAGCGCATAAAACAAAGTTTTATAAGGTGGGACCCCTCCCCAATCGGATCGGAAATGTGAAGAGTCCAAAGGTGGAAGCGCATTGCAATTTCCGATTGGCGATTTCCGATTGGAATCGCATCAGAACTTTGGAGGGTTGAAATTAAAGAGCGCATTGCAGTTGCGATTTCCGATTGAATCGGATCGGAGCTGTGGAATCGGCGATAATCAAGTGATATACAACTCCTGCGATTAGCAATTTCCGATTGAATCGCAATCGGAGCACATTGGAGTTGCAATAGTTGAGTGATATCAATTCAGGCGATTGGCGATTTCCGATTGAATCGCAATCGGAGTCAAAACGGAGGATCGGGACATGCAAATGGAATTTGCGATTGCGATTAATCACAATCGGAAGAACTTAAAAGTGACTCAATCGCATTAGAGTATTTGAAGTTGCGATTGCGATCAATCGCAATTGGAGCAGGAGCGATCAATCGCAATCGAAGCAGGAACGATCAATCGTAATTGGAGGAGACTCATTGCATCGAGAAGCGTGGAAAGTGGGCCCGAAAGGAGTTCTTATATGCTTAAAGAATTTTTATTATATTACGCCGAGAATTGATTTAAGTCATTTCAAAAGGAAGTTTGTATGTATGCCGAGAGTTGAAATTACATTATATGTATATATACAAGGGCGCTGTTATATATATAGATATAACATGGTTGCGGTGGTATTAAAGTATGCCGCGTGGTCTGTGGACCCACGGGCCTCGGCTCAAGGTGGAGGGCGATTATTAATATAATACAATTGTGATATATGTCTGTTCCGGCCTACGGAACTCGCCACATCAACAAGACACTCGTGGCATGAAAAGGATTGGAATTGCCCTGTTTTAAAAGTCTCTAACTGCATTTTATTTATTTAAAAGGCACTGTTACACGTATGCAGCAATTACACCACAGAAGAGGACAGAAAAGGATACAGAGCGGAAAATAGTTAAAACACAGTCACAGAAAAGACAAGCACAGTCAAAGAAAAGCTAAAAGACTAAATGAGTTGAACTCGAATTCATTTTGTAATTCGAATGTAATTGTTTTAATTGATTTTTATTGTTTGTGATGCATTGGCAAGTGTCCGAGAGGAAAACAAACTCCCATTGTAATGTTAAAATTGACACCTACAGTTATAATTCCCGAGTAAGCAGATAAAAGGAGTGAGAAGGCAGAAGGCAAAGAGACATGACTGTCCATTTCAAATTCCAAGTAGAATACAAACAGTCATGAGAGGAAATCTATAAATAATATCATCTTGATATTCAAAAAAGAAGAAGGGGGGGTTAGAGAGAGTAAATTTATAGAAGGCAGAATACAGAAGAGTGAGGCAGAGAAGATTAAGAGAAGAAGAGCAGAAAGAGAAGCTACATAACATAGTTGATATCTGAGGTAAATCAGCAAACATTCAGTTTGATAAATTGAGGAAGTTGGAGCTTCCCTATCAAGTTGCAGCTTGATAGCTGTCAGTTGTAGCTGACTGAGGTTGGAGCCTCCTGTAGGTTGGTGCCTGCAGAAAATTGAAGGGAGTTGGTGCTTCCTTGCAAGTTGTAGCTTGCAGAATTGAGGATAGAGCCTCCTGCAGGTTGGTGCCTGCAGAAAACAGTGGTGAGAGGGAGTTGGAGCTTGCCTTTGCATCACAACAATAATAAGATGTGGTTTTCTCCCTTTATGGGTTTCCACTTACATCTGATGTCTCTATGTGTGCTTCTTATGTGTTGATGTGATTATTTAAATCTGCTTAATTGCTTGCTTCTTTCTACATAAGTATGGTGTCACAATAAATTAATATTGGCTGCAAATAAGATTGTTCACATATTAAGCTGTGAATAATTTTGGTGAAAATTTTAAAAGGCTAATGTATGTATTAAACTGATTCACCCCCCCCCCCTCTCAGTTTAATTAAGGATTCAACATGATGAAAATACGTGAATCAAGGTATGGACGCATCCATCCGTAAAAGAGACCATGGTATGGTCGCAACCATCCATCTGAGAATGATCACATACAGACTCATGGTATGGTCACAACCATCCATCTGAAAGAAACATGTATCAAATCATATCGCCTTGCAACTTGGACTCTAGAGAATAAAATCCAAGGTCTTGCACTCTGTCATGATCCGATCAAGTACAATTTCAAGCATGTGAATAAATGAGCCGAAGTTGAACATGCAGGAAAATCACTTGATTACTAGTCAATGATGTAAATTGTTAACAAGCGCGAGAGAAACTAGTAATGATGACAATGGTCCTCAAGGTACTGCTAGTACAATCCACGAAATATGAATAAGGAACTGAAGTCGAACACCTGTGAAATCACCCGTTCGAAGGCCAATGATGTGAACCTGTCGTTGAATGTGAAGAACTTTCCATTAGGGCATGCAAGCTCTAAGGTACCATATAAGAGTCTTTAGATCGAATTCCCCGATAATGAGTCGAAGTCGACAAAAAGTGATACGTCGAAGGAGGGTCATAATGAATCCCACATCATCGACATGAAACAAAGAATGTAATATGAGTGTTAATCAAGACTGAAACAGAGGATCAGGGAATGTACAAATTGCAGAAGGATTTTTTCTTGGACATATCGGCGACACGACTCTGGAATTTGGCAGCATTTGACTCAAATAGGATCAGAGGTCATGTTGACAAGATTGGTAATCGAATGAGAGGCAAACAGTTTTCCCAAACCCATGGAGGCAAAGTGACAGAGTGAAGATATCCCAACCCGACATGAACTGCAGATAAGTGTCATGTTCAAGAGTGATATACTGCTGACACAATTGACGAATAATTTCCATTTTCCCCCACCATTTTTGGCGAGTACCTCTTTATTTTTACACAAGCTTGAAGAGGATAACATATACTTGTCATATAAGTTTGTCCTTTGGACAAATCCATCCCAGTACATTTTACGAGCCCTAGGAAGGAGGAACTCGATGTCGCCATGATGACGGATCCAATGTCGTAAAATTTTAACGATCCCGACAAAGGAGAAACTCAACGTCTTTTCATGTTTAGAGAGTTTGAAAAGAGGAGAAAATAAAACTCTAGATGGTTGTTTTTGTAAATAGTCCCTCATACCTGAAAAGGTAGAAAACAAAATATGAGAGAAACTCTTAGTTGCGATTGGCTAAGGTATTCCTTTTTCATAAATAGTTCATCCTAGCCCAAAAAAGGGGTAAATGTATACTGGGTAAACTATGTTTTACAACCTTTAACGAGTTCAAAATGACAAGAGCTCGACAATATTTTCATGTTTTGAGAGTCAGAAAAGAGCTGAAAGTTGACTCCTCCTGGAGGAACAAGTGGTATTAAGGGTAGCAATTGGTTCCGGTGATGGTGGAACTGCTAAGAACAAGTAAAGGTCAAGAGGTTGGCTAACAAGACCATTCATTGCAGTTGTTCCTCAGGAGTGGGTAAAACAATCAAGTGAGGGCATATGTCGGTCGAGCAGATGGTAACGATGGAATGAGAAAACCAAGGCTCATTTGGCAAAACAGGTTGATAAAATGGCAATCACGAGAGGTAAAATAAGAATGGTTTCGTTTTTACACAAGCTTGAAATTAGGAAACTCTGCTTGAAGTTGGTTTAATTTTTACACAATCTTGAAACTTTTTAGAAAACTATGCTTGAAACTGGCTTCATTTTTACACAAGCTTGAAACAGAAACAAACTATGCTTGAAATAAGTTTGCATGCCCCAACATGATGACTCAATTCGAGGTACATGCCCCCCAGCTTCATGGAATTCACGTGAGTAGAATACTGGTCACTAAAAGGTGGATGGAATGAAGGTTCAATTACAAGATCAGGCGAAAGACTGGACTGGGATTTTACGAGATCTAAACAAAGACTCAAATTGAAAATGGAACTTGTTTCATTTTTTAACGAGCTTGACACAAGAAAAGAACTCGACTCTTAAGATCTTGTTTCATTTTTTTGAGGAGCTTAACACAAGAAAATGAACTATGCTCCATAAGAGCTTGTTTCATTTTTTGAGGAGCTTGACACAAGAAAAGGAACTATGCTCCTTTGGAATCTTGTTTCATTTTTTAAGGAGCTTGACACAAGAAAAAAAACTGTGCTCCGAAGGAATCTTGTTTCATGACGAATAAGAAGTCATGGCTTCCAAAAGTTTCTTGTATGATGAGAGAACAACACTATGGAAATTAGGTCCAATGCTTCCAGTACATTGTGTACTACCTCATTGACTGAATTATCAGTGGATGCAGACATGGAACAGATGGCCACATAATTAACTGTCACGGGGAAGATATCGTCGACAAGTAAGGTCCTAGAAGGGATGAAGGTAGACCAAATGTCACATCAGGACCAAAGAATGAAAGCTGATCAATGGTCATGATCTGACTGTCATGTGGAAAACAGATCACATGAAGAACGGAAGAGACAAGTGCCCGCATGAAATAAGCGTAGTCACGCCCTAGTATTAAATTAAAATCCAAGGAGCCTTGGACCACCATCACGTCTATTTAGACGGTTTTCCCTCCCAAAGTAATATGCAACTTCGAAAGGATCCCTAATAGTTGACTTGTTACTCTGTTAAAAGCCAACAAATTCTTAGTAACATGCACAAGCTATGGAGAACCCAAATATTTCCAGGTAGTCGAGGACATAATACTAGCCAAGGTGCCTTCCTCTATAATTTTTCTTGGTACGACCATATCGTAGGCCTGTACAGTGATCTGAAAGGGCACGTAAGAAGGAAGACGGTATCCTGTAAATCGACTCCAATCAAAGGAAGCGAACAAACTACATGGAGGGGGTGCCATAGGAATGAGAGGATTATACCCTTGCGTTACAGGAGAGAAAATACCATCCCCCTGGGCTCCGAGAATGAGAGCAGGAGGAAAACTTTTTGTAACTGTGGTGGCAAGATTAAGAGGATCACCCTCCTAGATCATGGAAACGGGAGGATCGCCCTCCAATCCTGGGGAATCAGAGGAAACAAAAAGAACCTGATTGGGATGAGACCCACTCTCGATGGAAAATACCTGATGAATTGTAGGTGGAACCAGGTCGACCTTTTTCTCAACCAATGAATAGTCAGAGATGGACTCGGGAGACTGACTTTCAGAGAGAGTGGAATTGATCGAAGATGAATCCCGATTAATGAATTTATCAACTATCAGAGGACTCGAAGAAAACTTTCGGTAACCGATGGGAAGACAGGACTCAAAAGCCGAAAGAGTATCCAACACTTTAGAAGCTTAATCCATATAAGGAAAGAGGTGAATGGGATGGTTCCATTCACACAAACTACAAGGAAATTTGATCTTATCCTGTTTCTTATGAGTCTCAATATCTTTAGCTGAAGGCTCATCATCAACATGATGCCCAGAGGTTGATGATGAAGGATGAATTGGGCCAACAAACCATACTTCTAGCACGTTGGGAATACCAAGGAAATCAAGAAGAAGGTGTTCACCCTCACATAGCTTGAAATGGAATTTGACTCTGCGAGATGGAATGGGGGGTTTCTCAATATTAGCCGCATGGGTAGAAATAGTTGCTGATTTCCCCCTAGCCTATTTTCCTTCTTCTTCTTCGACTTCTTCTTCTTCTTCTTAGCCACCCGGTTACTAGAATCCAGACTTTCACCAGGCGAAGAGGAAGAATGAGGTGAAGAAATAGGCGAAGCAGGTTAGGGGTCAACCTTAGGATCAACATGGGGTTGGCATGGTTGAGGATGAGGAGAACTCAGTTGAGAAACAGTTGGTATATTCAAAACCACAGGGGTCAAAAATAACCAAACTGGAATACCAATGTTTAATCCCGGGAGGGACAACGTTGCCATATAGGGGGCACCAACATTCCCGAATGAAGGAAAAGGACCAAGATTCCCATCCAAGGGGATCCCTGGGTTAATGGACTCTGGAAAAGTCACCATTGGAATCAACCCTAAAGAATCACTAAGGAATATAACTTTAACCAATAATATTTCGTGGGCAGTTAATTTTAAGACACTAAAACAAAACTTTTCCTTTTCATGTTTTAAGAGTCGAGAAAAGGACAAAATGTCACTCTAGTCGCTTTCAGTTTGAATGAGCTCGAAAGGACAAGTGATCGATGATCTTTTCAAATTTAAAGATTCAGTAAAGATCGAAAATGACTACTCAGGATATTCTAGGAATACAGGGTGACCAGGTAATCGTGAACCTGAATATACACCTTGGTGATCAAATGAAATAGAAATTACCAAGGAATTTACATACGACAACCAATCTCCCTGAATGCTGTGTTCGGTGTATCACGGTTAAAGGGTGGTATACTCGGCTTCCTATGGATAAAATATTGCAACCTAAAAGGGTATCCTTTTATATACATGATGGTACGGGGAGCACAAGTCCGTACTAGCAATGTGTAATGCAAGATGGCGAGAGACAACTGCTAGGTTTAACGACTCCAGAACACGTCACTAGCCTAGACCTATGAGTGAGAGCGTTAAGTTTAAATGGTTCCTTAGAGTTTTTGAATAAATTTTCACGGTTTATCTTAAATTAGGTTTCAATTCCAAGGCCCTACCGCTGTCATCTGACAATATTCTATATGCAGCTATATGAGAAAAGAAATCTTTCAATTAGACGAATGTTATCTAGTTAAGGGAAGAGTCTCAAACAATGATGCAACAAACAGTAATACTATAAACGGAACTTTTTCCTAACTAGATGACTTTCACTACCCAAAATTAATCTAAAACATTCAAAGAGGCGAATTATGCAATGTAATCTATGCAAAATTCTCTTTTTGAAAACTATGCAATTGTAATCTATGCACAATTTGCTTTTTATTTTGAATGAATAAGAATTCACTCAAGGCATTTTTCGATGAAATGAGAATCTACTTAATGCATGCTTTTAAAGAAAGATAATGCACTTAATGTGACTTTTATTTTTCAATCATTAAACAATGTAATCTAAGTTCAATTATAAATCTGAAACGTGACTTTTCAATGCAACTTGACCAAATGCGTTTTAACAAGAAGAAAACTTTGAGACGAAAACTAAATGAACACAAATTTATTTAATGCAAAAAGGATGTAACAAACATTAAGAATACAATCCTGTTTTGAACAATTTGTAATGAAATTCCTCAAAAAGCTACAAGACATATGAGTTCAAGCACAAAGAGGAATTCCAAAGTGTGGGCTCAAAACAAGGCATTCATTCCCTTTTACATCAAGCAATAATACAAAGAAGACTTTTCAGTTAAATAATGAGAAATGTAATCTATGCTCACAAGTGAACAAGTGGACCAGATGAACTCAGACAGACACTTGAGACTTGATCATTCAATCAACCAAAAAGCAAAAGGAAATCAACTAGATATGGCTCACCAAGCAAGGATACTGACTCAATCAGCAAGGCGATGTCCTGCAAAGCATGAAACCAGGCAATCAATGCACAATCCTAGAAAAACCTAGGATGTTAGGATGCACGTCCCAAAAGAAAAAACAAAAAAAAACAACCAAAAACCAAGCCAATGAGCCAATCAAACCAACTTGAGTGAAGGGGAGAAAATTTAAGTCATACAGAGAAAAAGACCAGAAGGGCAAGACACACTGGTGAAAGACTTAGGGAAAAAACCTTAATTTTTCACACACAGAGGAATGGGAGCGACTTTTGGGGTTTAAACTAGTGCTGAAAGCTCGATGGGCATGATTGTATAACTGAAAACTAGCATTGATTGGCCTGGTTGGTGCGACTATCAGACAAATAAAAGCACCAATTTATAAAAAAGAAAAGAAAAGAAAAATTTCCCCTAACTAGGACCAGACTCACCACTTCAAGCAAAAATTAAAATATTGTAATTCATGAAAAACATAGGAACAAACAGGGAAAAGGTTGTTCGACTAAACTCGTCGAATGACTAAGACCTCATAGAGTGACAAACTCAAAGGAAACTCCCCAGTGGAGTCGCCAATTTGTTGTGTAGGCAAATCCCCTCTACGTACAAAGGCGATCCCTCTAGCCCTAGGGTGGGTCTAGCAACTACGGGAACATACTAACATCTACCTTCCTAGATTGTAAATGAAATTCAGTGCAAGGAATGTGACCTACCTTGCTCTGATGCTATGTTGTCATCTTCCATCGAAGATTCTTAATCTGTCACTCTCCTCAAGCTCGATACATGCTGCTACCAACATTCAATTACCTGTACAGATAGTCAAGACACCACGACAAGCGTAAAATCACGACAAACATAAAACAATTACAACCTATCGAACTGATCAAGGAATGCTAAAAATATCATTATAAATGTAAACAATAGTGGAAGATAAACATCAATTGCATTTTATTATGATAAAGACAAGGGGAGTTTACAACCAAGCCTTGATGTTGAGGCTCTCCTTTGGTAGGTCTGTATCCAAGCACGTTTGTAACACCCTTGTACACAAAGGTCTAAGATCTCACTATGTTCCTAACACACAAAAACAATCACACTATGAACTATTCTCGGGATGCTATAATTGATTCTTCTCTCTATGATTGCTGCCTCTAACTAGCTAGGGTAACAGAGGTGAAATATGTCTCCTTATATAACAATGGAGGAGGAGGATATAGGCCCTCAAATAATGGGAAAAAATCTTATCCTTTGGAGTAGTTCCTATTTTATGTCAATGAAACCCAAAGGGGAATTCCTCAGCCATATCCTCAAAACAAACTTATAGCTCTCCGCTTCGCAAAGCTTCTAGTCATGGAAATTTCGTTTCTATTTACAAACTTTCCAAAAGAGGATCGATGCAAGTCTGATATTAAGACAGAGCGCCGATCGACACGGGTCTCAGTGAAAATCTCTGCTATCGGCGCGTGTTAAACATTGAGACAAAGTGCCGATTTTCAAAACTAGGTTTTTATAGGGATCTTCTAGAAAAGTTGTAAAGGGAGATGAGTTGGTAGACAAAAGTGTGGTTCAGGGGTATGTATTCCATGCTTGGAAATTACACAAGGGTCACTGTATGGGTCCTCCAGGATCAAGGAATGGGGAGTACATGGACAATGACAAATTGATGTGTGACATGTAGTGTCTGAAAATAAGGGAGACATGCTTGTAGTTTCAGAAATAGAAGCTCGGGCAACTGATTTTCCTTTCTTTGTCATTCCTATTGATATTGCTTCCTTAGGTAGTTTTTTAAACTCAAGCAAAACGAATAAATTCAAATATGAGATAAGGAGAGACAAGGACAAAGAATAGAGTTAAATCAACATAAATTAAAATCCGGTGCTTTAATTTTAAAACACGCTTCAAGTAACATATCGATCTTTTGAACCTTGTACCCGTTGAATGTCGTTAATAACCATTAAATCATTTATCAAATCTCTTACACGCCTTACGCAATATGTCTAATCCAACGATATAAGTCATTAGATTTTATAACGGATCGATTGAATAAGGATCAGTTCAAGGACTTGAATAATAAATATTATATGGAAAATCACAAATTTTAGTAGATGCTAATACTATATGTTTTCGCTACCCGTGAGATGCGAAATACGATCTGCGCAAATTGCACATCACAATATTTCCATTTGGTTAATCGTTGCGGACTACGATATGCGCTTAAAGACTCAAGGTATTGTGCTTTATTGAATTTTTTGATGCATTTCATTGTACGTTTATTGCCTCATCGGGTCCGACTTATAAGAATTATTTTTAAAATGTTATAAGTTTGTCTTTTGAAGGAGGCGCGACGCGATTTATATTTTAAGGGCTTTTTAACTTTTCAATGGGGATTTTATATAATTCAAAAAGGTTGAAGCGCTTCATCACAATTCACAATTCATATATGTGTTTTAACTTTGTTTAGCTTGTGATATTTGCGATTTGCGCTAAGCGCAATTAAATCAAAGTGAAAAGAAAAAGGCCTTTTATTTCTAAAGTTTAAGACTTAACGCTAAAACGAAAAAATGCTTCTGAAATTCTAGTTATTTTTTAAAGGTCCCTATTTATTATTAAAATAAATGAGGGGTGTTGTTTATTACAACAAGAGGTAAGGACTTCCCAAAACAATTCCTGAAATATCAAGCGGTACGACATCTAATTTAACTTCTTCAATGAAGTTTGTTGTGATTGCAAACCAAAGAATACACTTTTTTGTAACCTGCAAATTTGTGTTCTTGCATATCCAACCCAATGGATATGGTTTGTGATGAGGAATGGTTTCAAGATTAAGTTTCTTGACTAAGCCTTTAGATATCAAATTGGCTTGAGACCCATTATCAAATAGTGTGTCGATTTTTGTATGTTTTGAAATAATCCTCACATGAAATAATTCAATCCTTGTTTATTCATTTGTTGTACTAGTTGTTGGGTCAATTTACTGTTGTAAACTAATGCAAGTATTTGTTATCAATCTGGGTTATTGGAACTTAGAATCATCCCAAAAGTATATGGGTTTCAATTGCGATCAATTCAGAAGATAGTTTATTGATGATTAGGGAAATGCATATTACAAATAGAAATCTAACTTAATTAATTTCTAAATTATAAACAATAGATCAAGACACATGAAGTAATAATTGAAGAGGCTCTTCACTAAAAGAGGTCTTTGTTATCCTTCATCATAGGTTTCATTTATAATTAATGATATTGTGAAAATAGGAATTCAGAAAAGCAGGAAAAGATGAATCTTAGTTTTGAACTCTTGATCAGATAGAAGAAGTATTTAACTTAAATACAAGTTTGTCTCTTCGTATGCAGAAAGAAACAAGATTAAGATCCATCAGCAATCAAAGCATGTAAAGGCATGTAAAGATGAATTCTAACTGAAAATCTTGAGTCGATAGAAAGAGTGCTTAACTTAAACACTTGTTTGTCCTTTCATATGCAGTTTAAGAATGATCATTAGATTCATCAATACTTAAAAATAAATAAATCAAACATAAGAAAACTAATTCATAAATTGCAGCTATGATGAATTCTAACTGAAAATATTCGGTTGATAGAAAGAGTGCTTAACTTAAACACTTGTTTGTCCTTTCATATGCATTTTAAGAATGATCATTGGATTCATAAATACTTAAAAATAAATAAATCAAACATAAACAAACTAATTCAGAAATTGCAGCTACGAAATAAAATAAGAAGTGCACTTAGCTCGGTGTGGGGGCCCTCCACCCTCGCCTTGCACGCTGAAGGTAAGCTCAGCTACTTAAGACCTAAAGCAATCAACCAGCATGTAAAAACATCAAAATATGATAGAACATATATTTAATTATGTCCCCAAGTCTCAGAAATAATAGTAATAAGTCATACAAGTTTCATTGTCAAAGTCTTCAAAGTTTGAGGCTTAAATAGATAAAATATCTAAAAAACTCATCTAAAATATCTCAAGTAGTCATAACTATCCTTATCCTATCATATCAAGTCAAATTCATCTATTCAAATCCATCATAATTTAGAAAATCCCACAAAATAAGAGTTTTGACCTAGTTTCTAGGGATCCTCCATAAAGACTAGTCCTGTTTGACCACCTTTGACTGGGCCTATTAAAGCTCAATCTGACTGTGCCAACATGTGTACTCTTAGTCTTAGTTCCTGAGATTTCTAGAAACATATCTAGCTCAAGCCCAAGTGTTCTGCACATATGCAAACCATAATGCTATTACAAGAATTTCTGCTGCTATCCAAAAATGCACTTAGATTCCAATTTTTACGAAAACATCTAATAGTTGAAAAACATAAATTAAATACCTGTATATGCATCTTTGGGTCAATGTAAGGTGGATATGGTTGTAAATAGATGGATAATATGGAAAAATAAGGTGTATTTCTTAAACAAAAAGAGATAAAAAAATGAGGGCCAACATCTCCCCCAAACTAATGATCAAGCATGTCCTCATGCTTGATGTTTCCTCTTTGACCTTTGGAGCCTTGATGTTGATCCCATTCCTGATCCTGAAACCTCATGCTGTGCTGTGCACAAAATAGAATCCATGTCTTTGTCCCACTCTTCCTTGTAGATGGATGTTTTCACCTTTTGCTTCTCATACTTAGCTTTCCAAGATTTTTTCTCCTGAAGCCACTTGAATGCCTGTGTATAGAGAATATTGTTTTTATTTTTTAACTTCTCCATTTCCTCACTGATCTTCTTATTCTCCTTAACCAATTTCTCATTGGTTATTTTATAGGTTTCATTTTCCTTTTTCAGGTGCCTCTCCATAATTTTTCTTATCTCTAAGCTATCAGTCAACTCTCTAACTCTGGAAAGGTTTTGATCTTCCTCCTTTGAATCTTTGGAAACTAAAACAACTTCCACTTCATTGTTTTCAAAGTAAGAATATTTATCTATAGAATCCTCATACACTTGTTGTTGCAGTCTTTCAGGGTTTTCATTTTCCTGTTCTGTTATAGGAGAAGTTTCCATAACTTGTATTTCTGGTTCCGCTAAATGTTTCTTCTTGTGTCTTCTGGAAATAGTAAAAAATGATGTTTCTTTTTCTAACACAACTGCCTCCTACTGTTTCTTTGACCTTGTTTTGGGATAAAGATGTGTATGCACAATGTTCCTTGTTTCTTCTATGGGTTTAGGTTTATTTTCCACAACTTGTTCTACAAACTCATTTTCAACCAAGAAATCTTCCCAAACCATCCCTTTGAATTTCAAGTAATAATCTACAAGAATTTTGATGAGTCCTTGATGAATAAATTTAGCCTCTTTGGGTTTAGTCTCTGATTTTATGCTTGCAATCATTTTCATCAAGCTTTTGTAGAAGAAATAGGGTATATTTATCCTTATATCTCCCTTGATGTGTTGTAGAAACCTGACATGGTAAAGGTGTACTACACTGAATCTATTGTCACAAGTGAAGAATTTCTGAATTATTAATACCAATTCCACCCATGGTTCATTAAAATATTCCCTTGGGATTCCTTTTGATCTATCAAAGGAACCCTTCCTGTTTTTATCTAGGAAAAATGTCCAGCCCTTATCTCTAAAATGTAAGCCTTTGTGATATAATTCACCTGAAGATGGAAAATCTAAAGCTTCAGAGATATACTCAGGAGTCAAAGGGATATGTATGTTGCCTACCATGGTTTCATTCTGTCTAAAGTTATTTGCAAATTCTTTTGTGACCTTCTCATTATGACCTTTGAACTTTTGGAGAAAACCTATTAGCCCTGACTGGTAAAGTTTTTCCATACTCTCCCTACTCCAGTGTTCTATTTGAAAGTCTTTAGGTTTTGCTCTTGGGGCCATATGGTCTGAAAACCATTTTATATAACCATCTACCGTCATTAACTTCATTTTGAAAATAGAAATTTAAGCACTCGATGTAACCATTGTAGTAGGCTTACCTTTTTTTTCTTCACTTCCTTTGTCAATCAATCAATCCTCTATTTTTCTCTTTTGAAGAATGTGAGCTTACTGTAAATAAAAAAATAATTTGATAGAAAGGTTTCAAAAAAACATAAGTTTATGTTTCTAATATTACACCCTCTATTTTAATTAACTGTTCTCCTTAAAAACATTCTCTGTCTCTGTTTTGAAAAAGAAATTGGACTGTGTAAAAAAATTTGATTTTCTTTTATACAATAGTGCTTTCTACTCATCAATTTCATAAAAATTCTTTCCAAAACTTTGCATTCAAACTCACTGTGCACACAACAGAAAAACATCAATTATCTCATCACAAATTCATGATAGATTCACTGCTTATCTTCATCATTCCTCATACTCTGTCTTTTGTCATGAAAAACATGTCTAACTATCTTCCATTTTCTTCATAAGCTATGTTCTAAATCTTTAGACTGAGTGTGTTAAAACAAATCTATTACACAATTTAGTTAATAACAACATCACTTATGCAATTCCAATTGAAATTCCCACTCTCTGTTTTCCCTTTGAAACGAAACACTATATATGAGGACGTGTCAAGCTTACCTCTCTTATGCAATAGCTCTTGTGATTCTCTCTGATCTGCGGGGTCTTCTTTCAGTTGAATTGAAGTTTTAATCCATAACAAATCCATTAAAATATTCATTTATGAACTTATTCAAAAAAATATTTTGTTGATTGATTGATGGCAGAGTGGTTTTTGAAAGGTGTCAACACGTTTTTTAATGGTTTTTAATACAAAACTCATCATATGACAGACTTTCAAATAAAATGAAATCTCTCCCTTTATAACTCAGAGTTTGTTGACACAATCTCGAAATCTTTTAAACAATCAAATCTTTATTAATTTCTTACCTTCACTTCCAGAGAGTTTCGCTTCCTGATGGCTCAACTAAGCAATAGATTTTCTGGATTTGTGGCCTTGAAAACTTCAGTTCGCTCCTTATCATTCTGTTTCTCCTTTTCACTATATTATCTGCCTCTTCTTCTGCATTTTATCTCTTTTTTTTCCTCTCGGCTTCCTCATAGTTTATTCTCTGCATTTTTGTTTTCAAAGGGTTATGGATACGAGGATATACTTTGACTGCATATTCCTTTCTCTCACTGAGCCTCTCTCATGGCAATGACGGTGAAAACGCTTGGAAATGATCGTTTTTGAGGTTTGTTAATGGCGGGAATGGTCTTGACAGTGGCAGAGATGGTCTCATTCGTTTTACACAGTGCTATGTAAACACATTTGAAAACATCTAACCCTTCATCAATTCTTTTGACCAAACCATGCACGTCTTTTCTTCTTTGACTGTCGTGTTGTTGTACATTCGTCCTTCTATGCAACTTCTTCACATTTTGTGTTAATGGCTATGTGCATTCCCATTATGCACATTACCTCCATGCATCATCATGCTACCTGTCTCTATAACTCGCATTTTATCCATGCTTCTGTGCACCATCATTATTCATTATCATATGCTGTCTCTTCACTGCATGCATTCATTCTTATCACGACTTACTGTATGTCATCATAGCCATGCACTTCGCATTATTTCTTAAGTTTGCATTCATTCGTTTGTATTGCATTTGCTCCATTACCTTAGTTCATTTCTTCATATGATTGCGCTCGTTTTATTTTGATTTAAAATGTTTGTACTGTATCATATACCTTTGCACAATACCATATATCTTTTGTAATTGCACTCTATATATTTTGAACTTTGGTTTTTAGCTTTTGATATTTAATTTTAAAAATTGACAAATGAAATAGTCAAATTTTTAAAGTTAAATGTTTATGATAATGATGCTAACCTTTGTTTATGGTTTTGTAGGTCTTCCAAGATTCTTCCATAGGTTCAATATTTGACTTTTTGTTCCTAATTCTCTTTGTTAGGAAATACAAGGGGTATGATATGAATAGTATATGGAATGTTTTGAATAGTGGTATGGATATAGATGTGGATAGAATAGGGTTATTTTGAATAGTGGTATGAAGAGGGTTATAAATGATAGAATATAGATGAAAGTGTAGGGAATGTAAATGAAATATAGGGAATGATGGTGGTGTAAATGAAATGTAGGTAAAGATGCATAACTAGTATCAAATTAGTTTGTCCAATTCTAGAATATTTTGATAAAAATTGAAAATTTAAGAGCGATTTTTTTACTCACTGTACAAATGTACTCCCTTTTTGATGTTTGATGATGATCGACATTGTGTTTTTTTTACGACGACTCTTGTAGACTTTGTTTCTTCTTGCATCTAATTTGATTTAGAATAATTGTTGTTTAAGTCCATTTTTGCAGGTTAAACTTTGACATTTTCAGGTCCCATCTGCTATGATCTTCTTAGGTCCCTTCTAACATGTTAAATTTTCAGGTCCCTTTTTGCCGTAATTTCACAATGATGTTCCATATTTGAAAATTTCTTCTGTCATAATGATTCAGGTCCCATTCGAAATAATATTTCAACAATAATTCACGTCCCTTATGTAAATGTAGAATGATATACCAAGTTCCTTTATGACTGTAGTTCATATTGTGTCTTCAATTCAGCTACTGAAAATTTTTCATAGTTTTTATTTTTATTATTTTTATTTCACACCTTCCCCCAAGCTGATGTTTTGACTTGTCCTCAAGTCTGCAATGTCTTGGAGGGTATATCTGCAATAGTCTAAAGTAAATTAAGATAAACACATAAATAGAATTCATATTGGCCAAACAAGTTGGTTTTCCGATATGAATTCGAGTTTGTATTGTGCTAGTTTCCTAGATTTTCACAACCAAACTCTTATTATTATTATTATTTTTTTAAATTATTCTTCTACTGTAATTATGGATGGAATATTGCTATGCTGCCCCATTATTCCAGATCGAAACCCATCCAAATTTTTCTTAGCAAATCATCTTTATTTATAGGCTTATTGTAGATTTTAAGCCTATGTCCATTGACGACAAACAAAACAGATGCTTCATCAATTGTTTTATCTTGACAGCTCCATTATCAAATATTTCTTCAATGTCATATTTCCCAAGCCAATGAGTCGTAAATTTTGCTTTGAAATCTTTGAACTTGGAGTCGAACATGAGTTCCTAATATCCTTTTTGAAACACTTTATTTTTTATGAATCGATCATGCCATTTGATCCGTTGTTCTTGGATAAGAGAAGTATGTTCAATTTCTTGTTGTCGAATCTCATCCAGTTTATTTAACTACATAATATTTTCTTGTTGTGCTTGAGACAATTCCATCCCTAATTCTGCTGCTAGCTTGTATGTATGTATTTGAAACTCAATGGGTAATAGAACTTATTTTCCATACACTAATTGATATGGGCTGAAACTAGTAGTGTTTTTCCAAGTTATTCTATATGCCCATAATGCATCTTTCAACTTTTCTGACCAATCCTTTCTGTTCATTTTTACAGTCTTTGTCATAATGTTTTCTAGGACTTTGTTTGTTGATTCCACTTGTCCATTCGCTTGAGGATGATACGGAGTTGATTTTCTGTGTTTGATCTTGAATGTCTCCGTAATAGCACGAACAAGTTTTGACGTGAATTGTGCACCTTGGTCAGTTACTATCTGTCTCGGAATTCCATATCTCACAAATATCTCTTCAAACATAAAATACACAACAATTTCTTCTGTTTCCCATGCTACTGCCTTGGCCTCCACCCATTTAGTCACATAATCT
Organism: Pinus albicaulis; assembly: GCA_034641835.2. Classification (NCBI taxonomy): domain Eukaryota; kingdom Viridiplantae; phylum Streptophyta; class Pinopsida; order Pinales; family Pinaceae; genus Pinus; species Pinus albicaulis. Next base: position 203,242,667 of record CM076569.1, read on the forward strand.
GTACATACAAGGATGTATTTCTTTCCATTGGATGGAGGGTTGATTGGTCCCACAAAATCTAAAGCCCACTATTCAAATGGTTCAATAAGTACTTTGGCTTTAATGGAATTTCATCTGATGCCACTGGTCTACCAATTCTTTGGCAACTGTCACATCTTTTGACATAATTTATGGAGTCCTTGAAGATGGATGGCCAGTAGTAGCCAAGCTTCAGCACTTTGTACGCTGGCCTTTTATCTGCAAAATGACCACCACATGGTTCATCATGACAAGATTTCAAAATTTCGATTATTTCATCTTCTCTTACACATTTTCTAAGCATTAAATCAACACCAGTATAAAATTATCTCCATTGACCCAACTATACTTGGAAATTTCTCTAATTATTCTTCGTTTCTGTTTGTTGTAGTGAGATGATAGGATATCAGATGATAAATAATTAGCTATATCTGCAAACTAAGGAGTTTTGACATTTACGGAGAATAGATGTTTATCTGGGAAATTGTCTGATACTGGATTTGGATCACCAGGTGAATTTAATCTTGACAAAAAGTCAGCAACTTGGTTATCTTTTCCTGGTCGACCTTGTACAATAATATTAAACTCTTGCATCAATAACAACCAACGAGTTATTCTTCCATTTGTAATTGATTTATTCATTAAATATTTTATAGCAGAATGATCTGTGTGAATATAAACTTGATAACCTGTTATATAATGACGAAATTTATTTACTGCATGTACGAAAACTAACATTTCTTTTTTCGTAATAGTGTAATTCAATTATGCTGGTGTTAAGTTTTAACTGATGAAATATATAACATAATTGAATTGATTCTCTTTTTGTCCAAGTGATGCTCCTATAGCTGTATCAGATGCATCAGTTGAAATGTGAAATGGAAAAGACCAATTAGGTCCTCGAAGAATGGGTGCAATTGAGAAATTTTGTTTTAATTTTTCAAATGCATGTTGACAGTTATCACGTCCATTGGAATTATACATCTTTCACAAGTAACTTGAATAAGGGCAAAGCTAATTTACTGAAATTTTCGACAAATCTTCTATAGTAACCTACATAACCCAAGAAACTTCGAACTTCTTTTTGTGTTGTAGGTGGTGCTAAACTCACAATGACCTGAATTTTTGCTGGATCCACTTTAATCCCTGAAGAAGAGATATGGTGTCTCAACAATATCCCCTCATTTAACATCATAAAAATAATTTCATTACTAAGTGATAGGTTTGTCTCAATGCATCTTTTTAACAATTTTTCAAGATTCTGTAAACAATCATCATATATTGTACCATACACGGTGAAATCATCCATGTAAACTTCCACACACTCATGAATCAAATCAACAAAAAATAGCAATAACTGCTCTTTGAAAAGTAGCAGGTGCATTACACAAATCAAAGGGTAATACATTATATGCATATGTTCACCAAGGGTATGTGAAAGTTGTCTTATCTTGATCTTCTAATGATATTTTTATTTGATTACATTTGTTAAATCCATCGAGAAATGGGAAAAATTTCTTTCCAGCTAATGAATCTAACGCTTGATAAAAAATGGTAAAAGAAAATGGTCTTTTAATGTAGCTTTGTTGAGTTCTCTGTAATCCACACAAATTCTCCATTTCCCATTTTTCTTAGGTACCACAACTAAGGGTGAAACCCATTGACTATTTGAAATAGGATAGATAAATCTGACTTGTAACAGTTTCTGTAGTTCTTCTTTCACTATTTCTTTCATCATGGGGTTCATCTGTCTTTGTGGTTGCCTTACAAGTTTTATTTCATTATCAGTGTAAATGTGATGGATGCATGTTTTTGGATGAATTCCTGGCATGTATTTATAATCCCAGGCAAAATATTTTGAATATTTTTGCAGTAATGTTGTTAGCTTTTCCTCTTGTGATGATTGTAAGTTACCAATATTCGAATGTCTTTCAGGATTGATTTTAGTGAATTTTATATTTGAATTGGTAATTGTATTTACAAGAAAAATGCTTTCAAAAGTATTTTGCAATGATTGTATTGTGCAATTTTCGTGAAAACATTCATTTAAAAGATAACTGGCGACTTCATATTAAGTTATCCTAAGCTGCTCTGAAAGGTTTGGTTCTGAGATGAATAGATCTAATAAGTCCTCATTTTCTTCCTCCTCTCTAAAATTGTAAACTTGATTAAGGCTAAGAATAGGTTGAAGTTTTTGTTGTTCTTTTTTCATCAAGTAATGATAATAGAGCGGGAGATTGAGCATGAGGATATAATGTAACATGCTTTCTTTCATCTCCATGTGCAATAATCATACTACCTGACCTGCATCCAATGTAAGCATCTGCAGTGGCTAACCATGGTCAGCCTAATATTAAGGGATGCCCTTCTAAGTTTGTTTTTGGCTGCAAAATCAAGAAGTCTACAGGATACTCCCATGAATCCAGTGAGACAATGATATCTTCTAGTATACGTTCTGGAACAACTTTAGATCTGTCTGCAAGTTCTAAAACTGTAGCAGTAGGTCTAATATTGTTCAGATTAAAATGTTTCATAGTCTATGTTGTCATAACATTGTTAGCTGCTCCCAAGTCTATTAAAGTGTTTGGCACTGAAAATTTGTTAATCGAAATAGTAACAATAGGAATTCCTGGATCAACATATTTTTCAATGGCTATGTTTGTAGACATGAGATTTGAAAGACTTCCAATTACCTGGATTACTGGTGGATCCTTGTTTATTCGACCAAATTTCTTAATGCATAATTCCTTTATTGTTTTGCATATATTGGAATGTCTTTAATTGCCTGCAATAAAGGAATTTTAACATATGTGTTTTTAAATTCATCCAGAATACTAAATTCAGGAAGAGATATTGGAATATTTTGTTGTATTAATCTCTTTGGATATGGTGGAGTCTGTGTCATGATAGATGTACCCTTCTGAATTTGTTTTCCTGGTTGAGATTGTTCAATTTTTTCTATTTTTTATTCAATTATTGTAAGAGAATCCTTTTGTAACACCTTCTCAGACCTTAGGTGGACATCTTGTACAGGAAGAATTGAATAAGTAGGATAATATGTTGCCTGTTCCACATGATACGCTGGTCTATCCACCTTGTTGCTTGGATCAACTACTAGCTGAGCTGGTAATTGTGTTGGTCTAGGAGGTGGTTGGTTAGTTGGCAGCCGAAGTTGCTGTGGTTGAGTTAGCATTGGTGGGTTTTGAGTTGGATATGGCATGGGTTGTTGTTGCTTGAATTGTTAATATTGAGGAAATGATTGCGGATGGCATGGTTGTTGATATTGATACTGCTAGGTATACATTTGCTGTGGTGGTTGGTTTCCATAACCATATCCCCTCCAACCTTGTGAAGGTTGGTTTTGATATTGTTGTGGTGGCCAAGCGCCATGGCATTGGTGTATACCATGTGTTTTGAGGACATTGAAAATTTTGGGGATCTTGTTGAGGGAATTGTTGAGGCATTCTTGGCTGCCAAGGTCTCCTTGGTGCCATATAGTAGAGAGAATCTACTCCTTTTACTTCTTCCCCTTGCAATTCTTTTAAATTTGGACATTTTTTCTGTTGCATGATTTTCTGTGCATAGTCCACATACTTGTATACCTTGCAAAGGACATTCCCTGAGTGGATGTTTTTGTCTACACTTTGGACAGAAAATTGCTAAGATTTCATCTTGCTCTTCTTTCTTTTTCTTAGCTTTCAAAACATCTACTTGTGTACTCAAAGTACTCAAGAGATTTGTCTTAAAATTTTCTAGCAGGCTTCCTATCTCTACTCTTGTTACTGCACTTGCTGTAAATTTGGAATCTTTTGATGAAATATCTCTTTTCCCACTCTTAGCTCTTCCCCTAGAGTATTTTTGACATATTCATAAATTTATTCAAATGGTAAATTAGAAATATCTCCTTTTCCCATTACATTAAGAATGTCTAAATACTCATCTCTAATACCCTTTAGAAAAATTGTGCGGATGGTATCAGAACTAAGAGAATGATGTTTGGATTTTTGTAAATTGTAAAGGAACCTTTCCAAATATTACTCCAAAATTTCATCTTCCTGTTGGGACATTCTGAAAATGTCTTCTTTCGAGTCTCTAGCCCTACAGTAAGCTTGATACTTTTTAAGAAATATTTTCTTCATATCATCCCAAGAAGCTATTGTGTGTTCTCTTAATCCCATGAACCATTTCAAGGCTGCAAATTTTAAAGTAGCAGGAAAATGTCGAATTTTATGTGTATTATCAGTATATCCATATGGTCTACACAAGATTTCAAACTCAAACATGAATGTATTAGGGTCTTCCGTTGACATTCCATAGAAATTAGGAAATACAGAAGGTGGAATATTTTTCATTTTTATTTCTTCTCCTAGTATTTCTCTTGCATATAAAATAGGAAAACCAAAAGTAGTCTCATGATCATTATTAACTTCTTTCTCATTTTCTTGTGTTCTTCGATTTTGGTTTTCTTTTCTTGCTTCTTCCTCTATTCTTCGAAGTGCTTCTACTTTTATACCTTCTTCTACCTTTCTTTTTACTTCAATTCTTCTTTCTTCTTCTCTTTGTCTTCGCCATTCCCTTTGCTGTCTTTCATATTCTAATATTTGTTCAGGAGTCATGTTTAATCTAGTTGATCCTTCTCCTTGTTTAGCCATTTTGTGTTCAAATACTTGTAGTGTTTCAATAGGTTGACTTTGTATTTCTTCCACTACTTTGATTTCCTCAAGGACAAGTTGCTCTAGTTGTTCAACAGTTTGTTTTCTTGTCTTTTTGTTTCCAAACAGAAGGAGGTTCTTTAGGTGATTGCTTTTTATTTACCTCCAAGGCCAACAAGATTTTTATTTCAACTAAAGTTAATCACTGTCTTGATCTCTGTTTTTCCTATAACTCCTCTATAGTAGGTTTTCTAGCAACTGTTGTTGTTAATCCTATAGATGAATGAGTTGTTGGGGTTTTTTTTTCTCACAAATATACATTTTTGATCTCTATATCTAGGCATAAGAAAACATTACTTGAAATAAAAACTATGTTTTTTTTGTTTTTTTTTTTGTTTTTGGTGATTTTATATTGTTTTTGTCTTTGAATTTTTTATTTTTTGTTTCTTCCTATTTGACCATTTTTGAAATATGCTTCCCCGGCAACGGTGCCAAAATGTTGGGTCAATTTACTGTTGTAAACTAACGCAAGTATTTATTATCAATTTGGGTTAGTGGAACTTAGAAGCATCCCCAAAGTATATGGGTTTCAATTGTGATCAATTCAGAAGATGATTTATTGATGATTAGGGAAATGCATATTTCAAATATAAATCTAACTTAATTAATTTCTAAATTCTAAACAATATATCAAGATACATGAAGTAATAATTGAAGAGGCTCTTCACTAAAAGAGGTCATGTTTGTCTTCATCATTGAATTCATTTATCAATAATGCTATTGTGAAAACATGAATTCATAAAAGCAGGAAAAGATGAATCTTAGTTTTGAACTCTTGATCAGATAGAAGAAGTATTTAACTTAAGTACTGGTTTGTCTCTTCGTATGCAGAAAGAAACAAGATTAAGATCCATCAGCAATCAAAGCATGTAAAGGCATGTAAGATGAATTCTAACTGAAAATATTGAGTCGATAGAAAGAGTGCTTAACTTAAACACTTGTTTGTCCTTTCATATGCAGTTTAAGAATGATCATTAGATTCATCAATACTTAAAAATAAATAAATCAAACATAAACAAACTAATTCAGAAATTGCAGCTATGATGAATTCTAACTGAAAATCTTGAGTCGATAGAAAGAGTTCTTAACTTAAATACTTGTTTGTCATTTTATATGCATTTTAGGAATGATCATTAGATTCATCAATACTTAAAAATAAATAAATTAAACATAAGAAAACTAATTCAGAAATTGCAGCTACGAAATAAACTAAGAAGTGCACTTAGCTCGGTGTGGGGGCCCTCCACCCTTGCCTCTCACAGTGAAGGTAAAATCAACTACTTAAGACCTCAAGCAATCAACCAGCATGTAACAACATCAAAATATGATAGAACAGATCTTCAATTATGTGTTCAAGTCTAAGAAATAATAATAATAAGTCATGCAAGTTTCATTTTCAAAGCCTTCAAAGTTTGAGGCTTAAATAGATAAAATATCTAACAAACTCATCAAAAATAGTTCAAGTAGTCATAACTATTCTTATCCTATCATATCAAGTCGAATTTATCTATTCAGATCCATCATAATCTAGAAAATCCCACAAAATAAGAGTTTTGATTTAGTTTCTAGGGATCCTCCATAAAGACTGGTCTTGTTTGACCGCCTTTGACTGGGCCTATTAAAGCTCAATCTGACTGTGCCACCGGGTGTACTCTTAGTCTTAGTTCCCGAGATTTCTAGAAACATATCCAGCTCGAGCCCAAGTGTCATGCACATATGCAAACCATAAAGCTATTACGGGAATTTCTGCTGCTGTCAGAAAATGCACTTAATTCCAATTTTTACAAAAACATCTAATAATTGAAAAACACAAATTAAATACCTGTATATGCATATTTGGGTCAATGTAAGGTGGATATGATGGTAAATAGATGGATTAAATGGAAAAATATGGTGTATTTATTAAACAAAAAGATATAAAAAACGAGGTCCAACACTAGTGTGGAAATTTGATGAACTAGTGCTAGCGATGGATTCTTTTCCTTTCATACCCATGGTTGTAATTTTAGTTTCATCACCCAAGTTGGATCCCAAATCCTGTTGAGTGGTTGTAGCTATTTTTTGTTTTCCCTTGTTGTTGAATTTGTTGGGCCTCATCTCTAGATGAAGCTTCCAATAGTGGTCTTCATCTTGACCCTCTTTGGGACAATGTTTGCATGTCATTTTATCTCCTTCCTTTTTAATGGATGCAATTGTATTTCCCTTTCCTTTGAAACCATTTCCTTTCTCTCCACCCTTAAATGGCTTCTTTTTACCCTCTTCTAGAACATTTTTCCCTCTTGCCTCAAGGTGAGTGGCTTGCACAGAAACCTCATCTAGACTAGTGGGATTGAACATAAGGATAGTATGCCTTAGGTAGCTATGTAAACCCCCTATATATTTCAGCAATGTGTCTTGTGAATGCAAATCAACACCTAACATAAGATTTTTTTTTTTTCTAAATTCTTGGGTGTAATATTTCACACTTTAGCCCTTAAGTTGTGTGAAGTTCTGCCAATTCATGATGGATTTTTGCATATATTCTAGAGGGTAAAATTGTCGTTTAATTACAACAATGAAATTATACCAAGAGAGTGATATCTTACCATGTTTTTTAATCTCATATTGTGTCTTGGCTTCCCACCATACTAGTGCTGCACCCTCTAGTCTCAAGGAAGTTAGCTGAATCTTTGTATCATCATATTGAAGGTTTTGAATTCTGAAATGGACCTCTAACTGAAGAACCCAATTTTTAATCTTCTCTGCATTCACTTCACCATTATACATAGGCAAATCAAATTTAATATCAAATTTTAACAAGGGTTGTTTACCAATTCCTTTTGAGGTAGGTTGATGAATATGAGTAAGGGTTGTAGTAGTGGAAGAAGATGAAGATGAAGGGTAAGATGGTGGTGAGGATGATGGTGGCGTAGATGGTGGCTTATCGCCATTTCCATTACGTCCTCCTCGTAGAGAAGCCTCTCCACTTGGAGGCCTGGAGCTTTCACCCTGCAACCTTGTGTTCCTCTCTTCATAGAGGACCTTCACCATCTTTGTTATGTCAAAGAAAGCCTTCTCATCCTCTGACATGCTATCAATTCCTCCTTCATGAGACATGCTTACTGAAGCTTCTACTGAAACTGGAGGTGAATCTTATGGTGGAAATCGTGTCAATTGTGCCCTCCTTCTCCTTTTTCCAACTAGAGAACCTGCACCCTCCAAGCTTTCCTTATCCTCTCTTGAGCTTCAACATTGTAATCATTTAAACACTTGCAAAAAAAATTAATCCTCCTTGCACAAGTAAAGCTAGTACTCTGATACCAACTTGATATTAATGGGAATATTAGTTTTTTTGTGCTAAGATCCAATTCAAAATATAAACAAAGTGCTTGAGGATTGAGAGGTTAATTGCAAGTTTAATATGAGTTTTTATGTGAATTTCATGAGCAAATTAGCATAAACAAAACAATAAAAAACAACATCTAACAGACATGAACATCACCATATACAATAACACAATATCACATGATGAAGAAGTTCACTTCTCCTGGGCTACGTATCCTTGGTCCATCTTCCAATGGATTTCCCCTCTTCTATTATGCTCAAAAGTGTGAGTACATATGTTTACAATGCTCAAACAACTCTCAAACCTCTTCCATCAACTCCAGAATGCCCAAAAATGCTTGTGTAGCCTCTTTCTGCATCGAATTTGGCTAAAAACTGACTTAGTTATGACTTCCCCAAGTTTCTACACTATTCGCTCCACATTTTCCCCAAATTCCGGCATCATCCTACAAATTTGCCCAGAATCTAGCTAACTTAGCGCCAATTTCCCCAAAATCCAGGTAAAATTGTCGTCGCGCCAATTTGTCCAATAAGGCTTAAAGGTCGTATTTTAACCCATATTTAGATATGGTGAATAAATTTTTTTTATATAAAACCCGCATAGTTAACTTAACCACCATATTTTTTGGCTTGGGTGGTCACATTGGCGGAGCCACATTTGTTGTGATGGTTAGATGTCAGTGGAGAGGCGGCTAGCAAGCTGGTGCTCTCAGCGGTCTCGCGGCATTCACATATGCCAATGGGTGACAACTATTATTGTGGTTACGGTTAATGGGGGAGGGGGGGAGGGCACGGGGCTAGCCTTCTGCCCATGGTCTCGCCCCCGGCAGTCACCAAGGCTGGGGCTAGACCCCGACCCCCTCCCCCCATTGCATAAATTACATGTAAATAAAACAATGTAGATTACACAGCATGGTAAGTAACACCTCAATGTTGCAATGGAAAAGGCTCTTTTTTCGATCGTGGAGGTCGCAGGTTCGACCCCCGCCCGCTCCGCTTGGCCTCAACCCAAATTTTTGGTGGCCCTTGGGCTACCACGTGGCAACTTGTGGTTGGCCACCAAATCCACCAATTAAATTGCACCATTTCAAACCAGTAACCAAGTGCCACTTGGAATGATACAATTCGCCCATGGAGACCATTGACCAAGTCAACCTATACAATCACCTTGCCACGTAGGCATGCCCAGTCAGCTATACAGATTGCTGATTGGGTTGTCTTGATTTTTTTTTTTTAAAATTGTTTGTTTGACAAAGTGGACAGAACGCGTTTCTGAAAGCATACTGTGTCAGTTTTCTGCAAAATGAGTTGCGTCAGATTCAAAACGATGAGATCTAGGAGGTCATTCGGGTTCCACACCATTCCGACAAATTTGATTTTTGAGCATAATTTGAACACCTAATCAACATCTTTAATGAATACTTGTGCCACATTACTAGATGAATACATAGACTTCACTTGAATGAAGTGCACTACCTTTATCAACATGTCTACAACAATGTAAACTTTGAAACGAGTACCAACTTTTTTGAGGTAGAAAAAAAGTAATCCAATTTCGAAAAGTGCTCATCGAGAATACACTCTTTTTAGGAGCATATTTTTGACACTTTAAATTTTCTTATGTATCAAGTATGAACATTTTTTTAAATGTTAATGATTTTCATGTTGACTTTGAAAAGTGACGAGGCAACATCGTCCCCTTTCTTTTTAGGGCTTATTTTTTACACTTCAAATTTTCTAATGTATTAAGTGTCGATATTTTTTTTTAAATACTAATGATTTTCATGCAAATTTTGAAAAGCATCAACATTTAATTTTTTAAGACATTTTTGACACTTTAAATGTTCTTATGTATTAAGTATACACTTTTTTTTTTAATGTTGATTATTTAACAAATTTTCAAGTTGTATTATGTTTCTTTGTGTTTTTCATGGATGTTAGATTTTTAAGGTTTTCCAAACATGTGTTATTTTTTGTTTTCTTTCCAATATTTTTTTTTAATGAAAATTTTAATATTTTTTGCAAAAAAAAACGTTAAAAATATGTAAAACAACAAATATATATATATATATATATATATATATATATATATATATATATATATATATATGACGATGATGATGATGATGGTGGTTAACGTCCACTGAGACCAATCTTTGGTCTATCGGACCTAAAGAAAAGAGTTATTTAGTTTGATTTAAGATTTTATTCCTATGCTCAAAAATCTTGGAGAGAAGCCTCCCGAGCTCACTATAATTTTGACATCTTAAAAGGCTAGGAAGGTCAGTATTGCAACAAAGATTATGAAATTGAGCTTTAATGTGGTTGTAAGCGGAGCACTCTAAGAGGAAATGATTTTCATCCTCGATGTTCATATTCCCACAGAGATGGCAGATCCTTTCCATCCATGGTGTTTTAGGAATTGTCCAACGAACTGTTTCACTATGGAGCTCATGAGAGTTCGTTCTAATCTTGGCTATATTAATTTTCTTCTTTGAGCTAGTTAAAACATATAGATACTTTTGATCTTATAGGGTGGGGTTGATGACCTCCTTATAATATCTTAATTTTCTTTTAGCTGCTAGATCTTTCTCACACCACATTTTTACTTTGAACTTAGAAGTAACAATTTTTTTAATGTTATTAATGTTTTGCAATGCAACATTCTCGTCGATATCCCAATGGTTTAACCAGGCCCTGGTGTCTTTATACCAACCTCGTTTAAGCCTTAGGTGGTTTTGGCTGGAATTTAAAGGTAGCTTAGGAAGTCTATGGTCTCCTATGCTATTGAGCTTGTGCTTGTACAATAGAAGCCTAGTCATAGCTAGGCTCTCGATAGGGGAAAGACCCACTTCTATAAGGAGAAAATGATAGGGTGTATTGTTTTTAATTTTAAGGTTATAAGTTATAAAACGCTTCTAAATTTTCTCAATCTTTCTCCAGGATTCTTTAGAGATGCTGCAACCCCAAACCTCACATCCATATAAGATAATAGGAGTGACTAAAGTTTAAAAGAGGAACTTCTTCCTATCCCCCATTATGAGGTTTGCCGTTTTACAATTATTTTCAAGACCAAAATAAGCTTTCCACCCCTCATTAATCCTTTTTCTGAAAAATAAAAGATAAAAAACATAAAAATGTTAAAAAAACAAAATTAACTTGTAAAATATAACTTTTACAAAAAACAAAATTAAGTTGTAAAAGATACCTTAAAAAAAAACAATTTTTTTTTTTTTTTAAACAATAAAATAAAATATTTGGGAAAAAGCATAATCTAAAACAAAAAAACAAAATACTAACCCAAAAAAACAAAAAAAACAACAATTTTAAATAGTTAAAAAATTAAAATAAAAATAAACAATTTTTCTTTAAACATTAAAATTAATTTAAAAAACATAAAAATTAAAAATAAAATATTTAAAAAACAATTTAAAAAATTAAAAGTTCAAAACATTTTTAAAAACATAATTAAATAAAATTAAAAAATAAAAGCATTAATCAAATTAAAAAAAAAAAAAACATTAATACAAAAAATTAAAATGAAGCTTCGCCCGCCCAATGACCCTGGGCTTGGCAGGTCGATTCTGAGAATCAGCCTACCAAGCCGAGGGTCGCTTGGCTGGGTGGTCGTGGCAACATCTACATTTTTTGTTTTTAGGTTATTTTTCATGTTTTTTTGGAGTTTTTTTGGCTAGAGCTCCTGTTTTGAGTTTATAGTTCCCGTTTCAAAGTTTAGAGTGTTCTACCACGATCATGATGGAATCATGCTATCTGGATGTCCTCGACAACCCTGTGATGAAATCCATGGAAATGACCTCCCACTTCCACTCTAGAATCAGAATCGGTTGTAGTAGTCCACCTGGATGCTTACACTCTGCATTCACATGCTGACAAACCAAACATCTAGCCAAAAACTTTGACATGTCCTTCTTCAGATTCAGCCAATGATCAAACTTCTTCACTGTTGTCAATGTATTCAGGTATCCTGGGTGACTTGAATATGGTTTTGCATGAAACTCTCACAAGATAGTCTTCTTGAGCTCATTGTTGTCCGACACGTATATCTAAATCTGATCAAACCATCTGTTGTAAGACGATAGTCCACATGCTAATCACTTGTACCCTACTATAACCTGTGCATAAGATCCATGTACCTGTCATCATGTTGTCTGCCTATAAGGTTTGCTCTTGTAATTATGTCCCATAAGAACTCATAGTCGCTATGTGATTCACATGTATCCTCCTTCTAAGAGCATCTGTAACCCTGTTCTCTTTACCCTTGATGTACACGATCTCAAAGTCAAACTCACTAATCATGGCACCCTATCTAGCTTGCCTGACATTCAAATTTCGGTCAGTCAAACAAGTATCTCAGTCCACTATGATCGCTCATCAATACAAACCTCCTGCCAATAAGATAGTGCCTCCACATCTTCAATGCATGAATAATTGCCGCCAACTAAATATCATGTGTTAGATAATTATGCTCATGCTCATTTAGTTTCTGTGACTCATAGCATACTACATGTCCTTCCTGCATAAGGACTCCACCAAGTCCTCTCTTGCAAGCATATGTATACACCACAAACTCTTTGTCTGGATCTGCAATCTTTAACACTTGAGCGTTCGTCAACAACTGCTTCACTTATTCAAAACTTGTTGTAGATTCCTCTTTCCATTCAATTTTCTTACCTTGCCTTTGCAGTGATGTAATAGGATATGCAATCCGAGAGAATTTCCCGATGGACCTCCTATAGTAACCTGTTAGTCCCATGAATGATCTTACATCATCTACATTTCTAGTAGCTGCCAACTCCATGATAGCCCTTATCTTTTCTACATCCACTGCTATGCCTTCATTGGAAACAACATGTCCCAAGTAATGTACCTTTGTCTGAAAGAAAATACATTTACTGAGCTTAGCATACAATTGATGCTCTCTTAGCAATCTCAATATTGTTGCTAAGTGTTAGACATGCTTTTCCTCATTCTTAGAATATACCAAGATGTCATTAATGAATACAATAACAAACTTGTCCTGATAAGGACACAACACACTATTTATCAAGCACATAAAGGTAGCTAAAGCATTAGTCAAACCAAATGGAACTACATCAAACTCATAATGCTCATACCTAGTCCGGAAAGTTGTATTTTATATTTAATCTTCCTTAATGCGTACTTGATGATATTGTGACCTCAAATCAATCTTTGAGAACATTGCTGCTCCCTTCAACTGATCAAACAAGTCATCGATCCTCGACAACTGATATATGTTCTAGATGGTCACCTTGTTCAATTTCCTGTAACCAATGCATAACCTGAGAGTACCATCCTTATTCTCCACAGAGAACAATGGTGCACCCCACGGTGATACGCTTGGCCTAATGTATCCCTTATCAAGCATTTCCTTCAACTAAAACTTTAACTCTACTAAATCTAGAGTGCTCATCCTATATGCCTTCAATGTTGGTGTTGCCCCTAGTATAACTTTGAAATCTATGCTAGGAACACATCCTGAAATTGCTATAAGATCGGGAACCTACTTAATATCTCAACATCCTCATACTCATCCTCCTTACCTCTATCACTAGAAATATGCACTGCAAATAACACACATCCTTTTCTGCGACTGCGTTTTTCCTACATAGTTGTCACCGTTCTAACTAAGGTTACCTTCTTCTTACCTTGTAAGATTATCTGCTCTCCATTGTCATGCAAGCACTCAATAACGATATCATAGCAATCTACCTTAGTTCTATGAAGATACAACCAGTCCATACATAGAAGCATACTATACGATCCCAATGGTAATACATTCAAATGTTCTGAGGTAGGCATACCATTCGATTCAAATTCATAAGCTCTTACCCAATGATGAACTCTCTTCTTAGTACTTGTCGCCAACTACACTAACCAAGAATCTACATGCGCTTATTTCTTCAAACCACACTTATCCACCAAGTCAGGGTTAACATAACTATAATAAGATCTATGGACAATCAAAATAGAAACAACTTGATCACAAAGCTTACTGTCCATCTCGATAATAGATGCCTGATGATCTGCCTGCCTATTATACAACGCTCCATAAATATATGGAATGCTCCGCCCAACATCCTTAACTATATGTGCCTCCTATGCATTGTAGATTTGAGGCCTACCACCCTGATTCTACGGAAAATCCCTCTTCAGATGCTCTTTACCACATGTCAAACACCGCAACCATCCTATACCATCAAATTTATTATGTTGTTGTGACCCATGTTCCTATCTAGCTACGTTGAAATTTTTTTAAGGTGCAATATTTTGTTTCTCCTTTTCATTTTGAGGCCTTGTACTTTTCAGCTGTTATTTAAATTTAGCTTTGTATTTTCCTTTCCAACCTTGCTAAGATTATATCTTACGCTTTGACTACTCATAACAATGTTTCAATTTACCAATAACTTCCTCAAGTGATCGAGGCTCATCATACTCAATCCGATCTCTAAATGCTAATGGAAATCCACTAATAAATCTCTGAACTTTAGCCTTTTAATTCTTAAGATATGGTACATACCTCAATAACTCCAGGAACTTGGTCATATACTCCTCATATGTCATTGATCCCATCTTTAACACATAATTTCTTGGATTTACTATCATAGTACCTCTCTGACAAATACTTCTTCTTGAAGAATCTCTTGAATTCAGGCCAACTGAACTCTTTTGTCCTGAAGTCTCTGAATCGTTTCACATCTTCCCACAAAATGTTTTCTTTCCCTTTGAGGTTGAAGATAATTATTCTAGCCTTCATGTTCTCTTTGTACTCATGCAACTCAAAGAATTTATTCATCCCAAGTAACCATGGTTTTTCATCTTCCGACTTCTTCAAATCCCCATCAAAGGTAGGTGGCTTAGATTTATTGAAATATTTTGGAAAATATCCCCTATCACTCCTATAAGGATGATAACGATGACGATCATAGTTCCTGTCAAAACCAAAACTAGAGTAAAACATATGTCCATCACCTCTCATATACAGAGTATCCAAGAGCCTTCCATCTCTGATTGTGCCATCTCTATCTGACTTGTGCCCACCATGAGATCTACTACCATATTCCCCATTAGCCATATCATCCTGCCCATGGATGATCCAAAGTGGTCCCCGTCTTTGCAATTCTGACAAAATCCCAAGGATTACTGCATTGAATTTTGCTTGTTTCTCCCGTGCTTGCATGATCTGTCAGTATATGTCTTACAACTTCTTATTTCTACCTTCTAACTTCTCAATGTGTCTGCTAAATTAGAAGAATTCCCACCACCACAGTGCTCATTTGATCCATAGGGACAATCTCATGAACTGTAGTCTACCATCTTGCTAGTCATCTTTGATATATTTCTTGCAAGTATACCATGTAATGTAAACCAAAACATAACATAATCAACATGCATCAGTATAGTTTAGGGAGGGATATCTCGTCTGCAAGATCAACCAAATTAGCATAATACAGGAATAATCATAATCATAACAGAATATAAGCATAATTTCAACCACTATCCAGTTATCAATGCAGGACCATACTGAACTCATACCATGACCTCATGACACGACAACTATCACCATGTGAATGTATGCACAACTACATAAAAAAATTAATGCAACACCCTCCTACCATATTTACCCAAGATAACTAGTCAACCGGGGTAAACATGTGACGAGAGGCCACTTTGATGTGTTTAAACCTCCTATATCACCTTAAGGAACTGGAACTGATGAAACACAACTAATCTGACCATCCACTTATTCTACAGAACCTCCTAGAGCTAATCCACCCTTCCCGGTGACCATCCCTTGCGGGAACTCAACAATTCAATGACCTGGAGCCCTATTTTCTCCCTTTCCAAGGCCTCCATGTGAAAAAGAGCCCCAGTCGCGCCCTTGAGCCTACATGAGTGTGACTGCCCTTTTTCTACCAATGCTATGCATGCAACTGTGAGATTTAAGGCTAATTTCTAGGGCTAGGACCCAGTCACTGCCCAGAACTCCATGAGACTTTCAGAAATGAGAAGTAATAGTGAAACATTATACAAATGGAAATATTTAAACAAGGACTTGACTGGACCCCTACTAGCCATGAATTGTTTTTCTTCAAACTGTCATAAGTATGCATTCTATAGGTCAAAACAACATATCTAAGTAAAGTGGTCTCATACTTATCTAAGAATCGCTAAGAAACATTGATCCCTTATCACATTAGCTGCATTATCCTCTATTAGGTTATATATTCATTGTTAATTCATTTAAAAATCAAAACATGGTGAGAGCTATACGTCATCACTGTCATAAAACATACTTTTAACCAACATATAAACAACAAAAATAACATGGAAATGATAGCCATAAATACCACATATGAACTAATACATTTACACATGAAATACCAAGTATAAGAAGCTCTTAATAATGAATGCAAAGGAAAACTAGGTTCGGTACTTCCATGTTCCACCCGACCATAGATTGGTTGAGCCAAATCTCTCTTCAGCCAATCACCCCCGTGCCATATTCCAAGCATGAATGTGGGATGTCTTTAAAAAAATCCCAAAAAACAGAAACATGGCTTCCAAAGGCAAAACCACCTCAACCTTCAACTAGTAATTCCATCTCACGGTTGGACATCAGTATCCATCACCATATTGGTCTCTACCCAAGTTTTCTAGGGCTTTAGAGAATTTATTCCAACAAAGGCTCCAAGACTAGTAACTCAACCCACAACTATTGTCAGGCTCTAGAGTGTTTGTCCAACCAAAGCTTCAGGACTAATAACTCAACCCACCAAGGGCTCCAAAATGTTTTTCCAACCAAGGCTCCAGGACTAATAACTCAACCCAAGTTGTTACAGGTCTTTAGAGTGTTTCTCCAACCAAGTCTCCAAGAACTAATAAGTTAACCCACAATCAAAGGAACATGAGAACCAACCAGAAAACGAAAGTGATAGAATATTTCAACACATAGGAAATAGTTAAGTATAACTTGGTATAGCGTAGAGTTAGGTAAAGTGTGTTTCTTTACTATGTACATTTGTAACTTATACTCTGACGGTCACAATATGTAGTGATTCGACGGTTCACTCTCTCTTCAGCATTACCGACACTTGATCCATGGCTTAACACCCAATTGCTCCATGATCTCTATTTAAAGAGCATGAAGGGTCATTTTTCCGGTAACCATTTATGATAAAATATTATGTAAAATTTATTTCTTTATATTAATAAATTGCCTGAAGTGGTCACGTTGGCTCAGGCCATGGATTGTTTCATTCTTGGAGGATTTTAACCACGTCAAATACTAGTGTACTGATTTTTGATCTATTTGTGAGCGGTGAACTTTGGTGTTTTATCTAAGGAACTTAGCCTATAAATTCCTACATGGTATTAGAGCCATTTTGAGGGCCACATCCATTTTTGATCCAAATCCGAAGCCAGTTTGACTGCATGCGACTGCCGTTTTCCATATCTACTATTTATGACCACTTTCGGGTCGGGAGAACTGGTCTTTTGTGTCCGAAGTATCTGTAACAGTGATCAATCCCTTTTGTTTCGTGTGAAAATTTTTTCGGCTGCGCAAGTTATGTCATTGTAGATATGGAGGTATAAAGTATCTTTTGTGCAGTTATATTTATTAATCCTTTTGTTTATTTCGGTTCCCTCTGTTAATTTTTGTTTATGGTTTTTTTTTAATTGTCGGATCTATATCCTCTTCTCTGTGTATGCTCTTTGCTCTGCGCTGTGTACGATCTCGACAAATTAGAAACAGGAAGACATGATTTTTTTCCCACTACATATGCTCTTTCCCCGCGTCTTTGTGCGATCTTGGGAAATCAGAAATAGAGAAAAATAAGAGGATAGTTGCTGGTAAGGTAACCGAAAATCTAATGTTCTGCTGTAAGACTTTTATTTTGTTTTTTTTGCATGGAATTTGTGTTTTTTTTTTGCAGGAAAAAACATGCACATCAAAGAAAAAAAAAAAAAAAACCCTTCCGCCTTTCAAACAAGTACATAATCCTTTTACTAGCTCACTTGGTGTAAAGTTATTTTATGAGAATAGAGGTCTTCGGTTCAAGTCTCTTGTCAAGCTTCCTTTTATACAAAGCTTTTTGTTAAGTTACTTTTTTCTTAAAAAAACATTTTGGCAAGTTGTCGGTTTAAAAAAATGGTTTGTTATTTATTAAGCACATTGTAAAAGTGACCCTCACTTATCTATAAAAGTAGGTCACATAAAGTAGTTTTTTTTTAAAGTGATCTTATTGTATTAAGTTTGGAAAAGAGGGAGATTTTTTTTTTTTTAGTGCATCTTCATCATCAACTTTCAACCTCTCACGTAACTATTCAACATCTACTACAACATTTTTTCAAAAAGGCATAACTTCTTCATCTGGAAGCCGTTTTCAGAGTCGTTTTTTTTAACCGGCCTAATTTTTCGAGATATTTCCATTAGAGCAGTTGGTTTCAGCCTTTTTAGCTTCAATTTAAAAAAAATGTAAAGTACATGCCCGGTTATTCTTAACAACACCGATTATTTCCAATGGCTATCCTACATGGTAGACTTACTTAGAAGTAAATGGATTTATAGAATAGCCACAGGACAATAAACTAAACCTACTGATGGAGATAAAGCCGCTAAATGGGAAAATAAACAAGATCAAGCATGAGGGTTGATAGGAATGTCCATTTCTCAAGATCTTCGATTTCATATCCAAGACATTGGCCCCCCTGATGAAGCTATGAAAAAAGCTAAATATTGTTTTTGGCATTAAAAATGAAACTAGAGCCCATCAACTTGAAAATGAGTTGCTTACTTGGGACCCCAATAATTTCTCCTCTATTGAAGATTTTCTGTCCAAATTCAAGACCCTTACTCTTCTTTTAGAAGGTTGTAAGGTCAAAAATGAAGATGGTAGCCTTATCTATTTCATTCTTGCTAAGCTTGGCCCTGCATACTCTATATTTATTTCCACCTTCCATTCACCAAAGAAGCCCTAATTTCTGAAGGAACATCCTACAAGCCCCCCTCTTTTGATGCCTATTGTGATTCTTTGATAAGAGAGAACAAGAAAAAATCTTACACTTTTGTATTATTAATATTGGAAACTCTTTTAAGAAAGCCTTAACAGCCAAGCAACAACCATACCAAAATAATCCTAAGAAGCAACATCCTAAAAAGAATGGTCCTAAACCAAACAAGAGTCTTAATCAATTTTAGCCACAAACTGAAAAATCAACTCAAAAAACTGATAAGGCATATAAAAACAAAGGGAAGAAGACATAGAGACATTGCAACTTTTTTAATCATGATGGCCAGGTAGAGTCAAAATATTTTAAGAAGATGGAAGCCTTGGAAGCAGCAATGAAGAAGCACAAAATAAATTTGGAGTATTCTTGAACTTCATCTTCGAGAATGGAACTTTCTTCTTGTGGTTGTCAAGCATCAAGATCTGGTTATGCTTTGGATGTATCTTCTTCTTCTGATTCTCATGAGTGGCTCATTGATTCTAGAGCCTCTTACCACATGGCCAAAAATAAAGCCATGTTTTCTTCTTTAAATGATTGTAACACCAAAAATATTTATGTTGGTGATGATATATATCTTAGTGTTTTAGGGTCTGGAACCATTCATCTAGATAATGGTCAGTTTAATGATGTATTATGTGTTCCTACCTTATCCTTCAACCTTCTATCTATTTATTAGATAACTCATTTGGGTGAAGGGAAAACAATAGAATTCTCACCTCATGATGTTGTAATTAAGGACCTCAAAGATCCTAGACATATTTTAGCTACTGGCATTGCTGATGATTCCACAAGGTTGTATAAGTTTGACAAATTTGGGTCATCATGTCTTCCCTCTGTTTTTGTTGCTCATAATGATGAAGTGAGAAAACTTTGTCCTGAGCGATTTGGTCACTTAAACTATTTCTCTCTTCAAAATATTTGTTAAAAAATATGGTGACAGGTCTTCCCATGGTATCTCACTGAGATGGTGTTTGTTATGGATGTGTACACGGAAAACATCATCGGGATAGTTTTGACAAACATGTCACGCTTCAACCCCTTTGCAGCTTGTGCACAGTGATTTATGTGGTCCACTTCATGTTGTTTCTTTCTCTGGCTGCAAGTAACTCTTAACTTCCATTGATGATGTTTCCAGACGCACTTGGGTATAATTCTTAAAACTCAAGAGTGAAGTTTTTAACATGTTCTTGGCCTTTAAGGCCTTTGTTGAGAAACAATCTGGACATCACATTCTTAAGTTAAGAACTAAAAATGGAGGAGAATATGTTAACAACAAATTTATCCACTTTTGCACTGATCATGGCATTCAATTTCAAGATACTGTTCCATATACTCCACAACAAAATGGGGTAGTTGAAAGAAAGAATCACACCCTAAAAGAAATGGCTGATTGTATGCGTCAATATAAAGGACTTAGTCTTAATTTGTCTGCAAAAGCAATTAACTGTGCAAATTACATAGTAAATCACACTCCTACCAAGGTTTTAGGGAATATAACTCCAAAAGAAGCCTGGAGCTCAATCAAAAAAGATGTAATTCACTTTCGTGTTTTTGGAAGTGAAGCTTGGGCCCATATTCCAGATGCGAAACATAAATCCTTAGAAACTAAGAGTGAAAAATGCATTTTTGTTGGATATTCTGAAGATGTAAAAGTATATAGACTTCTTCAACCAAAATCCAAAAATCTAATCATTAGAAGAGATGTAAAATTTGATGAAAATGTATCAGCCTACGAGCCTAGTTCGGTGGGTGTGCCACCTTTGGCCTGTGAGCCTGATTCAGCATATGTGCCACCTCTCTATCTCTTATATTTTTGACAACATTCATTCTAGTTAGGATGATGATAACGAGGATGACAATCCTCATCCACCTCCTCAAGATATTCCTTCAGCTCCACAAATTCCAAGATGGGTCCGCTCTACTCGGGATGCAACCGGTTCTCTTGCAGGTGACCCTGCAGATCAACATCGTACATGTTTTCAGTTCAAAAGTGCCTCTTCCTTATTGGCTCAAGTTCCAGAAAATCTTGATCCAAACACCTTTGAAGAAGCTTCAGGTCATCCAGATTGGGATGAAGCTATGAATGAAGAATATTGTTTCTTATTGGAAAACAATATTTGGAATCTTGTTCCTCTTCCAAGGGGAAGAAAATTTGTTAGATAAAATGGGTTTACAAAACAAAGTTTGGACAAGATGGAAAAGTGGATAAACATAAAGCTCGTCTTGTTGCTAAAGAATTTTCAAAAGTTGAAGGCATTGAATATACTAAAACCTTCTCCCCTGTTGCAAAAATGAATTCTATTTGCCCTATTCTTTCCCTTGCTACCTCCTTTAAATGGGAAGTACATGAGATGGATGTTAAATACGCCTTCTTACATGGATATTTGCATGAATAAATCTACATGGAACAACCCCCCGGATTTATCCAAAATGACTCTAGCCTGGTTTTTTGCCTTAGGAAGTCTCTCTATGGTCTCAAACAAGCTCCTCGGGCTTGGTATGAAAAAATGGATAGCTTTCTATTAGATAATGGCTTTTATATGTGTCATTCTGACAACATTGTCTACACCAAGAAAGTGGGTAAGTCCTTCATCATCCTTTTTCTTTATGTTGATGATCTTATCCTTACTGGTAATGATCGCAACCATATAAAACATGTGAAGTCTAGACTCAAAAATAAGTTTGAAATGACAGACTTAGGACACTCGCATTATTTTCTTGGTCTTCAATTCTTGCAATCCAGAGAAGGTATTACCCTTTCTCAATCTAAGTATGCTTGTGATCTTCTATGCCACTTCCACATGGAATAATTTAAGCCAACGCCATCTCCCATTCAGCCTGGAGTCAAGCTTTCAGTCACTTGTACTACCCTTGAAGTTGATGCTACCTTATACCGTTAACTTGTTGGTAAAATTTGTATCTAATCCATACCCATTGCGACCTTTCCTTTGTCGTTGGTTTCGTTGCTCGGTTTATGCACCAACCTCATGATTGGTTTCACTGGTTCTGATTGGGCTGGTGACCCTAATGATCGAAAGTCTACTGCAGGTTATGAATTCACTCTTGTTTCAGGACGTATTACTTGGTCTTGTAAGAAACAAAGTGCCATCTCTCTTTCTTCCGCAAAAGTAGAGTATTGTGGTGCAGTTGAAGCTAGTAAGGAAGCCCTATGGCTTCATCAGATATTGACCAAATTTGGTCTTCATCAACAACATCTAATTACACTTTGGTTTGATAATCATAGTGCCATTCAACTATGCAAAGATCCAATTCAACATCGATGTATGAAACACATTGAGCTTCACATACACTTCATCAGAAAGCTCATTCATGATCGTGTTCTTGAAGTACATTATTTTTGAAGTGAAGTTTACCAAAATTCAATCTATGCTTAGAGTTCAGGAAAGTTATCATTAAGGGGGGATAGGCTATAATGCCTCCTTCCTTCTCCTATTGTGTCACCTTTGTAGGCCCTTCAATCCTATCCCAAGTTGTTCTTAAGGGGGGATGTTAGGATATTTCGACACATAGGAAATAGTATCCTTATGTGTCACTGATGCTGCCACAACAGCAAAAACCCACATTCTCCATGTGAAAATGCATGTCACATTTTTTCCCAAAATAATCCTGAAATTGGGAAAAACTCTAATGTGGAAGCTATCTCATTTATTCAAAATTATGGTTACTAACCATAATTAAAATATCCACTTTGACAATTTCCTGGAGCTTTGGTTTAAAACCCAAATAAAAGAATTATTAATTCGGAATTAATATTCTTTTCGCACAACTATGGTTTAAACCCACAAATGTATTTTCTTCAAATATCATGCAATATCCACCTGCATATTAACCCAATTGATCACGCGGAAGTTGTTCTGAACCAACCTTAAAAAGGACATTTCCGTACTTTACACTATGGTTAAAACCTTATATGAATTAAAACCCATATGAAATATCCGTTCTTCATCACATCAATCCATACAATAGACTTTGGATAAAAACCTTATATGATTTCAGCCCCACATATATTTCAACCTTTATTACCCCACATATCATAATATTCTTCAATTTATTAATGCATATCCATTTATGATTTCCGATTCTACGGTTTAACCCAATTAAACCATATAAATATTACTTACGGGCCCACAACTCTATTTCGCCGTGCCTGTCCATGATATTTCAAAGCTTAACTTTATGTTATAAAGTTAACACAATACTTTATAACTTACTCCTTTCCGCCAGTCAATAAACTACGCATATGTCGAGGCTTATTTGTATGAAATCATATATGGCCCACAAATGTCAACCATACATACCTTTTCACTGTCTACCCTTTATCAAATCTGACGGCGGACGCTTCATCATGCTCCAACCCAACGATCCAACGACAATCGCATTACAAACTTGCACAAGTTTTAATTCTTCAAACTCATACGAAATAGGCGGTATTGAATTACCGTCAATGCAACGTGTCACACGATGAACACTATCGCGTTCGTTTCAATGATTACCGCTTACCACCTTATTTGCGAAAACCATTAGTGGTTTTCAAAACCACCTTCCACTGTTCCATTTGGACACTTCCATTGACTCACAGTTCCATACCATTTCGATTCATGGTTCCGCAATACTCTTGCGCACTCTCCACAGACAGTTAGGTTTTCTTCGCTGTTCCTTCTCTTCTATGCAAAACCCTCTTCACGGTTTCGCTAACTTCTGATCTTTGCTTCTACTGTCCCTTCGCTCCAATTCCATGCCAAAATACAAGCTTTCAAAACAACATGACAATATGTAGTAAACAATCAGAACTCCAATTTAATTATATTAAATAACAATTTCTATCAAACCTTTGTTCCAGTCCTGATCCGAATTCACCGTTCAATCGGATATACTTCCGACACATATGATCCAATTTATCCAAATGCTGAATTGAAAGAAATCATTTTCTTTTCTGTGTCATCGATCCTTTCAATGATCAATGACCGAATTTAACAAATGCAACCTCATCTAGTCTTCTCAGATATATATGTAACCCTTTATGAACTTCAACTCAAGTCACAATATTAACCCTGTCTCGACAATTACATCAAACTTTCGATGATATGCAGAACCACCATTCAAACCCTTATTTCAGAATTTTATCACACACATGTTTATTGAAACTGAAATCATTTATCTATAATTCAATCAATGCAGATCAACCATGTTCAATACTCTGTTCATTCAATAACAATATTTACATAAATCCAGAACACCTCATGTTTTGTCTTCTCTTATTTAGGCCTGCTATTCTATTCAATGGCCCCTTTCTCCAACTGCCCGTAGGCTTAACAAACAAACCTCTGTTTGTCCAAACCCTACTCTAATTCTTCTATCTGCTACTACTGTCTGCTACCCTTTTGCCTTTGAGGCTTATTATTTTTATACAGAATAATCTGAACTAATTTAGGTTCAGATCCTCCATCATCTCAACAAATTCCTCAGAATCCTCAAAGTCCTAAAATCTATCCTTTATCCCTAAGGATCCTCTTTAATCCCATAAAATCATGAAACTAATTATATTTACAATTAAATTTCAAATCTCTCATTCCCTATGGAATCTAAACTATCTTAATTCTCTCATTTTCTCCAATTATTCGAGAACATTTACAAATTCCTCACAATACTTAATATCTCTCATTAAAATCACTCAAAAACATTAATAACTACATAAGAAACCCATATTATTTTGAAAACACAAGACCCCTATGTCTATTAATATACAAGGATTTTCTTGAGCCTAATGCTCCTACGTCAATCACCTTTTTAAATCCTTCAATCCTATCCCAAGTTGTTCTTAAGAGGGGATGTTAGGATATTCCAACACATAGGAAAGAGTTAAGTATAACTTGGTCTAGTGTAGAGTTAGGTAAAGTGTGTTTCTTTACTATGTACATTTGTAACTTATAATCCAACGGTCACGATATGTAGTGATCGAACGGCTCATTCTCTCCTCGGAATTACCGACACTTGATCCGTGGCTTAACACCCGATTGGTCCATGATCTATATTTAAAGAGCATGGAGGGTCATTTGTATGGTAACCGTTTATGAGAGAAGCTTATGTAAATTTTCTTTCTTTATATTAATAAATTTCCTAAAGTGTCCGCATTGGCTCACACCGTGGACTCTTTCCCTCTTGGAGGGTTTTAACCACGTCAAATACTGGTGTACTGATTTGTGATATATTTGTGAGCGATGACCTTTGGTATTTGATCTAAGGAACTTACCTTGTAAATTCCTACAGAAAGGGAATGACTCCCACAACACCATGGCTATCCAAGAAATGTCAAGTATAGGCAAAACCTCCGTCAATCTAGACAATCCTCCATGCAAATGACAGATCATGACCAAAAAACCACATGCATGTGGCATGCATGCCAAAAATAGTAAGGAAATCATACATGCAACTTGTTACCTGCAAGAAAAACTCGTTGCAACCACTGATCCTGACGTCCTATTGTGCTTTCCTACTCTTCCTTTGCCTTCTTGCTCGAAATCCTAAGTATTCCACACCCCTCAAGGAGTTCTCCAAGGAATATATAAGTGTCCAAGAGTATGAGAGAGAGAGAATGAGAGCTCCAAAAACTGAACTGACAAAAGGTTACACTGAAAAAAGGTACCAACTAATACTCATAAACCTTTTTATTAATGAGGCCTATAATTTCTTCAATTTTCCATTAATTTCTTTGATGTTCCTCTTCACATGCAACTTGTGACATTTCACCTTCCTTTTCTCCTAATTTCCATTATTTTCATAAATAAAATGCCAATTAATGCCTCATATCTTTCCAAATCCCTAACCATTTCCTTTGTCGATTTTCATAGCCATAATAAACCAAATGAACACCCACAATATGATTTTTTCCCAACATTCAGTTTGGAATACATGTCCCATGACCATGGTTATTATTTTTCCTTTATTAACTTTATTACATGGAATTTTTGCCGAGGGCTATTGTAGAACCCTCCCCCTTGGGGGAACACCATCCTCGGTGTTCAATGACACCTACAACCAACAAGATTGATGAAAGAAAAATACTGCCCATGGAAATTTATAACTTAGCTCGTTGTAGTGTTTACAATGATCAACCTGCTGAGAAGCAAACAACAATAAAACATAATAACATAAACAACCATAATGACATGACAACCATACAGCTTACTAGAGCTTTATAACACAACTCATGAAGATATTTACATCCATATGCCTATGTACATAACCCAAACATCATACCAAAAATTATACCAAAAACATATATAAAGGACATTTTCTCAACCAACGAATAGAGAAGGATACATAGCCTGCATATGATTCGCCATCTCCCATGTAGCTTCATTGGGCCCAAAGTGCTTCCACTGCACTTTAACCTACTTGACTGCTTGGTTCTGGCTAGAATTCTCCTTCTGGCTCCACCTCCAATACATAACATTCAATCACATGATCAACATCTTTAACATACTTCTTAAGCAATGAAACATGGAAAACATCATGGAATTTCACTGTCAAAGATAGTGCAAGTTGATAGGATACTGGTCCAATCCTTTCAAGAGTATTGAAAGGTCCATAAAACCGAGGTGCCAACTTGGCACATGATACAATACTCAAGGATATATTATTGGGCTTGATGCAAAAGTACACTTGTTCCCAAGCTTGAAACTCCTTAAACAATCTGTTCTGATCCACATAAATTTTCTGTCTCTCTTATGCCTCCTTTAGATTATTTTTGATTACCTGCATTTCTTGTTCCATCTCTTCCAATATATCTGGTCCTATCAATACCCTGTTAACTAGATCACTCCAACTAATAGGAGTATTACAACTCCACCCATACAATTACTCAAATGAAATCATCCTCAGGGACTCCTAGTAACCATTATTATAGCGAACTCAGCCAACAGAAGGCACTCTTCCTAATTTCTCTGTTAATGAGTCAGTTACATCCTCAACATGTCTTCTAGAATCCAATTGACCATCTATGTCTGTCCATCTGTCTGCAGATGATAAGATGTGTTGAAGGCTAACTTTGTACCCAAACCTACAAATAACTCTTTCTAGAATCTCGAAGTGAACTTAGCATCCCTGTTCTACACAGTCTTATTTGGAACACCATGCAATCTCACCACATCCTTGAAGACCTGTGCTACATCATTGGTTGAATAAGTAGAATTCAATGCAATTAAGTGTGCTACCTTCGACAACCTGTCAATCACAACCATAATCAAATCATGTTTTCTAGATGTCCTTAAAAAAACTGTGATGAAATCCATGGAAATGACCTCCCATTTCCTCTTTGGAATAGAAATCAGTTGTAGCAACCCACCTGGATGCTTACACTCTCCCTTTACCTATTTACAATCCAAGCATCTCGCCACAAACTCTGCCACTTCTTTCTTCAGATTCGACCAGTAGTATAACTTATTTACCATTGTGAATGTCTTCTGATGTTCTAGGCGACATGAATACGATTTGGCATGAAATTCCCTCAAGGTAAGATTATCAAGCTCACTTTATTTGGTACATAGATTATGTCTCTAAATATGACCAATCCATTCGTTGTAAGATGACAATCCACACCCTGTGCACCTATACATGTACCACTACATGTATCTGTACCTGTATTTTGTTGTAACCTATTCCTGAGCTCCATGTACCTGTTATCTTGTTGACCATCCTGTATATTTGTCCCATAAGAACTCATAGATATTATATGATTTACCTGTATCTGTCCGCAAATAGCATATGTAGCCCTGTTCTCTTTTCCTTTAATGTACCTGAACTCAAAGTCGAACTCACTAATCGTGGCCAACCATATAGTTTTTCTAGCATTCAAATTTGGCTGGTCAAATAGATACCTCAATCCACTATGATTGCTCATCAGTACAAACCTCCTGCCAATAATATAATGCCTCCACATCTTCAATGCATGAATTATAGTTGCCAACTCAAGATCACGTGTCAGATAATTCTACTGATGCTCATTCAATTTTTGCGACTCACAACACACCACATGTCTTTCCTGCATAAGAATTCCACCAAGTCCTCTTTTGCAAGCATATGTGCATACCACAAATCCTCTGTCCGAATATTCAATCTTTTGCACTGGATCATTTGTCAACAATTGTTTCAAATACTCAAAACTTGTTGAACATTCCTCTACCCATTCAAACGTCTTAACTTTCCTTTGCAA
Organism: Pinus albicaulis; assembly: GCA_034641835.2. Taxonomy (NCBI): domain Eukaryota; kingdom Viridiplantae; phylum Streptophyta; class Pinopsida; order Pinales; family Pinaceae; genus Pinus; species Pinus albicaulis. Next base: position 203,271,005 of record CM076569.1, read on the forward strand.
TGATGTAATGAGATATGAAATCTGTGTGAAGTTCCTGATGGACCTCCTGTAATAACTTGCTAACCCCATAAAGGACCTTACCTCATCCACATTCCTAGGAGATGCCCACTCCATGATAGCCATTACCTTCTCTAGATCCACTGTTACACCTGCCTTGAAAACCAGATGTCCCAAGTAATGTACCTATGTCTAAAAGAAATTGCATTTGCTAAGCTTGGCATACAACTGATGTTCTCTTAGAAATATCAATACTACTGATAAGTGTTTGACATGATCTTCTTCATTCTTAGAATATATCAATATGTCATCAATTAATCCAATAATAAACTTGTCTAAATATAGACACAACACACTATTCATTAAGCACATAAAGGTACCTGGAGAATTAGTCAAACCAAATGGAACTACAAAAAACTCATAATGCCCATACTTGGTCCGAAAAGTTGTCTTGTGAATATTATCTTCCTTGATGCATACCTGATGATATTCAGATCTAAAATCAATCTTTTAGAACACTGTTGCTCCCTTCAAATGATAAAATAAGTCATCAATACTTAGCAACATATACTTGTTCTTGATGGTCACCTTGTTCAACTATCTATTTTCAATGCATAAACTGAGAGTACCATCCTTCTCCTTCACAAACAATACCGGTGCAACCCATGGTGATACACTTGGCCTAATGTATCCCTTGTCAAATGTTTCCTTCAACTGCAACTTCAACTCTACTAACTCTGGAGTGCTCATTCTATACAGTGCCTTTGATGTTGGTGCTGCCTTTGGTACCAACTCAATAGAAAATCCCACTTCTCTATGAAGCGACAACTCTGAGATATTTTTTGGAAACACATCCTGAAACTATTGTAATATCGGGTACCTACTCAATAATAGATGTCTGATGATCTTCCTACCTATTATCTAGCGATGCATAGATACGAGGAATGCTCTGCCCAACATCCCCAATAGTCTGCGCCTATAGATCTGAGGCTTACCACCCTGATTCTGCAGAAAATCCATTTTAATATGTTCCTTACCACATGTCCAACACTCCAACCGTCCTGTACCATCATCTCTATTTTGCTGTTGTGACCCATGTCCTTGTCTAGCTGCATTGAACTTCTTACGTGGTGCAACATTCTCTTTCTCTTCTGCATTTTGACGCCTTGTTCTTTTCGGCTACCATTTACCTTTATCTTTATCTTTCCAGTGTAGTTTAGTCTCATATATGTGCTTTTATTGTTCATGACAATTCTTTAGCTTCCGTATGGACTCCTCCAATGATCTAGGCTCATAAAACTCAATCCAATCTCTAAATGCTAATGGAAATCCACTGAAAAATCTTTGAAATTTAACCTTTTCTTCCTTAAGATATGGTAGATACCTTAAAATCTCCAAGAACTTGGTCATATACTCCTCATCTATCATCGGTACCATTTTAAGCTCATAGAATTCCTTGGCTTTTCTATTGTAGCACTCTTCTGACAAGTAATTATTTCTGAAGATTCTTTTGAACTCACTCCAAGTCAACTCCTCTTCATGAATATCTTTGACGTTATTTACATATTCCCACTAAATATTCGCTTTACCTTTAAGACCGAACGTAGCTATTATGGCCTTCATGTTCTCTGAGTAATCATGTAACCTGAAGAAGTTATTCATTTCAAGCAACCATGCTTCTCCATCCTGTGATTTCTTCATCTCTCCATCAAATGTAGGTGGATTTTCTTTCTTAAAATCTTCCAGCAAATATCCCTTGTCATTCCTCCTGTAAGGATGATAACATTGATGACCATGGTACATGTTAGAAAAAAAAATAGAATAGTACCTGTGTCCATCACCTCTCTTGTCTGGTGTATCCAATAACCTGCCATCCTTGATCATGTCAGCTCTATATAACCTCTTACCACCATGAGATCTATTGCCATATGACCCATTGGTCCTGTCCTCCTACCCATGGCTGATGCGAAGTGGTCACTGTCTCTGTAAATATGACATGCTTTGAAGGATGATTGCATTGACTTCAACTTATTTCTCCTATGCCTTAGCGAGTATCTCTTGTGATTAGATGATCCGGTCATTATCTGCCTTGCTACTTCTTATTTCTTCATTTAAAATTCTCAGAATATTTGCTATGTGTGGGGATTATTCCTCACCATGCTACTCATATGATCCATAGGGAGAATATCGTGAACTATTGTCTACCACTCTGCTAGCCATATTTGTTATTTTATTCCTGCAAGGTATATCATGTCAGATAAACCAAAGCACAATCAAACCAACGTACCTTAGTCTAGTGCAGGGGAGGATATCTTGGCTGCAAGATTAACCAGATTAGCGTAATGCATATATATAAACATAATCATATTTAGAACAATGCATAGGAATAATCTCAATCCTTATTCCATTTCCATGCATGATGCCACAACCACACACCAACTAGACACAATGCATGCATAACAATAGATACCCCGACATACATGACCAATGCACCATCAACACATACTCATGACGACCATACACAATAACAACACCATCAACATTCACATAGTGACACCACTGCAACTATGACCACACCATGCATATGCAACAAGAACATAGACCGCAAGTATAAGAAGAACATGTGAAATCGACATGTAGGCATGACCAACGCACTGCCCATCCAGTCCAAGGGGTGAACCATGCTCTGATATCACTCTGTAACACCCTGCTTCCACATTTATCAAAGATAACTGGCCAATCGGGGTAAACATGTGATGATAGGCCACTATGATGTGATTCAATCTCCTATATCACCTTAAGGAAGTGGAACCAATAGACACAACCAATATGACCATCCACACATCCTACAGAACCTTGAAGAGCTAACCCACCCTCTTAGGTGACCAACCCCTGAGGGAAATCAACATTTCAATGACCCGGAGCCCCAATCACTCCCTTTCCAAGGCCTCCATGCGGCTAAGAGCCCCAGTAAGTCCCATGAGCCCACTTGAGTGCGATTGTAGCCTTTTTTTGATAGTGTTATGCCACCGACTATGATATTTAAAGCTAATTTCTAGGGCTAGGACCTAGTCCCTGCCTAGAACTCCATGAGACTTACATAAATGAGAAGTAACAATGAAACAATGATACAAATGCAAATTCTTGAGCAAGGAATTGACTGGACCCCTACTAGCCATACCATACATTTCATCAAACATGCATTCTACAAGTTAAAAGAAAACATATTGATATATGGGTCTTATAATTGTTTGAGAATTGCTAAGAAGTATTGATGCCTTATCACATTAGTTGCATTATCATCTATTAGGTCATATATTCATTGTTCATTCATTTAAAAATCAAAACATGATGAGAGCCATACATCACCACTATCATAAAACATACTTTTAACCAACATATAAGCAACAAAATAACATGGATATGATAACCATAAATACCACATATGAACTAATACATTTACACATGAAATACCAGGTATAAGAAGCTCTTAATAATGAATTCAAAGGCCAACCAGGTTCGAGACTTCCAAGTTCCACCCAACCATATATTGGTTGAAGCAAATATCTCTTTAGCTAATCACCTAGTGCCATATTCCAAGCATGAATGTGGGATCTCATGAAACAAATCCAACAAAATCGAAGCAGGGCTTCCAGAGGCCAAACCATCTCAATCCTCAACTCGTGATTCCACCTCATGGTTGGAGATCACTATCCTTCACTGGTCTCTACCCAAGCTTTCAAGGGCTCCAGAGTGTTTTTTCCAACTAAGGCTCCAGGACTATTAACTCAACCCACTGCTGTTGTCGGGCTCAAGAGCATTTGTCTAACCAAGGCTCCAGGAATAGTAACTCAACCAACCAAGGGTTCCAGAGTGTTTCTCTAACCAAGGCTACAATACTAGTAACTCAACCCAAGATGTTATAGGGTTCAAGAGCATTTGTCCAACCAAGAATATAGAAAATAATAACTCAATCCACTTCTAAATGAACATGAGAACCAACCAGAAAACAAAAGGGAAAGACTCCTAGAACAACATGGCTATCCAAAAAATTACAAGGCCAGACAATTTTTTTTTCAATCTAGGAAATTCTCCATACTAATGACAGATCATGACTAAGAAACCACATGCATGTGTCATTCATGCCAAAACTAGTAAGGAAATCATACATGCAACTCGGTACCTGCAAGAAAAACTCGTTGTAACTGCTAATCCCATTGTCCTCTTGCACTTTCTTGTTGTTACTTTGCCTTCTTGCTCCAAATATAAAGTATGCCACACGCCACCAAGAGTGCTCCAAAAAATCTCTAAGATTTAGAGAGTATGAGAGAGAGAATGAGAGCTCGAAAAACTGAATTGACCAAAAGCTAAACTGACAAAAGGCTACACTGACAAAAGGTACCAATTGATCCTCATAATGATTTTTATTAATGAGGCCGTTAATTTCTTAAATTTTCCATTATTTTCCTCCTCACATGCAACCTGTGATCCCTCATCTTAATTTTCTCCTAATTTCCATTATTTTCATAAATAAAATGCCAATCAATACCTCATGCCTTTCTAAAGCCTTAGCCATTGCCTTTGCCAATTTCCATAGCCACAATAAACCAAATGAACATCCACAATATGATGTTTTTCCCAACATTTAGCTTGTAATATGTGTCTCGTGACCATGGTTATTATTTTTCCTTTATTAACTATATTATTACAGTGAACATGTATAAACAATGCATAACCGACACATACTCGTGATAAACACATCCAACATCAACACCATCAAATTTCACATGGCGACACAATTGCGACCATGACCACCACCATGCAAACACAACAAGCACATAGACCTCAATCATAAAAAATACATATGTAACTGACATGTATGCATGCCCAACACACCGCCCATCTAGTCCAAGGGGTGAACCATGCTCTCATACCACTTTGTAACACCCTCCTCTCACATTTACCCAAGGTAACCGGTCCATTGGGGTAAACATGTGACGAGAGGCTATTATGATGTGATTCAACTCTCCATGTATAGTAAAGGAAGTGGAACTGACATAAAAAAAACAAACTAACCTTCCACACATGCTACAGAACCATCAGGAGCCAACCAACCCTTCTGAGTGGCCAACCCTTGAGACAAGTTGAAATTTCACTAATCTGGACACTCAACCACTCCCATGATAAGCCATGCATGTGAATAAGGCCTTCCAATCACTCCCACAAAAAGGCATGCCAACGACTATGGACTTTTCCAGGTAGTTTTGTGCCAGTGACCCTAGATTCTGAGCCATTTTTCAGGCTAGGTATCAAGCCACTTTCCAGAACTCCATGAAACTTCCAGAAATGAATAATAACAATGAAAAAAAGACACTAATGAAATCAATGGTGTAAGTACTTGATCTGAACCCTACTAGCCATGACATGCATTTCGTCAAACATGTCACAAATATGTAATCTACATGTCATAGCAACATATGTGAGCATAGGGGTATCATACTTATCTGAGATTCGTAAAAAAACATTGTTGAATTATCACAATAGTTGCATTATCATCTATTAGGACATATATTCATTGTACATTCATTTTCTAATCAAAACATGATGAATGAGCATAAGGGTCTCATAATTATTTAAGATTCGTAAAGAAGTATTGTTGCCTTATCACAATAGCTTCATTATCATCTATTAGTACATATATTCACTGTATATTCATTTTCTAATCAAAACATGATGATAACCATACATCAAGCGTGTCATAAAACTTACTAATAACCAACATATAACAAATATAAATAACAAGGATATAACAACCATAAAATCCACATATAAACCAATACATTTACACATGAAATACCAAGGACAAGAAGCTCTTATTAATGAATGCAAAATCCAACTAGGTTTGGGACTTCCATGAACCACCCGACCATATATCGGCTAAACCAAATCTTTCTTTCATCCAGTCACCCACATTCCACATTACAAGCATGAATGTGGGACTCAAGACCAAACCAAACCAGGTTTCTTCAGGCTTTACTGCAATCCCCACCAAATCAACTAGGCCTTAAAAAAGGATGGATGCCATCGGATTTATTCACCTACACCATGAGGAATTTTTCTGCCTCCTAGTCTCTAGGATTTACCGTATATCCCGCCATTCACAGATCTAGGATTCCTAGGCCTAATCGAGACTCCACCCTCTAGGATTTACCATATATCCCACCATACACCGGTAGAGGATTCCTAGGCCTGATTGAGGGCACACACCTCTATGATTTATCGTATATCCCCCCATTCATCGGTCGAGGATTCCTTGGACTACCGAGGCACAAAAAATATGGATTTACCACAATCCCACATTCTTTAGTCTAGGGATTAATGGGCCATGTGTTATTTCTTTCAAAGACCACCTCACTCAGTTTCAAAGCCATCCGACAATCCATCTTGACCAAATTAAAGAGAACCCACCAAACTATGGCTATTTAGAAATTGCAAGGCTGGGCTTAAGAACAGTTTCACAACTAGAAAATCCCATGCCAATGACAACAAGAGAACCAAATACACACATGCATGTACCACGCATGCCAAATATAGCAAGGAAATCACACATGTAAATTGGTACCTGCAAGTAATCGCGTTGTAACTGCTTTATCCTGCTCTTCCTTGCTTTATCTTTGTTTTCCTTTGCCTTCTTGGTCCTTCCTTTGCTTTACTTGATCCAATTATAGAGTGCTCCAAGAAAACTCTAAGTGTCCAAGAGTGAGAGAGAATAGAGAGAGAGCTCCAAAACTGAACTGACAAAAGGTACCATCTGATCCTCATAAGCCTTTTTATTAATGAGGCTTCTATTTTCTTCGATTTTCCATTATTTTCCTTTGTTTTCCTCCTTACATGCAACCTGTGACCTTTCACCTTCCTTTTCTCCTAATTTCCATTATTTTCATAAATAAATTTCCAAAAATGCCATTTTTCCTTTCCAAATCCTTTGCCATTGCCTTTGCCAATTTCCTTAGCCATAATAAACCAAATGAACACCCACTAGGATATTTTTCCTAACATTTAGCTTGGAATAGGCGTCCCATTACCACGATTATTAGTTTGCATTTATTAAATTTATTTACATGAAGTTTTGGCTAGGGTTGTTACAATTGGACTGCATATCGATATTTGGTGAGATAAGAGATGCATAACCAATTAAAGTTGGTTTTCATATTTGGATTTATAGGGTAAATATGGTGTCCATGGTGGTCTATGATTGTGGTGTTTAGTTATGTGTGTGATATTATTTCCTATTATTTGTGGTTATTTATTATTGTTAATTTCATCCATGGTTTTAATGAAAAATACCACTCTATATTTCTGTCAATTTCACTCGAAAATCATTTCTTTCATTTGAAATTGAAGCTCATCAATTATGCAATGTACACCATTTTGTTTGCAAGAGGTTTAAGATCTAAGCTCGCCATCAAAGACTTGAAAGTTAGTAGTTTCTGAATTGAATTGCAAAGAAAATCCCAAATTTAGACTTTGAGTCCTTTGGCATGCATAGCTAGTTTGTAGATAATGTTTGTGAGATAACTTTAGGCCATATGCATCCCAATAATTTGGCTTCAACATCAAGTCATACAAAGCTTGTACACACCCATGGGGTCTTTATCTCTACTTTGAAAAGCATGTAATCTCATTTCTGGTTATGCATTGATTAGTTGGTTAAAAATAGTGAATGAATTGGTAAATTAAACCAAAATGCCTTGATTCCTATGTCTATCAATAGTACATATCTCGTACCAATGCTTTCTGGAAGCTTTTTAAGTAGTCTCATATTAAAATTTTAGCACATGGTTGCTTCATTTCATTCTCTCAGTTATTCCTTTATTGTTGGAGTAGCAATGGAAATTCGATCTTAGTCTAAAATTGAACTTACAAATGTTTGAATGATGGATATGAAGGAGAACATTGATATTTATCAATGTTATAGTAAGTTATTAAATTTGTTGTTGAATTGATAACGATAGACAATTAGAATGATTCCTATATTGGTAAAATTGTAGAATAATTTACTATTGGTTGTTGTAGCATTATAATAAGCATTGATGGTCTATAACCATATGAATATTGATGCTAGAAATGTAGGCATGGAGGGAATCATTAACATCCTTCATTGTCACCTCCCTAGCACATTACAATGAAGTCTTCCCAAGTTTTTTAAAGGCTTCATTACGTGGAATCCACAAGCATAAAACCATTACATGGGAAATGAGAAACATTTGTATTACATGTTTTGTGAGCAATATTCTACTTGTATTGTCTCTCAATCAAGAGTCCCTTTAGACAAGCAATGACCATGTTCTAAAAACAATGGGTTAATTATGTGTAGATCATGAGTACAAGGCATAATTTTACATAGTTTTGAATAATTAAAAATGGAATGCTCATCATGATCTCGACATGAATTGAAAAAAATACACAACATAACCTATTTGATTGGTAGTCCCTTAAAATAAGTCAACTAGTATTTTTACTTATTTGAATTTTAACTGATTTTTAATGTATTCGTGGATTGGAATATTTCACAACATATGTTGGCATTTTTTGTTAGGTAAAACTTTACTTGGTGAAAGAGTCAAAGTTGCTAGGTCAACACAATGGTGGTTTTGGATGCCCGTGGTTTTGTGCTCATGGATTGCATGTAATGAAGCCTTTAAAAGGCCCAGGAAGACTTTATTATAATAGGATAGGGAGGTGAACAGTGAAGGCTCACTTGGCCGACTTGGCGAGTTTGTCAAAGGGACACTAATAGAATATTCTGATAGTCAATTTTTCCATGGGTTGGGGTTTTCTCAGATAAACAATGTGTTTATGTGTGTTTTCTTTGTTGGTTAAAGTTCTCCGAGTAAATTTATATTTCTTGGTAATTTCATTATATCAAATCCATGTATTGAGGTCAATTTGAGAGAGAAAATTGATGAATTTTGATCAACAAGTATGAGAATGACAAGAGCCATGGATATTTGCAAGGAGGTGTATAAGATATTCCATGCCAAATCTCATGTTGAGAATATACTTATGTCAAGGATTCACATAAACTGTTTGATGGAATGCTTTAATGAGAAAATTAATCATGGTTTGTTTGTTTCAGGTTGTATATTTTCAATGGTGAAATGGGTGACCTATGGAAGAGAGTGATGTTGATTATGTATTGTAAACAACAAAAACAACAACAACATGTGTGTGTGTGTGTGATGGAGTTGAAAATTTCTACATGTAAATGGGCATAATGTTGTAAGAACTTGTAAGGCATGCATGGCCTTAGGAATTTATTTGTTAAGTTTGGAGTCAGACACAAGTGATAGGTAACATGCCAAACTATCAGATACCCTAGATATAAAATTTGAGGGGGTAGGGCTTAGAGGTGAACAATGTTGGTTCACTTGGATGATTTGGTTGGATTTAGTCAAGGGATACCTAAGTCAATTTTTAAGGGGGTAATGTTAGGAAAACTTGACTCGATGAAAGATTCAAAGTTACTTGGTCAATTGTGGTGGTTTTGGGCACATGGTTTTGGTTTCCCATGGTTTTGTGCCTATGGATTACATGTAATGAAGCCTTTAAAAAGCTTAGGATTACTTTAATGTAATGTGTTAGGGATGTGAGAGGTGAAGGCTCACTTGGGTGGCTTAGCCAGGTTTTGACCAAGGGACTAATGGAATTCTGTTGGTTATTTTTTCCTCAAATTGTTGCTATCTTGACCCATTCTCTCACCTTCGTACTCCCAAGAACCTTGGTCTTGATGCTCACACCATGAGAAATGCCCTAGATTGCTTCCATCCACTGAAATAATTTAAGGAATTAAAACTGTTATCATTCAAAGTGGTACCGTTTTTATTTTTGGATCCATCCTTATTTGGCACAAAATGATCCCATAGTCTACCGCCCTTTGAATTGTCTCATTAATGTTCATCACCCACATCTATTGAGCCCTCATGAAGTATTCACGTACCATGTTGACATCACATCACCCAAGAGTGCTAAAATTTATGCCTCTGATTTAAATATCATAGGCTCCAGACAAGAAGATATATCTTTGAAGTAGGCATGGAGAAATTTCCCAACCACTTGTCGAAAATAACCTCCTTCAACATCTCTACCTTTAATTTCGTAGTGTCGCCAAAGTAAAACATGGCAACACTAGTAGAAAAGGAAGATATTTTTCTGTTCCCCTTAATTTCCCCAAACCAATGTAAACCAGAGCTTGAAAATGTCAATTTCCCTAGGAAAGCAGATTTGTAATTGGCGATCACACCATTTTTTTTGTTGAAATTTGCAATAAGAAACAGTGAAATGGGCAACCATAAAGGACAAAAATTGACCACATACTAGTGTGGGATTCTAGTCACACATTGGTGAGGAATTCAGTTACACATTAGTGCTAAATGTGGGCATCTAATTTATTTATCCCTTAAATAAATTGGAAAATAAATTGTAATTTTATCTCATAACAACGTGTATCAGTTAACTAAGTCAGAAATACTGAGTTAGCTCAAGAATTTAGAGTTGAGGGTCAAAGGCGAGGCATGTAGAGTGATCCTAATATTTTGGGGGTCTAGTTGCAGCTATAGCACTAATGTGGTGTGAGTGTAATCAATTAACTCAAATTAAGTGAGTTAAAATCAGTTTAACTAGTTCCAACTGAGTGATGAATTAATGAGAGGTCCATTGAATTAAATTATAATTAATTCACAAGTAGTGATCAATTAGATAACTAATGATTCACTATTAATAGTTGCATGCATGTCAGTTTTGATGAAGACCTAGTTGAGATAGAGGTTAAAGGGAAGATAACTATCAGTTGTATTATTAGCAAATTTCCCGGGTGCAGTTATAAAGCCATAAGAAGGCCATGATGGATTGCACAGTCAAGGAAGGTTGATTATCCTATTTAATATGGATTAATTTCCCAGGGATTGCGTGAGAAAGGCTGGGATAAGAAGGGGTTGAGAATTGGATAAGTGTTGGTCAATTTTCCTGAGAATTGCTAGTCAGATTTGTGCAGGATCAGGGTGAGACGATCAGTATAGTTCAGGATTTTATCGATATAAGAAAGAATTGTATTATTTCATGATTATTTGACTAAGTAAAATATATTATAGAGGGGTTTTGAGCGGGTGATTTCACCAGATACACCTTATGTTGTGTGATTGATTATTTCTTTCTCTTACTTGCATTTGATTGAGCGATCGTGTTTTATATTCCTCAAATATAGTAGAAAGATTCAATATCTTGTTTTAGTACATTACATGATCAGATTGAATCCATTGGTATAGAGTTTCTATATAATTTATACATTCTCTTCCACTCTAATACTCGCCTAAAATGTGAGGTGATGAGGTTCAAACCCTAGACAATACACATAGAAGTCAACATAGATTCTAAGTGGTAGGTAACTGTTATTTTCACTCTGTTTTCTGGCCAAATTCCCCCGTAACTTGTTTAAGTTCCTAATATCAATGATGAGTTGCTTCTTATTTAGATTTAGAATACTAAAAACAACTAAAATTCACCAATATTAAACACCCTGGTCAACACCATGAGCTCCACCACCATTTCCCTAGACTCACTAGCCTTCACTCCATAGGATTCAAACATGCACTTGCTCAACATGATCTTCCCAACCCATTTCATATTCAACAAATTTATACACCACACAAATTAGGCACCATTAAATATTTTGTACAAGCATATCATTTTCATAGGTTCTACAACTAAAATCCAAAGCCATTGTTGCATCCTCTTGTTGTGCCTCTTGGATGGACTCTGTCACCATATCCTCCTATGATAAACACAACAATGATCCTCCCTCATCCATTTCCATATGCACCATCGATCCTCATAGATCCAAGTGCCAAAATGAGCACTTCATCTTGATTGCTTCATCCATGAAAAATTTTCAATCTATAATAAAGAAACCATTGCCTAACCTTGGTTCTCAATCTCTCAAATACACTAGGCCAAATAAACCATTAGTAACAAAAGTGTCCCTCTTAATCCAACATTGGGGTTTTATACCATGTTAAAATTACCATATAGATATAAATTTACCAAAAGAAAAATAACCAACAAAAAACACATATAAACACAATGTTTATCCTTGAAAACCCCAATTCGGGGAAATCCTTCTAGAAAAATATTCTATTAGTGTTCCTTGGCCAAAATTTCCAAGTCGACGAATTGAGCCTTCACTGCTCACTTCCCTATTCCATTACAATGAAGTCTTTCCAAGCATTAGAATGACTTCATTACATAAAATCCATGTGCACAAAACCATGGGTATCCAAAACCATGTGCCCAAAACCACCATTGTTTGATCGATAAAATTTGACTCTTTCACCAAATCAAGTTTTACCTAAAAATACCCCCTTAAACCTTGACTTGGGGTTTCTCTTGACCAAACCTCGAAAGTTATACAAATTATCTTTCACCACTCACCGCCCTATCCCATTACATTGAAATATTCCCAAGTCTTTTAAAGGATAAAACATGCAATCCATGGGAACAAAATGAAAGAAACCAAAACAACCATTGTTGACCAAGTAAGTTTGACTCTTTCACTGAGTCAAGCTTACCTAACAATTTTCCCCACCATTGGAATTTGACTTGGCCTTAGAAAGCTAACAAAAAAGGGCCAACCCCAAATTCTCTAAATAGAATAGTGATAAATGAGGTGTTGAAAATAAGTTGAACTCAAAATTACATTAAGCTTAGAAGCCCTATAACTTATTGTAATGGCGAGGAAAACTATTTAGGCAACACATATGATTGCATATAATTTGCTCAAGGAAACTTGGAAAAAAAAATAAAAAAAATAGCACTTACAAATCTTGTTGGGGAGGATGAATATTTGATTGTTAACCCAATGTATATAATCAATGTTGGTGTTCCATCAATTATTTCCTTTAAAAATGTGATTTTTTGCTACCACATCATGGTGAACCATACCCCATTAAAACATGTTTTGGAAATTAAGTGAGGCATTAATTTAAAATTCCTAGAGGGGGTTGGAAAATAGTTTGGTTTTGGGTCATGGCATGTAGTGGTAGCTATTACATTCCACACCTCTCAACACATGGCTTATAATGTTAAAAATAAAAATTACACATGGTTGATAATGTTTGGTAATGCATGGCATGCCTAGTGTTTGAGTGTGCAATTCATAGTGATACAATTTGGATGTAAGAATGATTTAAAGCTAAAGTTTGTATGCATATTATTACCATTTTTCATTTGTTTAGAATAAATACATGGACATAAAAACCGTTATAAATTCTGTTATCATTGGGTTTGGGGTGAGAACCAGGCCTTATTAGAACCAACACTCTTAAAAAATCTCCATCAACTCTTAAGAATATATTTGATTTGGAGGTCACTACATCGTTGATAAAACCTTTACTACCTACAAAAGCGGAACCCCTTCAAACTCAACACCCCCAATGCCCCTGGAGAAGAGGAAGGGAATAAATATTAGCATACCCCTAAAACTAGGAAAATTACTACCAAAGATAATTTAAAGTGAATACATTGCAAAAGGAAAGGGTTTCAACTACATATACACATAGTAATACTTTGTATTGAAGTATTATGTGATTTTATTGCATGCATGTACATTATCACATTTTGCATACATGTATCATATGACATTAACTAGCATGACCACATTAGTAAATATGGTTGTGTTGTGGCCAGCAACAACCCCCCTTCTTATTTAGTATTTAATAATAAATAAGTGGGGACCCTTGGTTTAAAAAATCCAAAAAATTAAATTAGTGCTTGTTTTCTTTTTCAAATAAAACTTACTATCATTAACTTAAGAAAATTCCTTAGAAAATCTTTAGATAAGTTTATGATAGATTAGAATAAAACCTTTCTTTGAAGAAAATATCGCATCCATCGCAACAAAAAGTACAAGATATCTTTTTCAAAGTAGAATCTTCTAAATTGCGATAAGCGCGATCCAATAACTATGCATTAAAATATTTGCCGCAAATCGCATATCGCAGAAAATATATTAACGGATATTTTTCATATGTTATATTTTGCGATATTGCGATTTCACGATATTGCGATGCCGCGATGTTACTAATTGTGATTTGCGTAAATTGCGATTTGCGAAAGTTGCTATGATTTCGATTTGCGAAAGTTGCGATTTACGATATTTCGATTTTGCGATATTGCAAAGCAAATCACAGATCATATTATCGCAGATTCTTGAAAGCTCGTTATATGAAGTAAATCTTTCCGTAAATCGAGACCCGTTATGCGCCTTAATGTCAAGTTAATGAATGGATTGTCAATTATTAATGAAAAATGATTTTTTTTTTTTATCGAAGGGTTATTTCACGATTAAATAATATATTTCATACGCCTTCAGCATTTAAAACTATCCCGTCACATTTCTCATATCATTATTCTCACTTAATTCGAAAAACTGCAGGTGCGAAGAACAGGAGACTATACAAAGCAATTTTCAGAGCATTATGGGAAAGAAAGAGAAAGCTCCGAGTTCTGGAAAGAAAGAGAAAGCTCCGAGTTTTGAAAATAAAGAGATGGCATCCTTGTACGCAGACAATGCTTGCAACAAAGACGCTGGCATCACCACTTGGGAGGGTATGTTTAATTTACTTGAAGAAGAAAACCCAAGAGTAATGGATGTTGCAGCTACTGCGGGCTCAAGTAATTCCTCTGAAGCATCTCTTACAGAGCTGGCTTGTTCATTTTTACACCGGATAGCAGCAAGACCTAGAATTCTTCCGTATACAGACATGGTAAAATGGGTGCTGGATAGCACTGATATTACGGACAGACAGTTCAAAATTCAAGGTCAAGAGCTTATCGGGTCATTCACTCCAGAAGATTTGAGACTTATGTATCATTTGCCGGAGCCTCAGGCAACTTACAACAAACAATTTATGGAGAAATTTGCCAAGGAAAATGAAAACTTAGAAGAATGCACTAAAGAATGGTCCAAAAGAGATGAACCATTGAAGAAAGATAAACACGGTATGTACAGTACTGGCTCACTCACTTCTCCATATTGTTTTGTTGCCGCTATGCTATGTAGGCATTTTGGAAAGCCTGACATTATTAAGTTTTTTCCTGAATGGCTTCCCCTATTGAATGTTGTTGTTAACGCTACCATTGTGTTGAGCTAAAATTGTAAATCAATTTAGCCATTGCGATCTTGCCTTGTCTAAACGGTATCTCTGGATCTTTATCCTCCTTTTTATCTATCTGCCTATGTTATGGATTCAATCTACTTTGTTTCTAAGTTCCCTTTAATGGGTTGGCAATGGACAATTCAGGATCCCCTACCCATCCATGTTTATCACAAAGAATTGTGGGAGTCAAAATTCATTTCTCATTTTTACAAGATTTGCCACGACATAATGTTGCCACTGCATAGATTTTTGTATAATAAGGATGCCCCAAGGTTGTCCCCTGAAGCAGAAGTAGACATTCTCCCTGTCGCAAGATGGTTTGGAGAAGAATTGTTTACTTATGTGAGGGTTTTTGGAAGCTTTGCTTCTCCTCATGTTTTGCCCTTATATGTTCCGGATAAACTCATAGCTCGGGAAATTGCATATCAAACCTGTGGAGACAGAGGTTTGACAAAAGAATTAAAGGATAAAAAGAAAGCCATTTGGCCACAATTTCCTGTGTCTTGCGGAGCATTTTCATTATTTGATGTTGGTCACGCATTTAAGGAAGTAAGCAATGTTACATGTTTAAAATTGTTTAAGTTTCCGAGAAGGCTATTTGATCCATATGGTATTGTCAATGATTTCACCACTTTTGTCAAAGTAAGAGTATTTTCTGGAGAAGAAGATCTTTTTGACGATATGTTTCAAGAAAAATGTTCATTTAAAGACATTTTGAACTTAGCTCAAGCACGGTTCTCCCCAGAAGAATTTCAAGAGTTTAAAATATACAGAGAAAGAAGATTGACTACTATTCCTTTGGATAATTTGCGTTTGGAACCCACAAGGGAACCAACTCCTAGTGTCAGTCTCAGTGGCAGCTCAGATTCAGAAAGGTCTAAGTCAAAGTCTGACAAAGAAATTTCTGAACATTCTAAAAAATCTGATCAGGATAAAAGTGAAGGCTCAGTGAAGGATACAGCTCAATCAAAAGAGCTCTCACAACAACAGACCTCAACCACTCCACAGTTGAATCTTCCACCTCTTAATGCACAACAACCATTCATCAACACTCAGGTAGATAAAGAATGGGAATCATTTAATGATTTGATTAATGTTGAAGGACATAACATACAAACTCCTGTACAGACAGTAAAAGGTTTGGTTACAGAAATAAGTGGCAATGTCACAGAAACAAAACATATACCCATTACTCCCTCTGCCGAGCTTGTACTTAAAATAGAGGAAATTCATCCTCTGGATATATTTTATAGCCCTCAACATAAAGCAGTAGTAAGGAAGCAAAGAAAGAAGAGAAAATTAGAAAGTGCGCTCTCTACTGATGCAAAACAATTGGATGTTTTATGGAAAGATACTACTACGGATCCCACTTAAAATCTTACTAAATTATCTCAGATTACAGGAGCTTATGCCTCCGCAACTATTGACAAAACATTTGAGGTACGACTGTTATTAAATGGAAAAGAGGATAAGATACAAGTTCTGCAACAACAATTGCAACAAGCACATGCCAACAATGAAGCACAGATACAATTTGAAAAGTTACAGCAAGAGTTTCAGCAAATGCAGATTGGATATCAAAAAGCTTGGCCGAAAAAGAGAAACAAATAAATATTATGCAAGAGATGCATAAAGATGACCCCAAGCTTACAGAGTTCATCTCAGAATCTATTTCTTTGAATAATCAACTACTGCAACAACAAGATATATTATGCCAGAAAATCTCGCAATGGAACTCTTTTTGTCAAGAAAGTGATAAAATCACTAGTCATGTCGTAGAATTACGACATGATTATGATTTAACTAATGAAAGAGTTACTAATTATTTGGCATGGAAAAAGACAAAGGAAGGAAAAAGAGTAGGAGCACCAATTATCCATGATGGTCATAAAGAAATACTCTTCAATAATTAGGATGCACAGATCAGAGAGGCAGAAGAAGTAGCAGAGGAAGCAGCTACAGCAGCAAGTAACATGACTAATTGTGTAAATGAAAATTTGCACAAAGTTAATTTGATTTCTGAAACTATTCCAGGATACCTACCACAAGCATAGCAATTGCAAACAGAGTGGAAACAAAAAGCTGAAGAGAAGGCAAAATCAATTCAACGATTGACAAAATTAAATTAGGATTCTTACTGGATGTGCCTGGTTAAACCACATAGCCAATGCAGCACTCTTAATTGCATCATTAATTTTGCTGAGAAGATCGTGCCATCACTTGCTGATTCCATCTTTTCGGGACAATTAAAATCTGAAGTCGGCCAACCCCCTCTTCTCAAATCAATGTTGGATGCTTGCAAATTCAAAGACCAGATTCATAAGTAGTTAGTTAATAGTTTTTAATTTTAAATTTCGTTTTAGTTTTACTTTATTTTTGCATAGAAAAAGGACGGTCATTTAAACCGAATCCTAAATTTTTGTAAGAAACTATAATTAGATTTAGTTAGTAGTATTTAAACCCTTTTCATGCATTTAGAGAAGGGTCCTGAAATTTGTCAAAAACTTGTCCTCAGAACATGCACTTCTGCACCCACAGAGGAGGTTTTGATGAATGAATGGAACGAGATTTATTGATATCTGTGTCTAATATCTGCTACTGATGTTGCATTTCTGTACTCTTAGTAGATGTTGGATTAGGAAGAGATAAATCATTATTGCTTCTAGCTCATGAGTAGAACCAGTTATAAATGGTACCTTTATCTCTTAACTATTTCTGCTTCTGTGTTAAAGTAATATTTATTTCTAGTTGTTTATATATTGATGCCTGAATGCTTAAGTTATCATTTGGCACTTCTGTACTGTGATAACTATTTATTTATGCTTAGTGTATGAATAACTTATTATGCGATATGTTTCTCATAACTGTTTCATCTAACTTTTTATATGAAATGGTTTATCTTTATTGAATTCTTTTCTTATAACAGTTGAATAATCTTTATTATCAGTTGTTATTCGAGATTATTTTAGATTGCATAAAGAAGATTACATCTCGGGTTTAGTTTAGAATTAGATATTTTTGTTTAAATTAGAATACAATTTGCATATGATTAGATTAGAAATAGAATAAAAGCATTTCACTTAGGAAATTTTTTAGAGAGGAAATATCTATTCTCAACACACACACACATATTGGGAAACTGGTCCCATTATCCCCAGTCGGACCCACTACACCAAACGGAAAAGGAGCTGCTAACCAAGGTCCGGACCGGGTGGGTATCCCCCTTGTTGTAGACCCGATTTTCGGGGTTTCAACATATTTGGCGCTAGGAGGGCCACGAACTATGAATGGAAATTAAATCTAAATCTAAATACCATTCTCAGAGTAAATCACCCTCACCATCTTCCCCAACTTCTCCATCGCACTCAGAAATTTTAAATCTAGAGCCAGAAGTCGAAAGAAGAACAAACACTGCTACAAACCCTGACTTTTCAGAAGAATCTGCTATTGAACCTCCTGAAGTTGAATCTTTGATTCATAAACTTCAACGATTTTCAATATCACCTCAAAGATCTGATAAATCTCAAGGCAGTGTAACTTCGCAATATAACCCTGCTCATCCTCTTACTAGATTACAGAGTGAAAAACTTGGCATTTAGCCAACCGAGTTACCTCTACCTACAAGGAAAAGAGCAAGGAAATCACCTAAAGGGTCTGACAGTGAGACTCTTTCCTCATCATCATCCATCTCAACCTCTTCACCACGAAGTCAACCGTCCACCCCTCCACTTCAGACTATTGTCCCTCATTCCACTGGAACTTCCACATCACCTTCTCAATCATCTATAATTATAATATCTTCATCTTCCCAATCACAGACATCATCTTCTACACTTTCCTCTGTTAGTAGTTCAGTGATGGCCCAAATGCCATGGAATAATCCAGGGGCAGTCTTAATGCCTGCACCCTTGAGTCAATTACCAGCCCATCCTGAAAAATGGCTGCCTAAGTTTAATCCTGAAGTAGGCATGCTAGCAGAAGAACATATAAACAATTTTATGCTGTCCATAAATCTCAATGGAGTTATTAATGAAGATGTTGTTGTCCGACTTTTCCCTTATACTCTACAAGGAGCAGCTGGATCATGGTATTTCTCATTACCATCTGGATCCATCACTAGCTGGGATATCTTTCAAGATCAATTTTTGACTAAATTTGGTGATGACAGGTCTACAGCGACATTAATCAATGATCTGTCTAATCTTAGAGCTGATTCAAAAGAACTTGTGAAGGATTTTAATTCACGTTTCAATAAATTGTTAAACAAAATTCCTACTGCTTCCAAGCCTAGCGAAGAAGTGCGAAGTGAATGGTACATTTTTGCTTTACCATCAAACATAGCAATATTTGTTGATAGGGCTAACAAAACAACTTTAGCAGAAAACATGAAGGGGGCAATAGCGGTAGAGAAACATATCATTGCTCTAGATAAGAAAAATGCAATAGAAGAACGAAAATCCAAGAAGGTTACTTTTAAGGAAGACCCCAAGAAAGAACAATCAAGAGATCCATTTGATTTAGAAGGATTGCAGAAAGTTTTGAAAGCCATGTCTAACGAAATGGTTGACATTAAGAAACAAGTGGCAGAAACATCTCCTAAAAAGTCTTTCAAGCCGTTTAGAAGAAATCCTTCAACTGATCCAAAGCCACCAAATGCTATAATTAATGCTGAATCAGAAGAAGAAGAAGAAGAAGCTGCTACTGAAGAAACTGCTGGCGAAGATGAAGTCGTAGAAGTACAAGGTATGTGGGATTTCATCCTTCCAGATGAGGAAGATCAAGAAGCATCCCCAGTTAGCACGCGAAGTAGAAATCAACTTGATCCTCCTCAACCTACTCCTAAGTCAAAGAGTGCGAGCTCATTGACTAAGGATAAAGTTGCACCCAAGAAAACGACATCTAAAGCAATTCAAACCAGCCCAGTCCAGACAGATTCATCAATTTCATGAAGAACACTGATTGTTCCAGATGAAATGGAGTATAATATCATAGAAGACATGAAGAAGACTAGGGATAACATCACTTTTTATGAATTGAGCACGTTAAAACACCAACA
Source organism: Pinus albicaulis (assembly GCA_034641835.2). NCBI lineage: Eukaryota > Viridiplantae > Streptophyta > Pinopsida > Pinales > Pinaceae > Pinus > Pinus albicaulis. Next base: position 203,291,270 of record CM076569.1, read on the forward strand.
AAAGGTACTTTTGAAAGAATTACATGCTGTACCAGAAAAACCTTTGCCTGACCCTGTGATTTCTCAAGCTTCCAACGAGATGGGAAGACCTCCAGCTAATACGATCAGTAAAGTTGATCTAGAAAATATCGCTTTAATTGGAGGAAGGTCAAGATCTCATACTCCTCCATTTCTTCTTACTTATGAAGTTTTCAATAAAAATTTGCATAATTGTTTAGTGGATTCTGGAGCTTCATCTAATATTCTACCAAAATCAATATGTGCAAAGTTTAACATTCAACCACAAAAATCTGCTGTGCGCATAGTCCAGCTAGATCGATCGCAAGTTGAATTAATTGGCGAATTAAATCAGGTTACCATAAGATTGTCATCAAATCCAAAGGTATGTCAAGTCATTGATATTTTAGTTGTAGATATTCCAGAATTTTATGGCTTAATTCTTAGTAGAGATTGGTCAGAAAAACTTCATGGATATTTTGCAACTGATTGGTCGCATATGTGGCTTCCTTACAATGGTAAACCAAATCAAATAAAGGTATAACGAGAAAAACATCAGAAATACATAGTAACAAAACTCGAAGGAGAGAATGAACCAGTTGCATACAACAGTGATATCATTGGCAATTATTCAGTTGATTCTTTCTTGGGAAATTTTAATGCTCATACTTCACCTTATTTAGAACATTCTGTTTTATCTCAAATAGAAATTTTTTCCCAAACATATAGTTCTAAATGTATTAATTTTGTAGATACTCCTATAAATAAAACTTTATTTTGGAAATTATTTTTTGATGGTTCTAAGTCTAATGAAGGAGCAGGAGCAGGATGCGTTTTGGTTAGTCCAGAGGGAAACAAAATTATTTTAACTTGTAGACTTGAGTTTTATTGCACTAATAACACCACAGAATACGAGGCTTTAGTCCAAGGATTATACAAAGCAATCGGATTAGACATCAAATATCTACAAGTTTTCGGAGATTCATAAATTGTAATTAAACAGGTACACAATACTATACATTGTTTATCAGGTCATTTAAAGCATTATCAATCTTTAGTCCAAGATCTGACTGAACACTTTATAGCGTTTAATATTTCATCAATTCTTAGAATTTAGAATGCTAGTTCAGATCTCCTAGCTAATGTAGCTTCCAAGCTCATTCCTGCAGAAGACTTTAGTCCTGATCGATTTTCAATCGAATTAATCTTTAGACCCTCGATTCCTGATAACGTTACCAATTGGAGGATTTTCAATGATGATCCTGATATTGTAAATTTTCTCACATCTAAAGGATCTTACACCAATCAGATAATTTATGAAGACCAACATGACAGACAATTGCTCCAAAATAGCACCAACAATGCTATACCGAAGTCAGTAGTCAAGTTAGAAGACCTTTATGATTTGAAAGATCGATTTAAAATATCTACCAATTCAAAACTGCAAAGTTCAACTTTGAATTATGAATTAGTAAATCTAGGAACTGATGCCAAACCACAGAATATCAACCTAGGCTTTGGCCTAGCTCCTGAAGAAAAATTAGCGTATGTTCGTCTTTTGAAACAATATAAAAGTATCTTTGCTTGGAACTACGATGAACTCAAAACTTATGACACTTCTATCATCCAACATACTATCCCAATGATCAATGATGAGAAACCTGTCCAACAGAAGTTGAGAAAGATCCACCCCAATCTAGAAAATCAGATCAAATCTGAACTCAATAAGTTATTGAAAGCCAAGATTATTTTTCCCGTTCGACATTCTAAATGGGTTTCCAATATGGTTCCTGTTAGAAATAAGAACAGGGACATTAGAATTTGTATTGACTTTCAAAATCTTAATAAAGCCTGCCTAAAAGATAATTTTCCTTTGCCTCCCATGGAGCAAATATTACAGGCAGTTGTAGGATCAGAATTAATGTCTTTCTTAGATGGTTTCTCTGGATATAATCAAGTGTTAGTCCATCCTGATGATCAATTGAAAACTACATTCAGAACCAAATGGGGCACTTATGCATATCAAAAGATGCCTCTTGGTATTATCAATGCTGGTGCCACATTTCAGAGAGCCATGGACATTGCTTTCAAGGGATTAGTTAACAAATCAATGGTAATTTACTTGGATGATATAACTGTATATTCCAAAAAACGAAGTAATCATCTTAGAGATTTGAAACAGATCTTGCAACATTGTCAAAGGTATGGAATTTCACTTAATCTGAAAAAATATTTTTTTGCTTTAAGTGAAGGAAAACTTCTTGGATTCATAGTATCAAAATATGGAATTCATATTGATCCTGATAGAATCAAAGAAATTTCTGAAATACCATTACCTCACAACAAGAAAGCTATGCAATCTTTTCTTGGCCAGATTAATTTTATAAAGAGATTTGTGCCAGATTTTTCGAGAATTGTATCTCCTTTGCAAGCAATGATTAAAAAGAATTCAAACTTCAAATGGGGCAAAGATTAATATGAGGCATTCAATCTGATCAAACAAGCAATTATTAATGCTCCATCTTTAGCAACTCCAAATTTTTCCGATCCTTTTATTTTGTACACATTTGCCTCTGATAAATCTTATGCTGCAATAATCACTCAAGCAAATCAAGACAAAGCAGAAGCCCCAATTGCTTTTTTTCAGTTCAAATTTACAAGTAGCTGAATTGAATTATTCAGATGTGGAGAAACAAGCTTATGCTGTTTTCAAAGCAGTTAAATATTTTAGACCCTTTTTACTTAAAATCCATACAAAAATCATAGTACCGTTTCCAGCGGTAAGAAATATTTTAGTCCAAAAAGATGTGGGTGAGAAAAGAGCCAATTGGATCACTGCCTTACAAGAATATGATGTTGAAATCAAACCGGCAAGTATTGTAAGAGGTCAAGGTTTTTGCAAAATACTAGTTGGAGCATCGCTTATCTCTGAAAAACCATCTGAAGAAATACAAACATATGAGGTAAGCCTAAACGATGTTGAATCATTATATGCTGATATCATATTTTATCTAAAGAATGGATATGCTCCTCCAAATCTCGATCACACCAAGAAAAGAGCTCTAAGGTTGAAGGCTAAACAATATCAGCTTGTAAATGATGTTCTTTTTAAGATGAATTATGATTCTGTTCATCTTAGATGTCTGGAGAAATCTGAAGCTGATAAAGTCTTGCAGGAACTTCATGATGGGCCAGCAGGTGGACATTATGCTGGAGATGCAACGGCACATAAAATCCTCCGTGCAGGCTATTACTGGCCCACATTATTCAAAGATTCACACAGCTACACAAGGAAATGTCAAATTTTTCAAACTACAGCTGGAAGACAAAAGAAACCATCATTGCCATTACAACCAGTCAACATTGAGCAGACTTTTGATCAATGGGGATTAGACATAATAGGTGAGATCGTTCCTCACTCTTCTAAACAACATAGGTATATCATTACAGCAACTGATTATTTTACGAAATGGGTAGAAGCAGTCCCTCTCAAGACTGCTAATGCCGAACACATCATCGAGTTCATAGATCAGTTCATAATCACCAGGTTTGGTTTACCTTATGCTTTAATGTTTGATAATGCATCATATTTTTCTGGTAATGTTATGACTGAATTTACACTCAAAAGAGGTTTTAAACTTAAATATTCTGCCAATTATTATCCACAGGGAAATGGGTTAGCTGAATCTATAAATAAAAATTTAATCAGAATCATTAAGCGAACCATTGATCAAAATCATAAAAATTGGCATAAATCTTTAATATATGCTTTATGGGTAGATCGAATAACACAGAAGGCTTCTATTGGCACTTCTCCCTTTAATTTAGTTTATGGGAGAGAAGTGGTTCTTCCAACTCATTTAGCGATTCCTTCTCTAGCCTTAGTTCAGTATATTGATGAAGAACCAACTTCTTCTTTACAATTAAGGCAAATGGAAATAATTAAGTTAGAAGAACAACGAGAAAAAGCCAAATTAACTCATGCTCATCATCAAGCATTAGTTAAAGCTTCTTTTGATTCAAACATGATAACCAGAAAGGACTTTCAGATAGGAGATTTAGTTCTAAAATGGGACAAGGCCCATGAGGAAAAAGGAAAACATACGAAATTTCAACGAATGTGGCTTGGTCCTTTTCAAATTGCAGAGATCATAGGTCCATCTACTTTCATGTTACATGATTTAACAGGGAAAAGAGAATCTTTACCTGTTAATGGAAAAATTCTTAAAAAATATTTTCCATAGGAGATCATTCTTCTATTTTGTAGATTAGTTTTCTTTATTTGACATAATAAAACCAGTTGTTAATGGTTACATTTGGAATTCATGAAAAAGATACAAGTTCTCTTTTTAAATTTTATTTCTTCACTTATATAAATAGAATTATTTTTAGAATATTGATCATTATTATTCAAAGATACAGTTAAAAGATTTAGTCTAGAAATGATACTAGTTTCAACTTTGAAAATTTTGATGAAAAACAACTCTTGGTGAAAGATTGTTTTATATTAGTTCAATGAAAGGTATCAATAACAAAACGAAAGTTCTCTATAGAAAAGTTCTTTCCCAAAAACTCTATTATTTTCGTCCAGAGCTATCTTAAGGAAACAATGACTTCCTCCCCACCTAGAAAATTACAAAGTTCAGGGAATAATCCAATGATACACTTTTAACTTAAAGAGTAAGGGGTCTCATCACGAGCCGACTTATCATGATCATAGATATTATAGCTTGCTGACTTTGCAAATACTGCATACCACAATAAGGCAATGACTCAAGATTACTGCAATCAAAAGGAAAGGGGTCTCATCACGAGCCAGCTTGTTCAACAAAGTTATAAATCAAGTGAATGGCACTGTCATAAATTGGCTACCAAACCAAGACATTGTTCTTTAAGGGTAAAAAGAAAATAAAAAGCAATAAGTGTGAATATGGATTTCTCTTTGAAAATTGTATATTTCTCTAAGTAGGACACAGGATCATTGCTGGGTAATAGGTAACCCTGTCGAGGCTATAGACGCTTGCTGGCAGCAGTGGCTCTACCTACAACAAATGAGCATATTTAAAAACTGATTTACAGAGAAGCCTTTTGTTTTTATCTTTTTAAACCAAGTAATGACTGATGTAGATACAAGGACTAGCTTGAGGAAGTGAATAGTCAAAGTTGATCATAGAAGAAATGAAATATCATTCATAGATTAAAGCATAATATACTTTGTCTTTTTATAATAAAGTTTGATTTTCTGGAAAATTTTCTGTTTTGAAAAAGTTTAAAAAATCCAAAAGAAAAGTAGAGATAACTGGTTCTTCCAAGTGAATCATCAATTTTTGTGGCCAACAACAACCCCCCTTTTTATTTAGTATTAGTAATAATACTAAATAAATGGGGACCCTTAGTTTAAAAATCCAAAAAATTTATTGGTGTTTGTTTTCATTTTCAATAAAAACTACTATCATTAACTTAAGAAAATTCTTTGAATAAATCTTTAAATAAACTTAAGTTTATGATAGACTAGAATAAAATCTCTCTTTGAAGGAAATATCGCATTCATCGCAAAAAAGTAGAATATATCTTGAGCAAAGCAGAATCTTCGAAATTGCGATAGCGCGATCCAATGACATCGCACTAAAATATTTATCGCAAATCGCATATCGCAGAAAACATATTAACGGATATTTTTCACATGACACATTTTGCGATATTGTGATTTCGCGATACTGCGATTTCGTGATGTTACGAGATTGCGATTTCAGAAAGTGGCGATTTGTGATATGGCGATGACGCGGATTTTCTGATTTTCGATTTGAGATATTACGATTTTGCGATATTGCAAAGCAAATCGCAGATCGCAAGATTGCACATTCTAAAAGCTCGTTGTACGAAGAAAATCTTTCCATAAATCGATATCCCTTATGCACTTTGATGTCAAATTAATGAATGGATTGTCAATTATTAATGAAAAGGATTTTGTTTTGATTGAAAGGTTATTTCACGTTAAAATAATATATTTCATATGCCTTCAGCATTTAAAACTATCCCGTCACCTTTCTCATATCATTATTCTCACTTAATTCGTGAAAACTGCAGGCGCGAAGAACAAGAGACTATACAAAGCAATATTTAGAGTATTATGGGAAAGAAAGAGAAAGCTTCGAGTTCTGAAAGCAAAGAGATGGCATCCTTGTACGCAGACACTGCTTACAACAAGGACGCTAGTATCACCACTTGGGAGGGTATTTTTAGTTTGCTTGAAGAAGAGAACCCAAGGGTAATGGATGTTTCAGTTACCGCTGGCTCAAGTAATTCTTCTAAAGCATCTCTTACAGAACTGGCTTGTTCATTTTTACACCGGATAGCAGCAAGACCAAGAATTCTTCCATATACAGACATGGTAAAATGGGTGCTGGATAGCACTAATATCACAGACAGATAGTTCAAAACTCAAGGTCAAGAGCTCATCGGGTCATTCACTCCAGAATATTTGAGGCTTATGTATCATTTGCCGGAGCCTCAGGAAACTTACAACAAACAATTTATGGAGAAATTTGCCAAGGAAAATGCCAATTTGGCGGAATGCACCAAGGAATGGTCTAGAAGAGATGAACCATTGAAGAAAGATAAACATGGTATGTACAGTACTGGCTCACTCACTTCTCCATATTGTTTTGCTGCTGCTATGCTATGTAGGCTTTTTGGAAAGCCTGACATTAATAATATTTTGCCTGAATGGCTTCCCTTATTAAATACTGTTGTCAACGCTACCATTGTAGATTGGGCTAAAATATTGTCTGATAATTTACCCATGGCTATTTTCAATTATCGGTCTAAACATACTGTCTCTCAGAGGATTTATCCTCCTTTTTATCTATCTGCCTATGTTATGGATTCAATCTGCTTTGTTTCTAAGTTCCCTTTAATGGGTTGGCAATGGAAAATTCAGGATCCCCTGCCCATCCATGTTTATCACAAAGAATTGTGGGAGTCAAAATTCATTCCTCATTTTTACAAGATTTTCCATGGCATAATGTTGCCACTGTATAGATTGTTGTATAATAAGGATGCCCCAAGGTTGTCCCCTGAAGCAGAAGTAGACATTCTCCCTGTCGCAAGATGGTTTGGAGAAGAATTGTTTACTTATGTGAGGGTTTTTGGAAGCTTTGCTTATCCTCATGTTTTGCCCTTATATGTTCCAGATAAACTCATAGCTCGGGAAATTGCATATCAAACCTGTGGAGACAGAGGTTTAGCAAAAGAATTAAAGGATAAAAAGAAAGCCATTTGGCCACGATTTCCTGTGTCCTGCGGAGCATTTTCATTATTTGATGTTGGTCACGCGTTTAAGGAAGTAAGTAATGTTACATATTTAAAATTGTTTAAGTTTCTGAGAAGGCTATTTGATCCATATGGTATTGTCAAGGATTTCACCACTGTAGTCAAAGTGAGAGTATTTTCTGGAGAAGAAGATATTTTTGATGATATGTTTCAAGAAAAAAGTTCATTTAAAGAAATTTTGCATTTAGGTCAAACATGGTTCTCCCCAGAAGAATTTCAAGAGTTTAAAGTATACATAGAAAGAAGATTGACCACTATTCTTTTGGATAATTTGCGTTTGGAACCCGCAAGGGAAACAAATCCTAGTGTCAGTCTTAGTGGAAGCTGAGATTCAGAAAGGTCTAACTCAAAGTCTGACAAAGAAATTTCTGAACATTCTAAAAAATCTGATCAGGATAAAAGTGAAGGCTCAGTGAAGGATACAACTCAATCAAAAGAGCTCTCACAACAACAGACCTCAACCACTCCACAGTTGAATCTTCCACCTCTTAATGTAAAACAACCATCCATCAGCACTCAGTTAGATAAAGAATGGGAATCATTTAATGATTTGATTAATGTTGAAGGACAGAACATACAAACTCCTGTACAGACATTAAAAGGTTTGGTTACAGAAACAGTGGCAATGTCACAGAAACAGAACATATACCCATTACTCCCTCTGCCGAGCTTGTACTTAAAATAGAGGAAATTCCTCCTCTGGATATATTTTATAGCCCTCAACATAAAGCAATAGTAAGGAAGCAAATAAAGAAGAGGAAATTAGAAAGTGCGCTCTCTACTGATGCATAACAATTGGATGTTTTATGGAAAGATCCTACTACGGATCCCACTGAAAATCTTACTAAATTATGTCAGATTACAGGAGCTTATGCCTCCGCAACTATTGACAAAGCATCTAAGGTACGACTGTTATTAAATGAAAAAGAGGATAAGATACAAGTTCTGCAACAACAATTGCAACAAGCACATGCCAACAGTGAAGCACAGATACAATTTGAAAAGTTACAGCAAGAGTTTCAGCAAATGCAGATCGGATATCAAAAAGCTTGGCTGAAAAAGAAAAACAAATACAGATTATGCAAGAGATGCATAAAGACGACCCCAAGCTTACAGAGTTCATCTCAGAATCTATTTCTTTGAATAATCAACTACTGCAACAACAAGATATATTATGCCAGAAAATCTTGCAATGGAACTCTTTTTGTCAAGAAAGTGATAAAATCACTAATTATGTCGTAGAATTACGACATGATTATGATTTAACTAATGAAAGAGTTACTAATTATTTGGCATGGAAAAATACAGAGGAAGGAAAAAGAGTAGGATCACCAATTATCCATGATGGTCATAAAGAAATACTCTTCAATAATTGGGATGCACAGATCAGAGAGGCAGAAAAAGAAGCAGAGGAAGTAGCTACAACAGTAAGTAACATGACTGATTGTGTAAATGAAAATTTTCACAAAGCTAATTTGATTTCTGAAACTATTCCAGGATACCTACCACAAGCACAACAATTGCAAACAGAGTGGAAACAAAAAGCTGAAGAGAAGGAAAAATCAATTCAAGGATTGACAAAATTAAATTGGGATTCTTACTGGACGTGTCTGGTTAAACCACACAGCCAATGCAGCGCTCTTAATTGCATCATTAATTCTGCTGAGAAGATCGCGCCATCACTTGCTGATTCCGTCTTTTCGGGACAATTAAAATCTGAAGTCGGCCAACCCCCTCTTCTTAAATCAATGCTGGATGCTTGCAAATTCAAAGACCAGATTCATAAGTAGTTAGTTAATAGTTTTTAATTTTAGATTTAGTTTTAATTTTACTTTATTTTTGCATAGAAAAAGGACGGTCATTTAAACCAAATCCTAAATTTTTTTAATAAACTATAATTAGATTTAGTTAGTAGTATTTAAACCCTTCTCATGCATTTAGAGAAGGGTTCTGAAATTTGTCAAAAACTTGTCCTCAGAACATGCACTTCTGCACCCTGAGAGGAGGTTTTGATGAATGAATGGAACGATATTTATTGATATCTGTGTCTAATATCTGCTACTGATGTTTCATTTCTGTACTCTTAGTAGATGTTGGATTAGGAAGAGATAAATCATTATTGCTTCTAGCTCATGAGTAGAACCAGTTATAAATGGTACTTTTATCTCTTAACTATTTCTGCTTCTGTGTTAAAGTAATATTTATTTTTAGTTGTTTATATATTGATGCTTGAATGCTTGGGGGGGGGGGGGGGTTTAGATAACATTATGCGATATGTTTTTCATAACTGTTTCATCTAACTTTTTATATGAAATGGTTTATCTTTATTGAATTCTTTTCTTATAAAAGTTGAATAATATTTATTATTAGTTGTTATTCGAGATTATTTTAGATCACATAAAGAAGATTACATCTCGGTTTGGTTTAAATTAGATATTTAAATTTTAGATTAGAGTCTGATTTGCATATGATTAGATTAGAAATAGAATAAAAGCATTTCACTTGAAATTTTTTAGAAATATCTATTCCTCCCCTTTTACCATGTTAAGGCGGGTCCCATTATCCCCAGTCGGACCCACTACACCAAACGGAAAAGGAGCTGCTAACCAAGGTCCAGACCGGGTGGGTATCCCCCTTGTTGTAGACCCGATTTTCGGGGCTTCAACATATTTGGTGCTAGAAGGAGGGCCACGAACTATGAATGGAAAGTAAATCAAAATATAAATACCATTCTGAGAGTAAATCACAGTCACCATCTCCCCCAACTTCTCCATCGCACTCAGAAATTTTAAATCTAGATCCAGAAGTCGAAAGAAGAACAAACACTGCTACAAACCTTGAATTTTCAGAAGAATCTGCTATTGAACCTCCTGAAGTTGAATCTTTGATTCATAAACTTCAGCGATTTTCAATATCACCTCAAAGATCTGATAAATCTCAAGGCAGTGTGACTTCACAATATAACCCTGCTCATCCTCTTACCAGATTAAAGAGTGAGAAGCTTGGCATTCAGCCAACTGAATTACCTTTACCTACAAGGAAAAGAGCAAAAAAATCACCTAAAGGGTCTGATAGCGAGACTCTTTCATCATCATAATCCATCTCAACCTCTTCACCCTGAAGTCAGCCATCCACCCCTCCACTTCAGACCATTGTCCCTGACGCAAGCTTAAAGCTTGCCATACCCAGGAACTTTAATCTCTGTTCATGCATCATCATCATATGCCCAAATCACTTTCAAGCAATTGGAAAAATAACACCACCTCATATATGAACAATCTCACATCCACTCACCTTCAAACAATTCCATAACTTTTAAACCTTCAACCAATGTTCAAATGCCTCCTTAAACCATATCAATGCCAACATTCACTCATTCATTTAGTTACCAACATTCAAGTGTGTTTATCCAATTACAATCTGCATTCTCCATTCAATCTAGAGACTTCATTTCAATCCCTATACCAAATCTTGAGCATGCTCATCAATTCAATAGACATCATTCATATATGACCAAAATTCAATGTGCCATGTTTTAATATTAATTTGACATTATTTTCAAGCAACGAAAGACTTGAACTGCGCCCTTCTATGTATATCTTAAAAATCGTATCTTGACAATACCATTTCATCATAACACAATTCCCTTTTGTTTATTTCTGTTATACTACCACTTCCAGAACTTAATAACAACTATCATACCTTTTATCTCTTTTCAACACTCTGTATAATCTGCTGATCACAGAGATGGCGCTCTTTTTAAAACGAAATTGCTTGCGCTATACAATGAATGGTAGTCTTCAAATGCAAAACGCGTGGCCAGATTCTTTGACAAACTGCTTTACAACAGAACGTTCCAATGACACGTTCTCCTTCATTCCTGTCACCATAAACACTGTCATTAAACGTGGTTTTCCCTTCACGTCTTTCATTCCACCTCTACGCCTTTCAGAACGCCTTCAGAATTTGCTGCTGTTCCTTTCAACTTGAATTCACATAGACTCTACACATCGACTCAATTGAACTCTCAGTAATTGCTGTCTGACAATGCACTTCAACTTCTCTAGTACTGTTCAGCAATATCTGAGCATTAACATTCGATGACATTATATCAGTGGAAACAAATTCGCAATTCAACAATTTCAAACAGCTAAGTTCAATTTACAATTTTCTCAACATAATTCTTCCAGCGCTTCCTTTTCAATTCATCATATTTGCGGCAAAGATCTGTTCGTCCCACTTTGCACAAAGCGTACTCTTCCAATTCGACTGCAATTGCAACTATCTGATTATAAGTGTGCAACGCACATACTGCCCGGTTGGATTCACGCTCATCGGTTCTTCAATACTGATCCAATTGTTATGCTACCATCGCTTATATGGGTACAAATGCACAGTGATGGTAATTTACTATTTCATTCACAAATTGAGACTTTCGACTTGTCACTTGAATTCTTGGCAATCGTTACATAGCATCCCATTAAATCGCCCTAGAACCCTGCAATCGATTTCTAAAGCTGCTTTGTTCAGTAAACCCTTCTGCCTTGAAATTTATTCCTGCGTTTCATTGTGATGCCAGAATCGAATTTGAAATACAATTACTTCATTGGTTTATGCAATGATTAATACCAGAATGTCTATAGTAAATTACTTCTCTTACTGACTGATCTCTGCATAACCGGCCTTTTATGACTGATATATCAGATTTATCAAAATTCTCATCATATCCAAGTAAATATGACGAATATAAAAGCGTGAATTCAACTACAACTAGGAAACAAATATTCCAGCAAAGATTCAACACCAATTCAGTGCTTTTTACACTCAACAATTTTGAATTGCGGGTTCATAACAATATCAACATCGATTTTACAAGTCGAACTATCAGTTGTTACAAAATTCAAATCTTTCAATCGATTCTTCCACCATCAATAATTCAATCCATATATATACATTTAACTTGGAACGCATACAATTTTCAAATCAATCAACCAATATACTGAAACAAAACAATAACTTACAACTTTTGCTGGCCAGATATTTCAATTCTGTGGCCCTTACAATTTTGCTGAAGGCTTACAGCCTTGCTGTACAAGCCTACTCTCACACTCTTTCACAATCTCAATGTATTTTTCTCTCAAAACCCCTTCCTATTTATACAATTTTAAAAATCACTTAATTAAATGCTCAATCCCTTCAATTCCTCAACAAACCCCTAAATCTCTCAACATCCCTAAAGGATAGATCTTTATCCCTAAAATCCTTCAACTAATTAAATTCCCCCATATCCTTTTATTAAATAAAAGATATTTACAAAAATCCTCACCTTCTCCTATTTTATTCAAATTAATTAATAAAATATTAAAAATTATCACACCCCCTTTTAACATATTTACAAAATAAAAACACCCTTGATGCTCCTGCATCAGACTCCCCATGTAAGAAAATTCATGACCACCTGGTCATAAGTCTGGATATTTCCTCCTGGATCCCAAATTTTATTTTGTAATCCTTCCGTGCTTGTCGATTGCTTCACTGCTGTTGTCATCTGCTGTTGTCTTCCAGGTTTCCATATTTTGTGTTGTAGTGCTCCACTTGCTCTGCTCTTGCAATCTTTCACTGTCATTCTCTTGTTGTCGCTCCTTTTCTTTCTTTCAGCTGTCTTTCTCTGGGATGTCTTTATCATTAACCTCCTTATCAACTCAATTTCTCTGTCCAGTATGTCCTCTGTCTGCTGATTATTTCCATCTCTTGATTGTTGAACTCTCATTCTTGCTTGTTCTTCACTTGTTTTGATCACCTTTTCTGCTGCTGCTACTATAAATGTCGCCTCACATGTTGCTCTAGCTGTCAATATGAATGTTGCGGCCTCCCAAACTTCCTTTCCCTCTGCAACATTCCTTTGCTCGTCACCTGCAATTTTATTTGCAATTTCTTCTTGATTATCATTTATGACAACTGCTTTGTCATCCTTCATCAGCAATCTATCCTGGACATTCATCCTCTATTCTTCCAATTTCCTCCTTTGAAAGTCTAATTCTCTATATAACTCAATGATTTTACTTGGAGTGGACTTTGGAAATTTTATGCGATCTTCCATTTCCTCACATGGTCTTTCTTCTGCTAAATCTTTCTTAACATCCTTCAGTAGATGTTCTTCCTCTTCTTCCAAACCTGCAATCACACACAAACCGTTAGTTTTAAAATCACAAGACCTTACGGTCTTATTTGATGCTTCAGTCATCAAATCTTCGGGCTGCTTTGAATCATTCATATGATTCAAATCCTCTAGCTCTTCATCACTTTCAAAAAGTAATGGTCCACTCTCTGGGTAACATATCGAAACTTCAACATCTTCTTTTTGCTGTAGCGCAACTGTTTCGAGCTTCTCTATCTTCTGTCTGGCATCTATAACCTGTTCAAGTTTCCTTAGTTCCTTTATCAACTGCATATTCATCTGATGATTCCACTTCTCTTGTAGCCCTTGCCACTTCACCTTCTTCCTTATGACATAACCATGCTTCTGGTCTTCCTCATTTCTTTGCAACATCTCCATTAACACCTCAAGCTGAACTGCTATCTCAGCCTTCTCCCTTTCATATTCCTCTTTGCTTAACTGTCTCTGTATGCCAATTGCCTTGGCATCCTTCTTCTTTTGTCCTCTGCTGTGGTTTATTTCAGAACCTCTGTTATGACTGTCATTAGTCATCATCCTTTCCATCTCTATGAGTTCTTTACTCACTTTTCTATGAGTTGCACTAAAGCCTCTTCAGCAGCAAGTCCTGTCTTGCCGCCACTTACCTCACCAAGCTCTCCTCACTCAGTCTTTTGGCAAGCAATTGGTTCTCTATCCCTGGAACCTCCTTTGAGCACTTCTCTTTGCTCTTCCTGGCTTCAACTCATCTGCATGTTCTAAGAACACAACTGTCCTCCTTTTCCAATCTCTATTGGAATTCCTCAAGGTTCTGCCACCTCTATGTTTTCACCTAGAAACTTTCACCAGCTTCCTTTATCTGTTAGCAATTGTCTTTTGGAAGTTGCAATAATATTTCAATGCAAAGACTACAATACTCTATTCTTCAAAAACATATCATCTTACCTCCAATATCTCGTCTGATCTTGTCTTTCCATTCTCCTGCACTTCAATCTCATCATTCCTGCAAATCTGTTCCAACAAATCTTTATGCTTCCTCTGCACAATTCAATGTCAATCAGATTTTAGAATCCGATTCTTTCTTCCAATCTTCTGGCTTTATCCGGCAAACTTCAGCTGTCAGCAATAATTCCTTTCTCGCTGAGTTTCTTCATTGCTGCAATCATCAATCCTCATTCCATTTCTTTGTCAGTAAAACTCAAATCAAAATTCAACAACACAATACCTGCACGATCCAAGTGAATTTCCATTCCCCAACATCACTGTGGATTCTTTCTGTCTCTGCAATCTCTGTTTAATTCTGCTTTACCTGCCTCTAAGAACTTAATTGTTCTTCTCCATTCTCCCAGCTGTACTCTGGTTGCTTGACTGTCAGATTAGAATCTGATCTCCCTTACCTGCATACACATCTCTCCACACATGATTTGATATAAAGTCAAATTCAGTCTTCAATGCTTTACAAAAACCTTCATACAGAGCCAAGCTTTGATACCAAAATTGACGCAAGCTTAAAGCTTGCCATACCCAAGAACTTTAATCTCTGTTCATGCATCATCATCATATGCCCAAATCACTTTCAAGCAATTGGCAAAATCACACCACCTCATATATGAACAATCTCACATCCACTCACCTTCAAACAATTCCATAACTTTTAAACCTTCAACCAATGTTCAAATGCCTCCTTAAACCATATCAATGCCAACATTCACTCATTCATTTAGTTACCAACATTCAAGTGTGTTTATCCAATTACAATCTGCATTCTCCATTCAATATAGAGACTTCATTTCAATCCCTATACCAAATCTTGAGCATGCTCATCAATTCAACAGACATCATTCATATATGACCAAAATTCAATGTGCCATGTTTTAATATTAATTTGACATTATTTTCAAGCAACGAAAGACTTGAACTGCGCCCTTCTATGTATATCTTAAAAATCGTATCTTGACAATACCATTTCATCATAACACAATTCCCTTTTGTTTATTTCTGTTATACTACCACTTCCAGAACTTAATAACAACTATCATACCTTTTATCTCTTTTCAACACTCTGTATAATCTGCTGATCACAGAGATGGCGCTCTTTTTAAAACGAAATTGCTTGCGCTATACAATGAATGGTAGTCTTCAAATGCAAAACGCGTGGCCAGATTCTTTGACAAACTGCTTTACAACAGAACGTTCCAATGACACGTTCTCCTTCATTCCTGTCACCATAAACACTGTCATTAAACGTGGTTTTCCCTTCACGTCTTTCATTCCACCTCTACGCCTTTCAGAACTCCTTCAGAATTTGCTGCTGTTCCTTTCAACTTGAATTCACATCGACTCTACACATCGACTCAATTGAACTCTCAGTAATTGCTGTCTGACAATGCACTTCAACTTCTCTAGTACTGTTCAGCAATATCTGAGCATTAACATTCGATGACATTATATCAGTGGAAACAAATTCGCAATTCAACAATTTCAAACAGCTAAGTTCAATTTACAATTTTCTCAACATAATTCTTCCAGCGCTTCCTTTTCAATTCATCATATTTGCGGCAGAGATCTGTTCGTCCCACTTTGCACAAAGCGTACTCTTCCAATTCGACTGCAATTGCAACTATCTGATTATAAGTGTGCAACGCACATACTGCCCGGTTGGATTCACGCTCATCGGTTCTTCAATACTGATCCAATTGTTATGCTACCATCGCTTATATGGGTACAAATGCACAGTGATGGTAATTTACTATTTCATTCACAAATTGAGACTTTCGACTTGTCACTTGAATTCTTGGCAATCGTTACATAGCATCCCATTAAATCGCCCTAGAACCCTGCAATCGATTTCTAAAGCTGCTTTGTTCAGTAAACCCTTCTGCCTTGAAATTTATTCCTGCGTTTCATTGTAATGCCAGAATCGAATTTGAAATACAATTACTTCATTGGTTTATGCAGTGATTAATACCAGAATGTCTATAGTAAATTACTTCTCTTACTGACTGATCTCTGCATAACCGGCCTTTTATGACTGATATATCAGATTTATCAAAATTCTCATCATATCCAAGTAAATATGACGAATATAAAAGCGTGAATTCAACTACAACTAGGAAACAAATATTCCAGCAAAGATTCAACACCAATTCAGTGCTTTTTACACTCAACAATTTTGAATTGCGGGTTCATAACAATATCAACATCGATTTTACAAGTCAAACTATCAGTTGTTACAAAATTCAAATCTTTCAATCGATTCTTCCACCATCAATAATTCAATCCATATATATACATTTAACTTGGAACGCATACAATTTTCAAATCAATCAACCAATATACTGAAACAAAACAATAACTTACAACTTTTGCTGGCCAGATATTTCAATTCTGTGGCCCTTACAATTTTGCTGAAGGCTTACAGCCTTGCTGTACAAGCCTACTCTCACACTCTTTCACAATCTCAATGTCTTTTTCTCTCAAAACCCCTTCCTATTTATACAATTTTAAAAATCACTTAATTAAATGCTCAATCCCTTCAATTCCTCAACAAACCCCTAAATCTCTCAACATCCCTAAAGGATAGATCTTTATCCCTAAAATCCTTCAACTAATTAAATTCCCTCATATCCTTTTATTAATAAAAAGATATTTACAAAAATCCTCACCTTCTCCTATTTTATTCAAATTAATTAATAAAATATTAAAAATCATCACACCCCATTTTAACATATTTACAAAATAAAAAACGCCCTTGATGCTCCTGCATCAGTCCCTCACTCCACTAGAACTTCCACATCACCTTCTCAATCATCTATAATTGTAATATCTTCATTTTCCCAATCACAGACATCATCTTCTACACTTTCCTCTATTAGTAGTTCAGCGATGGCCCAAATGCCATGGAATAATCCAGGGGCGATCCTGTTTGAAGGGTGAAGGCAGTTGAGAGGTGGGGGGGGAGGTACGGAACAAGTGATATGGGGACACATATGCAGAAAGGGAAAATTGGTAATCCACTTTTCAGAGCCCGGCCACGCACCCCCCCACCCCCCCTTATTAACTCTCGGATGGGCGAGGGGGTCTAAAATGAACAAAGGTCATTGATCTAGTGAAGCGGGATCTCGATGCTTTATTTTTGCGCAGTGCATATCAAAACATGACAAAGGGTCATGTCAACAAATTTGTTACAAATTCAATTATTGCAAAAAAATTGCGATTAAAGCTAATCAATCCCAATTATTCCATTATCTAATGCGACATTTGAATGTGCTCGCATGTTTTTTTTTTCTAAGGGTTTTTTTATCATTATTGCTTTTGTTTTGTTATATATATATATATAATTTTTTTTTCTCTTTTTTTTTATATATTCATTCTTATCTTTTATTTGTTCAACAATTACATATAAAAATAAAATGATGTTACAACATCGACTCCAACTAGGGACTGCTTCTCCCTGTGAGATGCATAGAACAAGTAGATCCATGTGCCTTCTCCTCGGGCTATGGAGTCTTTGCTGTAAAATCATGTCGTGACAGTGAAATATAAACAAAACTGGAAATGTACAATGAAATGGACTGGAAAGAACCTCAGCACTGAATGTAGTGCTTTAGGAACTTCCCATTGATAAGCAAAGTAGAGAATGCTCCTTCCAAGTTTTGCAGAATGAAAGTGTTGTTTCTTTTGACCTTTTTAATGCTAAATGGTCCCAACCAAAGATTTTAAAATTTACCATGTTTCCATTTCTCTTCTCTCCTTGAATCCCATTTCAAAACTAAATCTCCTTCCTTGAAATATCATTCTCTAGATTTTCTATGAAACAAAGTTTTCATTTTGTTTTGATATTGATGAAGTTTGTACTAAAATTCATCTATATCCTCATTCAATTCTATAATCTAACTGACTCTTATAGAAAAATCATAAGGTTCTTCATTTGATTATTGTAAAAATTTCATGACAGGAAAGGCTAGCTGTGTAGGAAAAATGGCCTCAGTGGCATAGAAAAGATGAAAAGGGGATTTTCTTGTTGATCTCTTGGGTGAAATTCTGTTGGCCCAAACTGCATACTTAAGATGACTGTCCCAGTTTCTCTTATTATCTGCATGTACCTTTTTAATTAATTTTACCAAACTTTTATTAGATGATTATGCCAATCCATTCCCATGAGGGTAGTATGGAGTATAATGATGTAATAAAACTTGATATTTCTGGCAGAATTCTATCATTTTAACAGTACTGAAAGCCCGTGCATTATCTGTAACTGTATGTTGAGGACAACCAAATCTAGATAGTATATTTTCCTAAATTATTTTAATGACAACAATATCTGTAGCATTTTTGACTGGAATGGATTCTACCCATTTGGTAAAGTAATATGTGGTAGTTAAGATCTTTCTATGCTGATTGCTGGATGCTAGATGTATTTATACGATGAAATCAAGTCCCCATTGTAGAAATGGTGCCGCAATTAAAAGTAGAACAGGGGGAGCTACTGCCAATCTTTGTTTTCCAGTAAATATCTGACATGGAATGCAACTTCTAAATTTTTATCCAACCCGTGAAAACAAATTTGACCAATAGAAACCTACTCTTAAAATATTGTATGCTGTAGCTCTCCAAGCATAATGACCTCCACATATTCCTTCATGAAACTGATCTATAACACCCTCTGTTTCACTCTCAGACATGCATAGAAGTAAAATATTTAATGGATCTTTCCAATATAAATTTGCATTAATGATACAATACTTCATAGCCTTTAATCTAAGAGTTCTGCATTGGTTTTTGGTGAAACCAGGAGGGTATTTCAACACATGAATAAAGTGTACAACATCAACATACCATTCAGATAACATAAATTTTTATTCAATATGAAGTGGAAGAGGAACTGAATCTGCAGAAGAAGGTTCTTGTGGGTTCTCTTCTCTTGATATTGGAGAAGGTTCTTGTGGATTATTATCTAATGGACTAGAGGAAGGTTCTTGTGGATTATTCTCTCTTGATATCTGCATG
The DNA here is from genome assembly GCA_034641835.2 of Pinus albicaulis. Taxonomy (NCBI): domain Eukaryota; kingdom Viridiplantae; phylum Streptophyta; class Pinopsida; order Pinales; family Pinaceae; genus Pinus; species Pinus albicaulis. The sequence goes on from CM076569.1 coordinate 203,310,762, forward strand.
ATAGTGTTTATTCCCAAAACTTTACAGTTAGATTCAACCAAAAACTTGGCCAAACCTTGTCCCTTTATCAACTTGGTTGATTTAATATCTAGATCAAATTCAAGGATTTTCGCTATCCATCTCCCTCCCCTACCATTTGTATCATGTTGGGTCAAAATGGTTTTGAAATCATTATTTGGGACATAAGAAGTGATAAGAGAATGAAGTACATAAGTTCGAAAGGATTCAAGGGCTTGTAGAAGAGCATAGGCTTGTTTTTCAATGATATCATATTTTAGCTCTACATCTCACATTACTTTACTAAATAAGGAAATTGACTGTTCATCTTGGTTATCATTCTTTTGCAGTAAAACAAGAACTAAAGCAGTGTTAGAGGAAAAAGAGAAAATACTGAAGGGTTTGGTATAATTAGGGCTGGCTAGTACCGAGCCTTCAGAAATAGCCTTTTTGATTTGTGTAAAATAAAAACTAGCCTGCACCGTCCATTTAATCTCATGATAATTTTTCAACATGTCAGTAATATATTTAACAATCTCAACATAGTTTGGTATAAATCTGATTAGAAAATGAATATTTCCTAAAAAATATTGAACTTCCTTTTTATTTATGGGGAGAGTTATTACCTCAATGGATGAGATTCTTTTTGGATCAATTACCACTCCTTATTTTGAGATAATGTGGCCAAGTAGCTTCCCTTCTTTTATGGAAAAGAGGGACTTCTTTGGATTAAGTGAGATTCCAAATTTTCTACACCTATCAAAGACCTTTCTCAAGTGCTTCAAGGGATTTTCATCAGAATTTGAAAAGACAGTTAGATCATCTAGATAAATAACAATGAATTTATTTATTTTTCCAACAAAAGATAAATCCATAGCTCTTTGTAAATTTTCTCCTGCATTAATCGATCCAAATGGAATCCTAGCATACACAAATGTACCCTAGGAGTGATGAATGTTGTATTTTCTCTTTCTTGTTGACTTACCAAAATCTGGTTGTATCCAGAGAATCATCTAACATAGAAATTATACTAGATCCTGAAACTCTTTGGAGTAACTGATCCATTTTGGGCAGTGGATAATTGTATTTTAAAGATGATTCATTGAGGTTTCTGAAATCCACACACAACCTGATTTCACCATTCTTATTTCGTACAGGAACTAAGTATCCATTCAGAAAATCTAAGAGGAACAATGATTTTTGCATCTAATAATTTTTTGAGTTCCTTTTCAATGGTTAGAAGAAAAATTGGGTTTATTATTCTTAATTTCTGTTGGAATGGTTTGGCTTCTAGTTTTAAAGGGATCTTATGTTAAATGATAATTGTGTCATAAGAATTAAGCTCATTATAAGACCAAGAAAAAACATTTTTGTAATTTTTCAAAAGATCAATATATTTATCCTTTATGTCCATGGGCAATGATGCTGCAATTTCAACAGTTTTAATTTCTTTATCAGTTCCGATATTACATTATTCTATGTCTTCTTGTTGTTGTGAATCTGATAATGTATTTTTAAAAACATCATTATTGTCAAAAATATTTTCAAGAGGAACTAGGCATTTGGGAATGAGATTGCTTGGCAATTGAAGGATACCATGATATGTAATATTATTTTTCAAATGTAAAGTTTCAATTTCCTGAGTTGGATTATGATCAACAATTCCTCATATTATAAGGTTTCAAAGTCATCATTACTTGTAGGAAACTCTTCAATTGTTCATAATATTCAAACACTTTCCAGTGTTTAAGATTGTCAGGAATTTAAGGCCTATATTTCACCTCAATTTGATATTGTAGTTGCATTGGGTTAGGGATTTCAAAAGAACTAGAAGAAACTGCTAATGAATCTACATACATGTTTTCATCCCTTGGATTTGTTAAAATATTTAAAGCTAGAAAATAGTTCTCTATAGAATCCCATGCTTCATTTCAATAGGATATAAGTCTAGAATGTTTTGCTTGACATAGACTTCTTACTTGTTTGACAATAAGTTTAGAATCACTGAAAACATTTAAATTCTGAACTTTGAGACTATTGGCTAACTCATGTCCTAAAAGTAGGGATTCATATTTGGCTACATTATTTGTCACATCAAAGTCTAACTTAAAAGATTGAGTTATGTTGTCTTTATCTGGTGAGATGAGTACAATACCAGATCTTGCTCCTCAGAAAAAGCTCCATCGAAATATAGTTTCCAAATATCATGTTTCATACATTCAGGTTTCTTTGCAAGCCATTCAATGCTTAGTGGAGAGTTTGGAAGATCACTAGATGATAATGAAAAACATCCAAAGTCCTGATCAACAACATAAACTGGATGATTTATTGCTTGGTCAACTTTATAGACAGTTTTAATGAAGCTTACCTCTTTGTATAATCTAAGATGTTCATCCCCATATACAGGAATAGTAGAAAAAGAAATGTCCATTTGTATACTTCCCCCTAATTTGGCACAACATGATCTGGATAGTATAACATTAAAAATTTAGGAGGAATATCTGTGACTACAGTGTCTAGTACTACACTCTTAACTGGGATATGTGCTATAGTGACAACGAAGTATTTTATCAGTCTAAGACAAGGAACTTTCTTTGAATCAAAAGTATACAAGTCATGATAAGGTCTGGTAATTTGATGTTGTAGTTGGTCCATGATAAATTTGGGCATAAAATATTGAGAGGCCCCAAAGTCTAACATGGAATTATATAGAATAAAATGATGAAATTTGAGAGTAACATAAAAGGGAGGGACATTTTCATCAATCATGTTAGAACAAGGACCAAAAACCACTAAAGTTTTTTAATCCTATAAACTGATCACGTCCCCCTCAACATCTATATTGGAAGATTCAATCCACTTTGATACTTTATTTTTGTATTCTGGGTTTCTAGAGAGTTCAGAGAGTGGAACATGAATTTTGACTCTTTCGAGTTCTTTTTCTACATTGAAAACTATTGGAACAATTCTATCAGGTATATTTTGTTCATTGGGTTGGATTAATGGTTGGATAAAAATTGTTTGGGTTTCCGTAGTTTTTACTGGAGGCTCATTAATTGTGACATTCTTAACCGGCCTACCAAGGCCTGGTATAGGCCTTAAATTGTATCTTCTGCTCAATTCTGCAATAATATATTCAGAGAATGTTTGATATTTAGAGACTTGGGAAGCTTCTTGATCTTGGGTCGAAGATTGATCAAAAGAAATTGGAACTAAAACATTTTGTAAAGATATGTCACCTAAACAATTAATGTCATGGGTAGCCAATGGGCCAACTTCTTCAGGTTGTTGATCATCAATTAATAATGGAGGCTGGACCATTTGGCCAATGTTTGGTCTTTGCAAGATCTGAGGTTTAAAAGGTCTCTTGAATTGAGTCTGCGGTCTGTTTTTGACTAGTTGAGCTACTCTTGGATGTGCTTTTATTTTTGAAATTCTATTGGAAATATTTCTTAATAAAGAAGTGATTTAATCTATTTTATGATCCTCTTCTTTAATCTTTGTAAATGAAGTGCTTTCTTCCTGAGCTTTCATTTTTATTTTAGCTTTCTCAGCCTTAGGTTTGAGTATTTGATGCAGAAATGTTTGCTTCTACCTCAATAGCATTTGTTGGCATATCTGCCAAAGTGACAAACCTTCGTTCTCTAAGCATGAAAACAAAATCATCATCAAATCCTTTTGAAAATTTATTATTTGCTGCAACTACTAGTGGTTTACAACTAGGTGGCATTTTATTGTAAATTTTATTAAATATTTTGATGAAATTAGAGACGGGCTCTCCAGGATTTCTTTTTAAATCATCAAATTCTGATAGGTAATAGATTTGATCCTTTTTTACTCCCCATTGATTCTTAAAGATATTTGTAATTCGTTCCATGTTCTAATTGAATTGGCTTGTAATTGTCTGAACAAATTCTTACATTTCCTTCAAAATATTGAACAAAAATCCTTGTATAGACATCTTCATGCTCAATGTTCATGTTGTCGGAAAAATCCAAGAAGGTAGATAAATGATATTCAATAGATGGACCTGTATCTCCATTAAACCTAGACAGGTGTTTATCCATCTGGAAAATAATTTAGTTGATTAGGAAGAATCAGTGCAACATAAAGACCATGAATGATAGGTCAATGTTAATTTTGGACAACTAGGTCCAAACTCCATGTTATGATGCTTAGATGAAGATGCCAATATTTTTATTGGATTCTTCTTTCAGAGAGGTGAAATATTGATCTAAATATCATCTTGATCCGATGAAAAGAACATTTATTTTGAATTTATTCAAAATATGTGTAGGTTGGCCTGAAATAAAATGTAGGCTTGAAGCCCCAGTAGTTGTGTCACACACCCTCATTGATGGATATAAATAGGTCAACGTTGGAGGCCATTTTCACTCATCCATCACATCACATTCTCTGTCCTCATCTGATTGGTTTGATCACCTTGGAGGATCTTCTTCATCCACACGTGGGAAAATTACAGCAAGAAGATTTATGTTTCTGACCTAGGGTTTTTCAGACCTAGTCAAACTGACCCCAAACTTGGTCAAAATTTTGATTTCCTTAGTCCGCATTTTTTGGCACTGAAATCGAGGTTGACCGTTGACTTTGACCAGGATGCGTGATTTTTTGCTGATGTTGTTTTGCGTTGACCGTTGACTGGGACAACATTGAATTTAGTTGACTTTTGGTTGATTGATTTAGTTGTCCGATAGGGTTTGTGACACTTCTGGTTGGCTGACTATATTGAGACTTTGCTGGTTGAAGCATCCTGCTGACCGTCGTAGCGCACCAATATATATTTTTGGCTTGTCTTCTGTCGATCTACTGGTATGTTCTATCTGCATTTTACTTTATTGTTTATGTGATTGCTGACTGATATTGGGGATAAAAAGTAAAGTTTCATCAAGCATAGAAAATCTACAAAAATTTATATGGAATCAGAGCTGAGGTGAAGACAAAACCCAAGTTTGTAGGAATCACCAAAGAAGAGAATGGGTACCTCAATCTATAATGGCTTTAAAGTTGACGATAAATTAACTAGGAAGGAAGACTTCCATGCCTGGAAGATGACATTGGATCTTATGTTGGAAGACCAAGATGTCATGGACTATGTGTAGGGTAAAATCCAAGAGCTTCCATCCACTACACCTACTGCCACCAAGCCAAAGTATAAGAAGGGGGAAATCAAAGCAAAAATGATGATGAGAGAATCTATTCATAAGAGCCTGGTTGCCTACATCTCTGAGCTGGGCACATCCAAGGAGATGTATGATAAGTTGGTTAACATTTTCAAGGCCAACAATGCAAATCAAGTCCTATTATTTAAGAATCAACTGAAGAATTTGAAGAAAGGCAGGGATGAATCAGTCTTTTCTTAAGTTGACCGAAATCAGGAATAATCTTCTAGCTATTGGGGAGACAATAGCTGATCGAGAGATGGTTCTCACCACACTTAGAGGTCTCTCATCCGAATGACATGTATTCAACACTACCATTCTTAATAAAAATGTGATACTTGATTTTGACGAAGTACTATCGAGATGTGTACAAGAAGAAACGAAGATGAAGGAATATGAAAATGAAGGAAATATTGCCTTCACTGCTCGTGCTAAGAAGAAGAACAATAGTGGTCCAAGGAACAAAGGAAAAGCAGGGGCCCAGGGAAAGAAAGACAAATGTTACACATGTCATAAGACTAGCCACTATGCTAGAGAATTCCCTTTCAAGAAGGATTCTCCTGATGATGATGATAACAACAACAATGAGAGGAATGGAAATCAAAGGAAAAACAGGTTCAAAGGAAAGAGGAAAGATCTCTCTGGTGGAAATGGGAAACCATTCAAAAGGTCGAGAAATTCCAGGTATGAGAAGTCAATTGTTGTTGATCATAAAAGAAATGAATTCATTGTTGTATCTGCCCTCTTTACTGCGTCTCCACCCGACATTATGAATGTATGGTTGATAGATAGTGGTGCCTCAAGGAACATCACTGGGTTCAAGGAAGCACTTTCTGATATAGTTGAGAAGGATGTTAATCTGAAAATGATCCTTGGAGATAATTCCACATATCCCGTGAAAGGGATAAGGACTGTGACCCTCCACTTGTCTCAAGGTCAAGTCCTTCGCTTGCAAGATGTACTCTATGTACCTAATTTGAAGAAGAACCTTGTGTCTATTTCAGCCATGGAAGATAAAGGTTTCAATGTGGCATTCATTGATGGGAAGGTGTGTATATGGAAGAAGAGTTTCAAGGAAGCTATCAGATTGGGTTTAGAGTTGATACACTCTACCAGGTTGGAGGAAGTCCACTGGGAGAGATGACATGTGATACTATCCGACAGACTAAACTATGGCACCAGAGGTTTGGACACCTTCACTACAAATCCCTTCCTGAAGCAAGGAAGGTGGTGATGGGGATGCCCGAGTTCAAAAATGATCATGAAGGTGTATGTCAGGGCTATGCCGAAGGAAATCATACAAGGGGAACTTTCCCCTCAAGTGTCACAAAGACATTTGATGTCTTGCAATTGGTACATTCTAATCTGTCTGGTATACTGCTCGTGACATCCTTGGGAGGATGTTCTTATTATATGACATTCATATATGAATTATATCGCAAAACCTAGATATACTTCTTGAAGAAGAAGGATGAGGCTTTCATGTGGTTCCGTACCTTCAAATCCTTGGTGGAAAATTCAACAGCGGAGAATATCAAGATATTGAAGACCAATAATGTCATTGAATATGATACGAATGAGTTCAATAAGTTTTGTAGAGAAGCTGGCATCAAGAGGGAGACCACAACTATCTATACTCTTGAGCGGAATGGTGTTGTTGAAAGAAAGAACAGGACCATTGTGGAAGCTTCCATTTCCATGCTATGTGACCAAGGTCTTCCGAAGTTTTTGTGGGGATAAGCTGTGAACACTGCCGTGTCCATACAAAAATGATGCCTGCATTTCATGCTCTGGACTCCAAAACTCCCGAAGATGTTTTCTCTGGTAAGAAACATGGCGTCTCACATTTTAGAGTTTTTGGATGTCCTGTTTATTTTCATGTACTGAAGGAGAAGAGGAGCAAGCTAGATGCTTCTGGGAAGAAGGGAATGTTTGTGGGCTACATCAAAAATTCGAAGGCCTATAGAGTCTATGTTCTTGGTAAAAGGGAAGTGGAGATATGCCACAATGTTACCTTTTATGAAGATGCTTCCTTGAGGAAAGTAATCAATCTTTTGAGATTTGAGGAAGATCATGAAGCAAGGCCTGGAAATCAAGAAGAATTGAAGGATGAGATGATGCCCGATATTAAAGGACCGATGGACCCTATTGATCCAGCTCCTTCAATGAAGAGAAAACCATCATGGCTCAGGGACACTCTCGAGGATGCCGAGAGACATATGGCCCCAAGGGGGACATTTTGTGAATGAAAGAAGCTGAATAGATACCAAGGGTATCTAGTAGCCATGAGTACAATTGTATAATCTAAGCCTGGATATTTTGAGGAAGCCGTAAAGCATCAAGTCTGGAAGGATGCTATGCATGAAGAATACGAGTCTATAATGAAGAATGATGTCTGGGATGTGGTTTCGAGACCGCAGGACAAAGCAGTTGTCACATCAAAATGGATCTATAAGATCAAGGATGGATCTGATGGTAGTGATGAAAAGTTCAAGGCAAGATTCATTTCTCGTGGATTCTCTCAAAAGGAAGACATGGAATATGATGATATATTTGCACCTGTGGCCCGATATACCACCATTTGATATATCATAGCCATTGCTGTTACGCAAGGATGGAATCTTCATCAGATGGATGTAAAGACCGCATTTCTGCATGGTGCGATAAAAAAAGAGGTGTATGTGGAGTAACCTCTGGGGTTCGAAGTCTAGGATCAGGACACCCATGTTTTCAGGTTGAAGAAAGAACTCTATGGGTTGAAATAAGCACCCAGAGCTTAGTACGAGAGGATAGATAGCTACGTGATGATGCTGGGCTTCACTCATAGTAATTTTGAGCCGAACCTTTACTTCAAGGTTGATAGAGAAAATCCTCTCATTCTGGTGCTGTATGTGGATGACCTCTTCCTGACAGGTGTTGACCCTCTCATTCATCAGTGTAAGAGGGAGCTCACTATTGAGTTTGAGATGAAGGACCTAGGACTGATGCATTAATTCTTAGACCTGGAGGTTTGGCAGAGACTTGGCGATATTTTCATTTCTCAAGGAAAATATATTGTGAAGCTTCTGGAAAGATTTTGAATGGTGGACTGTAAGTCTGTGTCGACACCGATGGAGCTCAACTTTAAGAAGTTGAGTAGCAGCGCTGCTGGGCCTGTGCTAGAAAATTCTACTCAGTATCATCAACTCGTAGGGGCCCTGATGTTCTTAGTGAACACCCGTCTGGACGTATGTTTTGCAGTGAACACTTTGAGTCAACATATGGTTGAACCTCATCACATTCACTGGGTTGGTGCCAAGAATCTGTTGATATATCTTTGGGGCACGATAAACGATGGGATAAGATACACTTCAAGGAGCGTGAAACTCCATGGATATACTGATGCCGATTGGGCTGGCAGTGTGGTGGATCGTAAAAAAACATCAGGATGCTGTTTCACACTTGGATCTACTTCGATATCATAGATGAGCAGGAAGCAGAAGTTGATGGCTTTGAGCACCGCGAAGGCCGAATATATTACGAGTATGGCCTGTTGTGAAGCAGTTTGGTTGTGAAAGCTCTTCAATGAGCTGTTTGGGCATGTGCTAGATACCACCGTGATACTCTATGATAACTAGAGTGGGATTCAATTGTCCGAGAATCCCATGTTCCATGATCGATCCAAGCATATTGATATCAGGTACCACTTTATCTGGGATATGGTACAACGAGGCATCGTAAAGCTCGATCATATAGGAACTGATGATAAGGTCGCGAATATTCTCACAAAGCCCTTGGGGAAGGTCAAGTTCCTAACCTTCCGTGAGAATCTTGGTATTGTGGAACGACCCTATGCTGAGGGTCCTGTTGGACGATGAGATCTTGGAGCTCCAGGGGGCCTTGGGGATAGCTTCTCGGAGATATAAGCGCACACAGGGCTAGTCTTGCTAAACCTTTTGGTGCTTCTGCCCCACTGTTATGATGATTGATTTGGTTCAGCTCTCATGATCTGTGCCCCATATGCATCCTACCCATTGTGTCCCAGACACATGGGAAGTACCTCTCATTTGGCCAATGAGGTGGGAAAAGCTAGAGACCAGTAGAAAATACTGATGGACGCATAAGAGATTACCGTAATCTCTAGGTCTAGGATGGCATGTTTCCAACCACTTGATCTGGGATCAAGTATAGTGAGGTTCACCTCCGACTGAATTCGGGTTAGGTAAACCAACTTCTGGTTGGTATGAGACTCCTTTTGAGTCCTATAGAGGTTTAGAACCTCTGGGTTGAATCTGTCAGTCGGGAATGATGTCTTTGTGATTGACCCTCTTTTGTTCTGAAATAAAGAAGTCAGCAAAGCAAGTTACGGTGAGATGATGCACGATGTTTGGATGGCAAAGGTGGATGGAGTTCTCCCTAGTTGAGAGGGAGTGTTAATTTTGGACAACTAGGTCAAAAATCCATGTTCTGATGCTCAGATGAAGATTCCAATATTTTTATTGGATTCCTCTTTCAGAGAGGTGTAATAACGATCTAAAGATCATCTTGATCCGATGAGCAGAACATTTATTTTGAATTTATTCAAAATATGTGCAGGTCGGCCTGAAATGAAATGTAGGCTTGAAGCCCCAGCAGTTGTGTCACACAACCTCATTGATGGATATAAATAGGTCAATGTTGGAGGTCATTTTCACTAATCCATCACATCACATTCTCTCTCCTCATCTGATTGGTTCGATCACCTTAGAGGCTCTTCTTCATCCACACGTGGGAAACGTGCAACAAGAAGATTTCTGTTTCTGACCTAGGGTTTTTTTCAGCGTAGATTTTACCAGTGTTCACTTTGGTCAACGCTTGGTAAAACTGACCCCAAACTTGGTTAAAATTCTAATTTCCTTAGTCTACATTTTTTGGCATTGAAATCGAGGTTGACCGTTGACTTTGACTGGGATGCATTGATTTTTGATGTTGCTGTTTTGCGTTGACCATTGACTGGGACAAAATTGAATTTTGGTTGACTGATCTGGCTATCCGAGAGGGTTGTGTGACTCTTCTAGTTGGTTGACAATATTGAGACTTTGCTGGTTGAAGCATCCTGTTGATCGCCATCACGCACCAACACACATATATATTTTTGGCTTGTCTTCCGTTGGTCTACTGGTATGTTCTATCTGCATTTTACTTTCTTGTTTATGTGATTGTTGACTGATATTGGGGATAAAAATTAAAGTTGCATCAAGCTTAGAACATCTACAAAAATTTATAGTCGAAAAATAACCATTCTATTTGGTGAATGAGGTAAAGATGATGAAGAACTTGATGTAGAAGATGATGATTATGGTGTGGATGGCCTTCCTTTAATGAGATGGGCAGAACTTGTAGAAGCTTTAGGAAAAGGTGATTGCGTTATACACCTATAAATTTGTTATACCAAAAGGTGGCTAAATCATTTTTGGAGCCTTCAAGGAACAAATTTTATTGCTAAAAAGTGTTGGCTCTTGAAGACTCTTGAAGGCCTCATACCTCTGTCCAAATCTTCACTACTGTTTCCTTAACCTCAGAAATTTTTGCTAAATTCCAAGAGAAAGACTGCTGGAAAACCATCATTTTTCCCCTTCCTCCACTCAAACTAACCTTCATTTTGCTTCCCTTTTTCTCCATAAAACTCCTCTATTTTCATGATTCCTCTTCTTCCATTCATAAAAATCATTTTTACAAGGTTAAGAACTCACTTTTTAACCTCACCGAAACCCTCAGATTCCTTTGAAAACCATCGAAAATCTATAAAAACAATTTTTTATTACTAAGGACTTAAGCCCCTTGGGCTAAGTCTTAACCACTCCCCCCACATGCCCACACCCTGGAACCAAGCGCTAAACCCTATTCGGCGCTTATCGCATCGGAGAAAATCCAAATGGGTTGATTGAAAGACCACATCAAACTTCTGATGCGATTAGGTCTCTTGTTATATAAAGCCCCGGGCCCATTGTATTCCATACATCCATCGGCCCCGCAATCGGGCGCCAATCACTTCATATATATATATTTTCCGCCCCGATCCACTAAAGCCTTGGTTTTATTAAAATTTGTGGGTTTTTCGTAAAAATATAAGGGTTTTCGCCGGTGCAAAGTTGAAAAGATATTGACCGTTGATCCAAAGGCTGATCAACGACCCATGCAAAATCGCATCCCAAAGTTTCAAATCGCATCGCAAATTTTCATCGGGCGCATTTATTTACCACCCCCGATGGTCGATCCCCGATTGGTTGTTCGCCGTTGATCTCCTCCCCGCCTTTCCGTGATCCAACGGTCCTCATTCCCTCCGACCACAAGTCTTACTTTCGCTTCAAAACCCTCTGATTCACTCCCCACCATCGATCTGATCTTTAGATTGATGGTCAGTGCTCAATCGCATCGCATTTTTTATTTGCTGCGTTTGTTTGTTCCTCCCGATCGACCAATCCTCCGATTCATTTTCCACCGTTGATCTGATCCTCAGATCAACGGCCCGCGCTCGATCGCATTAGAGTTTTTCATCACATGCCTTTGTTCGCTCCCTCCGATCGACCATCCCTCCGATTCATTTTCCATCGTTGATCTGATCCTTAGATCAACGGTCTGCGTTACATCGCATCGCAAATTTTCATCGGTGCGTTTGTTTGTTCGCCCCAATCGCTGATCTCCCAATTTAATATCCACCGTCGATCTCTGGGGTATAATCGCATCCGATGGCTCATATTTATCCCAAAACCCATTCCCCTCCGCTCTCCTTTTTAACCTCTTCTGCACAGATCCCCACCGTTGGATGCTTCCATCCAATGGCTACGCTCCTCCCACGCCTTCTGAAGCAGTTTTTCCCAATTACGCAAGATTTTATAATATTTTCTGTGTTTTGCAGGTGTTTGATGGGTTTTCCATTATATAAAGGCCGAAGGCCTGGGATGACGATTCCTGTGCCTTCGATTCATCAAAAGGGAACCATTCGCGGACTCTACTCCGTGTCTCATCATTGCTTCATGAAGTAGTGATGCCATATAAGCCCAACGTGGCCCTGCACATCGACAAGACACTGTGTTATTAAAACACGATTTAAAGAGTATCAATGTTGAAGACAGAGCACGGTAGAACAGAATATTGAAGACCGATTGCGGGGATTACGACTAAGATGGATTATCAAAAGCCTAATCCCCCAAATTAAAACACAGTCAATAGAAAATCATAAGTTTTTAACAGACAGAAAGGACTCCACCACCTCATTTGAGGCGAATTGATTCCTCAGCTACCATAAGTGCCACCTGTGCCTCAAAGCATTCAAAATAGAGGCCGAAGTTATTGATCAAATGAAGATATTAGCCTCAGCGCAACTAGAGAGTTACTTCCGCAAGGAACTTAAATGCTAAAAATGTCTGTAGGGTTACTCCAAACATGACACAGAGCCTTAAAGTCAATAAAAGCTCCCACCGAGCTTAAATTAATAAATGTAAAACAGTTAATACAGACAGAATGTTCGTAAACTTCTCCATCGAGCCCCTCAAAGGCCGAGAAGTCATTAATATGTATTAATTTTCTTGGGAGATCTTTTATCAGGTCTCACCTCTTCATTCTTCTATAAATACTTTTGTAGAAGATGAGAAGTTGTTGGTTGATCACTAGTTGTAATACTGAACTCTCTGAAATAATACATAGTCTGTTAAGTTGAAGATGATATTGAAGTCTTGGAAGCCCTGATGATATTTTTGCATGCTTGTTATTGAGAAGGCTCTATCATTAGATCCATGAGCTTGGCTGTTGGTGAAGTATTCTGAACTGTTTAATGTTTTCTCCTGTTTTCATTCTGTTCCATAATTTCTTACTACAGTAGGTTGAAAGTTTTAGGCTAAGAAATGACTCCTGGAAGCACCTTAGACCTGTTCATCCTTCACTATTTTATGTTTTCTTCTGCTGAGGTATTTTAGAGTCTTCAATCTCTATCTTTTGTCCTCATGCTTGTTTATTTCTATAATAGGTCAAATAGTTGATTTTAGCATGATTTATGGTTCTCCTTGCTTGTCTGCTATCACTTGAAAGCTCTTATTGAAGTCTCCCTTTGAAGTACCATTGTTTTAAGTTAGTCAAAGAGGTCTGTTTCGATCTTGCCCTTTGTCATTGCTTGAACAGTTGTTTTGAAGGTCTTTTATAGTTGTAATCATAGATGTATTAGGTGTTCCCTCTTCTATGACTGCAATTATTAGTGAATCTTTTATGTTTTCTAAGTCATTTAAAATAAAATCTTTGAGGAAATAGGGTGTTCCCCGAATCTTAGATTTCATTTTGAAAGTTGTCTTGAAGTCATTATTTGCTTAAAGAATGTTTGTAGAATTTATGGTTAGCCCTGTCTATCAAATATTTATTTATTGTTCAAGTTATGTTTTCAAGTTCCCTTCGTTGAGAATTAAACTTCTCTTTCCAAATCATTGATGTCCATCTCATTCCAAAACCAAAGGATCCTGTGGCCAAGTTAGATTTTCCCTCTGATATCTCATATCCATTGATGAGCATGTTATGACCTCTTTTTGACTCCATTTCCCAATGAACCAGATGTTCCTTCATTCTATATATCTTTCCTAGGCCTTTCATGTTCTGCTGTATCAATCCAACCAAACAAACAAACAAACACCTGCACTTAATAACTAGTCTAAAATCCATATGCTAAGCACACAAGATAAACCTTTGCAAACAAAAATTCGAGAGATCCCTCTCTGAGAACAGGAGGAATAGATCCCGGGACTCTAAATATTGGTTCTGATGTTGCCTTGTCTTTTGATTTGCCAAACTATCAAAACACGGGACACCAACATAATGGCGATCACAGCGGGACTACTGAGTTCATAGTTTCCTAGCAAGCTCTTATAGACTCATTAGTCTTTCAAACAACCATAGAAACTTAGAAAAACCCAAAATTATTTCAGTTTGGCTTCATAATAAACATGGTGGTGGAACCATAAAACATTTTACCTTCACAAAAGCTAAAAAGTTTCCACCTGGCGACTCCACTAGCCTCCAGTAGGCCTATTACTTCCGTAGTCCTTGTAAAATCTCCTGGGAATGCATCAAGCAAACCCAATCATGCTGTTGGTGGACAACAAAGTTCAAAATCTTCCACCTGGCGACTCCACAATCCCAAAAGACCTAATGACTCCACTAATAGAAGACTCTGAACAATCTACAGAAATGCAGCTAAGTCCCATAGCAGAGTTTCGTTGTGGAATATCAAGTATAATGGTAAAGCTTAAATGTAAGGACCTTCCAAAGGTTGTTCTTCTCAGCTCAAAATTCAATGATAAACCCGAGCTTAAGAAATTTTTTCTAGAATTGATAGTTGGAAGGTATGAAACTGAAATTAAAATTTTCAACTCACAAGAACAATCTTATCAGTCCAGAGACCCTAAAGAATTTTTGGGAAGTCTCCCTCCCCCTTAACAAAGAGAAATTTCACTGCCTTTTGATGTGCAGGAAAAGGATGAATATGATTTCAAGAGCTACACTGAAGATGCAGTGAAACAAGCTGTCAAGGATGCAGATAGCTTACCAGTCATGGAAGGCCTAAAAGAAGAAAGTTTAGATCATGTTTTTTCTGATCCTATGGAAGAATATATGGAGGCCCTGATTGGCTCAAGTTCCCAATCATTGACCCTTTGCAAGAGCCAGATACATCAGGAGTGGTCACCACTGGTGGTGGCCTTGGTTTTAAAGACCCACATTCAAAGTACCCTATGGTTATCTCTGACAAGCAGTAAGATTTTCTACCCCTTTTTGTCACTACTTAACTGGCTACATTGGCACTATTGTACTATATAGAGCTGAACTATTTCAAGAGTTAGATTAGGTTAGATAGGAATGTCATTAAAGCTCAGCTTTGAGCATTTAGTTAGTTGTTGATTTTTGCCTTTAAAGAAAAAGAAAAATACAAAAAACAATAGAAAGGAGAAAAGAGGGCAGATTGTAATACAAGAAAGGTATTGCCCCGTACCAAAAAAGAGAAACAAAATCTAAAAGTGTGCAAGCTCAAATGCCACTCCTAAAAACACACTTCTAGTTAGTCATACAACCTAATCATGACTAATTAGCTTTAAATTTTCTGCTGATAGGTTAGTGAATTAGATTTTCCAAAATTGTTTAATCTTGGCTTATCAGTAGGTAGATTAGGATAGAAATTAAAGGTTCAAACATGCTCAAAATCTGAACCTAAATTTCCAAAAAGAGATGACTCAAATCTATTTTAAATTTATGAGTCAGGAATAACTAGTTCTAATCAGCTCAAAATCTGAACTAGAAAACAAGCAAAGAACAACTCAAACAAGCTTAAAAACAGAGCTGAAGGAAAGAGAAGGATGTTCTTAAAACTTTTAGATCTTAAAAGCCTTCATCATTTTGATTTAATTTTCTGCAAATAATATCTATGTGCAGCTTGTTTTTATGCCATAGATCAACATCAAGTTAGACTGTTCAATCCTGACTTGTATGCTTTTAAATTTCTGCTTCAGAAATTAGAGAATAAAAATCTGTTAGACTATTTAATCCTAATAGATTGGTAGATTAGGTAGAGAATCATATGGGCTCAACTGTTTAATCTGAGTCCATGGAGAAATAAGGAGTAGAAATAGATTAGATTTCCTGCTTTCGAAAGAATAAAATGTTGTGAGAGAGTTTTCCAATCCAAGTGCACTCTAATGAAGAAAAAATGTTAGATCAGTAGGATTGGGTAGGTAGAAAGCTTGTTGATGAAAGAACCATTGTTTTTATGGCTGCTAATATGTTTTCAGAGCAATATCATCCCAGCAAAGGAAGGGTAGCCCAAAGGATTAGGCATAGGTCAGCCTCCCAGAGAATGCAAGTCTGAAGTTCTTGATGCCTTCAAGAAGGCACCATCCCCAAGTGGAGCCACTGTTAGTCACCTATAAATTTGTTATACCAAAAGGTGGCTAAATTATTTTTGGAGCCTTCAAGGAAAAAATTTTATTGCTAAAATTTTTTGGCTCTTGAAGACTCTTGAAGGCCTCATACCTCTGTCCAAATCTTCACTACTGTTTCCTTAACCTCAGAAATTTCTGCTAAATTCCAAGAGAAAGACTGCTGGAAAACCATCATTTTTCCCCTTCCTCCACTCAAAATAACCTTCATTTTGCTTCCCTTTTTCTCCATAAAACTCCTCTATTTTTATGATTCCTCTTCTTCCATTCATAAAAATCATTTTTACAAGGTTAAGAACTCACTTTTTAACCTCACCGAAACCCTCAGATTCCTTTGAAAACCATCGAAAATCTATAAAAACAATTTTTTATTACTAAGGACTTAAGCCCCTTGGGCTAAGTCTTAACCATTCCCCCCACATGCCCACACCCTGGAACCAAGCATTAAACCCTGTTCGGCGCTTATCGCATCGGAGAAAATCCAAATGGGTTGATTGAAAGACCACATCAAACTTCCGATGTGATTAGGTCTCTTGTTATATAAAGCCCCGAGCCCATTGTATTCCATACATCCAGCGGCCCCGCAATCGGGCGCCAGTCACTTCATATATATATATTTTCCACCCCGATCCACTAAAGCCCTGGTTTTATTAAAATTTGTGGGTTTTCATAAAAATATAAGGGTTTCCGCCAGTGCAAAGTTGAAAAGAGATTGACTGTTGATCTAAAGGCTGATCAACGACCTGTGCAAAATCTCATCCCAAAGTTTCAAATCGCATCGCAACTTTTCATCGAGCGCATTTATTTACCACCCCCACTTGCCAATCCCCGATTGGTTGTCCGTTGTTGATCTCCTCCCTGCCTTTCCGTGATCCAACGGTCCTCGTTCCCTCTGACCACAAGTCTTACTTCCGCTTCAAAACCCTCCGATTCACTCCCCTCCATTGATCTGATATTTAGATCGACGGCCAGTGCTCAATCGCATCGCATTTTTTAATCGCTGCATTTTTTTGTTCCTCCCGATCGGCCAATCCTCCGATTCATTTTCCACCGTTGATCTGATCCTCAGATCAACGACCCACGCTCGATCGCATCAGAGTTTTTCATCGCACGCCTTTGTTCGCTCCCTCCGATCGGCCATCCCTCCGATTCATTTTCCACCATTGATCTGATCCTCAGATCAACAGTCCACGTTACATCGCATCGCAAATTTTCATCGGTGCGTTTGTTTGTTCACCCCGATCGTCGATCTCTCGATTTAATATCCACCGTCGATCTCTGGGGTTCTAATCGCATCCAAAGGCTCATATTTATCCCGAAACCCATTTCCCTCCACTCTCCTTTTTAACCTCTTCTACGCAAATCCCCACCGTTGGATGCTGCCATCCAACGGCTACGCTCCTCCCACGCCTTCTAAAGCAGTTTTTCCCAATTACGCAGGATTTTATAATATTTTCTGTGTTTTGCAGGTGTTTGATGGGTTTTCCATTATATAAAGGCCTAAGGCCTGGGATGACGATTCCTGTGCCTTCGATTTATCAAAAGGGAACCATTCACGGGCTCTACT
Source organism: Pinus albicaulis (assembly GCA_034641835.2). Taxonomy (NCBI): domain Eukaryota; kingdom Viridiplantae; phylum Streptophyta; class Pinopsida; order Pinales; family Pinaceae; genus Pinus; species Pinus albicaulis. The sequence goes on from CM076569.1 coordinate 203,328,434, forward strand.
CCATGTCTCGTCATATCTTCATGAAGCAGTGATGCCATATAAGCCCAGCGTGGCCCTGCACATCAACAATACACTGTGTTATTAAAACACGATTTAAAGAGTATCAATGTTGAAGACAGAGCACAACAGAACAGAATATTGAAAACCGATTTGCGGGGATTACGACTAAGATGTATTATCAAAAGCCTAATCCCCCAAATTAAAACACAGTCAATGTGATATAAAATCATAAGTGTTTAATAGACAGAAAGGCCTCCACCACCTCATTTGAGGCGAATTGATTCCTCAGCTACCATATGTGCCACCTGTGCCTCAAAGCATTCAAAACAGAGGCCGAAGTTATTGATCAAATGAAGATATTAGCCTCAGCGCAACCAGAGAGTTAATTCTGCAAGGAACTTAAATGCTAAAAATATCTGCAGGGTTACTCCAAACATGACACAGAGCCTTAAAGTCAATAAAAGCTCCCACTGAGCTTAAATTCATATATGTAAAACAGTTAATACAGAAAGAATGTTCGTAAACTTCTCCATCGAGCCCCTCAAAGGCCGAGAAGTCATTAATCTGTATTAATTGTCTTGGGAGATCTTTTATCAAGTCTCACCTCCTCATTCTTCTATAAATACTTTTGTAGAAGATGAGAAGTTGTTGGTTGGTTGTTGGTTGATCACTAGTTGTAATACTGAACTCTCTGAAATAATACATAGTCTGTTGAAGTTGAAGATGATATTGAAGTCTTGGAAGCCCTGATGATGTTGTTGCATGCTTGTTACTGAGAAGGCTCTATCATTGGATCCATGAGCTTGGCTGTTGGTGAAGTATTCTGAACTGTTTAATGTTTTCTCCTATTTTCATTCCGTTCCATAATTTCTTACTACAGTAGGTTGAAAGTTTTAGGCTAAGAAATGACTCCTGGAAGCACCTTAGACCTGTTCATCCTTCACTATTTTATGTTTTCTTCTGCTGAGGTATTTTAGAGTCTTCAATCTCTCTCTTTAGTCCTCATGCTTGTTTATTTCTATAATAGGTCAAATAGTTGATTTCAACATGATTTATGGTTCTCCCTGCTTGTTTTCTATCACTTGAAAGCTCTTATTGAAGTCTCCCTTTGAAGTACCATTGTTTTAAGTTAGTCAAAGAGGTCTGTTTCGATCTTGCCCTTTGTCATTGCTTGAACAATTGTTTTGAAGGTCTTTTATAGTTGTAATCATAGATGTATTAGGTGTTCCCTATTCTATGACTGCAATTATCAGTGAATCTTTTATGTTTTCTAAGTCATTTGAAATAAAATCTTTGAGGAAATAGGGTGTTCCCCGAATCTTAGATTTCATTTTGAAAGTTGTCTTGAAGTCATTATTTGCTTAAAGAATGTTTTTAGAATTTATGGTTAGCCATGTCTATCAAATATTTCTTTATTGTTCAAGTTATGTTTTCAAGTTCCCTTCGTTGAGAATTAAACTTCTCTTTCCAAATCATTGATGTCCATCTCATTCCAAAACCAAAGGATCCTATGGCCAAGTTAGATTTGCCCTCTGATATCCCATATCCATTGATGAGTATGTTATGACCTCTTTTTGACTCCATTGCCCAATGAACCAGATGTTCCTTCATTCTATATATCTTTCCTAGGCCTTTCATGTTCTGCTGTATCAATCCAACCAAGCAAACAAACAAACACTTGCACTTAATAACTAGTCTAAAATCCATATGCTAAGCAGACAAGATAAACCTTTGCAAACAAACATTCGAGAGATCCCTCTCTGAGAACAGGAGGACAAGATCCTGAGACTCTAAAGATTGGTTCTGATGTTGCCTTGTCTTTTGATTTTCCAAACTATCAAAACACTGGACACCAACAGATTGAATCACCAATTTATGAGTTTCTAGATCAATTTTTTACTTGACCCTCAAATAAAGGATTAGTGTACAAATAAAAGCTATATTTTGGTTTTTCTGAAGTTGTTGGAAAATTGTGAATGACATAAGAGATAAAATCACTTTGTTTTAATTCAGGTAATTCTACCCATAATTTAGTTTTGGACTTAGGAGATTCTAAAACTGTTTCAGGGATTTGGTAGGACTCTAATTGATGAACAAGAAGAGTTGACTGCAAATCAACTCCCCTAGACAAAATTTCTAACACTTTTGGTGGTAGATATGATAGTTCAGGAGCGATTGAATTAGGACTAAATGGATCAACCTCTGAAACAATTTCTGGTTGGAACGAGGCAAAAGTTGAAGATGAAGCTTTTAACCTTCTCCTCAAAGAGGCAATTCTCACTAGTATCTCTGGGTTCGACAATGGAGAATAGACATGAGGAACTGAGTGAGATCTGGAATGATTTGGATAAGCCATATTTATTAAGTGGAGTCGCCAGCTGAAAATATTTTAATCTACTGACCTTTTATACACCATAAAAGGAGAGTTTAATTGTTGTCCTAGGGAAAATTAATTCAAAATATTCGTTCCCCGGCAACGATGCCAATCTGATGTTGTAACTCCCTAAATAATTATAGGTTAAGGAATTATGCCAGAGCATCTAAAATGTTTTGTTTGTTTTTAATATTTGAATGAAAAATGTTCTAAGGAAATTCAAGCAGGTGCTGAATCTTAATTAATCATGACATAATATTAGGGTTGTTACTTTGCCTCTTAACATAAATTTGTTTAAAATAGATGTGTAAGGCATAAATCAAAGAATCTATGGCCTATCAATTTTTTAGACAAAGTATAAGATTTACCATTAGGAAAATATGCATGTAAAATATGTTTACAAACCAACAAAAATATATTTAAATTGATGAAGAAGTGACAATTAAATGATGTAGAGAAGTTATCTTAGACAAACAATCTAATAAACTAATATATTTAATATATTATAACATCACAAGGGATTTTGGATAGGTTGACGCTCAACCTTATCCTACCCAAATTTCTTCAATCAAAATTAAACATGTGCATAAATTTATTACCTGCACTCCATGGGAACAAAATGACAGAAACCAAAACAACCATTGTTGACCAAGTAAGTTTGACTCTTTCACTGAGTCAAGCTTACCTAACAATTTTCCCCACTATTGGAATTTGACTTGGCCATAGAAAGCTAACAAACAAGGGCCAACCTCACATGATTTAAATAGTATAGTGATAAATGAGGTGTTGCAAAGAAGTTGAACTCAAAATTGCATTAAGCTTAGAAGCCCTAGAACTCCTTGTTATGGCGAGAAAAACTATTTAGGCAACACATATGATTGCATATAATTTGCTCAATGAAACTTGGAAAAAAAAACAAAAGAAATAACACTTACAAATCTAGTTGGGGGAGGATGAATCTTTGATTGTTAATCTAATCTATATAATCAATGTTGGTGTTCCACCACTTGTTTCCATTAACAATGTGATTTATTGCTACCAAATTAAAATATGTTTTGGAAATTAAGTGAGGCATTAATTTAAAATGCCTAGAGGGGGTTGGAAAATATTTTGGTTTTGGGTCATGGCATGTAGTGGTAGCTATTAAATTACAGACCTCTCAACACATGGCTTATAATGTAAAAAAAAAAAAATTACACATGGTTGATAATGTTTGGTAATGCATGGCATGCCTAGTGTTAGAGTGTGAAATTCATAGTGATACAATTTGGATGTAAGAACGATTTAAAGCTAAAGTTTGTATCCACATTCTTACCATTTTTCATTTGTTTAGAAGAAATCCATGGACATGTAAACCATTATAAATTCTGTTATCATTGGGTTTGGGGTGAGAACCAGGCCTTATTAGAACCAACACTCAAAATAAATCTCCATCAGCTCTTAAGAAGAGATTTACTTTGGAGTTCGCTACATCGTTGATAAAACCTTTACTACCCACAAAAGTAGAACCCATTCAAACTCAACATCCCCAATTCCCTTGGAGAAGAGGAAGGAATAAATATTAGCATACCCTAAAACTAGGGAACTTAATACCAAAGATAATTTAAACTGAATATATTGCAAAAGGAAAGGGTTTCAACTCCATATACACAAAGTAATACTTTATATTGAAGTATCATGTGATTTTTATTGCATGCATGTACATTATAACTTTTGGCACACAAGTATCATATGACATTAACTAGCATGACCACATTAGTAAACATGGTTGATATATGCCAATCAACTTCATTTTCATACGTCAATTGGTGTATAAAAGGTGGAAAATTCCATTGATTAGGATACATCAATCACATTTACTAATGTGGTTGTGCTAATTGATGATAGATGTGTGTGGGGTGGATTCGTAGACCAGATTGGTTATACTTCACATTGGGTGACTATGGTTAAAAATGATTGTCAAGGGTTGACCATGGTTGAAAATGGTTAACCATGGTTGGCGTGGTTAACCATGGTAAACCATTAATATTAGCAATTTATTTATGTTAAATTAACCAAACAACATTACATGAATGTTGATGATTGTTACATTGTCACAATCACATTACATTAATGTTGACCATGGTTGGCCATGGTTGATATTACATTAATGTTAATGTTAATGTTACAATAATGGTTACTGTTGTACCTCTGTAGATAATTCTAGGTTAAGGAATTATGTGAGAGCATCTTAAATGTTTTGTTTTTTTTTAATATTTGAATGACCAATGTTTAAAGGTAGTTCAAGCAGGCGTGAATCTTAATTAATCATGATATAATATCAGGGCCGTTACTTTGCCTCTTAACAAAAATTTGATTTAAAATAGATGTGTAAGGCATAAATCAAAGAGTCTATGGCCTATCAAACATTCAAACAAAGTATAAGATTTACCATAAGGAAAATATGCATGTAAAATATGTTTACAACCCAACAAAAATATATTTAAATTGATGAAGAGGTGATAATTAAATGATGTAGAAGAGTTATCTCAGACAAACAATCCAATAAACTAATCTCTTTAAATTATTATAACTTCTTAGGGGATTTCAGACAGGTCGATACTCAATCTTATCTTACCCAAATTTCCTCAATCAAAATTAAACATATGCAAAAATTTACAATATGAAATGAAATAACAGTGAAGAACTCACAAGAACACAAGTTGCTTTGAGATAAATCCATAATCCTTTTATTTATATCAGAAAAACTTCAGATGAATACAAGTATGCTCAATGGCTTATCCCAAGGGTTCAACCATTTGTACTTTGGTTTTAGGAAGTATTTATACAATTTTCCTCAAAAATATATTGATTAAAATATCAAGATTTCTATTCAAAATATCTCAAAAGTGATTACAATAATAGTTCAAAAATATAGGAAAATTGAACTACTCAAAATATCTGGTAATGATTTCAAGGATTCTGGTGATGAATTGAGTTGAAAATGTTGTTGCTTTATTGTTGAAGATCATTGTTCGTTTTAATAGAGAAGTTCACACAATTTATCCCTTATGTCTTCATCACGAGTAGAATACTTGATTAGCTTTCTGTATGTTTCATCTACTTCGATATATTTCTGGAAAGTGGGCTTGATCATAAATAAATTTTTTATTTCATGCTTGATCATTAAGTCAAAACTTAATCCTTCCATGAAAGCTTTCCATGTAATAGTTCCTTTTATGGTGGAAAATTTAGACTTGTCTGTTGCTATTGCATATAATTCCTGTTGATAACTTTCCAGCTGAATTAATTTGTCTCCAATCCCCTGTAATCTCGAAATTCCTTTCTGATGCAATATGTTCAAATTTTTGTGAAATTTTTGAATGATGGCCTCCAGATTGTGGCATTTATTCTCTAACTGTAAATATAATTCCTTTTAGTAAGAATTATTCTTACTTCAAGAAAGGTTTCAGATCTGTCTTCGATATATTTCTCCTCCATTTCTTCTTTTGTCTTTGAATTTAGGATCCTTATTAAGGCAATCGCTTCTCCTGATTTCTGTCCCAAATCCTTTTTTACATATTCTATGACTTTCTTTGACATTTTCACCAATTATTCTTGCTCAAAAATAATTTCAATTGAGGGCCATATTTGAGACATAGATTCATTTATTTCTACCCAAATATTTTCTTTTGCTTGTGCAATTGTTTGAGCCATGATAGATTCATTATCCAAGGTATCTATTCTTTGAGTCAATATGTGAATTTTTTGGATTTTTGCCACATGTGCATTATCTATCTTAATTTTATGTTTTTGAAGGGTGTGAAGCCATGCTTTCAATTTTTCATTTTCTTATCCCCTTAGTGACAGATATCTCGTAGCTTTGGCTAGAACAGTTGCTGGATCTGTTGTAGTAGCTGCTGAAGTGGAGACCTCTGTTGTTGATGTACCTGTGATTGGAACTGCTGTTAGAGGAATGACTGTTGATTGAGTTAACTGTTGCTCCTTCTCTTTCAGAAGTTTTTCTATTTCAGTTTCCAGTTTTTGAATCTGTGCATTTTTTTCAATGATGATTTTAAACATATCTTCTTTCTCTTTTTCTAATTCACTAACTTCCTTGGTCTATGGGTCTTTAGTAGATGAAAGTTTGAGTTGCTTTCTTAATGTTGCAATGTCAACATTCCTTCTTTTGATTATCTCTTCAACAACTTTTACATTAGTGGGATCATATCCCAGTTTAATCACTAAATCCTCTAAAGAATTTATTTTAGTGTCTTTAGCTAAAGAAGATATCTTTTCTAATTTCAATTGAGACCAAATATTATTGACTGAAGCTTGAAGTTTGGATGCTGTCATTGCTGAATTTTTTAGAGAAGAATATAACATTTCGCATGTCTGCTTATGCAAATCCATTTGATTAATGGGATGTATTTTATTAGCATCAAAAGAAAAGATAGATTTTTTGTATTCATCTGCAGTCTTAGGATGAGGAAATTCAGGCTCAAGGGAAGCTATCTGCATTTTCCCTTTCTCAGTGTCAAAAGCAGAGAGAAGTCTGTGCTGAGATGATGTTGTTTGTTTCCAAAACTGAGAATAGGTTGTAGCCTTCAACATTTGATTCTTCCTTTTAGTTTCCTTATACCTTGAAAATATGCTTGGTTCAGCCTGATCATGGGCTAATTCCTCGGTTTGAGATTTCTTTTTGTATATTTGAAATTATTTCCCTGATATTTCTGTGACTAGAGGGGAAACATTTTTCCTTGGTCTTTTATCTTGATTTTCCTATGGTACTGGTGTTTGTGATGTTGTATAAGAAAGTACATGCTTCTCTTCTTCTAGCAATGTATTTTTTTTCCATTCATTTTGTTTCATGTACTGCTCAATTTCAGGTCCGGTGTTAGGATATTTCGACACATAGGAAATAGTTAAGTATAACTTGGTCTAACATAGAGTTAGGTAAAGTATGTTTCTTTAATATGTACTTTTGTAACTTATAATCTGACGACCATGATATTTAGTGATCTGACGGTTCATTCTCTCCTTGGTATTACCGACACTTAATCTGTGGCTTAACACCCGATTAGTGCATGATCTCTGTTAGTATGAATCCTTTGTCGAAGTGTACGAAAAAAGACCACTTTAGCTATGCATAACTAATAGCCCTAACATCAAAGATGGTTGCCAATATCTTCAGATCTGCAGTTAGTTGATCACGACAAGAGATGCAAAAAACTAGATCTATGCATAGAAAGACATTAAGCAGTAAAAAGAAGGGTTTTCTCCATATATCTAATAGACAAGACAAGAACAATTTTTGAAAGAATTTTTTGTATTAAGGGCACCTGGGAGGAAAACAAGAAGATGTTTCCAATTCTCCTCAATGGGATGGGTTCTTGGAAGTCCTCAGCACTTCAGATCTAGAATCTCTCTCTCTTGTTGGTGTAGAAAACCCAGGCAAAGATAGAACTCAAAGGGAGCTCACACAGAAAATAATGTAGAAAAATGTGACCAAGTGTATAGATCCAGAGTGATCTAATAGGCAACAAAAGGTGAAGAATGGTAGGAAAAACCCTCTTATTTATAACAAAATATTGGGTCATTCTAGATCTTGGTGCATGATTAAAATAACATTAACCAAATCTAGATCCACCTTTTATGGAATATTTTATTATATTTGTTGGAGGGAAAAGGTATTTGACTTGGGTCAAATCCCTTTATTTGTAAATAATAAATAAATAAATGATTTATTTACCATTTTAAAGAAGTGGTTGAATGATAATCAAATAAATAATGATTTATTTAATTATTTGTGGATGATTTGGTCATATTTAACAAGGACTAATATCTAAATAAGATTTAAATAATTATTCCTAGAAAATAATAAGATAAATAAGGGCTTATCTAATTAATTTCTTTGTTTTGGGTTAAACATGACTAGGAATAATAATTAAATTATGGTTTAATTAATTATTCCATGAGGAAAATCAAACAAATATAGGTTTGTTTAATATTTCCTTTTGGGGTTTCCTGTTTAGACCATAAACAACCTAATAAATGTGGTTTATTAAGTTATTTTACATAGTGAGAGCAATTTTACTTAGGGTAAAATTGGTCTTACATGATGTACTTGGGTCCATCTAATGATGATAGGTTAGATGACCAAAAAATGGTGTAACAGATTGCCCCCCAGCGTGCGAGTGTTAGGAGCAAATCGTATGACCGAAGTACGTTGTAAGAACTCAATCACCAGACATCAAAAGGGAAGTCATAGAGAGAAATGTGAGGTAGACTAATGTGCCGAAGAACTAGACCCTGAGGAGACGAGACTTACAGGTGCAACAAGTCTCTTTTTATGAGAGGCTACCTGTGCTAAAGGCGGCGGGGGAGGCATACCTATGCCCGCCGAGACAAAGTACAAAATAATAGTGTGTCCAGTAAACAAGGGACCGAACCATAAAGTACAGCTGGCATAAACATGAGCCAGATAGAAATACAATGAGGGATCCCATATACAAGCTGTGCCTGGGATAACAGCCAGGACTTATACAATAATATCTGAGTACATGAGATACAAATACAACCCAAATGCCCCCTACAAGTGGGGAAGGGCTCACAAAATCTGACTGATACTTGCAAGTCAAAGAGGCGTTGCAAGTGGCTAAGGCCGTCATCATCAAATATATGGAGCTGCATCGAAGGCTGCAATGAAGAGGTCATCCGGGCATGTGGGGGGCTACCTGCACGGCGACCCCCTCATGAGGGCTGAGCCATCTCACACACACACCCGGGAATCACCAAGAGCTGCTACTGCATCACTGAACCATCAAGTATACGGATCTCGATCATGCTGAAAGGAGCTGGAGTGGAAAAACAATCAAGTCAAAGGGAAATGAGAGATCCCTTTGCCTGATCCGAGGCACCGAACAAGAGTGGAAGCTGGAACCAAGGTACACCACCCTCTAGACCTGTCTTCTGGAATGAAGGAGCTGATGTCGACAGAAGGAGGTCCGCCATAGGTGAGGCAATGAGAGATCCTCAACTAAGGCACGAGAGAAAATAGTAGAGTGACGGAAAGACTGACACCAATGATGATGGTGGAATGGAAGGGACTGAGTAGCGAATGGACGACTTCCCTTGTTAGAGCATAAAGGGCATGAATGACATGGCAGCGACTGACGCAATATCATAAGGGATAGGAGACAGTGGGACTGAAGGCCATAATGTGCGACACAAGAGAGAGACCAAGCAATGAAGGATGGAGGGCTATAGCGGGGTACAAAGGGACTTGGGATAGACTCCATGAATGCAATGATGACTCAACTTGGATGCTCTAAACAAGGGCGACTCGATGGTGCTGCCACACAGTAAAGGCCCAATGGGGGACCATGAAAACATGAGTACAAGATGTTAACTCAAGATGCAAATCGACACGAACAAAGACAAGTAAGGAGGCAAAATGGTGCCCCAAGTACAAGTGTCGTAAGTGAAGAAATGCGATTTTAAGGAGAGGTGAAGTGACCCTTCTTGGACAAAATGTGTCTTGGTGAAGTATCAAATCACAAAAAACTAATAGATACCCATTTGAGGGCTCGGTAAGAGCTTTCCAGTGGTGCAGACGGTTTGTCAAACGGAGCTACGGTATGGTCGCATCAGGCGAAAGAAGAAACAAGGGTTCTCTTTTAATAAGGCAGTTTTCCCTCCAAATCCACCCATTTGCTAGTGTTGCTGTGGTGAATGTAGAGAGGAGAGAAGGCCCTAAATCTTGCGGCGAGCGTAGCGGACAAACCGACCGTTGGAATTGAGATCCGTCAGTTGCAGGTAAGAGGCCTAACCTTACTCTTTCATTTTGATGGATTGAAAGTTCAGATTAGGGCCCAGAAGCTCAGGAACAGACCCCCTTGAATATTTTCTGCCGGGTCGCACTTTTTGGGCCAAAATATGTGACCTAGGACGCAATTTTTGAGCCAAAAGGTGCGACCTGGCCCAGGATTTAGCAGAAAAGTGCGACCTGGAAGAGGAGGGGATTTGAGTGCTGTTTTATGGCTGAGAGTTGGGTTTTTGTATTTGGTTACAGTATTCCCTATCTGTTTACTGACAAAGGTGATGTTTTTGTGCAGATATGGCAGATATACAGGTTAACTGGAGAGAGAGAGACCTGGGTACATTACGGGCAGAGATGCAGGAAGATCAGGGTGTCCGTCGTGTGTTGGCCAGGTTTGGGGTTCTAAAGTTTTTGGAGAACTCGTTGATGAGAGATGGAGAGCCCTTGTTGGCTCGGATTATCAGTTATTGGGATCCAAAGCATGAGGTCTTTGTAGTGCAGGGGCACAGGATCGAACTGACAGTCCATGATGTGTATTTTCTGACAGGTCTCCCGCCACTTGGGATGGTGGGAAATACGCAGCCAGTGTTACTGTGGGGGCGGAACATCATGGAGTTTGTGGAGCGGAATTGTCGACCGGGTCTCCAAGTCAAAGGGACACGGATACCGATCGGGGACCTAGAGAGACTGGAGACCTGGGCAGTGGCCGCAGCGGTGCTGCGGATCCTGGGCAACCAGGCATTCCATAACATCACTGGGGGGCAGATGATGATCGTAGAGAGTGTGTTGAGTGGGACCTACTATGGGTGGGCCCAAATGATGTTGGTGTCATTAAAACGATAGCTGTCGCTGTGCAAGTGGCAAGTGAATCACGATTTCTCGTATGGGACTTTGTTGTGCGCCTTCTTTTTTGAAAAGATCCCGACCTTACAACCTTGTATACAGCTCCCAGATGGGGGCCCGAGAGAGCCCAGGATGCGCCGGTGGGGGCGACTACTGTGTAGAGGAGGGGGAGGGGCGGTCGGACAGGTGTTTCGACCGGAGTTCTTTGCCCATTGGGATCAGATGCCGTTATACATAGACGATTATCCCTATAGTGGGATGAGTTATTGTGGGGATCCGGACCTACCACTTCCGCCTGGTCGAGTATGGGGACCCGATGGTAAGTGATAAGTAACTATTATTTTTTGGGCATGTTAAAGTTAGTGAATAGTAGATAGGGTACTGATTCATGTACTTTTGGTATGCAGATATAGCTCCGGTAAAACCAGCCGGATATATGGGACGACCGGCAGCATCTGGAGCTGCAGGTCCAAGTGGAGCGAGAGCAGCGCATAATGAGGATGCAGCCGCCTTCCTGGAGGACATCCGCCGTAGATGTGAGAGGTTGCTGACCGGTGTTTCAGAGCGCGGGTGGCAGGGCTTAGACGACCAGTACATAGAGCCATGTATTGGGCTACCCTCGGAATGGCGAGGGGTCATGCGGCGCATGGCGATGGCCGGTCAGGGGATACGAGATCTATAGGCTGCAGGAGCAGAGCCATTGGCTCGGGATCCGCCAGATAGTGATTAGGTGTGGGGCGTGTGGTGCCCCCTAGTGTGTGTGTAGGGGCAGGTGGTGCTCCCAGTTTTGAGTTTTTTGTTAACATGCGAGGGGCATGTCATATGTATCAGAGTAGATGGACTCTAAACACATGTTTTGCGACACATATTATGGATATGCATCTTTGTTAATGATTATGAATGTTATTGTCTTGTATGAAATGCGTGTGATAAATGCCAATCTAGAACATGGTTTGCAATACTATCTACATAGTGATTCTGTTCTCGAGGTACATGGTTGAAAGTTATGGTTTAAAATTCACGTATCAAGAGTTTCACTTGTAAATATCGTCTAAACAGCACAGGGTTATGCACACGATAAACACCATTTAGTTGCATGACAAGAAGTAGGGAATCCAAACGAACATGCAGATGGAGGATGCGATGAAAGAGGGCATAGGCTAAGAGACCTCGCACTGCATCATATTCGGCCTGATTGTTGGTGGCAGTACCAATGCAGACCCCGTTTGAGAGAAAAAGGGCATGCAAGGGGGTGAAAATGGCCCAATCCGCCGAGGCTAGATTCCGGGAGTAACGACTTGCACCATCGGCGTAACCGATATAGGGTGGGGACGGGAGGTCCTGCGGAATGGTGTGACAAGACAACAAATGGGGGGAGGAGATGCAATGACGGTAGCGTGAGTGTACAGAAGACATCGAGCGGAAACTGCGGGAGGGAGTGCGATGAGCAGGATGGATATGACTCATATACAAACTAGAGGGTGATATATGAGGGCTGTAGGAGGCATGGCGGGGACTCGGGCTGCGGAGGTCAACAGAGATACGGGTGGAGTGATATCGTGTATGGGCAGTAAAGAGGGGGTCGAGGGTGGTCGCTGAAGGGGGGTCAGGTGAAACAACAGGGGAGGGTGCAAAGGGACTGTGCTCCAAGGGTCTCACAGAGGATGATAGGTAAATAATGGTCGTAGTAGACTCCGTCCTCTGAACATCAGGGGGGGAATGTCGATGGGAGCGGGGGAATCCTCAAGCTGCCCCGAAGCATACTGCGCGAGTATGGGAGAGGCAGATTGATTTTGTTCAACCTCATACTCTCGGACTACTTCTAAAGAGGCGCAGTAATGCATCAGGTGAGGACAATGGTGGGAGTAATGGCCATGGACACCACACAAAGCACAGGGTTTGCTAGTGCGAATAGTTTTTGGGTTCTTGGTTACGGACGAGGACGGAAGAGAAGGGTCGGAGACCGTAGACTCAGGGAACACGACTTTAACCATGGGTTGAATGTGGGGCAACTCAGGACAAGTATGGGTGGCGTGACCGACGACATCACACAAGGCACAAGGCTTGGCGGGCAGAGGAGGAGCAGGGTCAGTCGGAGTGGCCTTGTCTTTAGATGCCCCCTTGCGAGCTTTGCCTTTCTTTCATGGAGCTGTCACCACAGGGGTAGGGCCCTAGGGAGGTGCAGGGGGCACGGTAGCGGCGGAGGCAGAAAGGGTGACCGGTTGAACCGGTGTCAAAGCAAGATAGGGTTTGGGGTGACTAGGAGGGGTAGCGGCTGGAGGGTCAAGGTACCAGACGGGTATACCTAGGGTCAGGTTAGGGAGAGAGAGGGTGGCCATGAAGGGGACCGAATAAACTCCGGGAGGGGGAGCCAGGAACGGTATCTGACCAGCGGGATAATGACCAGGAGGAACGACTCCGAGATGGTTAAGGCCTGGGGGGAACGATCCAGGGGGATAAAGGGGTTCAGGGATACCAGCTGTAGGAGAAGGGCCAGAAGGAGGAGGTCCGACTGGCGGAGATGAAGGGCTAGGAGCGGGTTGCGGTGGGAGAGGTTGAGTCTGAGGTTGTTGACTAGCCGAAGCGGGTCGCTTAAGGGCAGCTCGAGATGATTGCATCATGCAAACATTCAACAAGCTGGGATCAGAGATAGGAGGAGGGGGGCGACCAGGAAAAGTTCCAAGCAGGGAGGAATCTTTGTAGACGCCGGGGGAGACACTGGTCAAGGAATCGACAGTTTGCTTATTGGCTACAGAAGAGATGGTTGTCTCAAGGGAGGTTTGAGACTTTGGCTCATGATAGGTCAACTGGTTGATGGTGACTATCTTCCCATTGTGAGGAAAAGACATCTTGCGAAAAACCGCGGATGGGACAGCAGACATGGCATAGGTGTAGCTTCGCCCCAATAGAATGTTGTAGTCTAGAGGGCCGTCGATGACTTCGACGTCAACGCAAACAGTCTTACCGGCAAGGGTGATAGGACAATTACGAAAAAGGCCAATAGGCTGAGAGGCGTGGCCGTCCCACGCTCGAAGGGTGATCGTGGAAGGGGCCAAGTCAGGAGATCCGAGTTGCTTCCAAACCGAAGCGGACATCACACTGGTGGATGCCCCCTCATCAATTATACATCGAGAAACATTGGCATTCCGGATTTTGACTGGGATTTGGAAGGTGACGGAAGCAGGAAGAGGAGGATGTTCTGATTGATGGGCGTCGAAAACAATCATTTGGGCATCAGCAGGATCTACAGCGCCCACGACAGATAACATAGCCTTCTTTTGGGAAGGGCATGATTGGAGGAGTTCCAATGTGGAAATGGCAGCAGGGGATTGTGCCAAATCATCTACTATGCTATACGAATGAGTAGCTCGACCAGAAGCAACATTTCGACGTAATGGTCCCTTAGGAATCGTGGTATGAACCTCAACTTTGGGTTGATGGATATGTAAGGGGCCATTGGATGTCGAAAGAGGCTCTAGAGAACTTGAAGAAGGGGACTTGGGGGCAGACTGAGCGGGAGGCTTGGGGTACTGGCGAGACCGAGTTTGAAGGTGAAGGCCGACGGGAGGGGATGGATCAGAGTTCATCATGAGGATTTGGTAATCGGAGGAACCAGAAATGGAAGGTGGAGTGGCGACCTGTCCGTCAGGTGGTTGGGTAGCCACGAATCCTTGCTGAGGGAAAGGATTACTAAACACAGCTGGTTGAGTAGTGGCCACATTAGGGGGAGCATTAGGGGAGGCATGTTGTCCGTGCAATTTGGCTTGAGACTCCCACATCTGCCGCATCTGTGGTAAGAGGGGAAAATCGTGGGTGTAATGACCATAAACACCGCAACACGAACAAGGCTTATTTGTGCGAAGAGGCCTGTCCGGCTTGGGCTGAGTGCCCTGTTGCTGGTTAGCGGTGGTAGGGTCAATACCTTGAGGATTGGGCCCACGAGTACCAGGGGCAGATTGGTTTGGATTTCCTCTCCGCCTTCTTTGAGAAGGGGGATTAGTCGCGCCCTGCTGTGCAAATACTTGCCCTGGAGGGGGTTGTAGATGCTGTTGCTGGGGTTGAGGAGGCAAGGGAGGTGGAAGCGCATATGCTAGAGGAGCTGGCGCACCAGGCTGCAGATAAGGGTAATGGTTAGGTTGGGAAACATTGAGGTAAGCAGGAGGTTGGGCAAAAGGATGAGGCGTGCCGTATCCTGGATACATGCTACCTGGAGGGGGAAAAGTGCTAGAGGTGCTGGCCCCTCCCTGAGGAAGACCATAGCCCATAGGAGGTTGAGCATACAGATGGGAAAGGGCTCCGACGATACCGTTGGCGGAATGAGATTCCCCCGGGGCATTAGCGCCTTCGGTCCTGGGGAGGTCAGGAAGGACGGTATAAACATAACCAGACTGAGCATAGATCAGGTCATATTTCAAGGCTATTTGGAGGGTGGCTTCTTCGGTCTGAGGGAAATGGGAGGCGACATCTTTTCCAATGGGAGCTAAGAGTGTGCGAAGGAACCAGTCCATATAAACCCGATCTTCGAAGGGGGGAGCTCGACACAAGCTTCGTCTTCGTCGCCATTCCTGGACATGAGTGGAAAGGTGGGTCGAAGAGGTTTGCTTGAAAGAGGTCAAAAGCTCCGTACCAGTATCGTATCGGAGAGGGAGCTGGAAATAAGATAAAAATGCTTGGGCAATGGTCGCAAAGGTGGTATGGGAAGAGGTGGCTTGGTCGACATACCATTTAGAAGCTTCGCCGGTAAGCGTGCGTTGGAACAATCGAAGACAGATGGAGTCATCAGTAATGGAATTGGAGGAACACCACATGTGGAAAGATCAGACATGGTTGGTTGGATCTTCTCCAGCAAGGCCTTCGAACTTAGGGATGTCAGAGGGGAGCTTGGTTCGCATAGTAGGCCAACCAACATTGTGGCGGATAGGGTCATTGATCAACTGATTGAAATCGGGGAGGCTGAGGCCTGCGATGTACGACAGCAAGGGTGCGGCTGAGGTAGTTCCTGTGGCGGTTCCGCTAGTAGTAGTTCCGGCATTAGGGCCAGGATTACCGCTAGTGTTAGGCCCTGGACTAGACATAGTGAAGGTGACAGGGGGAGAACCAGAAGTAAAAGGAGAACCCAATGAATCAGAAGATGAGTCAGAGTGCGGACTCGGAGGGGGACTGGCTCGACGACGGTGGGACGGAGCAGGTCGACCGACCGGAAACTGAGGGTGAAGGCCAAGAAGTCTCCGGGAGGTGCGCCTTGGGGGCGCAATGGTGACAACAAAAGCACAGCACAAGGGGAAGAAGAACGACCACAAGGGCAAGGAGGTGCAGAATCAAGTGATTACAATGTCGAAACAAGGGCAGATAGGTGCAGTGTCAATTGATTTTAAATTCTTTGCCTGGCAGTGTAAACCAGGCTCTTCTTCGCTTAGGGTGAGTGTGTGGCATGCGTTAATATTAATTTTTAAACCCTTTTCGTTTTGAGAGAAAGAGAAAAAGTGTGCTGCGTAACTGAAAATAATGCTGCAAAAATAGTATATAATGCTGAAATAACAGAAAATTAACAGCTACTAGTGCATCGATTCAACCCAACAAGGCGGGTCTCTCAAAACTAATCTAAAAGAGGGAAAAAATCTAGTCAAAACACACTAAAAGGAGGCCAATAGATCTAGGGTCAAAAGGGACAGGGATCTAAGGGGAAGAGCTGCTGAAAAGAGGTGCAGATCACAGCCAAGAGGCAGAGGCAAGGTGGCTAGAAAAAAGGAGGAAATCAGCAAAAAGCAGAAGGGGCAAGGAGGAGGCCCTAAAGGGAGGTCCAAACAAAGCTACAAGAGGTGGTTTGAAAGGAAGAAGAGTTGATGAAAAGAGATCTGAGAATGAGGGATCAGATCTGAAAAAGGGAAGGCTGAAACTCTGAAAAATCAGACACCTGAAACAGCTAAAACTCTTCCACCAAAAGTGGAGGGTACTGAAGCCCTAGGGGGCTAGGTTCCCACTTAGATGAGCAAAGAAGATCAGAAACAAGTCAAAACTGGCTGAGACAGAGGCTGGAAAACCCTGACAGAAGCTTCAGAAAAACCTAGAAAAATTTCAGAAAAACAGCAGAAAAATTAGCAGGTCATAGGTTCTGACCTGTTTTTTGTGCAGGTCGCAGAAAATGGGCTGAAAAGTGCGACCTGGAGGTCCAGGTTGCAGTTTATGGGCTGAAAAGTGCGACCTCCAACTCCGGTTGTCCCGGCGGAAGATTTGCGGAAAAGTTGCCGTCTCAGTTGCGGCCGATGTTTGTCACCTGCGCAATAGGGCCAGAAACACACGGAAGTTAGAAATTTTAATGTTTTTGTACAATTAAACTAATAGCCAATAACTAATAGCCCTAACATCAAATATGGCTTCCAATATCTTCAGATCTGCAGTTAGTTGATCAAGACAAGAGCTGCAAAAAACCAGATCTATGCATAGAAAGACATTAAGCAGTAAAAAGAAGGGTTTGCTCCATATATCCAATAGACAAGACAAGAACAATTTTTGAAAGAATTTTTTGTATTAAGGGCACCTCGGAGGAAAACAAGAAGATGTTTCAAATTCTCCTCAATGGGATGGGTTCTTGGAAGTCCTCAGCACTTCAGATCTAGAATCTCTCTCTCTTGTTGGTGTAGAAAACCCAGACAAAGATAGAACTCAAAGGGAGCTCACACAACAAATAATGTAGAAAAATGTGACCAAGTGTATAGATCCAGAGTGATCTAATAGGCAACAAAAGGTGAAGAATGGTAGGAAAAACCCTCCTATTTATAACGAAATATTGGGTCATTCTAGATCTTGGTGCATGATTAAAATAACATTAACCAAATCTAGATCCACCTTTTATGGAATATTTTATTATATTTGTTGGAGGGAAAAGGTATTTGACTTGGGTCAAATCCCTTTATTTGTAAATAATAAATAAATAAATGATTTATTTACCATTTTAAGGAAGTGGTTGACTGATAATAAAATTAATAATGATTTATTTAATTATTTGTGGATGATTTGGTCATATTTAACAAGGAATAATATCTAAATAAGATTTAAATAATTATTCCTAGAAAATAATAAGATAAATAAGGGTTTATCTAATTAATTTCTTTGTTTTGGGTTAAACATGACTAGGAATAATAATTAAATTATGGTTTAATTAATTATTCCATGAGGAAAATCAAACAAATATAGGTTTGTTTAATATTTCTTTTAGGGTTTCCTGTTTAGACCATAAATAACCTAATAAATGTGGTTTATTAAGTTATTTTACTCAGGGTAAAATTGGTCTTACATGGTGTACTTGGGTCCATCTAATGATAGTAGGTTAGATGACCAAAAAATGGTGTAACAATCTCTATTTAAAGAACATGGAGGGTCATTTGTCCGGTGACCATTTATGAGAGAATATTATGTAAATTTTCTTTCTTTATATTAATAAATTGCTTGAAGTGACTGTATTGGCTCAGGCCGTGGATTGTTTTCCTCTTTGAGGGTTTTAATCATGTCAAATACTGGTGTATTGATCTGTGATCTGTTTGTGAGTGGTGACCTTTGGTGTTTGATCTAAGTAACTTATCCTATAAATTCCTACATGGTATCAGAGCTGTTTTGAGGGCATCATTCGTTGCTGATCCAAATCCGAAGCCAGTTTGATTGCATGCGATTGCCATTTTCCAGATCTATTTTTTTGACCACTTTTAGGCCAAGAGAACTGATCTGTTGTGTTCAGAGCCTCTATTAAAGTGAGGAACCCCTTTTGTTTCATGTGAATAGGTTTCTGGTTCCCCAAGTTATGTCATTTTCGATCTAGAGGTATAATTTTTTTTTTTTTGCAGTTATATTTATTAATCCCTGTGTTTATTTTGGTTTATAGTCTTTTTTTATTATCGGCTCTATACCCTCTTCTTTGTGTATGCTTTTTGCTTTGTGCTGTGTGAAATTTGGCAAACGAGAATCAGGAAGATGAGATTTTTCTACTACGTATGCTCTTTCTTCGTGACTTTGTGTGATCTCGGGAAATAAAAAAGAGCGAGGTAAAAATATAGTTGCCAGACGGAAAAAATAGTCACTCCTTTCAAACAATTACATAATCTGTCTTGGATTCAATTCTCTTTTTCAAGCTTCTTTTTCTAATTTTTTTTTTCAACTTACTTTTTCTTAAAAAGCATTTTGACAAGTTGCCTTTAAAAAAAAAAAGGTTTTATTTAAAAAACACATGTAAAAATAACATTATAAAAGTGACTCTCACTTATTTATAAAAGTGGGTCACATAATGTAGTATTTTTTTTTACAAGTGAGATTATTATACTAAGTTTGGAAATAGGGGAGATTTAAAAAAAAAAGAAGTACAACTTCATCATCAACTTCCAACCTATCATGTATATACTTGGCATCTACTACAACTTTTCTTCAAAAAGACATAAATTCTTCATCCGGAAGTCGTTTTCGGAGCCGTTTTTTTTTTAACTGGCCTAATTTTTCGATATCGTTCCATTGGAACAGTTAATTTAAAACTTTTTTAGCTTTAGTTTTTAAAAATGGAGAGTGCATGCCAAATTATTCTTAAAAACACTAATTATTTCCAATGGCTATCCTACATGTGAGACCTACTTAGAAGTGTTAGTTCCCAAATCCACCCTAGGCTGAAATAAGGCAGAAGAAGGACAACACCAAACCACGCTCAGCCTTGTAGCTAGCCCGACGAGGACAGGAGAGGGCTCTCTCCGGGTCAATCTCAATGAAAATATTCAAAAGGGCTTGAGATGAATAAAAAAACAACTGATCTTAGGCTAGATAAACAAATAGGAGGGTTTGATTTTTATTTTTAGGGGTTTTTGTTGGAAAAAGGGAAAAACAATTTTGGGCTTGGGGATCAGGCCAAATCTTGCAGAATTCAAGTTGGGGCGAGGTAGGCAGTGACTTTGATGTCTTAGATCGAATGAACGGATGGAAAAGACTGCTGAGGAGCTGAAGAGGGAAAGAGCGTGCAAGGATCCTCTTCAAACTGACGAAGAACATAAAAAACTAAACAAAAGCTTAAGGCAGAGCACTAGCAAATTAATGAATTCTACCTCAAATACTCATTTGTTTAATTCAAAAGCATAGAGAAGGATGGCATACATATAAAATTAATGAAACTTACAATAACATGAGAAGAACATCATCAATACTCAGAAGCCACAAGGATCCCAACAAGTGCTGCAAAACTCTGGTCTTTGCTTTGCCAAAAACTGAAAATGGATGTACAATGAGGTGCCAAACTTTTCCCAAGTATCCAACCCTGAAAATGTCTAAGAAAATACAATATATAGACCATCCTAACCCCATCCCATGCCTCTAGGGGTCGAGCTCATCCTTCTAGGAGCTGTTTCAACCAATTCTAAACATGGAGCTGAAATCTAGGCAGCCAAACAACTTGCCTCTATATGCTAGGAAACTGATCCATTCACTCAATTTTCACTTTTTAGTGAATGAATCCTCTAGAACAAGTAAAAACATGCCAAATTTACATCATGGTTACCAAATTACATCAAGAGAGATCAATCATCACATGAAAAAGTAAAACTAAAGAGAGATCAATCATCACATGAAAAAGTAAAACTAGTCAAAAGTGGGCGAATTTCTGAGCTGGACAGTGAAATTTGGGCAAAATTCCTCTATGCGCCGCGCTCAATTCCCTATGCGTCGCGCCACTTTGGAGGTGATTTTGGGGCACTTCCCGAAGTCCAAATTGATCTCATGATAGCTCGTTAGAAATCCCTGGATGTATGCTATCCAACCCAAGTGGAATTTTTCAATTTGGATGTCATTTGCCCCTCCAAAACTGCAATCTCCCAAGACTGGTTCCTGTTGGTGCAAAAAGTGGCAGAAAGGCCATTTTTGGAGTGTCTTTGGCCCTTTAGACAGCCCAAAATTTGATGAAATGCCTCGACCATTCCTGAACATACATAATATATCATGACAAACCCAAAAATGCAAATTTTTCCTCCAGAAGATGTCCCAATCATAAGCGCGCGTCGGGCGGAAAAACCTGTTTTGCAACCAAAATTTTCAAAATGACAAAATCTTCTCCAAATTTGCTGAAATTTGGAGCGAAGGTCTCCCATCGTGTCTCATGCTCAGCCAAGGAAGCATAGGCCAAGATTCAGAGTGGATTCGGCCTCTTTCGACGTTTCAGTGCCTTTCTCAACCTTGCTTTCAGGATCTTCATTTTTGCTCTGCAAACGTGTGTACGGGCCCAATAGTGAGTCTTCATGTGTCTGAGCATGTCTTTTTCCCTATTGGCCTTCACCAAGAGCTTCTCCAGATGAATTTTGACGTGCATGAGGCAAGTCTCTCGCTCAAATGGTGTCATGTCACCTGGTCTCTTCCGGGCCAATGCACGGTCTTCACGGATTTGTCGCAACTCTATAAGTGTGTGCTGATCCTCCAGCTGTTTATTACACTGCTCCAAATAATGTATAACCCACTGAGCTCTTTGAAATTTCATGGTCAAAGAGTCAATCTCAGCCTTTTGTTCCTGGATTATCTCATTCAGCTTTGAGCTAGGAGAGCTCGCATCAACATTGATCAAAACAAAATCAGTATCTTGGCCTCCCGAGGGGCCCTCATCATGCATAGGCCTCTTGCCTCTGTACTGAACCTGTACCTGTGCTGATGTCGAAGGCAAGACCCCTTCCACGCCATGTGGAGATAGTACTCGCGCTGCTAATGAAGATAATGAGACCCCTTCCACCCTTGGTGGAGATAGTACTTGTCGTGCTACTGTAAATAAGGCTCTGTGGCCTCTCTGATATGTCACACACACTGGAGCACTGATAGGCTTAGTCTCAGGAACCTCAAACTGATGTGAAGGCTCTGCCTCATCATGAACAATCTCGGGAGGAGGCTGTGGCACTGCAAATAAATCATGAGAAATGAACTCATCCCACGAGATGCCCTGTAATCCAAGCTGATGCACTACAATGATTTTGATGAGCGCATAATGATAGATACTGTTATGCTGCTGCTCCGGAGTCTTCTTCTGCACGAGGACCGTCATCCGCTCTATGTTACAGTACATGAAATATGGAATGCTCACCATCCACACTCTCGTGAAATGCATCAACAACCGGATGTGATACGCATACAAGCGTGAAAAACGACCTTCACAACTGAAGTATCTAATGATCAATTTCATCAATGGTGCATACTCTTCCTTCAGAAACCGGAATGGAAAAACCCTGCTCAACTGCCTCAAATATCCAGGTCTGATGTAAGGCTCATAATATGCTCTATCCAGCTGCTGTCTCTTATTCCACTCCTCACCAATGTTTGGTATCCCAGTCGCCTCAAAAATAGTCTCTGGTGTCAAAGTGAAGTTCACTCCAGCAATATTTACATGACCATTATGCAAATGTAGGACAAATAGGCGAGCTAACTCATGATGATGCTGAGTTCGGGCAATCATCTCACAATACTGGAAGCATGACTGACGCTGAAAACAATCCATTGCAAGAGAATAGGCTTGCAATTGGGTCAAAGAAGTGGGCTCCTCCCTGACATGCCTGCCACTTTTATGAGATCTCCTCGGCACATTAAGCTCGGTAGATGAATCACTGTCTTGCTCATATCCCTGCTCATATGGAGAATCTGTCTCTGACATGGTGCTGAAATGTGTTTGTCAACTGTATTCTTGGTTATTTAGAAAATGAGCAATTTGGTGTATTTGTTTTAATGCCAAATGTGTCACATATATATCAAGGTGCTATAAGAAACATCACAGTGGGAAAAGGATTGTCAAATGAGTTTCAAGTGTGAAGACAGCCACTGTTTGAGGGAATTAGGAATCTGGGGATTTATAAGCAATGGGAATGAGTGATAATGAAAGGGGGATAGTTTAGGAACAAGATTCACTGAAACGGGAATATATAGATGAAATCAAAGACACAAAGCAGCCCTTGACTGTTATGGAAATTAGGTTTATCAATGGAGGGAAGTGAATGATAGGTTTTGGGGATTCATTGACATGGGAACAAAGGGTAAAAAGGGATATGGGACAGCAAGAATAGGAGCAGGACTGTGGTAACAATATGATAACAGTGATGGAATACAAAGAAAAGGGTGACAAATGGCAAGAATTTAGCACCAAAACACAATTTTCAAACTTCACACATAAACTCTAGGAGCAGATTTTGGTATAAACGTATGGTTTGTTTTTCACCAATTAAACACTTGAAATTCTCCTTTTCAACACGCAGCAAACGCACCCTAAAATCAAAAAACATACTCTGTCAACTTACTTGGAGGCAAATGAGCTGATTTGAAATGAGTTCTGGTGAAGGAGGATAAGTTTTCGGCCTTGGGGCTCTGTGCGCCATGCGCAAGCCCAATGCACCGCGGCCTTTGGGTGCGTCGCGCCTGTGGCAAAATACACTGTCAATTTCGGCCCAATGCGCCGCGTTGATTTTGTGCGCCGCGCCTCTTTCCTATGCGCCGCGCTCAGTCTTTCAGCACACAGTCGACCTCCTGAAAACACAGTTTGGCTCTTCAATTCCCAATTCGACTTCTCTCTGAGATTTTTGTGAATGTTTCTTGATGCAAATGGGTTAAAATACTCGGAGAAATTTTTTATATAGATATGGCTTTGATTTTTACTTCTCCAAAACCCATGTTGTAATGTTTTTTTGACCTTTGGCACTTTTCATTTAATTTAACTTCTGTCTTTTGTTTCCTCATGATTTTATGAGCTTCGAATAATGATATTGGTTGATTTTTTGCAGGGATGTTGGCATTGATCTTTGGCAAAAGAAGACCAGAGTTTGCTTTGAAGTCTTCATGGCGGAAAGATACATATTATTGTAAAACCAAATTTAACAATTTCTTATTCAAAACAGAGTTTTGAACAAGAAATGTCCTTGAATATGTTTGATGATAAAAATTTTAAATTGAGAACTTATTGGAAACCTCCTCATGGCCTGCGGGCATGATTTGACATTTCAGAAAGATTAAACCCTAGACTCAGAAACTAAAAGACTCTTTTGAACAAAATAACCATTTATGACTATAAATGACATGAAATGAACTTTGATGACTTTTTGAGGAATTTTGACTAACCCAGCAGGTACAAGCATGAGGGAACACGAGAGAACCAAACCCTTCCGTCAGTCAATACCATGCCCCTAACGGAATGCAGATGAATGAGCAGAATGAGACACCTAAACAATGAAATGCAAATAGAGAAATGATCTATGACGGAGGGCTGTAAAGACCGACTCTAACATTGGCTCCCATGGGGATGGTAGCTCCTTGGAGGTGCCAAGAATGGCAGATCTTTGGGAGAGCAGACCAGTGCCTTCATCCATTGGGCTATGGAGTCCATTTATTTGACAAAACAACTCAAGACTGTTGACTGAATTTATTTGACTGAAACTTTAACTTAAAGTGACTCAACTTTTAAAACAGTAATGACTGAACCAAAACCGACTAAACAAACTCAAATTACAACTGAAATCCTTCTTCAGAATTATAGCCTTCACTTCGGGCCCCAAACTGAAGAAACGACTACAGTGCACACTTACAATGAAATTTGAAATACATGATATGTACAATGACAATGATCAGCAGAAAACAACTTAGAAATGGTAGCGCTTGAGCAGCCGTCCATTGATCGGCCCTCCTGGACAGTCTTCACCATTCATCTCCTTCAATAGAAAGGCGTTCTGACCTCGATATGCTGCAATCTTGAATGGACCTTTCCAGAGGTTTTCAAACTTACCGTGTTTACCTTTGTCTTCATTCCTAGCATCCCACTTCAGTACCACCTCTTCCAACTGGAATTTATCTGCCTTCGCTTTCCTGTCATAGATATTTTTGATTCTTTCCTGCAACTTGAATGTATTCTGGAAGACCTCTTCTCTCATTTGCTACAAATGAATCATATGATTTATCCTTCTCTGCATATGGCTTTCTTCACTCCCAGCCTATTGAAGAAGCTTGACTACCGAAACAGCAAGTGAAGTAGGAAAGAATGTATCTACTCCATAAACCAACTCGAAAGGAGACATAACAATTGACTTCTTTTGACTTACCCGATCAGCCCATAGCACATTCACCATCTTCTTATGCCAACTCTTCTTATTGATATCCAGCAACTTTTTAATGATATTGACTAGAGACTTATTGGAAGATTCCGCCAAACCATTTCCTTGCGGATGGTAGGCGGTTGAATGCCCCAAAATGATTTTATACTTCGCACAAAACTCAACCATCTTTCTTGATTTAAAAGCCACTGCATTATCTGTGATCAATTTACTCGGGCAACCAAAACGGGACAAAATGTTGTTCTCAAGGAAAGAAATAATTACTGAATCGGTGGCTTGTCTTGTGGGCACTGCTTCGATCCACTTCGTAAAGTAATCAGTGGCTATTAGAATCCATCTATGCTGTCCTGAGGAAGGAAGATGGATTTCCCCAATGAAATCCAAACCCCACTGCTGGAAAGGGGCGCTTACCTCAATAGGCTTGAGTGGCAATGGTTGTAATTTCTGTCTTCCTTTGAAAATCTGGCACTCATGGCAGCCTTTGACTGTCTTATAAACATCAGTAAACAATGTCGGCCAATAGTACCCAGCTCTCAAAATCTTATTGGCAGTTGTCTTCCAAAAATGATGACCACTGCAGTCACCTTTGTGGAAATCTTCCATTACCTTCTTCGCTTCTTCCTCCACCAAACAATTCAATAACACACCACCTGGATCCTTCCAATAAAGTGCAGAATTCAAAATAGAAAATTTTTCTACTTTCAGTTTCAAGGTCCTACCTTTGTTTCTAGTCATGCCGGGCGGTGATGACAAATTTTGAAGAACATATATGATATCTGAATACCATGGGGAATCAAAAAACATTTCCGATACCTGAAGTGGAAAATTCTCCTCATCTTCATCAGACATAAAAGCGATCATATTTATGTCTAATGCGTGCAAATTGGATTCATCCATAAGCTTCGCCAGCCCCTGTCCCTTGATCAGTTTCGTGGGCCTTATTTCCACATCATATTCCAGCAAAGCTGCAATCCACTTACCACGTCTTCCTTCCGGATCAGTCTGTACTAAAACATCTTTCACGGCAGCGTTAGGAACATAAGCTAAAATATGGGAATGCAAAATGTATACCCAGAAATCTTTCAGTGCCTTTACCAGTGCCAAATATTGCTTCTCAATGATGTTGTATTTCAGGGCTGCGTCTCTAATAGTTCGACTGAAAAAATCTATGGGCTTCTCATGTCCATCTCTTTTTTGCATTAACACAACTGCCATGGTGTGTTCCGAAGCGAAGGAAAACAAAATAAAAGCGAAGGAAAACAAAATAAACTCTTCGGTGTAATCCGGGCTGATTAACACCGGAGTTGAAGATAGTGCCAACTTCACCAAATCAAAGGACTTTACCGCATCTTCCGTCCACTTCACTTGGATGTCCTTTTTCAACATATTTGTTATTTCTCTCAAATGCTCAGCAAGGTTAGGGACAAAACGACGCAAAAATTTCATCTTACCATTAAAAGACTGAATCTCTTTCTTGTTCCTAGGAGGGTCGATTTGCTGGATTGCTTCAACACGTGTCGGATCAATACGAATGCCATCTTTGGAAATAATGTGACCAAGTAACTTACCTTCATCCATGGCGAATAAGCTCTTTTTAGGATTAAGCGAAACACCATATTTTCTGCACTTCTGAAAGACAACCTTCAAGTGATACATATGCTCTTCATCTGAATTGGAAAACACCATCAAATAATCAAGGTATATAACAAGGAAAACATATTTTTCATTCGCAAAATCCATGTCCATCGCCCGCTGGAAAGTTGCACCAGCATTCTTCAAACCAAATGGCATCTTGGCATAGTAAAATGTCCCCCACAAAATGGTGAAGGAAGTTTTGTCATGGTCGTCCTCATGGACCAAGATTTGGTTATATCTAGAATAACCGTCGAGTAGTGACATTCGAGATGCACCCACTACTCGCTGCAATATATGATCCATATTAGGCAATGGATAATTGTCCTTCAATGACACCTTGTTCAAATTTCTGAAATCAATACACAATCTAATCTCACCTGTCTTTTTTCGCACTGGCACTAAGTTTGAAATCCAATCAGAAAATCTGATAGGAACAATGATTCCTGCTTTATACAATCTGTTTACCTCCTTCTCAATCGATGGCAGCAATTTCAGATTGATTCTTCTTAGCTTTTGTCTGAAAGGCTTCTGATTGGGCTTAATGGGGATAGTATGCTGAATGATATTGGTGTCATAGGTCTTTAAATCTGAGTAATCCCAAGCGAAATCATCAGCAAATGAAGACAACAAAATCACATATTCAGCTCTTACCTCCGGTGACAATGACTTGGATAACTTTACCATTTTGGGTTTTCAACTGTCCCAATATTTACATCCTCTACTCCTTTTTCAGTCGGTCATAAAGTTGGTTTCTTGGCCACATCATCCTGATCGAAGAGTTCTTCTAAAGGTATCAAACCTTTAGGAATAATGTTATCTTTCATCTGTAACACTTCCATTTGATTAACTTGAACATCATCACCATCATCAAATTCTACATCAATTGAGGTATCTTTGAACTTACCTTTACTTTGCAGAAAATCATTAATCTCATCATCATCTTGGAAAACTTGCCAACATATTTGATTATCTGGGACGGCAGGACGGTGCTTCACATGGATCTCGAATTTATTGCTTGAATTCATTGGGATCTTCAAGTTACTTTCTGCCTTGGCAAGCGCATCTGCAATTCCATTTTGAATGCGAGGAATACAAGTCAAGGTATAATCTGAAAACTGCTTCAAAATATGAAGGAAAACATTTCGGTAAGCCCGCATCCGTGGATGTTTCGTTTGATATTCTCCCTTTACCTGCTTAATCACCAATTCGGAGTCACCATAGATCGCAATTCTCTTAGCATTCAGATTTCTAAGAATCTTTAGGCCAGCAATCAGAGCTTCATACTCAGCCTCATTGTTCGAACAATCAAATGCCAACTTGTAAGAACATACCCGTACATTGCTCGGTACCTTGTTAGGAGCGGAAAAAGGACTGCGTACCCAAATACCAATCCCAGCACCATCATTGCCCACTGCACCATCAAAATCCATTGTCCATAGACCTTCTTCATCATCCTGTAAGTGCTGAAATTGTGCTAGCTCTGTTTTTTCTGCTTGCTGTCCACTATCTTTAGCTGATTGCTCAACTGTGCTTTTTGGTAGCTGCCTTTCCTTCTGCAAAACTTCTCTGAAATTCTCGGTAATCTCCGGAATATCTTCTTCTTGAACTAACTGACTATCTACATCATTAAAACTATCGGCAAACAAAACAAAAGACTCTAGATCTGTATGTACATAATTAAGCGGATGATTAACCGGTTTCTCCTTAGTGGTAATCATATACTTCATTTTTTGTTCCCGATACAACTTTCTCATTTGTCCAAACACGGGAATTGTCGCATAAGAGAAATCTAACTGTAATGTCCCTTTCAATTTTGCTCCCCAAGATCTGGAAAGCAACATACCAAATCTCGGAGGAATGTCTGCTACAACAACGTCCATCAAAACATTCTTTGTAGGAATCTGATCCAAACTTACAACCAAGTCTTTAATGAGCCCAATACATCTTACCCTGCTAGAATCAAATGAATAAAGATCATGGTACTTCCTGGTAATGTCTAAACCCAAATTCTCCATGATTTCTTTCGGCATAAGATTATGGGAAGCACCAGAATCAAACATGGCATTATGCAATACAAACTCATGCAATCGAAGACTGATATAAAAAGGAGGCACTTCGCTGTCCGGAGACTCACCATCTAAAGCTGGTCCAAATATCAGTTCCAGTTGATCATCTTCAATATTCACCATGTCAGACATAGGATCGAAATTCAAAATTCTAGAAACTTGACCTTTATAAGTGCTGTTCCTCATTAATTCGGTCAAGGGGATGGATACCTTCAATTTTGAAATTCAATTCTCCAAACTAAAAGCTGAAATCTTTTCGATCTCTTTGGCTGGAATCTCTTTATTTTCAATCTTCTCTCTCGATGTAATCGACTGATTTGATTTTTCTGCTGATGATGACTTAGTGGCAGCAGGATCAACTACCTCTTTTGTTTTCTTTTGTGCAACAGGTGAATCATTTTTAGGCGCTGAAACTTCCTTCCTCTTCTGAATTGGATTGACTGGTACATCTCTATTTCTAAGAGAATATTACTTCTGTTGAGCTGACAATGCATTCATGTAACCTCTCTGATACTCATCCGACTCCTCCTTAAGGGCTGCATCATTAGCTAGGATAAAATCCTCATCTCTTTGTACCGCTGAACTTTCTGCATACTCATCATCTTCGGTGATATAAATGGGAAAATCATCAGGAGTAAAGAAATGATTTTCCTCCCCCACTACATCATTTTCATCATCTGAATCCTGACCAACAAAATTCTGCTGAAGAGGTGTCTTTACTTGCTGCTGAATTGCTGATTCTTGTGCTCGCTGTTCTCGTTGCTTGATCCTGAATTGGGGCTGCTGCTGACCACGGAAGTCAGGATTCCAGACGTGTGGTTCGGGCTTATCAAGAGTGAGCCTTTCGAACATCTTTCCCATTTCGCGAAGTATTTGATCTGTAGATGTAGAAGCTTCTTCTTTTATTACAACTTTCTTCTCTGCTTTCAGTCTAGCTCTCTTATCATTCAAGTTTGCCTCAACACTCACAACAATCTTCTACATGTCCTCTAAAGTAGGCAGATCTCTATCTCGTAATGAATAGGCCATCTCCGGATCAAAACCATCCGGGAATTTTAACAAAGCTGACTTCTTAGAAGGCCTCAAGTCATCAAGAATTGCATTATATACCGCATTAAATCTGATAATATAGTCTTGGATGGACTCACCAGGATTGCGCTTGATCTTAGTATACTCAGAAGTGATTTGCAGCGGATCTTTATTCATCTCCCACCGATCTAGAAACTGTCTCTGAAGCTCTTCCAATGTATTAATACTTCTGGGCTGTAAATATCTGAACCATTTACGTACCTCACCTCCAAAAGTTTGGACAAACAGTCTCATGGAGACATTCTCTTCATCAATTTCATGCAGGTCCAAAAAGTCTGTCATTCTGACAATATGCTGCTGAGCAGGCACACTTTGAAGAGTACCATCAAACAAAGGAATTTTACTCTGGTAATCAGTGGGCATAGGATCCAAATTTGCTGGAAAAACAAGCGGTGCAAATCTAGCAGCCATGGCTCTTGGTGGATTTATGATCTGTCTTGGAGAAACGGGTGGAGTGGGAGCAGTAGGTGTTCGAGGTGTATGTGGCGGAGATGGAGGAGGAACTACTGCTGATTACTGATCAGATATAAATGGTTGCACTGGAATGGTAGGAATAAAAGAAGGTTCAACGTGAACTTGTGAATCAGATGTAACTACTGATGGACCAAGAGTTTCAGAAGCAGATTCAATAAACTCAGGAATATTCGTTCCCACAATGGAGTTTTGAAGATTCAGAATGTAATTATCAATGGATCTATTGGCTTGTTCAATCTCAAGATACTTAATGAATTCAGGATTTATGACGGTAGAACTAGTAGCACTTTCAGATTTAGTTTCGAACAAGGATAACTCGAACTGATCATCAAACTCAATATCTTCAATGAATTTAAATACAGTAGGATATGAATGAGATTTAAACAAAGGGACCACGGGACTTTCACAACGGAGGATTCTTGAAATCAGATTGGGATTCTCATACACTGGAGGCAGATCAGGATCAGGATGTGATCTAGTATGTCTTCTGGAAGCTAGTGTGTTGATCTATTCGAAAATCAAAGGACAAAACAGATCTATTCAGCCTGTCAAATTCTAGACTCAATCATCCAAAAGTCCAGAACGATGTAATATACTGGGGTAATTCACAAGACAAATGTCACGTTCACAAGCTAAACTGAAGATCGACTGAAGCAGCGTTTATCTACTTTCGCTAATGCAAGGCAAAAGCGTTTCGAAAGCTACCTGGCGTGACTTCAGACTCCGTCTGTAACTTATGAAGCAAATAACATCAACAAGCAAACCATTCTTCCCTAGTATGGTCGCCACTATGTTAGTTCCCAAATCCACCCTAGGCTGAAATAAGGCAGAAGAAGGACAACACCAAACCACGCTCAGCCTCGTAGCTAGCCCTACGAGGACAGGAGAGGGCTCTCTCCGGGTCAATCTCAATGAAAATATTCAAAAGGGCTTGAGATGACTAAAACAACAACTGATATTAGGCTAGATAAACAAATAGGAGGGTTTTATTTTTATTTTTAGGGGTTTTTGTTGGAAAAATGGAAAAACAATTTTGGGCTTGGGGATGAGGCCAAATCTTCCAGAATTCAAGTTGGGGCGAGGTAGGCAGCGGCTTTGATGTCTTAGATCGAATGAACGGATGGAAAAGACTTCTGAGGAGCTGAAGAGGGCAAGAGCGTGCAAGGATCCTCTTCAAACTGACGAAGAACATAAAAAACTAAACAAAAGCTTAAGGCAGAGCACCAACAAATTAATGAATTCTACCTCAAATACTCATTTGTTTAATTCAGAAGCATAGAGAAGGATGGCATACATATAACATTAATGAAACTTACAATAACATGAGAAGAACATCATAAAAAATTAGAAGCCACAAGGATCCCAACAAGTGCTGCAAAACTCTGGTCTTTCCTTTGCCAAAAACTGAAAATGGATGTACAATGAGGTGCCAAACTTTTACCAAGTATCCAACCCTGAAAATGTCTAAGAAAATACAATATATAGACTATCCTAACCCCATGCCATGCCTATAGGGGTCGAGCTCATCCTTCTAGGATCTGTTTCAACCAATTCTAAACATGGAGCTAAAATCTAGGCAGCCAAACAACTTGCCTCTATATGCTAGGAAACTGATCCATTGACTCAATTTTCACTTTTTAGTGAATGAATCCTCTAGACCAAGTAAAAACATGCCAAATTTACATCATGGTTACCAAATTACATCAAGAGAGATCAATCATCACATGAAAAAGTAAAACTAGTCAAAAGTGAGCGAATTTCTGAGTTGGACAGTGAAATTTGGGCAAAATTCCTCTATGCGCCACGCTCAATTCCCTATGCGTCGTGCCACTTTGGAGGTGATTTTTAGGCACTTACCGAAGTCCAAATTGAGCTCTAGATAGCTCGTTGGAAAGCCCTGGATGTCGTCTATCCAACCCAAGTGGAATTTTTTAATTTGGATGTCATTTGCCCCTCCAAAACTTCAATCTCCCAAGACTGGTTCCTGCTGGTGCAAAAAGTGGCAGAAAGGCCATTTTATGAGTGTCTTTGGCCCTTTAGACAGCCTAGAATTTGATGAAATGCTTCGTCCATTCCTGAACACACATAATATATCATGAAAAACCCAAAAATGCAAAGTTTTCCTCCAGAAGATGTCCCAATCATAAGCGAGCGTCGGGCGGAAAAACCTGTTTTGCAACCAAAATTTTCAAAATGACAAAATCTTCTCCAAATTTGCTGAAATTTGGAGCGAAGGTCTCCCATCATGTCTCATGCCCAGCCAAGGAAGCATCGACCAAGATTTGGAGTGGATCCGGCCTCTTTCGACATTTCAGTGCCTTTCTCAACCTTGCTTTCAGGATCTTCATTTTTGCTCTGCAAATGTGTGTACGGGCCCAATAGTGAGTCTTCATGTGTCTGAGCATGTCTTTTTCCCTATTGGCCTTCGCCAAGAGATTCTCCAGATGAATTTTGACGTGTGTGAGGCAAGTCTCTCGCTCAAATGGTGTCATGTCACCTGGTCTCTTCCGGGCCAATGCACGGTCTTCACGGATTTTCCGCAACTCTATAGGTGTGTGCTGATCCTCCATCTGTGTATTACGCTGCTCCAAATAATGTATAACCCACTGAGCACTTTTCAATTTCACGGTCAAGGAGTCAATCTCAGCCTTTTGTTCCTGGATTATCTCTTTCAGCTTTGAGCTAGGAGAGCTCGCATCAACATCGATCAAAACAAAATCAGTATCTTGGCCTCCCGAGGGGCCCTCATCATGCATAGGCCTCTTGCCTCTGTCCTAAACCTGTACCTGTGCTGATGTCGAAGGCGAGACCCCTTCCATGCCATGTGGAGATAGTACTCGTGCTGCTGATAAAGATAACGAGACCCCTTCCACCCTTGGTGGAGATAGTACTCGTCGTGCTGCTGCGAATAAGGCTCTGTGGCCTCTCTGATATGTCACACACACTGGAGCACTGATAGGCTTAGTCTCAGGAACCTCAAACTGATGTGAAGGCTCTGCCTCATCATGAACAATCTCGGGAGGAGGCTGGGGTGCTGCAAAGAAATCATGAGAAATGAACTCATCCCACGAGATGCCCTATAGTCCAAGCTGATGCACTACAATGATTTTGATGAGCGCATAATGATAGATACTGTTATGCTGCTGCTCCGGAGTCTTATTCTGCACGAGGACCGTCATCCTCTCTATGTTACGGTACATGAAATATGGAATGCTCATCATCCGCACTCTCGTGAAATGCATCAACATTCGGATATGATACGCATACAAGCTTGAAAAACGACCTTCACAACTGAAGTATCTAATGATCAGTTTCATCAATGGTGCATACTCTTCCTTCAGAAACCGGAATGGAAAAACCCTGCTCAACTGCCTCAAATATCCAGGTCTGATGTAAGGCTCATAATATGCTCTATCCAGCTGCTGTCTCTTATTCCACTCCTCACCAATGTTTGGTATCCCAGTCGCCTCAGAAATAGTCTCTGGTGTCAAAGTGAAGTTCACTCCAGCAAGATTTACATGACCATTATGCAAATGTAGGACAAATAGGCGAGCTAACTCATGATGATGCTGAGTTTTGGCAATCATCTCACAATACTGGAAGCATGACTGACGCTGAAAACAATCCATTGCAAGAGAACAGGCCTGCAATTGGGTCAAAGAAGTGGGATCCTCCCTGACATGCATGCCACTTTTATGAGATCTCCTCGGCACATTAAGCTCGGTAGATGAATCACTGTCTTGCTCATATCCCCGCTCATATGGCGAATCTGTCTCTGACATGGTGCTGAAATGTGTTTGTCAACTGTATGCTTGGTTGTTTAGAAAATGAGCAATTTGGTGTATTTGTTTTAATGCCAAATGTGTCACATATATATCAAGGTGCTATAAGAAACATCACAGTGGTAAAAGGACTGTCAAATGAGTTTCAAGTGTGAAGACAACCACTGTTTGAGGGACTTAGGAATCTGGGGATTTATAAGAAATGGGAATGAGTGATAATGAAAGGGGGATAGTTTAAGAACAAGAGTCACTGAAACGGGAATATATAGATGAAATCAAAGACACTAAGCAGCCCTTGACTGTTACGGAAATTAGGTTTATCAATGGAGGGAAGTGAATGATAGGTTTTGGGGATTCATTGACATGGGAAAAAAGGGTAAAAAGGGATATGGGACAGCAAGAATAGGAGCAGGACTGTGGTAACAATATGATAACAGTGATGGAATACAAAGAAAAGGGTGACAAATGGAAAGAATTTAGCACCAAAACACAATTTTCAAACTTCACACATAAACCCTAGGAGCAGATTTTGGTATAAACGTAGGGTTTGTTTTTCACCAATTAAACACTTGAAATTCTCCTTTTCAACACGCAGCAAACGCACCCTAAAATCAACAAACATACTCTGTCAACTTACTTGGAGGCAAATTAGCCGATTTGAAATGAGTTTTGGTGAAGGAGGATAAGTTTTCGGCCTTGGGGCTCTGTGCGCCGCGCACAAGCCCAATGCGCCATGGCCTTTGGGTGCGCCGCGCCTGTGGAAAAATACACTGTCAATTTCGGCCCAATGCGCCGCGTCGATTTTGTGCGCCGCGCCTCTTTCCTATGCGCCACGCTCGTTTTTTCAGCACACAGTCGGCCTCCTCAAAACACAGTTTGGCTCTTCAAGTCCCAATTCGACTTCTCTTTGAGATTTTTGTGAATGTTTCTTGATGCAAATGGGTTAAAATACTTGGAGAAAATTTTTATATAGAGATGGCTTTGATTTTTACTTCTCCAAAACCCATGTTGTAATTTTTTTTGACCTTTGGCACTTTTCATTTAATTCAACTTCTGTCTTTTGTTTCCTCATGATTTTCTAAGCTTCGAATAATGAGATTGGTTGATTTTTTGCAGGGATGTTAGCATTGATCTTTGGCAAAAGAGGACCAGAGTCTGCTTTGAAGTCTTCATGGCGGAAAGATACATATTATTATAAAAACAAATTTAACAATTTCTTATTCAAAACAGAGTTTTGAACAAGAAATGTCCTTGAATATGTTTGATGATAAAAATTTAAATTGAGAACTTATTGGAAACCTCCTCATGGCATGCGGGAATGATTTGACATTTCAGAAAGATTAAACCCTAGAATCAGAAACTAAAAGACTCTTTTGAACAAAATAACCATTTATGACTATAAATGACATGAAATGAACTTTGATGACTTTTTGAGGAATTTTGACTAACCCAGCAGGTACAAGCATGAGGGAACATGAGAGAACCAAACCCTTCCGTCAGTCAATAGCATGCCCCTAACGGAATGCAGATGAATGAGCGGAATGAGACACCTAAAAAATGAAATGCAAATAGAGAAATGATCTCTGACGGAGGGCTGTAAAGAC
The DNA here is from genome assembly GCA_034641835.2 of Pinus albicaulis. Lineage (NCBI taxonomy): Eukaryota > Viridiplantae > Streptophyta > Pinopsida > Pinales > Pinaceae > Pinus > Pinus albicaulis. The sequence continues at coordinate 203,364,186 of CM076569.1, forward strand.
TGACTCTAACAAGAAGTAAAGAGATTTATATAATAGCCTTAGAAGAAGAATCTAAACATACTGACGTAGATAAAATGGCTAAATGAGAAAATAAACAAGATCAGGCACAAGGATTGATAGGAATCTCCCTTGCTCAAGATCTTAGATTTCATATCCAAGAAATTGACTCCTTTGCTAAAGTTATGGAAAAGATAAATACTGTTTTTGGAATTCAAAATGAAATCAGAGCCCACCAACTTGAAAATTAGTTGCTTACTTTGGACCCCAATAATTTCTCCTCTATTGAAGAATTTCTTTCCAAATTCAATACCCTTAGAATTCTTTTAGAAGGTTGTAAGGTAAAAAAGGAATATGGTAGCCTTATCTATTCCATTCTTGCTAAGCTAGGCCCTGCATACTCTGTATTTGTTTCCACCTTCCATTCCACTAGAGAAGCTCTCATTTCTCAAGGAACAACCTACAAGTCCCCCTCTTTTGATGCCTTTTGAGATTATTTGATAAGAGAACAAGAAAAAATCTTACGCCTTGGTCTTATTAATACTAGAAACTCTTCTAAGAAAGCCTTAGCAGCCCAAAAACAACCATATCCAAAGAAAACTAAGAAGAAGCATCCTAAAAATAATGGCCCTAAACTAAACAAGGGTCTTAAGAAATTTCAACCACAAACTGAAAAAACAACTCAACAAACTAATAAGGCAAATAAAAACAAAGTGAATAAGATATATAGACATTGCAACTTTTGTAATCGTGATGGCCACGTAGAGTCAAAATGTTTTAAGAAGATGGAAGCCTTGGAAGCAGCAATGAAGAAGCACAACATCAATTTGGAGAACTCTTCAACTTCATCTTCGAGAATGGCACTTTCTGCTTGTGGTTTTCAAGCATCAAGATCTAGTTATGAATTGAATGTATCTTCTTCTTCTCATTCTCATGAGTGGCTCATTGATTCTTGAGCCTCTTACCACATGGCCACAAATAAAGCCATGTTTTCTTCTTTAAATGATTGTAACACCAATTTTTTTTTATGTTGGTGATGATAGATCTCTTAGTGTTGTAGGGTCTGGAACCATTCATCTAGATAATGGTCAGTTTACTGATGTATTATGTGTTCCTACCTTGTCCTGCAACCTTCTATCTGTTTATCAGATAACTCATTCAGGTGAAGGGAAAACAATAGAATTCTCACCTCATGATGTTGTAATTAATGAACTAAGAGATTCTAGACATGTTCTAGCTACTAGCATTGCTGATGATTCCACAAGGTTGTATAAGTTTAACAACTTTGGGTCATCATGTCTTCCCTCCCTTTTTGTTGCTCATAATGATGAAGTGAGAAAACTTTGGCATGAGTGATCTGGTCACTTAAACTATCACTCTTTTCAAACTCTATGTAAAGAAAATATGGTGATAGGTCTTCCTATGGTATCTTTCCAAGAAGGTGTTTGTTCCAAATGTGTAATCGGAAAACATCATCGGGATAGTTTTGACAAATGTTCCTCTTGGTAAAATTCAGCCCATTTGCAGCTTGTGCACAATGATTTATGTGGTCCACTTCCAGTTGTTTCTTTCTCTGGCTACTAGTACTTCTTAACTTTCATTGATGATTTTTCCAGACGCACTTGGGTATACTTCTTAAGACTCAAGAGTGAAGTTTTTAACATGTTATTGGCCTTTAAGGCCTTTGTTGAGAAATGATCTAGACATCACATTATTAACTTAAGGTCTGAAAATGGAGGAGAATATGTTACCAACAAATTTATCCATTTTTTCACTGAGCATGGAATTAAATTGCAACATACTGTTTCGTACACTCCACAACAAAATAGTGTAGCTGAAAGGAAGAATCACACTCTAAAAGAAATGGCTAATTGTATGCTTCAATCAAAAGAACTTAGTCTTAATTTTTAGGCAGAAGCACTTAACTGTGCAAATTACATAGTAAATCACACTCCTAGTAAGGTTTTAAGGAATATCACTCTAGAAGAAGCATGGAGCTCAATCAAACCTGGTGTAAGTCACTTTCGTGTTTTTGGAAGTGAAGCTTGGGCCCATATTCCAAATGAGAAACTTAAAGCGTTAGAACTTAAGAGTGAAAAATGCATTTTTGTTGGATATTTTGAAGATGTCAAAGGATACAAACTTCTTCAACCCAAATCCAAAAATGTAATCATTAGAAGAGATGTAAAATTTGATTAAAATTTATCGGTTTGCGAGCCTAGTTTGGCGGGTGAGCCACCTTTGGCCCGTGAGCCTTATTTGGCATATGTGCCACCTCTCTCTATCTCTTCTAATTTTGAGAAAATTCCTTCTAGTTTAGATGATGACAGTGAGGATGAAAATCCTCCTCCACATCCTCAAGATCCTCTTTCAACTCCACAGCTTCCAAAATGGTTCTGCTCTACTCAGGATGCAACAGGTTCTCTTGTAGGTGACCCTACTGATCAACGTCGTACACGTTCTTAGTTCGACAAAGCCTCTTGCTTATTGGCTCAAGTTTCCAGAAAATATTGATCCAGACACCTTTGAAGAAGCATGAGGTCATCCAGATTGGGATGTAGCTATGAATGAAATATATGTTCCTTATTGGAAAATGATACATGGGATCTTGTTTCTCTTCCAAAGGGAAGAAAACTTATCAGATGCAAATGGGTTTACAGAACAAAGTTTGGACCAGATGGAAAAGTGGATAAACATAAAGCTCGTCTTGTTGCTAAAGGAATTTCACATGTTGAAGGCATTGAATATACTGAAACCTTCTCCCTTGTTACCAAAATGAGTTGTATTTTCCTTGTTCTTTCCCTTGCTGCATCCTTTAAATTGGAAGTGCATTAGATGGATGTTAAATCTGCCTTCTTACATGGGGATTTGCATGAAGAAATATACATGGAACAACCCCTTGGATTTATCCAAAATGACTTTAGCCTTTTTTTTTGCCTTAGGAAGTATCTTTATGGCCTCAAACAAGCCCCTCGAGCTTGGTATGCCAAAATGGATAGCTTTCTCTTAGATAATGGCTTTTCTAGATGTCATTTCGATAGCACTGTCTACACCAAGAAAGTGGGTAAGTCCTTAATCATCCTTGTTCTTTATGTTGATGATCTTATCCTTACTGGTAGTGATACCAACCATTTAAACCATGTGAATTCTAGCCTCAGAAATAATTTTGAAATGACAGACTTAGCACACTTGCATTATTTCCTTGGTCTTCAAGTCTTACAATCCAAAGAAGGTATTACCCTTTCTCAGTCCAAGTATTCCTGTGATCTTCTATGCCACTGTCACATGGAAGACTGTAAGCCAACCCATTCTCCATTTCAGTCTAGAGTCAAGCTTTCAGTCACTTGTACTTCCCCTGAAGTTTATGCTACCTCATACTGTCAACTTGTTGGTAAAATTCGGTATCGAACCTATACCCGTCCTGACCTTTCCTTTGTCATTGGTCTTTTTTCTTGGTTTATGCATAAACCTCATGAAAGTCACTAGAAATAAAATAAAAGAATAATTCGATATATTCGAGGTTCAGTTCAGTTCGGGATTCATTACAATGCAGGAGAATCTCAATTTTTGATTGGTTTCACTGATTCAGATAGTGCTGGTGACCCTGATGATCAAAAGTCTACTGTAGGTTATGTATTCACTCTTGGTTCAGGACCTATTACATGGTCTTGTAAGAAACAAAGTGAAATCTCTCTTTCTTCGGCAGAAGAAAAGTATTGTGGTGCACTTGAAGCCAACAAGGTCCCAATTTGGTCTTCATCAACAACATCTAACTACACTTTGGTGTGATAATCAGAGTGCCATTCAACTATGCAAATATTCGGTTCAGCATCAGTGCATGAAACACATTGAACTGCACATACACTTCATCATAAATCTCATTCATGATTGTGTTATTGAAGTGCAGTATTGTTCAATCAATGATCAAGTTGTTGATATCTTTACAAAGGCTCTCACAGAATCAAAGTTTACCAAAATTTGATCTATGCTTGGAGTTTCAGAAAGTTATCATTAAGGGGGGATAGGCTTTAATGCCTCCCTCCTTCTCCTATTGTGTCACCTTTGTAAATCCTTCAATCCTATCCCAAGTTGTTCTTAAGGGGGGGAGGGGGGGGGGGTGTGTTAGGATATTCTGACACATAGGAAATAGTTAAGTATAACTTGGTTTAGCGCAGAGTAGGTAAAGTGTGTTACTTTACTATGTACTTTTGTAACTTATAATCCGATAGTCATGATATGGAGTGATCCGACGGTTCATTCTCTCCTCGATATTACTGACACTTGAACTGTGGGTTAATACCCGATTGGTCCATGATCTCTATTTAAAGAGCATGGAGGGTCATTTGTCCGGTGACTGTTTATGAGAGAAGCTTATGTAAATTTTCTTTCTTTATATTAATAAATTTCTTGAAGTGGCCGCATTGGCTTAGGCCGTGGACTGTTTCCCTCTTTGATCATTTTAACCATGTCAAATACTGGTGTACAGATCTAGTGATCTGCTTGTGAGTGTTGAGATTCAACAAGATGATGAGCTTAGTGAAAAGAGTGGCCTTCACTAAGTGGGCTCGCAGGCCTAAATCTACCTCAGGCTGAGAAAGGTAGAATCTAGGGTAACATCAAACCACGCTTAACCTGGTAGCTAGCCCTACCAGATCGGGAGAGGGCTCTCTCCTTGTCAATCTCAGCAAAAAATGATCAGTGAGGCTTGAGATGACTTGAATGAAGGCTGATTTTAGGCTAGGTATATATGCAAAAGAGTTTTATTTGATTTTAAGGGTGTTTTTTTGGATCAAAGGGAAAGGCAGATTTTGGGTCTGGGGAAAGAGGCCCAGTTTGCAGGGATCTGAATGGGGCAAGGTAGGAAATTGTTTTGACGCTTCAATTTTGAAGGAAATGGAGAGTTTGAGAAAGGTGAAGAGCTGAAGAGGGAAATAAACCTTCAAGGATCCTCTCCAAACAGCTGAAAACATAGAAAATTAAACAAACTCTAGGTAGAGCATTGCAAACCCTAATGAATTCTACCTTTAACCTTGTTCGTTTAACTTAAGAAGAAATAAGAAGGAAAATGGTATACATGAAACAAAATTAGACTTATATTTACAGAGAGAAACACACTATCAAAACAAAGAGCCACATGAATCCCAAGGAGTGTTGCAAACCCTGGTCTATTCCTTTGCCAAACTGCAGAGATGAATGTACAATGATGCTCAAAGCAATCCCAAGTGTCCAACCTATGCTAATGACTGAAAAATTACAAGATATAAGAAACCAAAAACTCATCCTAGCCTCTAGGGGTCAAGCTCACATGTTTAGGAGCTTTTTCAACAAGATCTAAACTGAGAACTGGAAAATAGGCAGTGGAACAACTTGCCTCTATAAGATAGGAAACTGATTCATTCAGTTGCAATTCACCTTTTGATGGATGAATCTACCTCCATGAGTAAAAATTTGAAAAAATTACATCAAGACCCATCAAATTACATCAAATTACATCACGAGTTTAACATTTGGAAGTAAGAAAGTCAAACTGTCCAAAACTAGGCGAAAAACAGAGTTACTGAGTCAAAAATGAGCAAAAATCCCCAATGCGTCGCGCCAGTTTGGAGCTGATTTTGGAGGCCTTTTCGGTGTCTAAATTGGCTCCAAGTGGGCTTGTTTGAAAGGTCTGCCTGTCTACTTTGCAACACAAGTGGAATTTCTGAATTTGGCTTCCATTTTCTCTTCCAAAAATGAGTTCTCCTAACACTGCTTCCTGTGTGTCCAAAAAGGGGTAGAAAGGTCATTTTTAGGGTGTTTTTGACCCTTTTGGAAGCCCAAAACCTGTCAAAATATCTTGGCCATAGGTAGGAATGCATAAATTTTCATGAAAAATCCAAAAATATAAAATTTTCCCCAAGAGGAGCTCCCAATCATAAGCGCGCGCCAAGTGGCGCGACGCGTAGAGCCGAAAAATCTGTGTTTAGGCCAAAAAAAACAAAATTTGCAAAACGTGTCCCAAATTTCTTGAAATTTGGGCTGAGTGTCCTCCATCATGTACTATGCTGGGCCAAGGAAGCTTCATCCAAGATCTGAAGTCTATCTTGCCTTTTCCGACGCTTTGAGGCCTTCTTTAACTCTGTCATAAGAGGAATCTGTCTCCATGTTTGCCGAATTCTATATTGTCTTAGATGAGTATGAGGAGTTTTTGTGTCTTTGGTTTTTGTTGCCAAATGTATGACAATATGTGAGGGGCTATGGAGGGAGAGGGTAAGGGGAATGTTAGGAATATTTCTAATTGAAATTTTCCAATTAAAGAGTTTTAGGGGCAGCTTCTAGGCTTTTTGGGATAATGGGAATATGGGATAGGAGTAGATGAATTTAGGGATATGGGGGATAGGGAAAAGGTTTGATGAAACTATAAAAATAGTGAGGGAATAAAAGTGAGGGAGTGATGGCCACAAAAAACCAATGTATAAACCCTAAGGAAACATTTCTTGAGCAAGGAAGTAGGGTTTTAAAATTTTCAATTAAATCCTCATACACATCATAAAACACACGTTCATGGCACTTTCAGATCTGTTTGACTTACTTTGGACCAGAGGAAACTGAGAAAATTGAAGTTTTGAATGAAATTGTGGTGAAAAGAGCTTGCAGCTCTATGCGCCGCGCCATAAACCCAACGCGTCGTGCCCTTTTGCAGGAGACTTTTGGAGACCTTCATGGTGTCCAAATTGGGTGCAGGATATCTCGTTGAAAGCTTATTGAGTCTAATTTCCAACCCAATTTAAAATTTTCAATTTTGAGTTCATTTGCCCTATCAAAAATCAAATCTCCCAAGACTGGTCAAAATGTACAAAATGAGGCTGCCTCAAGGCAGAGTGCTGTTGCAGTCAACTTTTGAAGGTCTTACTCAACTCCAAATTGAGCTCATGATAGCTCATTGGAAATATATTTGTGTCTAGTTATCATTTGACGCATCAAGAAAGTCATTTGGCCAACCAAGCTAGGAGAAAGCTTGATTTTCCCAAGGTCACTTCAGAGGTGCATCAATTCTCCTGAGGCAACGGTAGTTTTGACATTTCTCTAAAACCATGACACCTGTGTAAAAAGTGAAGGAGGTTTTTATTCCTTGGCCTATTTTGGAAAAAAACCTCTCTCAGGTTTCCAAAATTCATATTTTCTTGCTCAAAAACATCATTGGAGTAAAACCTATCCCGATGTGTGGAACAAGGGATTTGTCGAAATGAAGCGAAATGAAGGGGATAATAGGCTTCTAAATTCTTGAGAAAATTTTTGGAAGTAGGGAGGCATGTTAGGAAGTAGAGGAAAGTGGAATTTAAGATATTGAGTGAGGGGAAGGGGTCCAAAAGGGAAAAACACGGGCCTAGCCTAGAAAATTGTCAAGTTGTAGCAAGAAACTAGGGTTTGTGCGAAAATGAGGAATTTGGGGGATCTCAGTGATGGGAAGTGTTTAATAAGGTACATTAAGGATAGGGGAAGGTGTATGAACATCAGGATACAAGTTTTTGTTGATGATTTGACCATCCAAGAGAAATTACCTTCAAAACCCTAGGAGAGGGAAATGAACCTTACCAAGGCACAAATGAAGCATGAACAAGGTGTAAAATGACCCATTGGAACCTGACATGATGATGAAAACCCTCTGAATGATGGTACACTCAGCTGAATGGTGACATGGACCAACATTTGGACAAGTTTGAGAAGAGTGAAAACAAACCCCAGACCTAATACCTAGTGACCAAATTTTACCTGAAGACTCACTGAAATGACAAAAATTGACCTTGACACCTTAAAATCACTTTGTAAGAGCATGTTTGATCATTGGAGGAAGGCTGCAAAGACTGAAACTAATAGGCGCAAAGTCTATTTTTAGACTATGTCTATTTTTAAACATGTCGATCATATTCTATGAGTTGCAAGATGCTATTTGTGGATGGTTGGTCAAGTTGGAAAAATAGATGGACTTCTATTTTTAGACATATTGGGTGGAATCTATTTTTATATTTCCAGTCTAAAAATAGATATGGCGAATATTATTATCTCTTAATAATATTTGGACTCTAAACATTATCTTATTCTCTTGGAGCACTTCAGTTAAGTGCATAGATGTGGCACAACAGCTGATAGAAGGAATTACGCTATTCCTGAGGGTTTAATGGAGCTAATGCATGAGGAATTCAGTTAGAACTCATGTGACAGAGTTTGGTAGAGTTATAGAAGTAGTTGGTGGAGTTGTATTCAGTTTAACTCAGATAGACTCAGTTGAGCTAGTTGTATCTAGTCTAATTGATTGACACACTAGTGAGAGTGGTGTGAATTAATTAGTTAATTAATTCACTAAATAATAACTCATTAATCAACTGAAGAATACATCAGTTAAATACAGTGCATGGAAAGTTCAGTGGAGACCAGTGGAGAGATAGGTGAAAGGGCAAGATAAACTATCTGTTGTGACTATAGTGATGCATTGATTGCATCCAACACTCAGAGGAGATGCCAATGATTATTGCGCAGTGCAAGCCAGGTGGATTTGAGTTCATTCAGAGCCATTCTTCAGCAGGGATTGCGCAGTAGAGGCAGGCTAATAGGTGGCAGAGATCGGTGCATGGATTTTCTAGATCGGGCCTGATTAGTGTGTAGCGATTGTATTGTACTGAGAGCTTAACATGATCAGCTTTGTATGAGGATTATTACATGATATCTATGACATATATTATATACATATAGTTGGGGTTTTTAGCTTCAGGATTTCCTGTTAAATCACTGTGTTAATGTGTGTGAATTTTTATGGTTTCATGTGTGCATTGCAATTAATTTAATTTCCGCAGGTGATGATCAATGGTGGAATAGATACTGTATTGTGCATGAAGTTAAGATAGTGTGTGATCAGGAGAATATTGGATATATAACACATAAGTTATATAATTTCTACAGTGAGTGGTGACCTTTGGTGTTTGATCTAGGGAAATTACCTTGTAAATTACTACATCTGGAAGTGTGAGCACAAGGATCAACTTTCTTCCCTACTATCAAATTGAGACAATCCCCAAAGGATCATATGACCATGTGAATCTAAATTTTAAATTCATTTGTTTAAGGAGAAAATATGGCTCCTTTGCTGTTGTTCTGACATTGAAAATAAAAGGTCCAACATGAGTTTTAATCTTGAACTGTGATTTCCTCTTGGTTGACACAAAGTGCAACCCATCCATATTTATCATTTTCCTAATGTACTCTAGTGCAAAAATTCTTATAGGGACAAATTTAGGAAACTTGTATGGGGGTAATTCACATCCATATACCCTGATCTTTGTGTAGTTTTCATATAGGTACCCATCACCTATTTTTGTCTACTCACTAAGATGTAGAATCGTCTTAATATCAGGTTCAACATCACTTTAGCAGGCATGAAACTGTATATAAAAAATGATCTACATAATCATTAAGTTTGAATTCATTTGTATTATTTCTTACCAAGGAAGTCCAATGGATCACATATTGTGAATTTCCTTGATCATCTAATTTTTTTAGTGGGAATTGAAACATGTCTGCTTGGAAAAATAGAAAAAAAACCAAGGCTGAGGCATGCTTGAATACTCCTTCAGTAGAAAATTTAAGAAATTTCTCATGGATAACATCTGCCAAAAAATGACTGTAATGAAATATAACTGAAGGTCTTTCATCTACTGTAAACACTAATAGAAAACCTATAATAGCTTCATCAACCCGTTGATCAATTTGATATCCCAATAAGCATGAAGCTATGGAAACAATTTGTTTTGTCATCTTTGGAAACATTGAGGATGAATAAGTTGGGTTTGGTTTTGGAAATTGGACATCCTCAGGCATAAATGTCTCAAAAATTTTAGCTCTATGAGGAAATTTCAGGTTGTTGTATAATTCCATGAGGGAATCTACAAAGAAGGGGTGCAAAGGGGCCGATCGTTGGGTTTGAAGCATCTGGTAGATAGTATCAGGAGTAATAGTGAATCAAATGTCATTTTTTTGTGCAACAATGGCTCTTTGATTGGGCATGTACCTAAAATGGCACCATGAGACAAATTCTGGAAAATAGTAGGTTTGTGGAAAACAAACTGGGGTAGGAAGGAGTTCCACAAATTCAGTTCATCGCTGCAATTAGTAAATTTTTGTTTTAACCAATTGTGGAGTTCATAGAGATTGAACTCACAATTGGTTTCACAAATTTTATAGTGGTGGTCTACTAGAGGCTGGTGGTCTAGATTAATCATAGGGGGAAGCATTGAGTTTTCTTCTGTGGTTTTGGATTTACCCTTGGAAGAAATTCTTGAAAAAGAAATTGAATAGGTGCCTATAGTTACTCGGAAGTTGCTGGTTGCAATGGTTTGGAGAAGATGAACAATGTCGGTCTTGATTGCTTTAGTTGTAGCAAAAAGTGGGAATGTCAAGCTGGGAAAAACAATAGACTGAAAAGAAAAAATGGAATGGGGGCTTTTTGTTTTATAAATGGAATTACCGTCTGAGAGGTCCATTAAGGGATCAATTTCATTAATTACAATAACGAATGAGTTCAAACAATTTTATTAATGGTAAGTATGGGAGCGAGACACATGGTGAAAGGAGAGAGGGACAAGTGGTTGGTGGGGAGCGGACGTGGAGGGAGCGGAGATGGTATTTTGATTTTGGCAGGAGTGAGGGAAAGAAGATTTTGGAGGGGGGGACGATGAATGGTTTAGGTGAGGGGGGGTCTGAACCAAGTGAGAGGGGGGTCCGAAATGAACACAGGTTGTTGATTTGGTGAAGTGAGATCTCAAGGCTTTATTTTTGCGTGGTGGATATCAAAAAATGAAAGGTCATGTCAACAAATTTATTACAAATTAAATTATTGCAAAACAAATTGCGAGTAAATCTAATTAATCCCAATTATTCCATCATCTAATGGGGCATTTGAATGTGCTGGCATGCTTTGTTTTTCTAAGGGTTTTTTTATCATTATTTTTTTGTTTTCTTTTCTTGAATGTGTGTGTGTGTGTATATATATATTTTAATACCCTTTTCTATATTTTATTTATTATTTATTTATTTTTCTCTCTTGTTTTTTATACATCCATTTTTTTTTCAACAATTACATATAAAAATAAAATGATGTTACAATAGTTACATTAATGGTTGAAGAGGGTTGATGAGGTTGAGCATGGTTCATAAGATTAACCATGGTTAATCGAGGTAGACCTTGGTCGACTAAGGTTGAGCTTGTTCGAGTATGGTTGACCAAGGATGTAGACGATAGATTATGGTGGAATAAATGTGACCACATATGACCATGTTTAACTCAGAGACCATGTTTGACCATGTTTGAACATGGTTGAGCTTGCATGAAAAAGTTTAACTATGGTCAAATATGGAGGAAAGTGGAGGAACATGGTTGACCATGTTTGATAAGGTTGACTATGATTGACTATGGTGGCCATGGTTGTCCACGTTAAACAAAAGTTGTTTATGATTTAATATAATTGACTATGGTTGACCATGTTGCCTATGGTTCATCGTTGTTGATCATGAATTGACCATTGCTTTACAATGGTTAACTATAGTTGGCCAAGATGAAAATGGTTGACCATGAATATCTTCGAGTATGTTAACTATGGTCGAGCATCTTGACAGTGTTTTCCCATGGTTCACCTTGGTTGACTATGATTAAATATGGGCAAGTGATTGACTATGGATTTAATTATTTAGCTATGATTATTATTGCTTATGATACGGATTTATGCAGGAATGCAATAGAATACATAAATAGACATAAACACAAAGATGCAGCAGAAACAATACTTCATTTTATTTAAATCAAATGATTGAAATATGCTTACAGACATAATGGAAATAAAAATAGTTAGGGTGCTGGTAGCATATCTCTGAGAAGAGATGTGGTGGATACAAACCTTTGAACTATGTTACAATGAGGCTCGAGGGCCTATTTGTCATTGATAAACAATGGAGAACTCTAAACGTCCAAAAATCCTAACCCTAGGAGATGAAGCGCCAAAACTATGGGCCCCGTTTGGGTAAATTGGTGTTTCAACTTCCCGGGGACGTAACTTTGGCATATGATCTCCGTTTGACACGCTCAATATCTCATTATAAATATCTATTTGAGGAGTAAAACTTTCAGTGTAAGAAATATTAACCATGCTGCTCTCGATTTTCTCAAAAAAGGTCGTCTAGGGACTCAAAACGGCTCCGGAAGTTCATGACCCGAAAAACTGCCAAAAATAGTAAGTTGTGCCAAAACTAAAAAAATTAAAGAGACAATGGTGTGGCCCCAAGTGGAATAGGTGGGTTTCCACCAATATTCACCTAGATCATTAAGGCTCCAAAACGACTCCGGGAGTGCAGGACTCGAAAACCTGCTAAAAATAGTAAGCTGTGCTGAAAGTGAAAAGATGCAAGAATTGATGGTGCGGGTCCAAATGGAATAGGTGGGTGGCTGCTGATATCCACCTAGATTATTTTATGGCTGAAAGTGGTTGACCAACCCGAATCGTGTTTGAAAATATTCAATTGTGAAAATGAAGGTTGACCATAGGTCACAATATTAATCATGGTTGTTAATGGGTTGACCATGTCGACCATGGTTGAGCATTGTTACAAATGTTTAGGCATGGGAAATTATGTGTTACATGTCATTTTTTCACCACTAGGAAAATGACCGCAAATCTGGATCTCTCACTATCTCATGAACTCTTGCAAGCAATCCCATACAATGTTGGAAACATAACCAATTCAGAAACAACAAGAATATTGGATTACATTGATTAAAAAACTAATTTGAAGCACTGTCACACTTTTCCTAACAATTATCTACACAAACATAGTTCTAATAATTGTAGCCTATGCAATCTTGCACTCTTTCTTCCATTAAAAGGTGCGACAAACTTTTAACGTATGTAAAATAAAAATCAATTTCTAGAAGCTTTGTCGGGGAATATTATACCAACAAGAAGAACTTGAGCCCCTACATATTTGGGTTTCATCCCATGGTTCATGAATCTATTCCCTCTTATTATGGAACCCTAATCCCCATCTTTGTGGATCTGATGCTTCGAAAGAGGAACTCTAACCCTCTCTAGTTGTCTTATAAATTCACTATAGACTAGAGGGAAGGGGTTGACTTTTGATGTAAACATATGATGTCAATTTGAGGTTGGAAGCTTGTCACTTAAGGGAGGATTGGAGACTATTGGAAGGATATTTTCCAAGATGAAGGCTAGGTTGTATCTCTCCTTTTCATTTAATTATAATATTAAAGAGAATTACAATAAAAAAATTAAATCCAAGAGAGACAAAAACATAAGATACATGGTGGAAAAGGCATTTTTCCTTAATGTATTGTATTCACAAATAATGATAATGATACAATGTAAATGCATCAAGATTATGTCTCAAGTTAGTTCACCTATCTTGGACACAAAATCTCTTTGGTTGAGTGAATATCTCAACCACACAACAATATCAAAGGTTAACTAGTTGGAGAGAATCTCTCAACCAACCAGACCTAAAAAAACTCCAAAGTACGAGGAAAAAACTCAAAATAGAATTTGATGAGTACACCAAAGATAAGTAGGAATTGTATTTTCCAAGTTTAATAATTTAATATTGGGACTTATTGATTGATTTATGTGAGGATGAGGCTAACATTCCCCCCTCAATCATAAGTGAAAAGTAATAACCTGGTACCATCCCCAAGTCTTCATGATGAAATAGTTGAGTTGATCCTCAATGAAGAGCTGCCTGAAAAACCTCAAAATTTGGATGCCGAAAAACCCCAAGAACAAAGAACAACAAGAAAAGTGAATCAACTACAAGTCTGATACAACCCTGAAAATGCTTGACAACTCAATATAATGCCAATATTAAATGCAAAAGGACCCATCTATCCTTTTATTGGTCCAATTACCATCCAAGTGAACAAAAGAATGTCCACAAATGCTCTCAAACAACATCCAAATCACTTTCCCACTCTAAAATTTTGATGCTCACTGGAAAAAATTGTTGAAATTTTTAGTATGACAACCATCAATTCCCCCCTTTGTCAGTTGAAAGGAGATACCATAATCAACTGCATTTGTTTTGAACTCCCCCCATTTCAGATGTAGGAGAGTTTCACTTTTTCAATTCTTTGGGAAAATTAGTCTTTACCTCTGTCTTGAGTAGATTGTAGGACTTATGCAGCTTCTTTACTTCGATATTCCATCTCCAAGGGTTTATCCATCCATAATTAAATTTCATTTTAGTCTTCTTTTGCATTTGAAATTTCTCTGATAGATGATTTTTCTTCCCACAACGAAGTCAAGGACGAAGATAAAAAAATGTACTCTCCATATGACCATTTCTTTTACAGTGGTTACACTTAATAATATTTTGGGTATTTTCTAAAAAACCTACACTTACAAATTGAATTGGTTTTGAGAAATCTGGAACATAAAAATTGTTTTCTTTGTTGTATCCCAAGCCATGTCGATATTTATTGAATGAAATTTCTTCCCAAGGTCTGATCACCATCTTGGAAAGACCATTTTCTTGTTTTTCTTCACACATGCTACTGTTGTTGATATTACGTGCTTGTTTCATTAAGTCATTTGTATCACACTGATCATCATTCATCTCTATTAAAAATTCATCTGTATCACATGCGGAATCAAACTTTTCAGTTATATATTCAATACAACTAGTTGCATCATCTTCATTTAGTAACACAACTTGCTGGATGAGATCATCTGTGTCCCAGCGTTCATCAACTTGGTGGATTAGATCATTTGTGTCACAACTTTCATCAACATGTTGAATGAGGTCATATTTTTCAAAAATTGCATTTGTTGTTTGGATGAGGTCTTCTGTGTCACAATTTGTATCTATATTTTCTATACATCTTGCATTAAATATATCTTGCTTTTGCCTCAATTTTATCTAGAGTGCATTAATGAGTTGTTGTTTCATATCTAGTTAATTTTTAAGATCTTTTGCTACTTCTAATGTGCTAGTAATTTGATTAATTATGTTTTGATTTTGATTTCACTTCCACTCAAGTAATTGAATTTTGTTGTGCAATTCATGATTGCACTCTTGCAATTTTTTAATTTCTAGCTCTACACTTTGAAGACATTTTCCTCCTTTACCCATTTTGGTCTTTAACATGCTTGCTTGTACTCACTCACTTGATTATCATGCTTGCTTGATTTTATGTCACCTTAGGGTGTCAGGTACCACCGATAATGCACCCCAAAGTTTGATTACAATCTTGAATTTAATGATTCAACTCACCCTTTCTCAAAGTAAAACATTACTTTGGATTACAACAATAACCTTCCCTTAAAATAAAATTAGCTTATCACTCCATATAACAAATCACTCCAAAATTACAAAAAAATACTCTTATCATTCCAAAATTACAAAAATAAATTACACCTTATCTCTCCAAAAATTTACAAAAAAAAAAAAGAAATTTCCAAATAGAAGCTACACTTTATTGCTCCACACTTTATCTCTCCATTAATTTTAGTTTACAAAATTTAATAAATTTGTATTTTATTTATTTTTCTTTAAATCCCTTTATAAAAAAAATGTAAAAAATCACTATAATCTGTTGGGTGTGGAGCTTGATTATTTTTTTTACTTTTTATCACAGCATTGGACCCCTGTACCTTAAAAGGGGCGGCAACGCCACCCGTAATTAATCGCTGCCGTGGGGGGTCCAGGGGGGGGGGTGGCAGCGCTTTTCAGAGCCCCCCCCTAGTGGGGGCTTTCGGGGGCAGCGCCCCCGAAGCTAAAAACAAATGTAAAATTTCCTTGTAAAAGTACAGTAATTTCTAGTCAATCTGGGCCGTTCATTAGGCAAATGATCTGACGGTAGAAGTTATGTTTATTTTAGGGTTTTTTGCCCTAGAAGGAAACCTATCGCTTTTATGAGGGTATTGTATTGTGGCTGTGTATTGTATGTTTATTCTCAGAGTGAGAAACAGATAGGGAGACTGTAAGAGAGAACAAAGGATATTACAGTGGATCTGCTGTAGGTTTTGTCTCTTCAATTTTTGCTGGATAATAGGAAGGAAGGACTAGTTGTTCGGGGTGGACGTAGCCCAAATTGGGTGAACCACGTATATCTGTGTCTCTCTAGTTTTATGTGTTTTGTGTGCTTTTATTTTCCGCATATTTTATGTGTTGCATTGCTCTGTAATATTTAATTTTCTAACATAATATTTGTGTTCAAACTTATAAAGCATGCACCATATGGGAATTAAAATTATAAAGAATGCACCATAGTTATGAAATCTTTTGGAAATTTTTTGGTCGGAGTCCAGGTACACAGTTCAAGACAGATGGGTTCTAGGGAGTCAACGGTGATGGCTCCTCCACATTGGCTCAACGTCGGTCCTGCAAAATCCTGTGCAATGTTCACTCTAGGGATTCTTCACTGAAGGTTTCAGAGTGGTCTTCTTCCAGCTATTTCACGCAAGACTGATCTTCCACACAGATGGCTCCTTGATGTTGATCTACACTGTTGTAATTTATTCCAGCTGATCTGCGCAGGTCTTCGTAGTAGTTTGTGAATTCAACATCAACACCTCTTTGCTAACATCAGGCAGTCCATCACTTCGGAAAATTTCTTCTTTGAGCAATGTTCAAACAAGAATAATGGACACTCAAAACTAGGTTTGCACAATTCAATAAAAACGACATACCCTTCAATTTATTTTGGGTATTTCAAGTTTTTCTCTATTTTATCTCGAACTCATTCACCACACGTCCTTACAATGAAATCTCTTCATCTTCTCGTTCTCGTCAAAGAAACTTTAACTGCTTACCTCCAGTCGTCACAAAAATTGTCAAAATCCTTGTTTTCCATTACTCATGTATAGAAAGCCCTTTCTGATTTTCTTTTATTAAATACATAGATCGCTCTTTCTGCATGCTATTTGATTTCACATTTACAAGTGAAATTTTTCTTGTTTGATTTTCAAACAAAGTAGCTCTGAGTTCCTCCACTCTTAATTGATCTCACAATCTCAACAGGGAATGAGTATTTTTCAGTTGAATTATTTTCCTCTTCTAATGCTCTACGAAATTCTTCAATGCATCTATAGCATGCATCTGCTCCAATTCTTCTTCAATGCACATATGTTCCACATTTTTCTCTCTATTTCCAACACTTTCAACTTTTGCACACTGTAGCTTTCAGGATCGCTGCAAATCCACACAGGTGCACTGTCCTCCAAGTGGCCTTCATTTCATTCGAATATACATCAAAATTCTACCATGTTACTGCACAAATGTTCACTTTAGTATTAACCACTCAGGATCCTCAACCAATTTAATGCAGATGGGATTTTTATTTATGAGCAAAGAAGTTCTCTAGATCCTTTTCCAATAATCATTCTGGGTATTGTTCTCTATGACTGATCAACAATTCTTTGCATGTCATGTTTCTCAACGATCTTCCATTTGCTACGTACATATTAATATATGCTGCAATTTACACAAGTCTTTGTTATCCATTTACAATTTGTCAACACTCAGTAGAGTTCAAAATGTTTCGATACTCATTTCTCCACAAAAAAAAGTACATAGTGTTTGAATGCACAGTCGATTCCTCAACAAACTACTGCTCTGATAACAATTAAAGAGAATTAAAATAAAAAACTTAAATTGAAGAGAGACAAAAACATAATCTACAAGGCGGAAAAGGCATTTTGCCTCAATGTATTGTATTAAAAAAAATAACAATTATATAATATAGATACATCAAGATTATCTATCAATATAGTTCATCTATGTTGGACACAAAATCTCTGTAGTTGAGTGAATATCTCAACCACACACCAGTCTAGGAGGCTAACTAGTTGGAGATAATATCTCAACCAACTATACCTCAAAACTCTCAAGTATGAGGAACATACTCATTCTAGAATTTGATGAGTACACCAAAGACAAGTAGGAATTATATTTTCCAAGTTCAATAATTTAACATTGGGACTTATTGATTGTTTTATGTGAGGATGAGGCTAACAAATACAAAAGAGTATTTTTTTTTCACTATATTTTCAATTGGATCTGATATAATGTATGCTTATTTTCATTCTCCATTGTTTATGATATTACGTATTGGTCTCCTTGATCACTAGAATAGGTTGTATTGGACCATTTATATATCATATGCCTTTGATCCTTTATTTGTTAGCATGTTTGCAGGTCTGGATTCTGAGCATTGAAATATTGTATCAAACCATAACAAGGATATTCAATAGACATTTCGATTAAAAGGTATGAATTTTATACTCCATTACCCTTATTTATGATTCAATAAAGATGAAACTAGAGAAAAATTTACTAGTTTGTTTGTTTGTTACTATATTCAGTCATTGAGTCTAGGGAGACCTTGTCTTGTCCACTTAACAAATTGACAACTCCATTGGGGAACATTTTGTTCTTCTATATGCCTTTCTGTGTTTTCTGATTGTCTTCCACTACCTTGATCGATTGTATTTAGATACTTGAAAGTTAAATTTTTGGATATGTGGCTGCATTTTTTTTTTCTTTGTTTTTTCTCGGGTGTTGCACTCTGCTTTTTAGCATCAGAGCGACATTTGTGCAGTTTAGTATTAGCAACAGAGCGACATCGCACTGGTGTTAATAGCTTACCCGCGACACACTTAGAAAATAAATAAAAAAGGGGTTTTTCCATTTGGATTTGGAAAATTTTGCTTGTTATGATTTTTTGGGTTTGTGTTCACCTCAGAAAAGTCAACCTTAGCTTGGATTGTCGCATTTAAATGTCTTGTTGTGTCATTTGTTTTTCTTTATATGCTGTATTTTTGTGTAATTTGTTTATCTTTACATTTTTAGGCTTTCATAATTGATTAGTTTAATTGATATATCAAAATACCTTTTCTTACTTCTGGAAATTAGTTGTATGAATTTGTCTTCTTTTAGTGATCTGATTAAGAATTCATTGTGTCTAGAGTAAAAAAAATTGGATTATTTTCACAAAATGATTAATTTATTCTTGAATTATTGAAAGTGAATGAAGTCTTCTCTCTTTCGTAGATAGGATTCATCGAAGTGAAAAGGTTACATTTCATGTTCGATGCATTTGAAATTCAATTATTATACTGGATGGTTACCATACAAATTTGACTACTTTGATAAAAATAAAAACAATAAAATAAATTAAAATTTACCAAGGAATTAATTAATCACGTCATATTTAGTGGATCTAGGTTAGAAGACATGTTATGATGTCTAGAAACATAGGATTTGTCGTTAATTTTATGCTTTACATTTTGCAGGTAGTCGATATTCCACATATGTAAGTATATAGGATCGTTCTCCACATACCCTTGGGTATATCAGATGGCACCCCACATATGATAAGTATAGTAGAAGTCTTCCTATTGTACATGACACATTAGACAACACGAGCACAAACTGAGCTTCCACGTACTCTCAGGTATATTGGAAGATCCCCTCTAGGTTACATACCATCCATAGGTAACTAAGCCAACCACCTTGTTGTTTGTGATACACCGAACACAAAATTTGGGAACATTTGATACATGTAATGGTGATCCAAGATATTTTGCTTAATGACGCATTAAGAATTACATGTAACGAAGCATGTTAACCATAAAAAATTAAAGTGCACATAAGTGAAGAGAAGAAGAACATGAAAGCATGAAAAGACGACACAAGGAATTGATTATGGAGTTCATCCAATTTGGACTACGTCTCCGGGACTTGCTTAATAGTCGGGAGGACTTCATTCATTAAGTGGTAAGAAGAAGAAGAAGAAGGACAAAAAAAATTACATAAATGACCCTTATATATCCAATTTGGAAAATGGACGAAAAATGGAGAGCCCAGCTGTAAAAACAGACCTCACCATTAAATTTTTGTCGTCAAGATGTGTAGAATCGACATAAAAACTGTCCAAAACTGACACTGGAAAGTTTTACACCCTTGGGAATCTTTCTGATGCTCTCAAGATTCCTTGGGCAAGGTTCCACCCTTCTGGCCTGATCGTGGTTCCGCTCCTGGTCACTCAAACCTCTCAACGCACTGCGAAAATGAGGATTTTATTCAAAATTGCAGCGAAGTTCACAAGGGATGGGTCGGTGGCGCATTGGAAGCACCCACTGATGGAGATCATGGAGGCTTGGGTTCGAATACCCACCTCTCTGAAATTGGTAGGTCGTTTTCTTAAATTGGCAAACTGTTGTTTTAATCTGGCGTTGGGACCTTGGAACCTGGTGTAATTTTGGAGTATTGTTTTTAAATTTGGTGGGTGGGGTTCGCTCTATGTGGCCCTGACCCAACCAATTACACTATATTGATATGTTGTTGCAATGTATATGACTATAAAAGAAGTCTATGGGTAGGATCTACTAGGGTCGGCGAGTCCAACATAGGTGGCCCGCCCCTCAACCAAAAATTAAAATTTATATTATATGTTGTGGATCCATGCGGGGGTGGCGAGGGTGGCAACCCACAACCCCTATATTTATATATATATATATTTTATTTTTTTAACCAATTTAATATTTTTATTTTTTCCGAATTTAGGAGTTATTAGGAAAACTAAGCATCCCATAAATTTTCCCGCTCTCGGGAGATAAGTTTTGTTGGAAATATGATGCAGAGTGTTGTCCTTGATGGCAACCCACTTGATGAAGATGATGGAAACCTACTTAATGAAGTTGTTCTTGATGCTTGATGAGTTTATTAATGATGTCAATCTGATGTTCTACAAGTAGTTTAGAAGTAGTAGAAGAAAGGAATTTAGAAAGTGCCAGAATATTGTTGAACAAGGTGTGTCACAAAGCATAAGCGGGTTTGTTTAGGGGAAGTTGCGTATGCACGCGGAAAATATCGTGCCAAGTCACGTATGCCTAATTGCGCTCTAAATTTATAAAACCAGGGGACTTTACCATGGTATTGACCCATTGTATTGAGCGCTGGATTGTCTATTTGATCCCGTTCAGGAAAACCATCGGAAGTAATGTGGTTTTGACTCATGGTATTGAAAAAGGCTAAATCTATATAAGGAGAAGAAATTCATTGTGCAAAGGGTGAGCAAGTATCTGGGCTTAATGAATACTTCACTCTGAAGTTAATCTGTATGGTTGAACTCTGTTCTTAATTGATAGATCTGAATCTATGATGCACCTATGAACATGATGAAGGTTCAAGATCTCTAGATCTGAATAGATGAATCTCTAGGATGATCTGAAAAGAAGTAATGAAGACCTGGCGCAAATCTGTTGAAGAACTTGAAGAAATCTGGGTAAGTTCATAGATCTGGTCTGTTGTGCAAAGTTTATCTTTTATAGATCTATACACAGGTTCAGTTCGTGAAAAGCGCGTGTATACGCGGATCTGTTTAAATAAAGGCGCGTATGGACATTTAGGGTTATTCTGATAAATGCACAGATGTATACGCGGGTCTGATTAAATAAAAGCGCGTATTATATCTGATCTAATGGTTGCTCAAGGTTGAATGTGTTTCTGCATATTTATTCTGAAGTCTGGGTTATCTCCGATATTTTGGTTACAGTGGTTTCACTGTCCTATTTGAAGCATTGGGTAAAGTATGTTTGCTGATAAGTGAAGGGTTGTGTTGGAGCTGTTTGATCCAGTTTTAAAATTGATGAAACGTGGTCTGCAGTGGATCTGAGGGTTGAAGCCTTCAGTATGTATGTAGAAGCTTTCTGTCAGTAGAAGCTGGTGCTAATATCAGGGGGTAGTAGCTCCCTTCCAGGAGAGGCTGGTAAACGAAAATCAGGGGGTTGTAGCTCCCTTCTAAGAGAGGCTGGTAAACGAGAGAAGGTTGTAGCCTTCGGCAGGTGGGTGCCTGCGTGCTGGTATGAGTCTGCGCCAGTACATGGTTGTAAGAAGTTTTCTTAATATAATAAAGATTGAAGACTGAGACAATGACAGTGGTGGTTTTCTCCCAAATTGGGTTTCCACCTAAAATCCTAGTGTTCATGTGTGTTGCTTATGTGTGATGATTATTCTGTTCTTTCTACACCTGTTTACTGTTTTCTAAACATCTGATGATTGAATAATGCAATGATCTAAGTCAAGAATTAATGCATAATTAGATCACTGGATATACGCGAGTTCTGTAAAGGATATCCACGTATATACGCTAGTTGGCTTTAGGAAAGTAGCGTATGGGTTTTTAGAAAGGAAGAAGTAAAAAGTTTTATTGTCTGCACTTAATACTGATTCACCCCCCCCCTCTCAGTATTTTTCCCAACAAGTTTCCATGCCCCGATGTTGGTCAGATTGTAGAATACTTAAACCTAGCCCACTACCAATTTTGACCACAACTTTGACTTGCTCTAATTTCTTCATACGACCTCAGATTGAAGCGTCATTCACACCATTGGATTTAGGACGAAAAACAATTTGATTTGGTCCTCGTATTGCTGTCAGCTGACCAGTTTTATTTTTGAGCCATTTCCAATGCCGCTTGTACTTTGAGACCCACTTGTACTTGTGAGATCTACCTAGATCATTCCTCCCCAGTGAGATCTTTTGGACCTCCAAAAGCATTAACACGTCCAACACACTGCTTGTCCTTGCCAAACCACACTTTCATTTGTTTGCATTGCCCAAAAATTTGATACATATTTTGCAATCACATACAAACCACACATGAATCAAATAGTTCCCACACCTGAAAAGAGTTTATAATGCACACTCTTTGGTCAATTTTTACATAGAAAACAACACCCAAACTACTTACAAAAGGCCAAACATCACCGTTTCTTTAGTAAGCGATGGAAAACACATCATCACTTTCACATTTATTTGCAACACATGGTTTATAAAATGTGGCAAAAAAAAGCTACTAAATCTAAAAAAACCATCTTTTACTTAATAAAGCAGACCACCATGAATGTGGTGGATTCATTTGTTGACCATTTTCACCCGTCGACTCCTCTATCGATGCTTTCTGCGCATGGAGCATATGACACGTGGCTTGTTGGTGTCCCACCTCGTTGTAGTGACTATAACTATTCTTTCTCCTCCAAACTTTCTGGGTCGTCTTGGAGCGTTTTCTCCTGGTGTTCCTATCATAAGTGTTGATGGAACCCTCACTATTGCTCGAATGTGAGGAAGTGATCTCATCATCCGTCGTTGGCTGGTCACTAGCTATTTTGGAGCTTTCCCCAACTACCTTACTGACATATCCAAGCCCTACATGACGAGGAAATTCCTCCACTTTGATGTGGGTTTACGATGCCCTAGCCATTAATTCCGTGGCCCTGCCCCTGATATCCCATTTTCTCTAGCAGTTTGGACCCAATTCTTGTAGTATGTTTTTCAAAAGCAGCGAAATCATCAGCATGAAAAGTACATCAAATCAAAGAGTTTCTTTTTACCTCAGGTTGGTTATGCTGCAATTTTTCCAAGGCCTCGTCCTTAGTTGTTTATCCTCCTTTGCTTCATGTAGGAGTCTCCTTAGCTTAGTATTCTATGCTTTAATGCTTCGGTTTATCTCCTTAAGTTCTTGGAGCCATGTCGCATTGGGTGTCCTCTTCAGCTTTGGTACAATGTCTGTTGACATTTTTGCTTCGTCGCCTGAATCGAAACCCAAGTCGATGGGTCCACCTGCTGTGATCCAAAGAGATGAAAGCTTCATTTCGTCACCAAATTTGACCCCAAATAAATTGTTCTACCTCGTGCAAATCCCGCAACTATGACCTTCTCATCTGCCACATGGTGGTAGTTGTATTTCGCTTCTCCTTTATGTAATTCCTCTTAGGCCTTAACTCAAGGTGTAGTTTCTAGAAATTCTCTTCGTCATGTCCCTCTTTCTCATAATGTGTGTTAGCAACCTATAAATATAGGATTCATAATTTTGACTTGACTGATGATAGTCTTGTAAATATGTACAAACTTTGCTTTCTGCAAGTTATTTTCCCATCTTTTGCAAAAAAATAAAAAAATAAAAAAAAGGGTAAAAGTCCTAAAAGAAAAATCAAAGGACTTAGAAAAAATAAGATACCCCAAAGAAAAAATATGAATAAAACATGAAAGTGTGGAATTCTAAATGCCACTACTTTTTGCAGTTGATTATGGAAGAGTGTCAATAAATGCCATAATCTGTGTTGAGTTGAAAAATCTAATCTTGACTTATCACCTTTCAATTTCAAATGTTGTAGACAGAGAATAAAGAATTGTCATACAATTTAATTATGACAATTCAGTAGTTAGATAGAGAATAAGTGAATCCAACAGTTTAATCTGGATTCCTGGATGAAATAAGTGTAGAATTAGATAATTTTATTGCTTTCAGAAAGAATAAATGTTGTAAAGGTTGCTAGCTCAAATGCACCTAATCAAAATGTAAGAAAAAATGTTAGCAGTTAAATTGGGTAGGTAGAAGAAGGTGAGAAGCATCATTGTAAATATTATTCACCAGTGCTACAAATAACTAACTTCCCTTCCCCATTGCCATTTGTCATTCTAATTTATTAGTCAGAAAGGCTCAAGGCATTTCCTTGACTTCTGTTGGGACCGGACCCAAGGCTCTATGGCTGATTAGTTGAAAATGTTAAATGTCTGTATTAATCCCACAAATCACATCATTTTCCATTCATGCATTCATTTACCAGGAAAATTCATAAGTAAAAACCTCATTTTTTACTTAATGATGCTCTAATCCCCATTTGATTAACTTCCTACATCTTATGAAGTATAAAACCATCAAAATGACATTTTATCCTAAGTAGAAGTGATGAAACTATCATAAATGCAAGTTTTGCTTTCATCTTCACTTTTCTTGGTTATAATTGTATGTTTTGAGTATTCACCTTTCCCTTTTCATATTAACACCTAACATATTTTATTAACTCCCTATCAATTATCCTAGTCCTATTAATATAGTTCCCTTTTATTTAATATCCCAAAAACCCATTTAATATATGATTTTGTGTCAAAGATATTAAGCATATGTTGAAAAACATCCCGAAGTTACCCCTTTGACACAAAACTACCCATAAAAATATTTCCCCTCTCCCCTATAGTTTTAGACCTTTGACAAATCTAAAACTATATAATAAAAATAATATTGAAAATGCGCTATTTATTTACACCATGTGTATATAGAACAACGAAGAAAAGGAATTGTATTAACCTTTCCCCTCATAAGTTACCCATGGTGAAAGCTTTAGCCTTATCCCATTTTCCCGATACATATTCCCCTACCACAATATTAAACCCTGGTTAATGTAATAACTCGTCCATTCCATGTATAAAATCCTTTTATACATAAATTTTATTAAACATAAACGAAAACTCCTCGCATTCATTCCTGACCCTCGATCATCCTAATCCCTTTCATCCGACGGTCCGAAATAAACCCGATAAATCCTTCCCGTCCCTACCATTTCCTATCGAGTCAATTCTGAGTCGTTGATCTCCACTTACCGAATCAACGACACAGATCATACTACCTAGTCCCACCTTATTTCCCCGCATCTTCCCGACGCATCTCAGCCATTCACTCCACTCCAACACATCTGACGACTCGAATGCCATATCGCATTTCTAAAGTGATTGAATGAAGTTGTAAATTTTTTTTGCGAAATAAGTTGTTTTGTGAAACCGCCGCCCGCTACATGTCTTCATTATATTGGATCACATTTCTAAAGCTAAAAATTACTTACTGCTCAAAGGCAATGTGAAAACCGTCATTGGTTTTTCTTTCAAATGAAAAACCACTCCCTCCATTAATTCCAAACTGTAATTAATGTCATGTTTTTCGATAAGACTTAAGGTTTCTGACTTAGCTCTTATTGTTTACATGCATTTGCGCCTTTGACCTTCAAAAAATACTCACAGACACCACTGCTGAGCCTCCTTGACCAATTTTCCCAGAAAGCCCTATTTTCGACTGTGAACCTTTTTAAAGCCAATTTCCTCAATTTTCATGGTTTAAATATTAAATTCAAGGATATGAACAAATAAAACCTCTGAATTACCTTGATATTCCCTATTTTCAATCAAACCCATTCAGAAAACCTAATTGAGCAAAAAATCCCAAAAGAAGTGATCCTTAGCCTAAATTGCTTAGTTTCATCTCTGTTAAAGTGAATAACTCCCGCAAACAGTCTAATCTTGCAGTAGCTACCCAAAATGCCTAAAAAACAGAGTTAAACCTTCACAGACTGATCTCATTCCACAAGTCTTTCAAAAAAGCCTTCAATCACCTCCTTGCAGACCTGGATTTCATTAACAAATTGTTTGATTTTTGCAGGTTATTGTCAGAATATGGAGTTGGGCCAATAGTTTCAATACTAGTTGACAAAATTGTTTGCTCCAAATTCTTAGATTTTAACTCAATATCTTCATTCAAAAAACAGTTTGTATACAAAGAAAAAATAAAATCAAGTTAGAGAGAGAGATCAGAATGATGAAATTTGCATAGTGAATGGTAACAGTGAAATAATAATTCACAATTACATTGAAAACATAACAGTCAAAGAGTATCAGTGGTTAAAGTGTATCAGGTAAAAGTCAGAGTAAAAGTTAAAACAAAGTTACAGAGCAGTCAAAGGTAAACAGTAAAAGTAAATACAGAGACAGTACATTGGTAAAAAGAGATGAAAATACTTTCACCAACAATGAAGTTTATCCAAAGTGAAAGTAAAACAGTTAAAAGAACAAAAAACGTGAAAAGATGAAAACATAATTGATCCGGATTTATGTAGGAATGCAATAGAATAAACACATAACCATAAATATGGAGATGCAGCGGAAATAACACTTCATTTCATTAATATCAAAGAACTGAAATTTGCTTACAGACAGAATGGAAATAAAACTAGCTAGGGCGCTGATAGCTATCTCTGAGAAGAGATGTGGCAGGTATAGGCCCCGAATCGAGTTACAATGAGGTCGAGGCAGTCATGGCCTATTTATTATTGAGAAACAATGGAGAACTCTAAACATCCAAAAACCTAACCCTAGGAGATGAAGCGCCAAAACTATGGGCCCCGTTTGGGTAAATTGGTGTTTCAACTTCCCAGGGACGTAACTTTGGCATACTATCTCCGTTTGACGAACATGATACATCATTAGAAATATCTATCTGAGGAATACAAATTTCACTAGAAAATATCATTCCATTTCACAATATACTGATATTTGCTAGAGGCGCGATGCCCAAAAAACGTCGTTTAGGGCCTCAAAACGGCTCCGGAAGTTCAGGACCCGAAAAACTGCTAAAAATAGTAAGTTGTGCCGAAACTGAAAAATTGAAAGAGGCAATGGTGGGGCCCCAAGTGGAATAGGCGGGTGGCCACCAATATCCACCTGGATCATTCCTCCCCCCTTAGGAAGCAATGGTCCCCATTGCATTGAGTTCTTCCATGAGATGAGGAAAATTTTGCTGAACTTGGTCCCTGGTGAACCACTTGCCTTGGTGCAGGAGTTGGCCAGCTTTGAAAACTCGATATAGTTAGATGTTTTGTTGGTGAGTGATCTTTATTTTCATGTCCCTGATACAATCTGTGGTGGCCTGTTCCATGCAGTCTAGGTTTAACTCTGTTGGTGTGAGTTGTTCTGCAATGTTTGAGGTGTCCAATAGAGGTGGGAAGTAAGGACGAAAACGATCCACATTGAAGATTGGGTGTAGACCAAGGAATGGTGGAATACTGAGCTCGAAGGCATTGTTCCCTACATCCTTGGTGATGGTGTACAACCCGTATCAGAGCGGGCGAAGGTTGCGGTGGGGTCTAGTGAGGCGCTCCTTCTGCAAATGTAGGCATACTTTGTCGCCCACCTGGAAGTTGTGTGGCACCCGGTGTTGATCATGGCGTTGCTTGTACTTGGCATTGGCTCTGTCCAATATATCATGAACCTGTTGGTAGATGTGTTGAATGTGCTTGATGAAGATACTTTATTTGTCAACTTCAGACTGGACATGAGCTGAATCGGCCTGAGCAGCTGCAAATGGTATGGCTACGTCAATAGGACATAGTGGCTGGAATCCCAAGCCCACCTGAAAGGGGCTATGGTCAATTGAACTGTGAAGAGCCCGATTATAACTATGTTGTACATATGGGAGGCTCTCGTCCCATGTGCATGGATGCTTTGAATTGTACATGCACAAAATGTGTACAAGCATTCTGTTGATGACCTCTGTCTGGCCATCTGTTTGGGGATGGAAAGCTGTGGACTTGGTGAGCTTGGTATCCAACATTGACCAGAGGCTGGACCAAAATGTGCTGAGGAACCTGTTATCCTGATCTGATATGATAGACTGTGGGATCCCAAAGTGCACCCACACTCATTCAAAGAAGAGTTTAACAATGGCTTCTGCTGTGATATTCTTCTTGCAGGCCGCCATGATGGCCATCTTCGAGAATCTGTCGATGACCAAAAAAACACAGTCATTTCCCTACTTAGTAGAAAGCAATCCCGACATGTAATCCATGGAGATGGATTCCCAAGGTCAACTAGGGGTAGGTAGCGGAGTATATAGGCCTTGCTTCTTGATGTTTGGTTTGGCAATGGCACAAGCAGTGCAGGATCTGATGTGCTTCTCGACATCCTTTCGAAGGTTCGGCCAATAGAAATACTTCTGCAGGATTGCTACTATTTTATCGACCCCGAAATTCCCAGCAACTCGATTGTAATGTGCTTCCCATATCATCTTGGCACGCTCGCTTGAAGGAACACAAAGGTGTCCCAGGTGACATAAAAGTGCATCTTGGAGGTGAAAATTTGGAACTTGCGTACCCCCCAAGAGTGCCTTGTAAGTGTGGCCGAATTCTGGTTCACTCTCATAGAGAAGCGACCAATTAGAAGTCTCATGCCCATAAGAGTTGAGCACGGTGGTGAGCGCCACGATCGGTGGTCGGCTGAGGCAATCTGCAACATTATTGGTGCTACCCTTCTTGTACTTGATTTTCAAATGAAACTATTGCAGATATGTGGACCACTTCTGATGGCGATCATTTTGCAACTTCCCTTGTGTCTGTATGAACTGTAGGGGTTGGTGGTCTGTGTGGATGATTGTTTCCTTCCCCAAAATGTAATGCTTCCATTGTCGAAAAGCTTGCACAATGGAATACATTTCTTTGTCATAAGTGGGATACTTGCGAACTGTGTCAGACAATGTCTCACTGTGATATGCCACTGGATGTCCCTGTTGAGTAAGAACTTCCCCAAGAGCATAGTCAGAGGCATCTGTCTCGATCTCAAATGGCTGTTGCAAGTCTGGTAAAGTGAGCATTGGGGCAGAACAGAGGCAATTTTTCAATTTTGTGAACGCCTTCTGTTGAGGTTCCGACCAAAAGAATTTTTCTCTCGCTCCTCCCTTGGTGACTTGACTCAAGGGCCAAGTGATATAAGAGAATCCCAACACAAACCTCCGGTAGAAATTAGCAAGACCTAGAAAGCTGCGAATCTCTGTTATAGTAGTTGGGGCTGGACAATCCCGAATGACTTAGATCTTGACTGGATCCACATGCACCCCCCTTTCATCAATAATGTATCCCAAATATTGAACCTGGGTCATTACAAAATTTCACTTCTCTAGATTGGCACACAACTTGTGTTGCCGCAGTGTTTGGAGGACTTGTCGGATGTGGTGAAGGTGCTCTTCCCAAGTCTGGCTGAAGATCAGAATGTCATCAAAGTACACCAATACAAATGAGTTGGTGAATGGCCGCAAGATGTCGTCCATCATCCTCATGAAGGTTGTGGGAGCATTCGTTAACCCGAAAGGCATGACCAGCCATTTGAAAATGCCTTCCTTGGCTTTGAAGGCAGTCTTCCACACATCAGAGGGTTCAATTGGTACCTGGTGATACCCCGACTTCAAGTGAATATTGCTGAAATATTTTGCACCTTTGAGTTGGTCCAGAAGGTCATCAATTTGTGGGATCGGGTACCTATTCCGGACAGTGATCTTGTTCAGCGCCTGATAGTCAATACAGAGTCTCCACATCCCATCCTTCTTCTGTACCAACACGATCGAGCTCCCACAGGGCGATGAACTTGGTCGAATGTGACCTTTATGCAGCAGCTCCTAAATCTGCCTCTTGATTTCATCGTTATCCAGAACAGAGCGCCAATAGATCGGTCCATTGGGTAGTGGCGCACCTGGGGTCAGATCAATCAGGTGCTTGACCTGACAGTGCAAAGGAACCCCTGTGGGTGAGGTGAATATGTCCCCGTACTCCTCCACAACCTTATCCATTTGTTGTTGTCATTTAGAGGAGCCTTGTTTAGAGGTCGTGGCCACAATCTTCTTCTTGCCCTAGGGGCGGATCATCAGGAAAACGAATTTCCTGGTTTGGGAAATGAGCTTACTGCATTGTTTTGCAGTAACCAAAGAGATAGCAGCAGGAGGTGGTACCTCTACTATCATGTACAACTTATTTTCCAAAGTAACAATAACAACGCGAGGCCGAGACTCATACACAACATGATGCTTCCACAAGTATGGTTGTCCTAATAATACATCAGAAACATCAATAGGAGCAACGTCACATAATACCTCATCCGTGAAGAGCTTGATGCTATAGGGAAGGCGACACTGCTGGCTGACGCAGAGATCTCGTCCTTGGTGAAGCCACCCGATGGTGTATGGATGTGGGTGAGCTGTGGTCGGAAAGCCCAACCACTTCACGGTGTCTGCTGAAATGAGGTTCTTTTGGCTCCCATTGTCGACAATGAACTGTACTGGGGAGCCCTTTACTCACATCTAGGAGTGGAAGAGACGTTCCTCCTCCTCCGGATCTTCCGGTTCCTCCTTCTGGATCTTCGTAGTGGAAACAATGGCATTGGGCTCTGCATCAATAATCTGTTTCCCTTTGTCATTCCCCTTGTCAGGTTCTGATTTAGAGTCGGAGCATGCATCTGACTCAGAAGCCTGCTTCTCGGCCACCAGCGACTGCTTGGCCCAACACTCACTTGTGTTGTGAGTGGAGCTCTTGTGGAACGCACACCACTTTCCCAGGTCCTTCTTTGGCTTTGCGGTATTGTTCTTTTCTTGTGGCTTCAATAGGTTGTCTTGAGTCGCCATGCCTTGGCTCTGTCTTTTGTTCTGTGGTTTGGGAGAACATTTCCCTTGCTTTTGATTCGCAGATCCAAAGTCTCTCTTCTTCTGTTTGAATTTCTGCTCAATCTTGGCAGCATACCGGTATGCTGTACCAAGCAAGGAGATGTCGAGGAACTCCATTTCCTCCTGAATGTATCTGTGTAGAAAATTGCGATACTTTAGCACTAGATGTTTCTCTGAATCTTTGATACCCAACTTGGTGCGCAGGGTATGGAACAGATTCGTCAGCTCATTCACATCTTGATCCCTTTGTTGCCGCAGTGTGGTCCATTGTATGTACTTGTCCTCATAGATCCCCACGGGATAATATTGTTCCTTGACGGTGTCTTAGAAAGAATTCCAAGTGGGTACGGCCGAGAACAGAGAGGGTTCTGTCTCGTCCTTTTTCTCACAGTGGGTTTCCCACCAGTCCTTGACATGGGGGGCAGCTTTTAGGAGTGAAAAAATAATCTTCTCCCTGTCGGAAAAGTCATGAACCGAGAAATATACTTCTAATAGATTCAACCATCTATCTACGACAACTACATCTATTTGACCCTCAAATATGGGAATGTCAAAATTTACTTGTACCTTAAAACGAGTCGCACCTCCAGAGTGGCTACTGGATGCAGATGCGCCACTGGTGGGCAGCCGTTGAAGGATCTGGGAAAATTTATCCATCATCGCGTTCCTTTGTTTTTTGAGGGCCTCCTCGAGCAATATTTTGATAGGATATCCTACTCCCTCATCTTTATTTTCGTCCCCCATGGGCATCCGTCGGGGTTTGCGAGGCTGATCTTGCAAAGGTTCCACCAGATCGAGCCCTAACTCCTTATACCCCGACCTCGTTGGGGACATGCAAAGAAGGATTGAGAAAAAGCAGACCGCTCTGATACCACTGATCCAGATTTATGCAGGAACACAATAGAATAAACACATAACCATAAATAGAGAGATGAAGCGGAAATAACACTTCATTTCATTAATATCAAAGAACTGAAATTTGCTTACAGACATAATGGAAATAAAACTAGCTAGGGCACTGGTAGCTATCTTTGAGAAGAGATGTGGTAGCTACAGGCCTCTGAACTGAGTTACAATGAGGCTCGAGGGCCTATTTATTATTGAGAAACAATGGAGAACTCTAAACATCCAAAAACCTAACCCTAGAAGATGAAGCGCCAAAACTATGGGCCCCATTTGGGTAAATTGGTGTTTCAACTTCTGAGGGTGTTAGTATGAATCTTTCGTCGTAAAAGATCACTTTAGCTACGCATAACAAATAGCCCTAACATCGATTGTGGCTGCAAAATATCTTTAAGTTTGCTGCACAAATTCAGATCTAAGCATAAAAGATATTAAGCAGATAAAATATAATATGCCTCCATGCATTCAATGGACAAGACAAGAAATAATAAAAGAATTTTTATATTATATTAAAGAATGGGGCACCTGAGAGGAAAACAAGAAAGGTGTTTTCCGGTTCTCCTCAGTGGGATGGGTTCTTGAAAGTCCTCAGTGTTTCAGATCTAACATTTCTCTCTCTTATGGGTGTAAAGCAACAAACATAGAACTCAATGGGAGTTCACAAAACAAAATGGAAAATGGTGACCAAGAGTAGATCCAGAGTGATCTAATGCAATGAAGGTGATTAATGAATGGGAAAAACCCCCCTATTTATAAAAAAATATTGGGGCGGTCTAGAACTCGGTGCATGAATAAAATATTATTAATCGAATTCTAGAAGCACCCTTTAGGAATATTTTATTATATTTGCTGGAGGGAAAAGGGTTCTTGACTTGGGTCAATTCCTTTATTTATAAATAATAAATAAATAAATGGTTTATTTATCATCTTAGGGAAGTGATGGGAATATAATTAAATAAATAATGGTTTATTTAATTATTTATGGATGATTTAGTCAAATTTGACTAAGAATATTATTTAAATAACTTATTCTTAGGGAATAATTAAATAAATAAGGATTTATTTAATTAAGTTCCTTATTTTGGGTTAAATATGACCAGGAAATATAAACAAAAAAGTTATTTTATGTGGTGAAAGCAATTTTACTTAGGGTAAAATTGGTCTTACATGGTGTACTTGGGTTCATCTAATAATAACAGGTTAGATGACCAAAAATTGGTGTAACAGAGGGACGTAACTTTGGCATACTATCTCCGTTTGACGCACATGAAACATCATTAGAAAGATCTATCCAAGGACTACAACTTTCGCCACGAATATCATTCCGAAACGGAATGATATTTGCTAGAGGCGTGATGCCCAAAAAACGTCGTTTAGGGCCTCAAAATGGCTCCGAAAGTTCAGGACCCGAAAAACTGCTAAAAATAGTAAGTTGTGCCGAAACTAAAAAACTGAAAGAGGCAATGGTGGGGCCCCAAGTGGAATAGGCGGGTGACCACCAATATCCACCTGGATCAATAACAAGAAGGAACATTTTTGCAGAAATTTCATATTTTAGTCATTGTTTTGCAGAAACTATTGTGACCAATCCAAGATGTATTTTGCAAAACTGAAAGAGGTTTATGTTCTTAATAGGGCCATATACAAAAAAATCTCTCACTTTTCTAACATCCATTATGGATTGGGAAATATTAAACAATATTCGAGAGCACTTTTTGCAGAAAATTCCTGTTAAGTCATCATTTTGCAGAGAAGATTGTGGCCAATCAGAAATACATAATACAAAAATGAAGGAGGTTTTTGTTCCTAAGAGACCCATCTAAAAAAAAATATCTCACTTTTTTCATAGTGATTTCATAATGAGAGATACATGCACATCTTTACAGGTTATTTTTTAGACTCTGTAAAACTCTGTTTTACACATCTTTTTGCAGAGCCTATTGTGCACATCGGGAGAGGAATTTGAGGAAACGGAAAGAGGTTTATCTCACCAACATATTCATCCACAATAACCTCTTTCACATTTTACATATCTATTTATTATTGAGAAATACAAAGGTATCATTGGAACCCAAGTTTGCAGAATTCTTGGAGCAGAATGCAGAAAGAAAGGAAACAGTTAGTGACTTGGATGCCTCATCATCAACTAAGAGTTGGATCAAATTTGAATTCTCCTCTTAGTCATCACCTATCCATAAAAAATAGTGCAAAATAGATGCATTGGTCTTGAGTGTCCTTTACTTAAGTTCTATTTATGTAAAACAGTTAGAGATATTTGTGAACCAATCTTGATATTTTTTCAAAATATTCTAGTTTAGAATTTGTATAAATACTTCACTCTTTGAAATTATTTTGGGTTGAATAAAATTATCAAGACTACTATAGACGTTTTTGTTGAAAACATTGGGATTTTATGTGAGTTAAGTTGAAGCAGCAGGCTGGAAACTGAAGCAAAAAGACATCATAATTAATGATCCTCGTGCTGATCAGATGAGTATTGTATGTTATAATTTTCATTTTTTATTTCTTTAAGTTTCATTCATACATCTTGTGTTATTTTCTATCTTAAATGAATAACTAGGAAAGGCATTACAGAATCAGTGTAAA
This sequence comes from Pinus albicaulis, assembly GCA_034641835.2. Taxonomy (NCBI): domain Eukaryota; kingdom Viridiplantae; phylum Streptophyta; class Pinopsida; order Pinales; family Pinaceae; genus Pinus; species Pinus albicaulis. Next base: position 203,398,813 of record CM076569.1, read on the forward strand.
AATCTCTATGTTTTTACTAGTTTTCATGATTATGTTTTCTGCTGATTTCTAGACTTTAGAATTCTTAATTGCTCTTTAGTCTCGTTTGACCTCAATTTCCCTCTTCCTTTTCTATGATCTAAGGATTCTTAACTGCCCTTAGTCCAGATCATACCACTTCATCAAAATAGCCTTTTTAAACCCTCTGAAGATCATCTATCTTGCCCTTAATATATTTGATCTTTTGATCTTAGTTTTCTAGTCTTGTTTGCTATAAATTTGACTCCATTGCCCAATGGTTAGGTAGATATTTCTATGGTTTCCATTGTAGTCCTTTATTCCTACCAACATTCAAAAAATCAAACCAAATTTTCCACTAATAGCTAGCATAAAATCCATTACAAAACAAAGCTAAATCTTAAGGAGAGATCCCTCTCCGGAACTCAAGAAGGCTAGATCCTGAATTCTAAAAGAGGTTCTTGGTTACCTCTAGTAAGTTACAAAGTTTTAAATATTTCTGATAGAAAATTTACTAGAGTGATAACATAATGGCGACCATACTGGGGAAGACTGACATTTTCTTCAGAAATATTTTACAGGTTTAGATATGATCTATGATTGTGGACAATGATCAGACACACAAAGGTTAAAATCATCCACTTGGCGACTCCAAATCAATTTCACAATCAAGACTCCACTGGAGGAATGAACCTCAATGAACAATATGGAAAGATCAGGATTTCAACTTGGATCTTAATCCAAGAAATTATGTTCTTTCTCATTAAGAAATTTTTTCAATGTATATTGTATTTTATAGAAGATCTTAGATTAGTTTTTAATTATTTTCCTTTGAAGATTGTAAGTAATAATTCTCCTAATCTCTTTGAGCAGCTTTCTTATGAATCTAATGATGATCATTTTCCAATTAATAAACCTCAAATAATCAAGACTGATCTTACAATGCCTGTACATATCCCTGTACCATATAAAGTTCCAGATAGATATAAGCCCCTTATTTTACCTCCTCTACTCCACGATTTTCCTAAAAAATACTATAAATATCTTCCTAGATTTGATGGAGAGAATGGTATCACTGCCCAAAAACATATTCAAGGTTTTGAGAATTATTTGGATTTATTTGTGATTGATGAAGATGATGTTAAAATCATACTTTTTTCTCTTTCTTTGCAAAATAGAATAAAGAGTTGGTTCGAAAATCTGACTAATGCTAGCATCTCAAATTTCCAGCAGTTTATCAAAATTTTCCTTGATAGATGGATAATCAAAGTTAATCCTTTTGTGATCATGGAAGAATATAATTAGTTAAAAAGACATCCAAATGAAACAATACAACAATTTTCTAACAGATTTAATCAAGTTTATTATTTAATGCTAGAAAATATTAGACCTCCTCATAATTCAGCTCTCTTGCATTATCCAAGTGCCTTTGATCCAGAAATAGAATTTCGGTTAAGAGAAAGAGATCCAAAAACACTTGTATAGATGCAGAACATTGCAATTGATGTAGAAGGTAATTTGCAAATCAGACAGGAAAAGTTGAAAGCAGAAGAAGAGGAAAAGAAAAACATTGCAGAGGTAAAACTCAGCCTTTTGGTAAGAAAACTAGATGAAAGAACACAAGAGATCACTGTGAAAGATGAATTTTTTATTCAAAATCGCCATGAAGAAATAGAAGAGGTTGATAGCCATGAACAAATTCCTCTTAATTCAAATTATCATAGATCATAAAATGAATTTATAGATCAATATGAGGAAGAGGAATCTGCTGTTCTAATGTGTATGTTTGATGATATCCCTTCTTTCGATGATTTTCCTAAGTATGATCATTATGATGATAGTTATGTTCTTCAAAGTCAAGCTAACTTTATAGAGCAATCAAAAGCTAGTTTGAGGGATGAAGAAACTCAGTTTCAGCAGATTGAAGACAGTGATCAGCCAATACAAATCAGCCATGAGAGTGAGGACGAAAAAGCACAAAATTTGGAAATAAGTGAAGGTTCTTTACCTCTTTGTTTTGCTTCATTTCAGTTCATTAGAAAAAAATTTCATGCGATTAATAATCAGCCATCTTTAGGAATTGTGATTGACAACAAAGAAGATAATGAAACTATTGATCAAGATATTTCAGTTTCACAATTACAATTATCAAATTCCATTGAAATAAATGATCAAATGACACAAGAAAGTTCCATACCGCTATGTTTTCAACCATTTCAGCTTTTAAAAGAAATGTGGTATAACATATTTAAAGAAAAGGATGAGAAACTTGTTGAAGTTTATGAAGTCCCATGGAATCCTATAAGCCATAGGTTGCAACAATTTTCCCAATTTTTTCATGATCCAATAGCAGATATGTTGAATATTGAAGGCATTCAAAGCATTCCTCTATTAAATAACTATGAATTTTAGAATCAAGATGATAAAGGTTTCAACAATCAAACATTACAATCAGTAGGAATATCATCACACATATTATCTGAATGTTTACAGTGAGATAAAGATGCAAATAAAATTTCATATTCATGGTATGGAGGCCATCCAGAACAAATGTACAGTTGTTCAGATCAATTAAACATCAATGTATATATTTTGGAAGATCCTTTTGTACAGTTTCTAGAGTCAACAAAGGAAATCAAGTATTTCCTTATCCTATCATTTGTTGACAAGTTTCTAATCGGTTGCAGAAGTACAATTTTGATAATCAACAAGCAAATGCAACAAAATCTATCAAAGTACATAATGCTTGAATGGTTGCATTGGCTATTTCATTTTACGTAGCCAGCAGTTGGACAACTGATTAGAGTAAGTAGGTAGGATTTCAGCTTATTTCAGCTTTCAATTTTCAGCTATTTTGAAATAAATCATTAAGGTTTGAAGCTAAGGAGAAGGTCCTAAAGATATTTAAGATCTAATCAGTTTGGTTTGAGAATTGCAGTATGTTTTTGTTAGTTTCAGATCATATTTCAGGTTGCAGGAAAATGACTATATTCAATTCAAGATTTTCAACCACAGAAAATGCATGTTTGGGATTAGCCCAATGGATCAGGCTACTAGTCAACGATGTTCTTGACATCTCACAAGGAGATGCCATCCCCATGTGAAGTCGATGTTAGCAACCTATAAATATAGGGTTCATAATTTTGACTTGACTGATGATAGTCTTGTAAATATGTACAAACTTTTCTTTCTGCAAGTTATTTTCCCATATTTTGCAAAAAAATAAAAAAAATAGAAAAAATGAAAAAAAGGGTAAAAGTCCTAAAAAAAAAGATCAAAGAACTTAGAAAAAATAAGATACCCCAAAGAAAACAGATGAATAAAACATGAAAGTGTGGAATTCTAAATGCCACTACTTTTTTCAGTTGATTATGACAGAGTGTAAATAAATGCCATAATCTGTGATGAGTTGAAAAATCTAATCTTGACTTATCACCTTTTAATTTCAAATGTTGTAGACAGAGAATAAAGAATTGTCATACAATTTAATTCAGTAGTTAGATAGAGAATAAGTGAATCTAATCGTTTAATCTGGATTCCTGGATGAAATAAGTGTAGAATTAGATATTTTTATTGCTTTCAGAAAGAATAAATGTTGTAAAGGTTGGTAGCTCAAATGCACCTAATAAAAATGGAAGAAAAAATGTTAGCAGTTAAATTGGGTAGGTAGAATAAGGTGAGAAGCATCATTATAAATATTATTCACCAGTGTTGCAAATAACTAACTTCTCTTCCCCATAACCATTTATCATTCTAAACTATCAGTAAAAAAGGCTCAAGGCATTTCCTTGACTTCTGCTGGGACCAGACCCAAGGCTCTATGGCTGATTAGTTGAAAATGTTAAATGTCTTTATTAATCCCACAAATCACATCATTTTCCATTCATGCATTCATTTAACAGGAAAATTCATAAGTAAAAACCTCATTTTTTACTTAATGATGCTCTAATCCCCATTTGATTAACTTCCTACATCTTATAAAGTATAAAATCCTCAAAATGACATTTTATCCTAAGTAGAAGTGATGAAACTATCATAAATGCAAGTTTTGCTTTGATCTTCACTTTTCTTGGTTATAATTGTATGTTTTGAGTATTTACCTTTCCCTTTTCATATTAACACCCAACATATTTTATTAGCTCCCTATCAATTATCCTAGTCCTATTAATATAGTTCCATTTTTTTTAATATTCCAAAAACCCATTTAATATATGCTTTTGTGTGAAATATATTAAGAACATGTTGAAAAACATCCCGAAGTTACCCCTTTGACACAAAACTACCCATAAAAATATTTCCCCTCTCCCCTATAGTTTTAGACCTTTGACAAATCTGAAACTATATAATAAAAATAATATTGCAAATGCGCTATTTATTTACACCATGTGTATATAGAACAGAGAAGAAAAGGAATTGTATTAACCTTTCCCCTCATAAGTTACCCATGGTGAAAGCTTTAGCCTTATCCCATTTTCCCGATACAAATTCCCCTACCACAATATTAAACCCTCATTAATGTAATAACTCATCCATTCCATGTACAAAATCCTTTTATACATAATTTTTATTAAACATAAACGAAGCCTCCTCGCATTCGTTCCTGACCCTCCGATCATCCTAATCCCTTTCATCCGACGGTCCGAAATAAACCCGATAAATCCTTCCTGTCCCTACCATTTCCTATCGGGTTAATTCTGAGCCGTCGATCTCCACTTACCGAATCAACGACACAGATCATACTAACTGGTCCCACCTTATTTCCCTACATCTTCCCGACACATCTTAGCCATTCACTCCACTCCACCACATCTGACGGCGCGGATCCCATATCGCATTTCTAAAGTGATCGAATGAAGTTGCCAATTTTTTTTGCGAAATAAGTTGTTTTGTGAAACCGTCGCTCGCTACATGTCTTCATTATATTGGATTGCATTTCTAAAGCTAAAAACCACTTATTTCTCAAAGGCAATGCGAAAACCATCACTGGTTTTGCTTTCAAATGAAAAACAACTCCCGCCATTAATTCCAAACTGTAATTAATGTCATGTTTTTTTATAAGACTTAAGGTTTCGGACTTAGCTCTTATTGTTTACATGCATTTGCACCTTCGACCTTCAAAAAATACTCACAGACACCATTGCTGAGCCTCCCTGACCAATTTTCCCAAAAAGCTCTATTTTCGACTATGAACCTTTTTAAAGCCAACTTCCTCAATTTTCACAGTTTAAAGATTAAATTCAAGGATCTGAACAACTAAAACCTATGAATTACCTTGATATTCCCTGTTTTCAATCAAACCCATTCAGAAAACCTACTTGAGAAAAAAATCCTAAAAGAAGCGATCCTTAGCCTAAATTGCTTAGTTTCATCTCTGTTAAAGTGAATAACTCCTGCAAACAGTCTAATCTTGCAGTAGCTACCCAAAATGCCTAAAAAACAGAGTTAAACCTCCACAGAATGATTTCATTCCACAAGTCTTTTAAAAAATCCTTCAATCACCTCCCTACAGACCTGGATTTCATTCACAAATTGTTTGATTTTTGTAGGTTATTATCAGAATATGGATTTGGGCCAACAATTTCAATACTAGTTAACAAAATTGTTTGCTCCAAATTCTCAGATTTTAACTCAATATCTTCATTCAACAAACAGTTTGTATACAAAGAAAAAATAAAATCAAGTCAGAGAGAGATCAGAATGATGAAATTTTCACAGTGAATGGTAACAGTGAAATCAGAATTCACAATGACATTGAAAACATAACAGTCAAAGAGTATCAGTGGTTAAAGTGTATCAGGTAAAAGTCAGAGTAAAAGTTAAAACAATTTTACAGAGCAGTCAAAGGTAAACAGTAAAAGTAAATATAGAGACAGTAAATTGGTAAAAAGAGGTGAAAATAATTTCACCAACAATGAATTTTATTCAAAGTGAAAGTAAAATAGTTAAAAGAACAAAAAAGGTGAAAAGATGAAAACATAATAAGAAGGAACATTTTTGCAGAAATTTCATATTTTAGTCATTGTTTTGAAAAAACTATTGTGACCAATCCAAGATGTATTTTGCAAAAAAAAAAGAGGTTTATGTTCTTAAGAGGACCATCTACAAAAACCTCTCTCACTGTTATAACAGCCATTATGGATTGGGAAATATTAAACAATATTGGAGAACACGTTTTGCAGAAAATTCCTGGTAAGTTATCATTTTGCAGAGAAGATTGTGGCCAATAAGAAATACATAATACAAAAATGAAGGAGGTTTTTGTTCCTAAGAGACCCATATTCAAAAAAATATCTCACGTTTTTCACCGTGATTTCAGAATGAGTGATACATGCAAATCTTTATAGGTTATTTTTCAGACTCTGTAAAACTCTGTTTTACACATCTTTTTGCAAAGCCTATTGTGCACATCGGGAGAGGAATTTGAGGAAATGGAAAGCGGTTTATCTCACCAACATATTAATCCAAAATAACCTATTTCACATTTTACATATCTATTTTTTATTGAGAAATAAAAAGGTATCATTGGACCCCAAGTTTTCAGAATTGTTGGAGCAGAATGCACAAAGAAAGGAAACAGTTAGTGACTTGAATGCCTCATCATCAACTAAGAGTTGGATCAAATTCGAATTCTCCTCTTAGTCATCACCTATCCATAAAAAATAGTGCCAAATAGATGCATTAGTCTTGAGTGTCCTTTACTTAAGTTCTATTTATGTAAAACAATTAGAGATATTTGTGAACCAATCTTGATATTTTTTCATGATATTCTAGTTTAGAATTTGTATAAATGCTTCACTCTTTGAAGTACTTTTGGGTGGAATAAAATTATCAAGACTACTATAGACTTTTTTTTTGAAAAAATTGGGATTTTATGTGATTTAAGTTGAAGCAGCAGGCTGGAAACTAAAGCAAATAGACATCATAATTAATGATCCTCGTGCTGATCAGATGAGTATTGTATCTTCCAGTTTTCATTGCTTATTTCTTTAAGTTTCATTCATACATCTTGTGTTATTTTCTATCTTAAATGAATAACTAGGAAAGGTATTACAGAATCAATGTAAAAAGCTCTCTGTTTTTACTAGTTTTCATGATTATGTTTTCTGCTGATTTCCAAACTTTAGAATTCTTAATTGCTCTTTAGTCTCGTTTGACCTCAATTTCCCTCTTCCTTTTCTGTGATATAAGGATTATTAACTGCCCTTAGTCCAGATCATACCACTTCATTAAAATAGTCTTTTTAAACCCTTTGAAGATGATCATCTATCTTGCCCTTAATATATTTGATCTTTTGATCTGAAATCTACAATTGATCTTTTGATCTTAGTTTTCTAGTCTTGTTTGCTATAAATTTGACTCCATTGCCCAATGGTTAGGTAGATATTTCTATGGTTTCCCTTGTAGTCATTTATTCCTACCAACATTCAAAAAATCAAACCAAATTTTCCACTAATAGCTAGACTAAAATCCATTACAAAACAAAGCTAAATCTTAAGGAGAGATCCCTCTCCGGAACTCAGGAAGGCTAGATCCTGAATTCTAAAAGAGATTCTTGGTTACCTCTAGTAAGTTAAAAAGTTTTAAATATTTCTGATAGAAAATTTACTAGAGTGATAACAATGTGTATAAGAGGGATTCGCTCCTCTTCTCTTGGCTGTTGCAGCTATTTTTGGGTGGTAATTTTGTTCATGTGTCCCCCTGCTTTCAAGATGCATGGCCTTCACACTGGCCTCATCGATGGTAGTAGGGTCAAACAATAATAATGAATGTCTTATGTAACTATGTAAAGAACCGATATACTTAGTTACAATATCTGGTGAATCTAATGGAATGCCCAAATTTAATGCTTGTTTTCTAAATTATTTAGTGAAGTTTTGCACATTTTGACCTTTTCCTTGCCTTAGTTGTTTCCATTCCATTAATCCCTTTTTCTTATAACCCAAAGGGTAAAATTTACTTTTCAATGCAGGAACAAAATTTGACTATGAGGATAGAAGGTTACCCAAATTTTTGGTGCCTTGCAATTTTCTCTCCCACCAAACGAGAGTGATGCCACCCAGCCGAAGAGATGCCAACTCGATCATTGGCTCGTCTTTCTTGATTTGTTGAATCTGGCAATAGACCTCAATCTGTCTAATCCAATCGTTAATATTTTTTGCATCACATTCCATAGTATACATAGGCAAGTCAAACTTTACATCTAGTTTAAGGAAATGTTTCTAAGATGTATGTCTATGATGTATGCGAGAACGATGAGAAGAAGAAGAGGAACTGTCACTAGAATATGGATAGGAAGAGGGATCTTCTCCACCATCTCCATGATTTACTGATTTGTGATCACCTGCATCCTTCTTCTCGGGCTTGACGATCTTCTCATATTATACAAATAATTTGTCTACTTTCTCTGCCATGTTGTAGAATTCCTTGTGGTAATTCCTCTCTTCTTCCCAATGAGCTTCCTCATCTACCATGTTTCTTCTTCGTGGTGCATGTCCTGCTTTGGGATCAAAGGACTTAAGCTTTCCTTCACCTCTTTACAACTTGTTTGTGGTTAGCATATACTCATGCAATTCACATCGAAAAAGACTTGCTTTAATACCACTTGATCCAATATCTTTTGCATAATGATGCATTAAGAATTACATGTAACGAAGCATATTAACCATAAAAAATTAAAGTGCACATAAGTGAAGAGAAGAAGAACATGAAAGTATGAAAAGAAAACACAAGGAATTGATTATGGAGTTCATCCAATTCGGACTACGTCTTCGGGCCCTGCTCAACTGAGTGGGGAGGCCTTCATTAATTAATTGGAAATAAGAAGAATAAGTACAAACAAAATTACATAAATGACCCTTATACCTCCAATTTGGAAAATTACCAAAAAATGGAGAGCCCAGTTGTAGAAACAAACATCACCATTGAATTCCTATCACTGAGAGGTGTAGAATCAACATAAAATTTGTCCAAAACTGATAATGGAAAGTTCTACACCCTAGGGAATCTTTGTGATGCCCTCAATATTCCCTGGGCAAGGTTCCGCCCTTCTAGCCTACTCATGGTTCCTCTCATGTTCACTCAGGCCTCCCAACACATTGTGGAAATGAGGATTTTATATAAAATGGTGGCGAAGTTCACAAGGGATGGGTCAATGGCGCATTGGCAGCACCCACCAACGGAGATCTTGGGGGCTTGGGTTCGAATCCCCCCTCTTTGAAATTGGTAGGTAGTTTTCTTAACTTGGAAAACTATTGTTTTAATTTGAAACTGGGACCTTGGATCCCGGTTGAATTTTGGAGTATTGTTTTAAAAGTTGGTGGGCAGAGTTCGCTCCACGCGCACCAAACCCAACCCATTACATTGTATTGATATGTCGTTGCAATGTATACGACTATCGTCGGAGTCTATGGGTAGGATCTACATGGGCGATGGGTCTGCTAGAGGTGGCCCGCCCCTCCACCAAAAAGAGAAATTTATATTATATGATGTGGATCTATGTAGGGGTGGAAGCCCACCATCCCTATATTTATATTTTTTATTTAATTTTTGTTAACCAATTTAATATTTTGATTTTTTCCGATTTTAGGATTTATCAGGCAAATTAAGAATCCCACAAATTTTCCCGCTCTCGGGAGCTAAGTTTTCATGTCTCGTTGTTGGTCAGATTATAGAACACTTAAACCTGGCCCACTGCCAATTTTCACCACAACTTTGGCTTGCTCTAACTTATTCATAGGACCTCAGATTGAAGCGTCGTTCACACGGTTGGATTAAGGATGACAAACACTTTGATTTGGTCCTTGTCTTACTGTCATCTGACCACTTTTATTTTTGAGCCCTTTCCAATGCCACTTGTACTTTGAGACCCACTTGTACTTGTGAGATCAACCTTGATCAACTGGAAGTGGTATTCTTCATTTCACAACAGTTTGGTAACCTTTTATGCCTAGTATCCCATTTTTATTGCTTTTGTATTTTTTCATCGATTCCCATTGTAAACTTAATTATCGTAATTTGATAAAATCCTTAACTAAAATTCACCTTTTGGTAGACCTAGGGTTGACTTAGATGGCAACAGTTTTGGAAGTTACCAACCAACGAACCCCTCTTAATGGGGATCCTTGTTGGGAAAAATACTGAGTGGGGGGGGGGGGGGTGAATTAGTATTTAGAGCTGATTGAAAAACTTTTCACTTTTTGTTTCTCTTAAACCCATACGATACTTTACTGAAACCAACTCACATATAACTGTGGATATCCTTAAGAAAACTTGCATATGTCTAGAGATCTTATTATACATTTAATTTTTAACTTAGATCATTGCATCATTCATTCATCAGATGTTTAGTAAGCAGTAAGCATGTGCATAAATAACAGAATAAACCATCACACATAAGAAACACACATGAACACCAGTATTTAAGGTGGAAACCTAATTCGGGAGAAAACCACCGCTGCTGTAGTCTCTGTCTTCAATATTTATTATAAAGAAAAATTCTTACATTTTTTTACTAGTGCAGACTCATACCAGCACGCAGGCACCCACTTGCAGAAGGCTGCAACCTTCTCTCGTTTACCAGCCTTTCCTGGAAGGGAGCTATAACCCCCTGCTCTCGTTTACCAGCTACCACTGGAAGGGAGCTACAACCCCCTCACTGAAGGCTTCGAACCTCAGATCTACTGCGGACCACATTTCATCAATTTTCATACTGGATCCACCAGTTTCCACATGACATACCTTGTAGGCCACCAGATTTATTCATTCAGTACACTCACACCAGTTCTTCATGATTTCGTCCATCGTTCAAAACTAGAGATTCATCATCGTCAGATCATTATATCCATGGGTGCATCGTAGTTTCAGATTTATCAGTTAAGAACATAGTTCGCCCATGCAGATATTCCTTAGAGAAATTTATTCATTCACAACCCTTACGCATGCATACATTCTTCATGATTTCGTCAGTCGATTAAACCAGGAATTAATCATTATCTGATCTAGAGATATTGATCAATCATCATATTCACAGGTGCACCATAGATTCAAATATATCAGAGTTTATTCATACAAATATCTCTAAAAGAGATTCGTTTATTATCAACCCTTTCACATACACGCCGTTCTTCATGATTCTCATTACCTTATATAGTTTTCGCCTTTTTAAAACCTTGGGTCAAAACCATTCAATTGCTAATGGTATTCCTTTGACAGTATTTTCATTTACCACCCTTACGTACCTCTTTGATTTCTTTTTAATTTATTTATCAATTTGAATAAATTGATAAATAAATATATTTATAACTTTGAATAGAACTTTAGGATTAAAGTTAACCCTTCACATTTTAACGCTTTCAAACAATATCGTAAACCTTTGACCCCGGGCCCACAAATATAGTCAATAACCAATCCAATATGCGCACGGTACCATACGTAAATTTCACGCAACTCCAGCGTCCGATCACCGTTAGATTAGCAAGCTTCCAGATCAACAGCGTATATGCATATCGCTCGACCTCCGATGTCGAACATTAACGTGCGATGGCCCGTCGTACCTGTGTTAATCTTAGCGCACCTTCAACAAATGATGACCGTCCAATGGCCCCTTCCCAGATCAACAGCATATATGCATATCGCTTGACCTTCGATGCCGAACGTTAACGTGCGATGGCCCACCGTACCTGTGTTAATCGTCGTGCACCTTCAACAAATGATGACCGTCCGATAACCCCTTCCCAGATCAACGACGCTGAACGATATCGCTGGGCATCCTGGGTCGAACTATAACGCATGATGGCACACAGTGAAAAGTGGTTTTGTGAAGTCGTACATGGACGCGTGTCGAGCACTCTATGGAATCGCTCCTCAACCAGGAAATACCGCTTACTCCACATAGGTGGTGCGATGAAAACCGTAAACCGCCTTCACTGCTCACTTGGTCATGGTTCCGCTCCTCCACACAGGGTTCCGTCGCCTTTTCAATGTATTATTATAATTAAGTTGCGCTCTAAGGTTTTGCCTTTCTACTCCTAGTTCCATCCAACTTCGCGTTCAGTCGTCACCAAGTGTTCCGCTATTCCATTAATCTGCGCCATCTCCCATCAACTCCCTCATCAGATACAGAGTATCATTCAAGCCTTCCAATTACACAGGATATCATTCGACTCCATTACAGAGATTATTCACACAGAGGTTCAGGGGATTCCACACAAGAATTACATCAGTCAATATAATACACATATCCCTAACTCTGCAACAATGATTTCATTCCTCTCCGAGCACCGTAGGTATCCTCTGCCCATTATGAAATTGATCACAGAGGTCATATATATTCCAGATTTACTCAACCATACTTAACACAATTCCATAGTTCTTCATCAACATATAAAAATCTTGGCCATATATTTAATTTGTCCTTCAATCTATTACCTTGTCTCTTCCTAGCAGCTCTCGCTTTTGCCATCTCCTTTGCAAACTGTATTAACCCCTAATTCAACTATTAAACCCCTAATTCAACTCTACTGCTCTGTCTCTAATTCCTCTGTTTCATCTGCTGCCTCTGCTACCTCTTTGTTCCTAGTTACTGTTTCAGATGCCAATTCCTCTGCCACTGTTTTCTCTGATGTCTCTGCTGCCTTTCCAGATCTCCAATCAACTAACCCTTCTAAAACTGCCTCAGCTTCATATTTCATTTGCTCTTTTATTTGTTGTTGTTTCAAGTGCTCCTCTTTTGGCATTGATGGAGATACAACATTCTTACATCTTTAACACATAGGTTGCTTATCATAGGCAACTTATTAAGTAGGTTTCCATCAAGGACAACTTCATCAAGTAGGTTGCCATCAACTTTATCGAGTAGGTTGCCATCAAGGACAAAACTTTGCATCATATTGCCAACAATCTCCCCTTTTGGACTTGATGGCAACCATGATGGTGTTTGATCACCACAACTGATAGATACATTATTCAAACACCATGATACTCTCCCCCTTTGAAATCAAGGGCAAAGGGCAGATCAGAACTAAAACAAGGTTTCTCTTCTCTTGTAGAAAGAAGAGCTCTGTAGATCTGATGTGTACTGAAGTTACCATGCTCCCCCTGAGTTCATGCTGAATCTTTAAACATAATATTCAATGAAGTACATGACTCTATGACCTTTCTTATCACCAAGGACTCAAAACTACATCAATGATCCAACCAAGTGGATTTACATATGTGACACAAGTACCCAACCAAGTGGGTTTACACATTTGAGCAAGTCCTTACATGACTGAATATTACAATTTTACATCATGACCTCAACATGACCTTTTCATCACATTATAACTTATACAATCAAGACCAAGGAATCTCAAGAATGAGATCAGACCACAACAAATAATTAGAATTCCAACAATGCATCTTTTTCATAAGATCAAATCTCCCCCTTAGTCTGTGCATTCAGAGATGCCCAACAACACCTCACAACCAATTTAATCTTCTGTATTTAAGTAAATCTGATCTTCTGCATGGCAGAGACTACTCCCAGTTTCTGTCTGAGATATTCGAATGCTTCCTTGGGATATATGAGATATTTTTCTTGAGATAAAGATATGCCATCGGTTGCTTGTTGCACTGGATGGAGCCTTTTCAGATAGATCTTCTTCTGTTGCTTCATTGGGTTCACCTTCTATATTGTTGCTATTTGATGCAGGAAGATATACAACACCATCATCTTCATTTGTTGTTGGTGTTTCCTCATAATGGCAGATGTACCCATCAACACCAATCCTTTTCTGTCAATAAAGTTCAATATCTTCAACCTGTGACTGGGTCTATGGTTCGAGCATCATAGTATCTTTCTGTAGAAACCAACTATCAACTCAATCTCTTGTCATTATAAAGGTGAAATTTCCATTTCCCTTTTGTAGAAACATTTGTGAGAATCATCATGAAAATAGAGTAGAGTGGCACTATATGAGAAAACACCACAGACTTGTATCAAAAATATCTGAGAAGAAAGATAATACAATGTATCCATGTTTTCAAGTGTCATCCAACAGTTGTAGCATAAGCACATCGGTAAGCTATATCAGGATATTTGTAGCAACATCATATTCTTTCCAAGAATAATTGTCATACCGGAACAACTTCATCATAGTCAATATGTATCAAGCAATCATCCATGTGATCTCTTATCACCAAGATTTTCATGATTTATATTTATTTCATAATCATGATGTACCAAGTGTAGGAATTATGTATAAAAGGTATCAACCATGTCAAAATTCATCAGCATCAAACTCTGCATGATCTGTCCTTATCTCCGAATCATAAGCTTTCCATCTCATCCATGTGTGAAAACAAAAGATAGTTTTCAGCAAAAAGCAATCAGGGCTTACCCATAATCTCATCATAAGAAATCACATCATTCTAACGTGGGCATCACAAGAATAAGCAAACACAATGCCAACAATGCAACTTTAGTAGTTGGGCTAATGCTCCCCCTGAACCTATGCCACCTGTACCTGTCTTCTTCACATTAGATGCACTGTTAGAAATAAACACAACTCATTCACTGCTCCCCCTGTGATGATACATTACTGATTCCTATAATGTATCTCACATCACTCCTGTAGTCATTATGAGAAGTAAGCTTTAAAAGCAGATGACTACAGTAGGGTCAATATTCCCTACGTTTCTGATCGGTCCTCCTTATTTTTCCAGCTTTGCTTGAAATTTCTTATAGTGTGATGGAAATTGTCCAATTTCTCAGATCTATTCATCCTGCATTCTTTTTCTACATGTCCATACTTGTTACAAACATAACATCTTGCGTGATCAGAAAAGTAAGCATAGGGATCATAATGTGTTTTTCTATTCTTTCTTTTATTGCAATCAGCTGCTTTATGACCATAATTGCTGCATGAAAAACAATATCCCTTAAAGAAACCTGAGTGCCTTTCTGTGTAGAATCTGTTTGTTTTTGATTGAAACAATCTGCTTCTGCAATTGGCTGCAACATGCCCATAATTATGAAATTTAAAGCATTCAAAATTATTGATCAAAGGGGGGAATGATTTCTTTTGAGAGTTCATGATTGTCGGTTGACCTTTTGTCTCTTTCAATATTTCAAGTTTTGCATTGATATCTTTTGAATCTTTAGCACTTTCTTGTGAACTAGATTCTCCTTTAACAGTTTCATGGAAACCAAGACCAAATTTAACAGAAGGAGAACTTTGACTACGAAGAATATTGTCCAGAATCTTAGTACTATCTTGAAATCTCAAGAGTTTATCCTTTTCTTCTAATTTACCTTTTAAAATGTTTACCTCAACCTCCAATCTTTGGCATTGCTTCTTCATACTTTCTTTGACCCTTCTTCCTTCTTCTACTTGATCATTCAATTTTAAAATATCTTCTTTCAACCCATTTTCTTGTTCTTCAAAATTTTGTAAGAGTTCTTCATTCTTCTTATTTGATTTTTCCAAATCTATTTTGAGAGAGATGATTTTTGCTTCAAGTCCTTCTTCTTCAAATGATTGTAGAAGTTCTTCATTCTTCCTTTTTGATGCTTCGAGTTCTGCTTTCAGAGAGATATTTCTGCTTCAAGTCCTTCACTGTGATTGGTTACTTCATCATACAACTTTTGATACTTGTTTATCTGTTCATTCATTCTAGAGATCATATCTTTGTAGATAGATTCTCTCTCATTAAATAATCTTAGTCGATCTTCAACTTTAATATTGAGAACCTCTTCTAGATCCATAACATTACTTTCCCTATCTTCACTATTGCATGCACAAGGAAGTGAATCACAAGAACAACAATCAATACCTATTCCATCTTCTTCATTTTCTGCTGCACATATTTTCTGAGATATCTCCTTTCTTTTAGTAGCCTTCTTCTTTTTCTTTCTTCCCATTGTGACGGATCTCCTTAAAGCGATCAAGCTCCTTCAGAAGGACCCCCTATGATACCAATTGTTGGGAAAAATACTAAGAGGGGGGGGGGGGTGAATCAATATTTAGAGCTGACTGAAAAACTTTTTACTTTTTGTTTCTCTTAAACCCATACGTTACTTTACTGAAACCAACTCACATATAACTGTGGATATCCTTAAGAAAACTTGCATATGTCTAGAGATCTTATTATACATTTAATTCTTAACTTATATCATTGCATCATTCATTCATAAGATGTTTAGTAAGCAGTAAGCATGTGCAGAAATAACAAAATAAACCATCACACATAAGCAACACACATGAACACCAATATTTAAGGTGGAAACCTAATTCGGGAGAAAACCACCGCTGCTGTAGTCTCTGTCTTCAATATTTATTATAAAGAAAACTTCTTACAATTTTGTACTGGTGTAGACTCATACCAACACGTAGGCACCCACCTGCAGAAGGCTGCAACCTTCTCTCGTTTACCAGCCTTTCCTGGAAGGGAGCTACAACCCCCTGCTCTCATTTACCAGCTACCACTAGAAGGGAGCTACAACCCCCTCACTGAAGGCTTCGACCCTCAGATATACTACGGACCACGTTTCATCAATTTTCATACTGTATCCACTAGTTTCCACATGACATACCTTGCAGGCCACCAGATTTATTCATTCATTACACTCACACCAGTTCTTCATGATTTCGTCCATCGTTCAAAAATAGAGATTCATCATCGTCAGATAATTATATCCATGGGTGCATCGTAGTTTCAGATTTATCAGTTAAGAACAGAGTTTGCCCATGCATATATTCCTTAGAGAAATTTATTCATTCACAACCCTTACGCATGCATACCTTCTTCATGATTTCGTCAGTCGATTAAACCAGGAATTAATCATTATATGATCTAGAGATATTGATCAATCATCATATTCACAGGCACACCATAGATTCAGATATATCAGAGTTTATTCATACAGATATCTCTAAAAGATATTCGTTTATTATCAGCCCTTTCACATACACGCCGTTCTTCATGATTCTCATTACCTTATATAGTTTTCGCCTTTTTAAAACCTTGGGTCAAAACCATTCAATTGCTAATGGTATTCCTTTGATAGTATTTTCATTTACCACCCTTACGTACCTCTTTGATTTCTTTTTAATTTATTTATCAATTTGAAGAAATTGATAAATAAATATATTTATAACTTTGAACAGAACTTTAGGATTAAAGTTAACCCTTTGCATTTTAACGCTTTCAAAAAATATGGTAAAACTTTGACCCTGGGCCCACAAATATAGTCAATAGCCAATCCAATATGTGCACGGTACCATACGTAAATTTCGCGCAAGTCCAGCGTCCGATCACCGTTATATTAGCAAGCTTCCAGATCAAGGACGTGTATGCATATCGCTCGACCTCTGATGCCGAACATTAACGTGCGATGGCCCGCCGTACCTGTGTTAATCTTCACGCACCTTCAACAAATGATGACTGTCTGATGACCCCTTCCCAGATCAACGGCGTATATTCATATCGCTCGACCTCCGATGCTGAACATTAACGTGCGATGGCCCGCTGTACTTGTGTTAATCTTCGCGCACCTTTAACAAATGATGATCGTCCGATGACCCCTTCCCAGATCAATGGCGCTCAACGATATCGCTGGGCATCCTGGGTCAAACTATAACGTGCGATGGCGCACACTGAAAAGTGGTTTTGTGAAGTCGTATAGGGATGCGTGTCGAGCACTCTATGGAATCGCTCCTCAACCAGGAAATACCGCTTACTTCGCATAGGTGGTGCGATGAAAACCGTAAACCTCCTTCACTGTTCACTTGGTCATGGTTACGCTCCTCCAAGCAGAGTTTCGTCGCCTTTTCAATGTATTATTATAATTAAGTTGCGCTCTAAGGTTTTTCTTTCTACTCCTAGTTCTGTCCAACTTCACGTTCCGTCGTCACCAAGTGTTCCGCTATTCCATTAATCTGCGCCATCTCCCATCAACTACCTCATCAGATACAGAGTATCATTCAAGCCTTCCAATTACACAGGACATCATATACCCATTACGCAGATTATTCACACGTAGGTTCAGATTCCACACAAGAATTACATCACCAATACACACATATCCCCAACTATGCAACAATGATTTCATTCCCTCTCCTAGCACCGTAGTGGTTCCATTATGAAATTCCCATCACATGGTGTCATATATTATATATATTCCAGATTTACTCAACCATACTTAACACAATTCCACAGTTCTTAATCAACATATACAAATCTTGGCCAGATATTCAATTTGTCCTTCAATCTATTACCTTGTCTCTTCCTAACAGCTCTCCCTTTTGCCATCTCCTTTGCAAACTGTATTAACCCCTAATTCAACTATTAAACCCCTAAATCAAATCTACTGCTCTGTCTCTAATTCCTCTGTTTCATTTGCTGCCTCTGCTACCTCTCTGTTCCTAGTTATTGTTTCAGATGCCAATTACTCTGCCACTATTTTCTCTGATGTCTCTGCTGCCTTTCCAGATCTCCAATCAACTAACCCTTCTAAAACTGCCTCAACTTCATATTTCATTTGCTCTTTTCTTTGTTGCTGTTTGAAGTGCTCCTCTTTTGGAATTGATGGAGATACAACATTATTACATATTTAACACACAGGTTGCTTATCATAGGCAACTTATTAAGTAGGTTTCCATCAAGGACAACTTCATCAAGTAGGTTGCCATCAACTTTATCGAGTAGGTTTCCATCAAGGACAACACTCTGCATCATATTGCCAAAAATCTCCCCCTTTGGACTTGATGGAAACCATGATAGTGTTTGATCACCACAACTGATAGATACATTATTCAAAAACCTTGATACTCTCCCCCTTTGACATCAAGGGCAAAGGGCAGATCAGAACTAAAACAAGGTTTCTCTTCTCTTGTAGAAAGAAGAGCTCTGTAGAT
Source organism: Pinus albicaulis (assembly GCA_034641835.2). Lineage (NCBI taxonomy): Eukaryota > Viridiplantae > Streptophyta > Pinopsida > Pinales > Pinaceae > Pinus > Pinus albicaulis. Next base: position 203,417,706 of record CM076569.1, read on the forward strand.
CTGATGTGTACTGAAGTTACCATGCTCCCCCTGAGTTCATGCTGAATATTTAAACATAATATTCAATGAAGTGCATGACTCTATGACCTTTCCTATCACCAAGGACTCAAACTTACATCAATGATCCAACCAAGTGGATTTACATATGTGACACAAGTACCCAACCAAGTGGGTTTACACATTTGAGCAAGTCCTTACATGACTGAATATTAAAATTTTACATCATGACCTCAACATGACCTTTTCATCACATTATAACTTATACAATCAAGACCAAGGAATCTCAAGCATGAGATCAGACCACAAAAAATCATTAGAATGCCAACAATGCATCTTTTTCATAGGACCAAAGCTCCCCCTTAGTCTGTGCATTCAGAGATGCCCAACAGCACCTCACAGCCAATTTAATCTTTTGTATTTAAGTAAATCTGATCTTCTGCATGGCAGAGACTACTCCCAGTTTCTGTCTGAGATATTCGAATGCTTCCCTGGGATATATGAGATATTTTTCTTGAGATAAAGATATGCCATCGGTTGCTTGTTGCACTGGATGGAGCCTTTTCAGATAGATATTCTTCTGTTGCTTCATTGGGTTCACCTTCTATATTGTTGCTATTTGATGCAGGAAGATATACAACACCATCATCTTCATTTGTTGTTGGTGTTTCCTCATAACTGCAGATGTACCCATCAACACCAATCCTTTTCTGTCAATAAATTTCAATATCTTCAACCTATGACCGGGTCTATGGTTCGAGCATCATAGTATCTTTCTGTAGAAACCAGCTATCAACTCAATCTCTTGTCATTATAAAGGTGAAATTTCCATTTCCCTTTTGTAGAAACCTATGTGAGAATCATCATGAAAATAGAGTAGAGTGGCACTATATGAGAAAACACCACAGACTTGTATCAACAATATCTGAGAAGAAAGATAACACAATGTATCCATGTTTTCAAGTGTCATCCAACAGTTGTAGCATAAGCACATCAGTAAGCTATATCAGGATATTTGTAGCAACATCATATTCTTTCCAAGAATAATTGTCATACCGAAACAACTTCATCATAGTCAATATGTGTCAAGCAATCATCCATGTGATCTGCTACGACCAAGATCTTCATGATTTATATTTATTTCATAATCATGATGTACCAAGTGTAGGAATTATGTATAAAAGGTCTCAACCATGTCAAAATTCATCAGCATCAAACTCTGCATGATCTGTCCTTATCTCTGAATCATAAGCTTTCCATCTCATCCATGTGTGAAAATAAAAGATACTTTTCAGTAAAAAGCAATCAGGGCTTACCCATAATCTCATCATAAGAAATCAAATCATTCTAACATGGGCATCAAAAGAATAAGCAAACACAATGCCAACAATGCAACTTTAGTAGCTGGGCTAATGCTCCCCCTGAACCTATGCCACCTGTACCTGTCTTCTTCACATCAAATGCACTGTTAGAAATAAACACAACTATCATTCACTGCTCCCCCTGTGATGATACATTACTGATTCCTATAATGTATCTCACATCACTCCTGCAGTCATTATGAGAAGTAAGCTTTAGAAGCGGATGACTGCAGTAGGGTCAATATTCCCTACGTTTCTGACCGGTCCTCCTTCTTTTTCCAGCTTTGCTTGAAATCTCTTATTGTGTGCTGGAAATGATCCAATTTATTAGATCTATTCATCCTGCATTCTTTTTCTACATGTCCATACTTGTTACAAGCATAACATTTTGTGTGACCAGAGAAGTAAGCATAGGGATTATAGTGTGTTTTTCTATTCTTTCTTTCTATTGCAATCAGCTGCTTTATGACCAAACTTGCTAGATGAAAGACAATATCGCTTAAAGAAACCTGAGTGCGTTTCTGTGTAGAATCTGTTTTTTTGAAACAATCTGCTTCTGCAATTGGTTGTAACATGCCCATAATTATGACATTTAAAGCATTCAACATTATTTATCAAAGGGGGAAATGACTTTCTTTTGAGAGTTCATGATTGTCGGTTGACCTTTTGCCTCTTTCAATATTTCAGGTTTTGCATTGATATCCTTTGAATCTTTAGCACTTCCTTGTGAACTAGATTCTCCTTTAACAGTTTCATGAAAACCAAGACCAAATTTAACAGAAGGAGACCTTTGACTACTAAGAATATTGTCCAGAATCTTAGTACTATCTTGAAATCTCTAGAGTTTATCTTTTTCTTCTAATTTACCTTTTAAAATGTTTACCTCAACCTCCAATCTTTGGCATTTATTCTTCATAATTTCTTCAACCATTCTTCCTTCTTCTACTTGATCATTCAATTTTAAAATCTCTTCTTTCAACCCATTTTCTTGTTCTTCAAATTTTGTAAAATTTCTTCATTCTTCTTATTTGATTTTTCCAGATCTGTTTTGAGAGAGAGGATTTCTGCTTCAAGTCCTTCTTCTTCAAATGATTGTAGAAGTTCTTCATTCTTCTTATTTGATGCTTCGAGATCTTCTTTCAGAGTGATGATTTCTGCTTCAAGTCCTTTACTGTGATTGGTTACTTCATCATACAACTTTTGATACTTGTTTATCTGTCCATTCATTCTAGAGATCATATATTTGTAGATAGATTCTCTCTCATTAAATAATCTTAGTCGATATTCAACTTTAATCTTGAGAACCTCTTCTAGATTCATAACATTACTTTCACTATCTTTACCATTGCATGCAGAAGAAAGTGAATCACAAGAACAACAGTCAATACTTGTTTCATCTTCATTTTCTGCTGCACATACTTTCTGAGATATCTCCTTTCTTTGAGTAGCCTTCTTCTTTTGCTTCCTTGCCATTGTGACGGATCTCCTTCTTAAGCGATCAAGCTCCTTCTAAGGACCCCCTATGATACCAATTGTTGGGAAAAAATACTAAGGGGGGGGGGGGGGGTTGGAATCAATATTTAGGAGTCGTACCTAAAAACTTTTTACTTTTTTGTTTCTTCTTTAAACCCATACGTTACTTTACCGAAAACCAACTCACATAACCGTGGATATCCTTAAGAAAACTTGCATATGTCTAGAGATCTTATTATACATTTAATTCTTAACTTAGATCATTGCATCATTCATTCATCAGATGTTTAGTAAGCAGTAAGCATGTGTAGAAATAACAGAATAAACCATCACACATAAGCAACACACATGAACACCAGTATTTAAGGTGGAAACCTAATTCGGGAGAAAACCACCGCTGCTGTAGTCTCTGTCCTCAATATTTATTATAAAGAAAACTTCTTAAAATTTTGTACTGGTGCAGACTCATACTAGCACGCAGGCACCCACCTGCAGAAGGCTGCAACCTTCTCTCGTTTACCAGCCTTTCCTGGAAGGGAGCTACAACCCCCTGCTCTCGTTTACCAGCTACCACTGGAAGGGAGCTACAACCCCCTCACTGAAGGCTTCGACCCTCAGATCTACTGCGGACCACGTTTCATCAATTTTCATACTGGATCCACTAGTTTCCACATGACATACCTTGTAGGCCACCAGATTTATTCATTCATTACACTCACACCAGTTCTTCATGATTTCGTCCATCGTTCAAAACTAGAGATTCATCATCGTCAGATAATTATATCCATGGGTGCATCGTAGTTTCAGATTTATCAGTTAAGAACAGAGTTTGCCCATGCAGATATTCCTTAGAGAAATTTATTCATTCACAACCCTTACACATGCATACCTTCTTCATGATTTCGTCAGTCGATTAAACCATTCAATTTCTAATGGTATTCCTTTGATAGTATTTTCATTTACCACCCTTATGTACCTCTTTGATTTATTTTTAATTTATTTATCAATTTGAAGAAATTGATAAATAAATATATTTATAACTTTGAATAGAACTTTAGGATTAAAGTTAACCCTTCGCATTTTAACGCTTTCAAACAATATGGTAAAACTTTGACCCCGGGCCCACAAATATAGTCAATAGCCAATCCAATATGCGCACGGTACCATACGTAAATTTCGCGCAAGTCCAGCGTCCGATCATCGTTATATTAGCAAGCTTCCAGATCAAAGACGTATATGCATATCGCTCGACCTCTGATGCCGAACATTAACGTGCGATGGCCCGCCGTACCCGTGTTAATCTTCAAGCACCTTCAACAAATGATGACCGTCCGATGACCCCTTCCCAGATCAACAGCGTATATTCATATCGCTCTACCTCCGATGCCGAACGTTAACTTGCAATGGCCCGCTGTACCTGTGTTAATCTTCACGCACCTTCAACAAATGATGATCGTCCGATGACCCCTTCCCAGATCAACAACGCTCAACGATATCGCTGGGCATCCTGGGTCAAACTATAACGCGCGATGGCGCACACTGAAAAGTGGTTTTGTGAGGTCGTACAGGGATGCGTGTCGAGCACTCTATGGAATCGCTCCTCAACCAGGAAATACCGCTTACTCCATGTTGTGGATGATTTAGTCACCCTCCTAGAGACAACCTAGAGTTGCCACAGACCAGTGCCTAGGACATCTTAATATAGCAAGGAGTCCTTTATAGTTTGGGTTGTCAGTCCAAGGGACTCACCTACTATCTCTTGTTCTAAACAAGGAAATTGAATTAGATTTAATTGGTCCAAATTCTCTCTCAGAGGCTGATACAAGGATAGGAGTAAAGTAAAGACATCATGTAAAACTTCAGCATGAAAGTATCAGACAGTTAAGAGACCGCTTTACTGTAAAGAGGGCCGATTCATATAATATACCACAGAAATCAAATATCAAGAAATGCAGGCAGTGAGGAAACATAAGAAGATATTACTGGCAGAAGGGCGCATCAATTTACGAATCCTTAAGCCACTAATATAGCAGAAATTATGAAAAGAGTGGACATGGAACAACATATCACTTCTAGGCCTATTTAAAGCGCTTGACTAATTCCAGAAAAGGGCACCACTTAAGATGAATCCTTACTGCAAATTAGTGAGCCACTCGCATTCTAGAACATGATACAAGAAGGAATTTCGCTTAAAAGAGATGATATATTAACACATAAGAAAAGTTACATACTGTAATATACCAAAGACCAGAATCCTCAATACAGTCATAACCCCTCCTCACTGAGACCCAACGGGCTCTGAAATCTCATACAGAAATGTCACAAGATGAATACAATAGTCTTCTCGCTGCACAGCTTACTTACAGAAATCTGGAACCCTAACAATGTCTTCTCCTTTGGTACTTATAGAGAAGACTGAAACTTCTAGAGGAGGGGGGAAAGGAAAAGGAGCAATTAATGACTACATTTCAATCCAATGGCGGAAAACACTCGCGCCTTTTTATGAATGACAAGTTATAAATAAATACCTAACCACCTATATACAGAAATTAATGCTGGGAGATAAAAATCTCATTATGTACAAGACAGAAATAATAAAATATATACATCGAGATGCTTCTGGCTGAAGGTAAATCTGCTACCATGAGAGTCCTGAGAAAATATCCCATCCAGTACTGTACGCCTGGCCTCTGATTTTGAATTAGAGTCCCGGACCTTAAATGCGAGGTGAACTTTTCTGGAGGGTTCCGAAAATTTGCATCTGCATGTTCTTTAATGGCTGTCATTTCATACATCTGCTCTTAGTCTCTTCTATTAAATTTCGCCTGCAGGAAATCACCTTCTGATATATTCGTGATTCTCTGGAACGGAGGCGGTGGATTTAGATGCCTCTTCTACCATTAGAACCTGCAAAACCCCGAAACTGTTAGAAAAACGGACTCAGACGAAGGCAGGGGTGACGGAAGTGTGAATGGAGGAGATGATGGGGAGACAGACCAAAAACGGTGACATATGGGGGGTTGGGAGCGAACAATGGAGGCTTTTCACAAAAAGAATGAAATGTCATACAGTGAGGTCGAGAGGGAAAACTAGCGGCAAATGCGAATAAAACACATAAACATATATATATATATATATATATATATATTGGCGCGGAGGGATGTTCGGGGGAAGACACGTAGGCGAACAGGGGGCGAATGGGAGGCGACGTGGCGAGTGGATTAATGGGTGGAGGAGTGTAACAGTGACACGGTGGCAGGCTGTGGGACCTGGCGGGTACGTATCAATAGGCGGACGATTTTGTTGCATCTCTGCCGTCGGATGAAGATCTGGAGATCTGACGGTCTCTGTGAATCTCGCTGCCCAGCCATCGGTTGAAGTTTAACGTGTGGGGGATGGGCGGTTTCTCGCTCGTACCAAGAACACGTGGCATGATTTTTATGGCATCGCTGCCTCCGTGGGGAATACCACTGCTCTGACGAGGGTGGTGCGGGGCAATACCGCCTGTTTCGGGCGCGTGGTGTACATATGGGGGGCCCTGTCGATAAGTTAGCTGCCGCGCCGTTGATTTAATTGAATCAGACGGCTGCTACGATGCCCGGGACTCAAATGATAAACCCCCCATTTCTTCTGGCCTGTGGTCCTGGACTCGGGTCATATGAAAATCAAGGCGGGAGGGGCTAAGATCTAAGGGGCTTAGGTCCGATATATATAAAATATGGGATTTTTACCATTTGGTCAGAGTATTTTTAGAGCGGCATGGGGGTTTTTTAGCCATAAAATATAATGGTAACAGGTTTGAAAGGGATCGATGGCTAAATCCGAATGGAGGGGAACAATGTACAACATCGGCTCCACCTGGGGACGGCATGCTCGACTTCGGGCATGTCGAGAACACGCAGACTATTCAAAACTTCAATTCTGCAGCTCAATTTCTTCTGTGCTTCACCTTCCGGTAACAACTTTCAACATTCTTTTTCCTTTGTAAAAACTAAAATGAAAGCAATTTATATACATTATATACAGTCTGGCATTCTTCACCTGGGTCAGAATTGAAAATATGGCTTGATGAATTGGCCATTCACGGGCGCATCTAACAAATCACCCTGTAGATTTTCCAACATAAAAGTATTATTCCCCCCTTGACTCACGATTCTGAATGGACCAAACCATAATGGATCAAACTTAGCGTGCTTGCCCTTTTCTGCTCTGCGAACATCCCATCTAAGAACCAGGTCTCCAATTTGAAAATTTCTACCCTTTGCATGCTGATCAAAGACCTTCTTCATTTTCTCCTGGTATTCCATTAATCTCTGGTCTACCTGGTTCCTGGTTTCCTCCACTTCTACCAGTTGATTAATTCTCCTAGTCATCTCATCTGGTTCATCATGGTTTTCCTGCAAGAAACGTGCCACTGGCAATGCCAATTGCACAGGAAACACTGCAGCCCGCCCATACACCGGCTCATATGGAGACTTGCCTGTTGCTCTTTTGCTGGTTATCCTATTTGCCCACAGAGCAAACTTCAATTGAGAGTCCCAATTTTTCTGATTTTCGGCTATCGTTTTCTTCAGGGCCCTCACCAGGGTTTTATTAGATGATTCTGCTAAACCATTCCCCTGAGGGTAATATGCCGTGGAATGAGTTAATACAATATTATACCTTTGGCAGAAACTTACAAATCTGGCAGACTTAAAAGCTTGAGCATTATCAGTTACAATCCTCGCAGGACAGCCAAACCTAGATATGATATTGTCTTCTAAAAAATTCATGATTACAGCATCTGTAGCCCTTCTTGTAGGTATGGCTTCCACCCATTTCGTGAAGTAGTCTGTGGCTGTGAGTATCCATTTATGTTGGCCACTTGATGGGGGGTGTATTTCTCCTATAAAATCTAATCCCCATTTCTGGAAGGGTTCATTTACATGAATGGGAATTAAGGGCAAAGATGCTAACTTCTGTCTTTCTGCAAACCTTTGGCACTTGTCACATGCTCTGACCCAAGCAAAGGTATCTAAATACAATTTTGGCCAGTAAAAACCAGCCTTCAAGATTTTATTGGTTGTAGCCCTCCAGCTGTAGTGTCCTCCACATATTCCCTCATGGAATTCTGTCATTATATTCTGCACTTCATTTTCTGTGAGGCATAACAGCAATATACCCAAAGGGTCTCTCCAATAGAGCTGTCCATTGGCGATGACATACTTCTGAGACCTCATCCTTACAGCTCTGTACTTTACCTTGTCACATCCCGGAGGACAGCTAAGTGTCAACATATATTCCACTATTTGCTTATACCAAGGACTAGTCAGATATTTCACATGTACCTTCTGTGTGGCCATTTCTAGTCCATGTTGCTCCTCTTCTTTTTCTGATTCTTCATTTGCCACCATGGATAGATTTATGCCCAGAGCCTGATGATTAGATTCAGATAACATCTTGGCAAGTCCCTGTCCCTTGATCAATTTAGTAGGCTTTATGTCTAGATCATACTCCTGGATTTTTGCAATCCATCTTCCCCTTCTGCCCTCACTGTCTCCCTGAACTAGAATGTCTTTTACAGCTGCTGTGGGAACATAAGCAGTAATATGGGATTGCAAAATATAAACTCTAAAAGCTTTAAGGGACTTTACCAGGGCATATGCCTGCTTCTCCAGTATATTATATTTCAGTTCATCATCATACAATACCTGACTAAAGAACACTATGGGCTGTTCATATCCTTCTCCGTTTCTCTGCAATAACACTCCAGCAATTGTATGAGGTGAAGCAAATGAAAATACCATAAATGGCTTACTGTAATCTGGTCCTGCTAGCACGGGAGCTTGAGCAAATGCTTGTTTAATTCTTGCGAATGCATCCCTAGACTCCTGGGACCACCTAACTTCACTGTCCTTTTTCAACATATTGGTTATGTGCCTAACTATCTCTGCATAGTTAGGAATGAATCTCCTTAAAAAGTTTATTCGGCCCAAAAACACCTGTACTTCTTTCTTATTTCTTGGCAGAGAAATGCTATTTATTACTTCAACTCTCTTAGGATCAATTTTTACACCATCCTTAGTCACGATATGTCCTAAGAGTTTTCCTTCGTCTAATGCAAACAAAGATTTTTGGGGATTCAGAGAAAGGCCGTACCTTCTGCATTTTTCAAAAGTTCTTCTCAAATGTGCAATATGCTCATCATCATTCTTTGAGAACACTGTGATATCATCGAGGTACACTACCAGAAACTTGTCCTGTTCTCCCACAAAGGCTATGTCCATTGCCCTTTGAAAAGTGGCACCTGCATTAATCAGTCCAAATGGCATCCTTGCATACATAAAGGTTCCCCATGGCGTGGTGAACGCAGTCTTCTTCTGATCTTCTGGGAAAACAACTACCTGATTGTAACCTGAAAATCCATCCATCATCGACATTCTGGATGCTCCCACCACTTTCTGCAGGATGTGATCCATTTTAGGCAGTGGATAGTTGTCCTTGAGAGATGCTCTATTCAAATTTCTGAAGTCTACACACAGCCTGATTTCTCCATTCTTTTTTCTGACAGGAACAAGATTCGCTATCCATTTTGAGTACCTCAAGGGCACAATTATTTTGGCCTTCAACAATTTTCTAATTTCTTTCTCAATTGAGGGAAGAAGCAGGGGATTAATCTGCCTGAGCTTCTGTTTGTATGGCTTTGCATCTTCCCTGAGTGGAATCTTGTGTTGTATAACATTTACATCAAAAGTTTTAAGGTCCTCATAGGACCAGGCAAAAACATCTTTATAGGACTGAAATAATTTCAAATACTTTTCCTTGTATTCTTCTGAGATTCTTTTAGATAATTTAACAATTTTGGGATCAGTAGCAGTACCCAGATTCAAATCTCTCATTTGGTCTTCTTCTACTGCTTTGTTTGGCTGCATGGGAACATCGTTCTTATTGAATAATCTTTCTAGAGGCACTAGACCTCTAGGGATGGCATTTCCTTTTAACTGCAGCACTTTATTTCCTGCTATATTCTCTTCCCATTTTCCTTCAGCAATGTTTTCAGCTTCTTCCTCCTCATCATCATCAATTTCCATGCCTGTGAATTCTCCCACTGTCTCCATGAATCTCTTCATCTGTTCGTCATCTTCGAAAACCTGCCAATGCTTTATATTGTCTGGGATAGATGGTCTGTAACGTACCTCCACTTCATATCTTAATAATGGATTCTGAGGAGGCCGGAATGTACTGGCAGCCACAGCAAGAGAGTCTGCTATTCTGTTTTGCTCCCGGGGCATGAACTGTATGTTAAACGCTGAGAAGAAATTTTCTATCATGTCCCATACTTCGTTTCTATATGCTTTGAGCCGGGGATGTTTAGCTTGACATTCATTTTTAATCTGTCTCACTATTAGCTCAGAGTCCCCAAACACTTTCAGACATTGGATGCCCATGTTTCTAGCTGTCTGTAGGCCCAATAACAATGCTTCATACTCAGCCACATTGTTTGTAGCTTCATACTCCAATTTGAAAGACAGCGGTACCCATTTTCCTGTGGGGGAGATTAACAATACCCCAGCCCCATTACCTTCCCTGGAATTTGCTCCATCAAAATGCAAAGTCCATATTTCTGATCCCTGATCTTCCTTGGATTTCTCGGCTTGGATTTGACCAAAGAGAGGCTCGTGTGCACAATTTTGATTCTCTTCTAACACAAAACATGAGAAATCACCCTCTTTATTATAAACTGGAGAATTGTCTGAACAATCAGCAGTGGTCACCATTTTAACAAATCTGGTCTCCCTATAAAGCCTCCTCTCCTGACCACCAAAGACTGGGACAGTAGCATATGTCAAATCCAATTTAATCGATCCCCCAATCTTCGTACCCCAGGACCTTGACAATAGCATGCCAAAGCGAGCTGGGATATCAGCGACCACAATGTCCATGACCACACTTTTTACTGGGATTTGAGCTAAATTAACTACTAAATCTTTTATCATTCCCAAGCATTTAACTCTTTTAGAATCAAATGAATATAAATCTTTATATGGCCTTGTAATTTGCAGCCCTAGTTGCTCCATGACAGACAAAGGCATAAGATTATGGGATGCCCCAGAATCTAGCATACAATTGTGAAGTAGCAGGTCATGAATGACTAGGGACACATAAAAGGGGGGAGTAGAAGGGTCTATCTCCTCAACGTGTGGGCCAAAGACTACCATGGGTCTTTCTTCTTGAAGATTTAGACTATCAGGTGTAATTGGAAGTTCAGGAAGAGGCATGAAAGAGGTGACCTGAGACTGATATACAGGCTGTTTTAACAATTCAATCAGAGGAACAGGAATCTTAATCTTTTCAAGCTCTCTTTGCAAATTAAAAGCAGATGTGGACTTTTCTATCATTACTTCTTTTGACTCCTTATTCTCAACTGAGGACTTGACTTCTTTTGACACTGGCTCAGCATTAGAAGGACTGGCTATTTTAGAGGAAGAAGGAAACTGATCAGTTGACTGCAAGGGGGTATTCAGGAGGTTCTTACCTTTTTCTACGCATTTCTTTGTTGCTGATTCCTTTTGAGCAGATGTTTCTTTCTGAGGTGTATCTTCTTCTTGCTCCTGAGTTCGGGTCCTCTTCCTCGAGGATCTGAGATCATATTTGACATTGAACTGGGCTTCCATGAAATCAGCAAATTGCTTGCAATAATGGTCAATGTCTGCTTCTTCATCTTCTTCTTGCAGGGGACAGTCCATATCATCATTGTTTGAAAAAGCCAGATTGGAATCTTCTAATCCATAGGCTGCCTCTCCAGTGGAGTCATCTGCTGGTCCTTCCAGGTACAAGGGGTGAGGTACCTGATCTTGCTGCTCCTTTGTCTCTCTCGGCAATATTTGGAGAGGTGGCCTCTTATACTGGGGATTGTACCCTCTGTTCGGAGCATTGTAATAGTTCTTGGGAGCTGCGTTTTTAGCTTCTAGTTCCATCTTGACCATCTTCTTTATCATTTTACCTATTTCATCCATTTTATCTGAATCTTTATCCTGGTTAGAGGTAGAAACCTCTTCTTTACCTTTCCTCCTGGCATCTGGTTCAATTCTCCCTTTTAACTTTCCTGTGGAGGCAAAGTCCGCTTCCAGTTCCAGAGCATCTGATTGTGCATCATCTAGTGTGGCAGGTTTCCTTTCTCTCAGGGAGAATCCGAAGTCAAAGTCGAAGGCTGCTATGAAGATTATCTTGGAAGCAGCTTCATTTGGCTTCATTTCCGGAGGCAAACTTAGATATAACTTGTTAAACCTTTTGATAAATTCTGATACTCCTTCATTCTGTTTCTTCTTCATAGTATAAAATTCAGTGAGACACTGACCGTGATCTTTCTTTTCTCCCCATTTTCTGAGAAAAGCATTCTCCATTTGATCCCAGGTGGTTATTGAGCGATTTCCTAGTGTCTTAAACCATTTTCTGGCTTCTCCTTCCAAAGACTGCACAAATAATCTCAAAACCACATCCAGGTGTTCAACATTCAAATTTTCTGCAAAAGAGCAGAAGGTCTCGAGATGTTTCTGAGCATCAATATCATTTTCACCATTGAACCTTGGCAGAATCTTCAGATAATCCTGCGGCATATCATTCAACACCTGGGGTAAAGCCAGAGGAGCATATTTGTTCAGGAGAAATGCAGGAACATTGGCCATTGGGGGCGGTGGAGGTTGTACAACAGTCTGAGAAACAAATGAAGGGAGAGGGGTAGGGGGAAGCGGAGTGTGAATAACAATGGGAATATATTGCACCGAGGTCTGAGGTGTGGATGGGAATAATTCTCGGTTAACAGGAGCTACCTCAGTGACCTCTTTAATCTCTTCAGCCTCGAAAACAGGATAAGATTCTTCTCCAATTGAGGCACTTCCCCTACGTGGGGTTTCTAAACAAAACTCGGGATTTTTTGTTCTAACTTCTTGAGAAGAAGAGGGCGGATAATCTTCAACAGGACACTCAGAATTTTCAGCACGGGCTGACTTCCTCTCCTTCCAAACTCTTTTATGAATAATTTTCTCTGGGTCAGACACGTAGGGTGTTTTCAGTTGAGCTGTATCTGACCTCAAATGCGGCCTACGAGAAGCCAGGACTACTGATAAGATTTATCAAATAAAGACCAGTGGAGTCGCCAAGGTGAGAAATCTGCAACTCTTCACCTCTCTGTGCTCACCTGATTAGAGAGTGAAATAAGATGTCGAAAACCCAGGGAAACTGATATTCTTGAATTCGTATCCCCGGCAACGGCGCCAGAAAGATGTTGTGGATGATTTAGTCACCCTCCTAGAGACAGCCTAGAGTTGCCACAGACCAGTGCCTAAAACATCTTAATATAGCAAGGAGTCCTTTATAGTTTGGGTTGTCAGTCCAAGGGACTCACCTACTATCTCTTGTTCTAAACAAGGAAATTGAATTAAATTTAATTGGTCCAAATTCTCTCTCTGAGGCTGATACAAGGATAAGAGTAAGGTAAAGACATCATGTAAAACTTCAGCATGAAAGTATCAGACATCTAAGAGACCGCTTTACTGTAAAGAGGGCCGGTTCATATAATATACCACAGAAATCAAATATCAAGAAGTGCAGGCAGTGAGGGAACATAAGAAGATATTACTGGCAGAAGGGCGCATCAATTTACGAATCCTTAAGCCACTAATATAGCAGAAATTATGAAAAGAGTGAACATGGAACAACATATCACTTCTAGGCCTATTTAAAGCGCTTGACTAATTTCAGAAAGGGCACCACTCAAGATGAATCCTTACTGCAAACTAGTGAGCCACTCGCATTCTAGAACATGATACAAGAAGAAAGTTTGCATGAAAAAGGATGATATATTAACACATGAGAAAAGTTACATACTGTAATATACCAAAGACCAGAATCCTCAATACAGTCATAACCCCTCCTCACTGAGACCCTACGGGCTCTGAAACTTCATACAGAAATATCACAAGATGAATACAGTAGTCTTCTCGCTGCTCAGCTTGCTTACAGAAATCTGGAACCCCAACAATGTCTTCTTTTTTGGTATTTATAGAAAAGACTGAAACTTCTAGAGGAGGGGGGAGGGAAAAAGGAGCAATTAATGACTACATTTCAATCCCATGGCGGAAAACACTCGCGCCTTTTTATGAATGACAAGCTATAAATAAATACCTAACCACCTATATACAGAAATTAATGCTGGGAGATAAAAATCTCCTTATGTACAAGACAGAAATAATAAAAAATATATAGATCGGGATGCTTCTGGCTGCAGGAAAATCTGCTGCCATGAGAGTCCTGAGAAAATCTTCCATTCAGTACTGTACGCCCGGCATTTGATTTTGAATTAGAGTCCCGAACCTTAAATGCGAGGTGAACTTCTCTGGAGGGTTCTGAGAAACTCTGTCTGTGTTTTCTTTAATTGTAGTCATTTCATGTACCGGCTCCAGCTTCTTCATTGAATTTCGCCTAAGGAAATCACCTCCTGATATATTCTTGATTCTCTGTAATGGAGGCGGTGGATTTAGACGCCTCCTCTACCATTTAGAACCTGCAAAACCCCGAAACTGTTAGAAAAACTGACTCAGACGAAGGCGGAGGTGACGGAAGTGTGAATGGAGGAGATGATGGGGACACAGACCAAAAACGGTGACATACAGGGTGTTGGGAGCGAACAATGGAGGTTTTCGCAAAAAGAACGGAATGTCGCACAGTGGGGATCGGAAGGAAAAACTAGCGGCAAATGTGAATAAAACACATAAATATATATATATATATATATACATTGGCGCGGAGGGATGTACGGGGGGAGACACATAGGCGAACAGGAAGCAAATGGGAGGCGACGTGGCGGGAGAATTAATGGGCGGAGGCGTGTAACAGCGACACAGTGGCGGGCTGTGGGACGTGGCGGATACGTATCAATGGGCGGACGATTTTGTTGCATCTCCGCCGTTGGATGGAGATCTGGAGATCCGACGGTCTTTGTGAATCCCGCTGCCCAGCCACCGGTTGAAGTTTAGTGTGCGGGGGATGGGCGATTTCCCGCTCGTACCAAAAACACGTGGCACATCCCGTGTGGAATCGCTGGTGTTCAATCCGAAACTGCCAGCCTACAAGAGTGGTGCGGGGGGGAAAACTGTCGGTTTTGTTGCGTGCCGGGGCCATATGTGGGGTCCTCACTCTTTGACGATCACCGCGCCGTTGATTTAATTGAATCGGACGGTTGCCATGGCGCTCTGGGTAATAAACAATAAGCCTCTTTCCCTTTTTGGCCGGTGGTCCTGGAGCTCGGGTCACATGAAAATCAAGGCGGGAGGGGCTAAGATCTAAGGGGTTTCGGTCCGATATATAAAATATGAATTTTGAACATTCGAACAGAGTATTTTATAGAGCGGCATGGGGGTTTTTTAGCCATGAAATATAATGGAAACAGGTTTGAAAGGGATCGATGGCTAAATCTGAATGGAGGGGAAAAATGTACAACACTCCGCATAGGTGGTGCGATGAAAACCGTAAACCTCCTTCACTGTTCACTTGGTCATGGTTTCGCTCCTCCACGCAGGGTTTCGTCGCCTTTTAAATGTATTATTATAATTAAGTTGCGCTCTAAGGTTTTGCTTTCTACTCCTAGTTCCATCCAACTTCGCGTTCTGTCGTCACCAAGTGTTCCGCTATTCCATTAATCTGCGCCATCTCCCATCAACTACCTCATCAGATACAGAGTATCATTCAAGCCTTCCAATTACACAAGACATCATTCGACTCCATTACAAAGATTATTCACATAGAGGTTCAGGGGATTCCACACAAGAATTACATCAGTCAATATAATACACATATCCCTAACGATGGCAACAACAATGATTTATTCTCTCCTAAATTTAGGTATCCTCTGCCCATTATGAAATTGATCACACAAGTCATATATATTCCATATTTACTCAACCATACTTAACACAATTCCACAGTTCTTCATAAACATATACAAATCTTGGCCAGATATTCAATTTGTCCTTCAATCTATTACCTTGTCTCTTCCTAGCAGCTCTCCCTTTTATTATCTCCTTTGTGAACTGTATTAAACCCCTAATTCAACTATTAAAACCTCTAATTAAACTCACTATTGATCTATAATTCCCTCCGTTTCATTTGTCGCCTCTCGCTACCTCTATGTTCTAGTTAGTTGTTTCCGTATGCCAAATCCTCTCATGCATCGTTCTCTCGATGTCTCTTAAGTTTCCTTTCCAGATCTCCAATCAACTAACCATTATAAAACTGCCTCAGCTTCATATTTCATTTGCTCTTTTCTTTGTTGTTGTTTCAAGTGCTCCTCTTTTGGCATTGATGGAGATACATCATTATTACATCTTTAACACATAGGTTGCTTATCATAGGAAACTTATTAAGTAGGTTTCCATCAAGGACAACTTCATCAAGTAGGTTTCCATCAACTTTATCGAGTAGGTTGCCATCAAGGACAACACTCTGCATCATATTGCTAATGGTATTCCTTTGATAGTATTTTCATTTACCACCCTTATGTACCTCTTTGATTTCTTTTTAATTTATTTATCAATTTGAAGAAATTGATAAATAAATATATTTATAACTTTGAACAGAACTTTAGGATTAAAGTTAACCCTTCGCATTTTAACGCTTTCAAACAATATGGTAAAACTTTGACCTCGGGCCCACAAATATAGTCAATAGCCAATGGTATTCCTTTGATAGTATTTTCATTTACCACCCTTATGTACCTCTTTGATTTCTTTTTAATTTATTTATCAATTTGAAGAAATTGATAAATAAATATATTTATAACTTTGAACAGAACTTTAGGATTAAAGTTAACCCTTCGCATTTTAACGCTTTCAAACAATATGGTAAAACTTTGACCCCGGGCCCACAAATATAGTCAATAGCCAATCCAATATGCGCACGGTACCATACGTAAATTTCGCGCAAGTCCAGCGTCCGATCATCGTTATATTAGCAAGCTTCCAGATCAAAGACGTATATGCATATCGCTCGACCTCTGATGCCGAACATTAACGTGCGATGGCCCGCCGTACCTGTGTTAATCTTCAAGCACCTTCAACAAATGATGACCGTTCGATGACCCCTTCCCAGATCAACGACGTATATTCATATCGCTCTACCTCCGATGCCGAACGTTAACTTGCAATGGCCCGCTGTACCTGTGTTAATCTTCATGCACCTTCAACAAATGATGATCGTCCGATGACCCCTTCCCAGATCAACGGTGCTCAACGATATCGCTGGGCATCCTGGGTCAAACTATAACGCGCGATGGCGCACACTGAAAAGTGGTTTTGTGAAGTCGTACAGGGATGCGTGTCGAGCACTCTATGGAATCGCTCCTCAACCAGGAAATACCGCTTACTCCGCATAGGTGGTGCGATGAAAACCGTAAACCTCCTTCACTGTTCACTTGGTCATGGTTTCGCTCCTCCACGCAGGGTTTCGTCGCCTTTTAAATGTATTATTATAATTAAGTTGCGCTCTAAGGTTTTGCTTTCTACTCCTAGTTCCGTCCAACTTCGCGTTCTGTCGTCACCAAGTGTTCCGCTATTCCATTAATCTGCGCCATCTCCCATCAACTACCTCATCAGATACAGAGTATCATTCAAGCCTTCCAATTACACAGGACATCATTCGACTCCATTACAAAGATTATTCACATAGAGGTTCAGGGGATTCCACACAAGAATTACATCAGTCAATATAATACACATATCCCTAACTATGCAACAATGATTTCATTCCTTTCCGGGCACCGTAGGTATCCTCTGCCCATTATGAAATTGATCACACAGGTCATATATATTCCAGATTTACTTAACCATACTTAACACAATTCCATAGTTCTTCATCAACATATACAAATCTTGGCCAGATATTCAATTTGTCCTTCAATCTATTACCTTGTCTCTTCCTAGCAGCTCTCCCTTTTGCCATCTCCTTTGCAAACTGTATTAACCCCTAATTCAACTATTAAACCCCTAATTAAACTCTACTACTCTGTCTCTAATTCCTCTGTTTCATTTGCTGCCTCTGCTACCTCTATGTTCCTAGTTATTGTTTCAGATGCCAAATCCTCTGCCACTGTTTTCTCTGATGTCTCTGCTGCCTTTCCAGATCTCCAATCAACTAACCATTATAAAACTGCCTCAGCTTCATATTTCATTTGCTCTTTTCTTTGTTGTTGTTTCAAGTGCTCCTCTTTTGGCATTGATGGAGATACATCATTATTACATCTCTTTAACACATAGGTTGCTTTCATCATAGAAACTATTATAGGTTTCCATCAAGGACAACTTCATCAAGTAGGTTTCCATCAACTTTATCGAGTAGGTTGCCATCATGACAACACTGTGCATCATATTTCTAATGGTATTCCTTTGACAGTATTTTCATTTACCACCCTTACGTACCTCTTTGATTTCTTTTTAATTTATTTATCAATTTGAAGAAATTGATAAATAAATATATTTATAACTTTGAACAGAACTTTAGGATTAAAGTTAACCCTTCGCATTTTAATGCTTTCAAATAATATGGTAAACCTTTGACCTCGGGCCCACAAATATAGTCAATAGCCAATCATATGTGCACCTGGTACCATAGGTAAACTTCACGCAAGTCCAGCGTCCGAACACCGTTCGATAGCAAGCTTCCAGATCAATGGCGTATATGCATATCGCTCGACCTCCGATGCCGATCGTTAACGAGCGATGGCCTGCCCTACCTGTGTTAATCTTCGCGCACCTTCAACAAATGATGACTGTCTGATGACCCCTTCTCAGATCAACGGCATATATGCATATCGCTCGACCTCCGATGCCGAACATTAACGTGCAATTTCCCACCGTACCTATGTTAATCTTTGCGCACCTTCAACAAATGAAGACCGTCCGATGACCCCTTCTCAGATCAACGGCGTATATGCATATCGCTTGACCTCCGATGCCGAACGTTAACGTGTGATGGCCCGCTGTACCTGTGTTAATCTTCGCACACCTTCAACAAATGAAGACCGTCCGATGACCCCTTCCCAGATCAATGGCACTCAACGATATCGCTGGGCATCCTGGGTCGAACTATAACGCGCGATGAAAAGTGGTTTTGTGAAATCATACATGGACGCATGTCGAGCACTCTATGGAATCGCTCCTCAACTAGGAAATACCGCTTACTCCGCATAGGTGGTGTGATGAAAACCGTAAAACACCTTCACTGTTCACTCGGTCATGGTTCTTCTCTTCCACACAGGGTTCCGTCACCTTTTCAATGTATTATTATAATTAAGTTACGCTCTAAGGTTTTGCCTTTCTACTCCTAGTTCCGTCCAACTTCGCGTTCCGTCGTTACCAAGTGTTCTATTACTCCATTCTGCGCCATCTCCCATAAACTCCCTCATCAGATACAAAGTATCATTCAAGCCTTCCAATTACACAGGACATCATTCGACTCCATTACAAAGATTATTCACACAGAGGTTTAGGGGATTCCACACAAGAATTACATCAGTCAATACACATATAATACACATATCCCTAACTCTGCAACAATTATTTCATTCCTCTCCGGGCACCGTAGGTATCCTCTGCCCATTATGAAATTGATCACACAGGTCATATATATTCCATATTTACTCAACCATACTTAACACAATTCCACAGTTCTTCATCAACATATACAAATCTTGGCCAGATATTCAATTTTTCCTTCAATCTATTACCTTGTCTCTTCCTAGCAGCTCTCCCTTTTGCCATCTCCTTTGAAAATAGTATTAAACCCCTAATTCAACTATTAAACCCCTAATTACCCCCATCCATACTTCCTCAATTCCTCTGTTTCATTTGTCAGCTCGCTACCTCTATGTTCCTAGTTATTGTTTCGTATGCCAAATCCTCCGCCACCGTTTTCCCCGATGTCTCGCCTTTCCGCATCTCCACCCACCAACCATTATAAACCGGCCTCTCAGCTCTTCATATTTCATTTGCTCTTTTCTTTGTTGTTGTTTCAAGTGCTCTCTTTGGCATTGATGGAGATACATCATTATTACATCTTTAACACATAGGTTGCTTATCATAGGCAACTTATTAAGTAGGTTTCCATCAAGGACAACTTCATCAAGTAGGTTTCCATCAACTTTATCGAGTAGGTTGCCATCAAGGACAACACTCTGCATCATATTGCCAACAATCCTAGTCCTTTTCCTTGTTTTGGAAATCTTGGTCCTCATTACATGGCTACATTGTCTCTTCCTGGATTCATGATAGTTTTACCTGTATGGTTGTTTTTAACCTCATTGGCTTAAAATACCCAAGTTGCTTCACCTCAACTAGATAATTCTCCTCAACCCAACCAGATTTTTTACCTCATGTTGAACCTTTACCTTCTTCGCTCATCATGTCCTCTTTCCTTTCTTTTTCTTTTCCTAGTGAAAGTATTAATGCTAGTTGTTAATGCTTGGATTGATCCTAAGGATGAAGTAGGCAATCCTGAGGTAACCTCAAACCAATATTTGGATTTGATATCTAGCCCTACCAAATCAGAGAGGGATCTCTATATAGAATCACAGACAAGAGGGCTGGATAGAAAGGATTTTAGGATAGATAGGAAAAGAAGGGGTTTTGATTTTGATTTTAGGGTTGGGCTCAGTGAACTGGAATTAGGTCAAGGGGATAGACTAGGGCCAGAAAGATGAAATTATAGTCTTCTTGATGGGGCAAGGTAGGTAAAAGGTTTAAACATTCAAAGAGTATTAAATGATATGGAAAGACTGGTGAGGAGCTAAGGAAAGCATATGAAATATATTTTCCTTAAACTGAAGAAATTAAACACATTATACTTAATTTCCCAAAACAGAGCATAACTAAATATGAATTCTGTATTTCAAACTTGAAATCAAGTATATTAGAGATGTGAAATGGCTTATGAATTAAAAATACATTCTAACAAATCAATCACAGAGAAGAAACAATGTTTAAAACTTGTACCACAGGGATTCCAAGAAAATAGCTGTAAATTTCCATTAATGTCCAAGCTAGAATGTTACTTGAAAATACAATCTCTTCCACCGATGCCAAACATTACAAAGACTGAAAACGTACAAATTATAGACTCAAAACCACTTCCTCTCATCCTTAGGGGTCGAATCCATGAGGTGAGGGAGTTGTTGCACCAAAAACTGAACTGACTGCTAAAGACTAGGATGAGGAGAGTGACTCATTCCAAAATTTTAGAACATATATATTTGACCTAAAAATAATAATTTACCTAATGTATCTACCTTAGGTAAAAGGTAAAACATGATTTTTACAATGGTAACTTCTCATTTACCTAAGTGAAATTTACATCAGAGGTGAAAATTCAAAATTTACTGAAACTAGTCAAACTGTGATTTTTTTGGTAAACGCGCAGCGCCAAGACAACAAAATTGACCTGTTTTGTGGACCAATTTTTGAGGCCTTCCCCTTGTCCTAATGGAGCCCATGATAGCTCATTGGAAAGCCTGTCTTGTCTAATTTCTAGATATGTTTTTACTTTCCAAAAACGATGTCCATCTTCCCTGTCAAAATCCTACTTTCACAAGACTGTTAAACGCACAACGCCAAGGCCAAAAAGAGGGCAGAAACATGATTTTTGGGTAGTTTTTGGCCTTTTTGAGAGACCAATTTTGCTCCAAATCTCCTGAAAATTTCTGAGGTTAATGTAATTGTCATTAGGAACATGAATATGCTAACCTTTTTGTATTTTAGTGCCCCAAAAAAGAGCGCAGCGCCAGTGCACTGCACGTTTAACACATTTTCAGCAGGCTAAACTGTCCCAAAATATCAAAATTTACACCAAAGTGCCAAAAATGGAATTTGCTTTGTTGATCAGAATTTGAAGGCCTAGAGGGAAACCTCAGCAAGAATATTTAGTTTTTCCTTCTCCTTTGACTCGGTCAAGGCCCGAATATTTGCATGGGCACGTTTGGGCTTGGCCGTTGAAATCCTGCTTCTCATGGCATAATGCTTTGCCATCTTCCTCTGAATATCAGTGTCTCTATTTTCCTTCTCTATCAGGCTCTCTAGATGCAAATTGGCTCTCTCAAGCCAAGACTCTCTGTCTCCACCAATATCTATGGAAATCAACTCACTTGGAGTAAGTTGCTCCGCCAATTCTGCCTCTTTCTGCCTTTCCCGGGCCAAAGCCTTCTTCAGTCCAATGGTCCTCGATCTCTCTAGGAAGTAGATATTCCTCAAAATCACTGTCATCAAATCTGCCCAAGGTATCATCTAACAAAGCCTTGAACTTTCCGACCTCTCTCTAAGCTCTGATTGACCTGACCTCACTGCTGGTCTGCTTTTTCTTCAACTGCTGATTCTCTAGCTCAAGAAAGTTAATTACATTCTTTTCTCTATTGAGATTAGCTTGAAGCTCACTAATCTTGGAATCCTTGCCTTTGATCAACATATTGGTGATTCTGACCTCATCCTGATCATCAAGGTCAATCAACTGAAACTCCTACTCAGTTTCATGTTTATCCTCCTCCTCAACAGTGATATTCTCTGTAACCTTTTCCTTGCCCTTATCAAACTATTTTGTTGATGAAGAAGGCATGGCCCCTTTCACATCAAGTGAAGCAAACGCATGCCTGTGGCCTCTCTGGTAGGTCAAAGGAAATGGCTCAATATCATTCATTTTAGTGCCAACTGTCCCAATATCTCTTTCACTGCTTGAGGCTCTGGTATCATGATGCGATGGTGAAGGGTTATGGAAAGGTGATGAGGAAGAATCATCATGAGGTGAATGGATGTGAGTGGGTGGAGATGTATGAGCAGCGAGATGTGATGGAGGAATGGATTCGGGACGATGAGATGATGAAGGAACATCGTGCACATGATGAATAGGTGCGGTAGTGAAAACCTCATTGGCAATGAATGTATCCCATGGAATGTTTTTCTGCTAAAGCTAATGCATGACCACCATCTTGATGAGTGAATGATGAAATAGGCTCTACATTTTCTGATTGTAATCTTTCTTTTGCACAATGTAGGCCATTTTGTCAATACTACAGAAAATATAATATGGTATATGCAACATCCTAACTCTAGTGAAATGCATAAGAAGAAGGATATGGTATGAGTAGAGGTGGGAAAACCTTCCCTCACAAGTGAAATAATCATTATTATCTTCATCATGGGTGCATATATATATCAAGAAGATGAGAAAAAGGGAAGATGGATTTGTTGTGATCTTTATACCTAGGTTTGAGGTATGGTTCAAAATAACTCATGTCCAGGTTTGCTTGTTTGAACCACCTCTCTCCCACACTAGGTATCCCTGTAGCTGCTGCAATGGCATTGGTAGAAATCTCAAAAGTCACCCCGGAAAGATTGAACTGCTTTTCATGTAAATTGATGATGAATAGTCTTGTTAATTCAGGGTGATTTTGGACTTGCTGCACTCTCTCACAAAAGTCAAAACAACCCACATGTTTAAAGCAAGAAACAGTGAGAGGGGAGGCCATGAGTTATCTTATGGTGATAGATTAAAATCTGTTTATTTTCCCTCCCTTATGGTCATTTCTCCTTGGCATTTTTGCCTCACCAGAAATGCCACTATCTTCTTCTTTTGACATCTTAAAATTCTAATTTGGAAACCCTAGGATGGAAGTGAAATGAATGAGGGGAAGGGAATGAAATGATTAGCTTTGAAAAATGAAGGGAATGAGTGTGAGTGAAGGGAATGAGTGTGAATGAAGGGAATGAATGAAAGGGAATGTATATAGGGATAAAATAGATGAATGAAAACCCTAAACGAATGTAGTTACCATGTTTATGATTGCTTTTTATTTTAGCTGGATGAAACAAGGGTAAAAACTATGATCATAAGTCTGTAATTAGGGTTTTCTTAGGGTTTACACTTTCAATTCATTTAAAATGACTAAATAGATTAAAAATGGGTTATGGTATGCACTTACCACTTAAAAGTGCTTTGGAGGACCTTGGAAAATATTTGAAAAAGTTTTGAAGTGTTTTGGACTATTTGGAACACTCCACAACCTTCTCTGGCTAGGCGCGCAGCGCCACAGGCAAGCACACAACACCTCTGGAAGCACGCAACGACGAGCTCCAAGTGCGCAATGCCTTCATAAATTGTGTTGAAATTTGTGGGAAAGGGCACGACACCAACTCCCAAGCGCGCAACACTGGTGCAAACGCGCAGCGCCAAGTGCTGAACGTGCAACGCCGGGAAACTTAACCAAAATTTCACTCAAAAACTCATAAATTATTCCTTGCTGACTGTTTTGAAGGAAACAATGAATATTTTGAAGTGTTTTATGGGCTTTTATGAGCAAGTGGAATTTTATTTGATTTGAAAAACCCACTTTATGATGTTTTTGAAGTATTCTTTCTTTTCACTGATACTCTTTGACACTTTTTTCATTTGAAGGTTGGATCAATTATGGAGTTAGATTTTCTATTGCTCACTGAGGCTTGACATGTTAATTTTTACAACTTGGGATTAAAATGTTACATATAGTAGCATAAAATTACATTTGAAAAATAAAATAAATTACATAAATGACTTTTTTTTATTTATCAAAATGACAATTTTGATAAAAAGTCCTGAAATTTGAAAATATAATCTTTTGAAATATAATGAAACCATAATGATAATTTTGTCTCAATTCCCCTCATATGTATGCTGACCTTATTGCAATTATGGAAAAACCTTGAAAAATGCAAAAACCCTAGTGACCTAATGAAACTACTTTTTTGACCTAATTTTAATGAAATTTTGACTTATAAACTTTGAAGTAAAACAAAACATTTCATAAGTGTTCTTATGCTCAAAGGGATATGGAAATGGGTTAGTAATATGAATCTTGGAGGGAGAAAATTTTATTTACAAGGACAACCACCAGTGGAGCAAATTTATGTCATGACCTACCAGAATGATAAAAAAAGTATTCGGTATGAGATACCTAAGATGCACATACAAATGTGTTTTGATCCCTGGTGGAAGTATACCAATACTGACACTAAAATTGGCCTTATTGGGGATGTAAGCTCCTTGTAGGTGTCAAGAACACTGTAGACCAAGTGCCTAACCATTGGGTAAATATGGTCAACCATTGGGAAAATACGGTCAAACCATCCAAAAGACTACAAACTATTTAAACTGACTCAAAAAATATTTAAAAAGACTGGAAAATGACTAAAAAACTAACTATGACACTAATCAAAACTGACTCCAAAACTCTGAAAACAATAGAAAATCAACAAGCTTTATAGCCTTCACTTCGAGCCCTAAGCCTAGATGATCTTCTGCCCCAAACTTTGCAGAAAATATAAACTAGTATGCACAATGAAAGTGATCTCAGAACTGCATTAGAAATAGTAATGTTTCAGGAACCTACCAGTGATTAGTCCTCCTGAACATTCATCTCCATTCTTCTCCTGTAGAAAATAGGCATTCTGTCCTCGATAAGCAAAAATATTGTAGGGTCCCTTCCAAAGGTTTTCAAACTTCCCATGCTTACCTTTATCTTCATTTCTTGCATCCCATCTCAGCACTACATCCTCCAGCTGAAATTTATCTTCTTTGGTCTTTCGACCATAAATATTCTTAATTCTCTCCTGAAGCTTAGAAGTAGTCTGAGAAACTTCCTCTCTTTTTTGCTGTAGGTGAATCATTTGATTGATTCGACATTGCATATCATCTTCTTCACTATCTACCTCCTGCAATAATCTCATAACCAAAACTGCAAGTGATGTACGAAACACTATATTTGTATGATAAACCAGTTCAAAAGGTGACATAACTATTGACTTCTTTGTGCTCACTCGGTCTTCCCACAAAGCATTGATAAGATTCCTATGCTAGTTTTTCTTGTTCTCCTCTAATATTTTCTTGATGATATTCACTAAAGATTTATTAGAGGGCTCAGCTAATCCATTTCCCTTTGGATAATATGCGGTGGAATGACCCAATATGATATTATACTTATGACAAAAATCAACCATATTATTTGAATTAAATGCTATAGCATTATCTGTAATAATCTTGTGAGGACAACCAAAACAAGACAAAATATTGGATTGTAAAAATTGAATGATTACCATGTCCATATCTTTCCTTGTAGGAATAGCCTTGATCCACTTGGTGAAGTAGTTGGTAGCTATTAGGATCCATCTGTGCTGTGCCGATGATGTGGTATGAATTTCCCCAATAAAATCAAGTCCCCACTATTGAAAAGGAGCATTTACTACAATAGGTTTCAGCGGAAGAGGAAGGAGTTTCCTTTTTCCCTGAAAAACCTAACATTCATGACAATTTGTGACTGTTTTGTATAAATTAGAAAATAAAGTTGGCCAATAATACCCTGCTCTCAACACTTTGTTAGCTGTTGTTTTCCAAAAAAAATGACCTCCACAATCTCCCTTTTGAAAGTCATCAATTACCTGCTTAGCTTCATCTTCAACCAGACAATTCAAAAGAACACCTCCTGGATCTTTCCAATAAAGGGCACTTCCTATAATGTAGTATTTTGCAGATTTCAATTTTAAAGACCTACCCTGAATTTTTGACACTCAAGGAGGAGGAATTAAGTGCTGAATAACATATACTATATCATAATACCATGGTGAAGTAAGAAAAATTTCAGATACTTGTATTAGAGCGCCTTCTTCTTCATCATTTGACATTGTTGCAATAAGGTTTATGTCAAGAGCATGAAAATTGGATTCAACCATAAGATTGGCTAACCTCTATCCCTTGATCAGTTTGGTAGGCCTAATCTCTAAATCATATTCTAGAATAGCTGCTATCCACCTACCTCTTCGACCTTCAGGATCATTTTGTGTGAGAATTTGTTTCACTGCTGCTTTTGGAACATAGGCAACAATATGTGAATGTAGAATGTAGATCTAGAAATCTTTCAAAGATTTGATTAGGGACAAAGCTTGTTTCTCAATAATCTTATAG
This sequence comes from Pinus albicaulis, assembly GCA_034641835.2. Classification (NCBI taxonomy): domain Eukaryota; kingdom Viridiplantae; phylum Streptophyta; class Pinopsida; order Pinales; family Pinaceae; genus Pinus; species Pinus albicaulis. Next base: position 203,444,540 of record CM076569.1, read on the forward strand.
TGAAGAGAAGCATCTCGAATGGCTCGACTAAAGAAAGCAATAGGTTGTTCTACTTGATCTCTCTTTTGCATCAAAACTGCAGCCAAAGTATGCTCGGATGCAAATGAAAATATAATGAAATCACTATTATAATCTGGACTAAGCAAAACAGGAGCTGTGCTCAAAGATAGCTTTACCAATTTGAATGACTTCATAGCATCGGTGGTCCATTTTACATTGTTTTCCTTCTTTAACATATTAGTCATTTTTCTCAAATGCTCAGCTAGATTAGGGACAAATCTGCGTAAGAAGTTCATCTTACCATTGAAAGCCTATATCTCTTTTTTGTTCCATGGAAAGTTTATTTTCTGAATGGCTTCTACTCTAGAAGGATCAAGGCGAATACCATATTTGGAAATTATATGACCAAGAAGTTTTCCTTCCTCCAAGGCAAAAATAATCTTCTTCGGATTTAAAGAAATCCCGAACTCCCTGCATTTCTGAAAAAAAATTCTCAAATGATACAAATTTTGATCATCAGAATCAGAAAACACTGTCAAATCATCAAGATAAAATACTAAGAAAACATCCTTCTCATTAGCAAAGGCTATATCCATAGCCCGCTGAAAAGTAGCCCCTGCATTCTTGAGTCTGAATGAAATTTTAACATACTGAAAAGTTCCCCAAGGTTTTGCGAAATTAGTCTTACGTTGGTCTTCTTCATGTACCAAAATCTGATTATAACCTGAATAAATGTCAAGTAGTGACATCCGTGATGCTCGAACTACCTTTTGCAGAATATGATCCATCTTAGGGAGGGGGTAATTATGCTTTAAAGATACTTTACTCAAATTCCAGAAATCTATGCATAACCTTATCTCTCCGGTCTTTTTCCTTACCGGCACCAAATTTGAAAACCAATCAGAAAACCTAATTGGCACAATGATACCTGATTTGTACAATCTATTTACCTCTTTTTCGATGGATGAAAAAAATCTTGGGTTTATCCTTCTCAAATTCTGCCTGAAGGGTTTTTGATCTGGCTTGATGGGAATAGTGTGCTGAATAATATTTTTATCATAAAACTTAAAATCTACACAATCCCATGCAAAAATATCAGAAAATTCCAACAACAATTTAATGTACTTATCTTTCACCTTGGGAGACAATGTCTTGGACAACTTAACCATCTTGGGCTTGTCTGCTGTTCTAAGGTTTAGATATTCCACACCCTTTTCTGTAGGATTCAATGTTGGTTTCCTGGCCACATCATCCTGATCGAATAGATCTTCTAAAGTTATTAGACCTCTAGGAATAACATTATCTTTCAGCTGCAAAACATTCATCTGACGAGCTTCTATCTCTTGATTATCAACATCACAAACATCATCAATATATGCATCTTTGAATTTTTCTTCATTCTGCAAAAAGCTATTTCTTTCTTTGTCATCCCAAAAAACTTGTCAGTACCTTAAATTATCTGGAACAATAGGTCTGTGCTTGATATGAATTTCAAATTTATTACTGGAGTTCATGGGAATTTTAAGATTACTTGCTATTGTAGCAAGAGAATCTACAATAATGTTTTGAGCTCTTGGTACTGTTGTTAATGTATACTCAGGAAAATTTTTTAGGACATCCAAAACTACATTTCTATAGGCGCTCATCTGCGGATGCTTTGCTTGATACTCCCCTTTCACTTGCTTTATGACAAGCTCATAATCACCATAAACATAAATTCATATCGCATCAAGTTTCTTCAAAATTTTAAGACCTGTAATCAAGGCTTCATACTCCTCTTCGTTATTAGAACAACCAAAAGCTAATTTATAAGAGTATTCTCTAACACTAGCTGGAATTCCACTTGACTTACTAACTGGACTTCGGATCCAAATACCAATACCTGCACCTTCTTTACCCAATGCACCATTAAAGTCCATGCTACATAAACCCTTTTCATCTTCTAGATGCTCAAACTCAACTTTTGGTTTTGTTTTACTTGGGACAATTACTTCATTTTGCTGTTCTGTACTGATTTTCTATTCTTCAGGAGGCTGCTCCGAAGAAATCACCACTTTAGAGGTCATCACTTCTGAAGTCACCACTTCTTTTTCTTTATCCAAAACTTCTCTAAAACTTTCTGAAAATTCTGGAATATCTTCTGCTATCACTAACTGATTATTTACATCATTCAAACCACCATCATTATAAAAAATAACATATTCAAGATCTGTATGTACATCTTGTATCAGATGATTGATTGGCTTCTCCTTACTAGTTATCATATACTTCATTTTGTTTTCCCGATATAATTTCCTTAATTGCCCGAAAACAGGAATAGTGGCATAGGAGAAATCAAGTTGTAAAGTACCTTTAAGTTTGGTTCCCCATGATCTAGACGAAATCATTTCGAACTGAGGTGGTATATCAGCCACCACCACATCCATCAAAATATTCTTAGCTGGAATATGATCTAAGGAAACCACTAAATATTTAATAAGACCAATGCAACGAACTCTACCAAAATCAAATGAGTACAAATCATGATAAGGTCGGGTGATATCCATGCCTAACTTTTCGATAATAGCCTTAGGCATCAAATTGTGAGAGGCACCAGAATCAAGCATATTATTGTGAAGTATGTACTCATGCAGTCTAAGGCTCAAATAAAAAGGAGGAACTTCAATCTCTCCTAGTTTACCATCTATAGCTGGATAAAAAATGAGATCGAGATGGTCATCTTCAACATTAACCATATCAGACAAAGGATTAACAAATAACATTCTAGACACCTGATCTCTGTAATGATTATTCTTTACTAACTCTGTTAAAGGAATGGAAACTTTCAATTTAGCTATTTCATTTTCTAAATTAAAGGTTGTGACTTTATCTACCTCTTTGACAGCAGTATCTTTTCTAAGATTCAGATCCCTTGTCACAATTTCTTTCTTCTGAGTATCTTTCTCTTTATTTGCTGAGCTTGTTGATGCTTGATTGTTGTTGCTATGATTCTGATCTGTAGGATCTTTACCCTTCTTCTGAAGATCATTCTTTGATTGGGCTTCTTTCCTTTTCTGAATAGGATTGATAGGTACATCTATGCTCCTCAAAGAATATTGTTTCTGCTGTGCACTCAAAGCATTCATATATCCACGTTGGTAATCATCTGATTTAGTCTCTAAATCATCATCATTTGACAAGATATAGTCTTGATCGTTTGGAGAATCCAGATTTTCAGTATACTCATCATCTTCAGTAAAGAACATGGGTAACCCATCTATTGTAAAGAAATGATTTGTTTCAATCATCAGATCTTCATATTCTTCCGCTTCTACTCCTTGGACATAATTCTGCTGCAATGGGGTCCTTATCTGTTGTTGTTTTTGTGTTGTTTGGTCAGGTGCTTTCCACTCTCTTTTTTTGATTCTCAACTGCTGCTGCTGTCCTCTGAAATTTGGATTTCGGATTTGTGGTTCAGGTCTCTCTGAAATAGACAATTGTTCAACCATATTCTCCATAGTCCGGAGTAGTGAATCCATTTTTGCATCAAAAGTAGATGTATCCTCTTTGATAGTCACTCTCTTTTTTGATCTCATCCTTTCTCTCTTGGCCAACAAATTCAATTCCACACTTACAACATTCTTCTGCATGTCTGCTAAAGTTGTAGGATTACGTTCACGCAACTGATATGCCATATCAGCATTAAATCCATCTGGGAATTTGACCAAAACCATACCTTCTGCTAGTTTCATATGTGTTGGAAGGGAATTGTACACTTCATTAAATCTCACGCAATAATCTTTAACATACTCACCAACATTTCTTTTCATGTTCTCGTATTCAGACAAGATTTGAAGAGGACTTTTCTTTTTTTCCCATCTTTCTACACACTGATTATGAAAAAATGCTAGGGTGTCAATAGTGGCTGGGGGTAGAGCTCTTAACCATTTTCTTAATTCTCCTCCCAGGCTTTGTGCAACCAACCTCATCTTCACATTCTCTATATCAACTTCATGCAGATCGAAAAATTAATTCATCTTATCTACATGTTTTTGAGATATTATAGGCTGAGTATCATAAAAAAAAGGGATTTTAGTTTGATAATCCACGGGCATATTACCCGAATTCTGAGGGAGAACAAGGGGAGAATACCTTGCAGCCATGACTGGAGGTGGAGGTGGAGGATGAACAATATGAATAACAAGGATAACAGGGATTTGGATGCCTTATGTGATTAAAGGAAGACTTGTCCCTGACTGAGTAGTGTGACGAGTGGATGATGAAGAAGGAGGGGGTAAAGGGATATTATGAGTAACGGTAGATGAAGTAATGGAAGAAGAATCTGAGATCTGAGGTTTTCTTATCAGCCAAGTACTTACTTGTGAAGAGTAGTTTTGCAAATCTTTAAGAGACTGTAAAAATTGAGTTGTTGATTGAGACCTTGATTGAAACCCTAATTGAGAATGTGAAAACTGATCTTCAACAGGAATATGGAAATAAATTGAGGAATAAACAACTGTCTCGTCAATCTAACTCAAAGATTTACTTCAGAATAAATTATTCTCAAAATTTACATCAAAATCAATATCTTGAAAATTTTCTAACCCTTTGGAAAATGACTAAGCTCTGGGAATGGAACTAATTTATGCTTGATTTCTGACTGAACTAGAAGTCTCAACAACAACTTTAGCTTTTCTTCCAATGCTCTGAGGCTCACTAACAATAGTAGGAGGATTCGGATCGGGATTGGATCTAGTGTATCTTCGGGAAGCCAATATGTCCAATTTCAAAAACAAATATATACTTTTAAATTTTTTCAATTCATCTTTTGAATAAACTCTATAACTTATTATCCACAAGTTAAAGAATTTCAATGAAAGCTTAATACTGGGGTTGATCTGATCTTACTCTTTTCTTCCCCAGCGGAGTCGCCAAAATGTTAACTCTTGGAATGACCCTAAGGCTGAAGTAGGCAATCCTGAGGTAACCTAAAACCAATATTTGGATTTGGTATCTAGCCCTACCAAATCTAAGAGGGATCTCTCGATAGAATCATAGCCAAGAGGGCTAGATAGAAAGGATTTTAGGCTAGCTAGGAAAACAAGGGGTTTTGATTTTGATCTTAGGGTTGGGCTCACTGAATTGGAATTAGGTCAAGGGGATAGACCAATGCCAGAAGGATGAAATTACAGTCTTCTTGATGGGGAAAGGTAGGTAAGAGATTTAAAAATTAAAAGAGTATTAAATGAGATGGAAGTAATGGTGAGGAGCTAAGGAAAGCATATGAAATGTATTTTCCTTAAACTAAAGAAATTAAACACATTATACTTAATTTCCCAAAACAGAGCATAAATAAATATGAATTTTGTCTTTCAAACTTGAAATCAAGTATATTAGAGATTTGAAATGGCTTATGAATTAACGATACATTATAAAAAATCAATCACAGAGAAGAAAAAATGTTTAAAACTTGTACCACAGGGATCCCAAGAAAATAGCTGTAAATTTCCATTAATTTCCAAGCCAAAATGTTACTTGAGCAATACAATCTCTTCCACTGATGCAAACCATTACAAATAATGAAAAAGTACAACTTATAGAATCAAAACCACTTCCTCTCGTCCTCAGGGGTCGAATCCATGAGGTGAGGGAATTGTTGCACCAAAAACTGAACTGACTGCTAAAGACTAGGATGAGGATAGTGATTCATTCCTAACTTTTAGAACAGATACATTTGACCTCAAAATAATAATTTACCTAATGTATCTACCTTAGGTAAAAGGTAAAAAATGATTTTTACAATGGTAACTTCTCAATTACCCAAATGAAATTTACATCAGAGGTGAAACTTCAAAATTTACTAAAACTAGTCAAATTGTGAATTTTTTGGTAAACGCGCAGCGCCAAGACAAAAAAATTGACCTGTTTTGTGGACCAGTTTTGGAGGCATTCCCCTTGTCCAAATTGAGATCATGATAGCTCATTGGAAAGCCCGTCCTATCCAATTTCTAGATATGCTTTTACTTTCCAAAATAATGTCCATATACCGTATCAAAATCCTATTTTCCCAATACTGATAAACGCGCAGCAGCAAGGCCAAAAAGAGGGCAAAAACATGTTTTTTTGGTAGTTTTTGACCTTTTTGAGGGACCATTTTTGCTCCAAATCTCCTGAAACTTTTCAAGGTTGACGTACTTGTCATTAAGAACATGAATATGCAGACCTTTTTGTATTTTAGTTCCCCAAAAAAGAGCGCAGTGCCAGTGGCACTGTGCGTTTAGCACATTTTTAGTAGGCTAAACTATCCCAAAAAATCAAAATTTGCACCAAAGTGAAAAAAAATGGAATTTTATTTGGTAATTAGGGTTTGGAGGCCTAGAGGGACACCTCAACAATAATATTCAGTTTTTCCTTCTCCTTTGACTCGGTTGAGGCCCGAATCTTTGCATGGGAACGTTTGAGCTTGGCCCTTGCAATCATGTTTCTCATGGCATAATGCTTCACCATCTTCCTCTGAATATCAATGTCTCTATTTTCCTTCTCTATTAGGCTCTCCAGATGCAAATTAGCTCTCTCAAGACAAGACTCTCTGTCTCTTCCAATCTCTATGGAAAGCAACTCACTTGGAGTAAGTTGCTCCGCCAATTCTGCCTCTTTTTGCCTTTCCCGGGCTAAAGCCTTCTTCAGTCCAATGGTCCTCGGTCTCTGTCTAGGAAGCAGATATTCCTCATATTCACTGTCATCAACTCTGCCCAAGGTATCATCTAACAAAGCCTTGGCCTTTCCGGCCTCTCTCTGAGCTCTGATTGACCTGACCTCAATGATGGTCTGATTTTTCTTCAACTGCCGATTCTCTAGCTCAAGAAAGTTAATTACATTATTTGCTCTACCAAGATTAGCTTGAAGCTCACTAATCTTGGAATCCTTGCCTTTGATCAAAATATTGGTGATTCTGACCTCATCCTAATCATCAAGGTCAATCAACTGAAACTCCTACTCAGTTTCATGTTTATCCTCCTCCTCAACAGTGATATGCTCTGTAACCTTTTCCTTGCCCTTATCAAACTATTTTGCTGATGAAGAAGGCATGGCCCCTTTCACATCAAGTGAAGCAAACACATGTCTGTGGCCTCTCTAGTAGGTCAAAAGAAATGGATCAATATCTCTCATTTTAGTGCCAACTGTCCCAATATCTCTTTCAATGCTTGAGGCTTATGTATCATGATGTGATGGTGAAGGGTTGTGGAAAGGTGATGAGGAAGGATCATCATGAGGTGAATGGATGTGAGTGGGTGGAGATGTATGAGCAGCGAGATGTGATGGAGGAATGGATTCAGGATGATGAGATGATGAAGGAACATCTTGCTCATGATGAATAGGTGTGGTAGTGAAAACCTCATTAGCAATGAATGTATCCCATTGAATTTTTTCTGGTGAAGTTGATGCATGACCACCATCTTGATGAGTGAATGATGAAAAAGGCTCTGCATTTGCTGATTTTAATCTCTCTTTTTCACAATGTAGGCCATTTTGTCAATGCTATGGAAAAGATAATATGGTATATGTAGCATCCTAACTCTAGTGAAATGCATAAGAAGACGGATATGGTATGAGTATAGGCGAGAAAAAATTCCCTCACAAGTGAAATACTTCATTATTATCTTCATCATGGGTGCATATATATCAAGAATATGAGAAAAAGGGAATATGGACTTGTTGTGATCTTTATACCTAGGTTTGAGGTATGGTTCAAAATAACTCATGTCCAGGTTTTCTTCTTTGAACCACCTCTCTCCCACACTATGTATCCTTGTAGCTGCCGCAATGGAATTGGTAGACATCTCAAAAGTCACCCTGAAAAGATTGACCTGATATTCATGTAAATTGATGATGAATAGTCTTGTTAATTCAAGGTGACTTTGGACTTTCTGCACTCTCTCACAAAAGTCAAAACATCCCACATGTTTAAAGAAAGAAACAGTGAGAGGGGAGGCCATGAGTTCTCTTGTGGTGATAGGTTCAAATCTGCTTATTTTACCTCCCTTATGGTCATTTCTCCTTGGTATTTGTGCCTCACCAACAATGCCACTATCTTCTTCTCCTGACATCTTCAAATTATGATTTGGAAACCCTAGGATGGAAGTGAAATGAATGAGGGGAAGGGAATGAAATGATTAGCTTTGAAAAATGAAGGGAATGAGTACGAGAGAAGGAAAAAAGTGTGAATGAATGAAAGGGAATGTATATAGGGACAAACTAGATGAATGAAAACCATAAACCAATGTAATTACCATGTTTATGACTGATTTTTCTTTTCTGAGGATGAAACAAGGGAAAAAACTATGATCATACGCTTGTAATTAGGGTTTACAATTTCAATTCATTTAAAATGACCAAATAGATTAAAAATGGGTTATGGTATGCACTTACCACTTAACAGTGCTTTGGAGGACCTTGGAAAAGATTTGAAGAAGTTTTGAAGTGTTTTGGATTGTCTGGAACACTCCACAACGTTCTTTGGCTAGGAGCACAACACCACTAGCAAGCGCGCAACACTGAGCTCCAGGCACGCAGTGCCTTCAGAAATTGTGTTGAAAGTTGCGGGAAAGGGTGCAGCACCAAATCCCAGGCACGCAGTGCCGGTGCAAACACGCAACGCCAAGTGCTGAACGTGCAGCGCCAGGAAACTTAGCCAAAATTTCACTCAAAATCTCATAAATTATTCCTTGCTGACTGTTTCTTACTCTTTGAAAGGAAAAAATGACTATTTTGAAGTGTTTGATGGGCTTGATAAGAAAGTGGAATTTGATTTGATTTGAAAAACCCACTTTCTGATGTTTTTGAAGTCTTCTTTCTTTTCACTGATACTCTTCGACACTTTTTCATTTGTAGGTTGGATCAATTTTGGAGTTAGCTTTTCTCTTGCTCACTGAGGCTTGACATGTTCACTTTGACAACTTGGGATTAAAATATTACATATAGTAGCATAAAATTACATTTGAAAAATAAAATAAATTACATAAATGAATTTTTTATCAAAATGATAATTTTGATAAAAAGCCCTGAAATTTGAAAGTACAATCTTTTGAAATATAATGAAACCATAATGATCATTTTGTATCAATTCCCCTCATATGTATTTTGACCTTATTGGAATGATGGAAAAACCTTGAAAAATGAAAAAACACTAGGGACCTAATGAAACTACGTTTTTGACCTAATTTTAATGAAATTTTGACTTAAAAACATTTAAGTAAAATAGAGCATTTCATAAGCGTTCTTATGCTCAAAGGGATATGGAAATGGGCTAGCAATATGAATCTTGGAGGAAGAAAAGTTTATTTACAAGGACAACCACCAGCGGAGAAAATTTATGTCATGAACTAGCGGAATGATAAGAAATTTATTCGGTATGAGACACCTAAGATGCACATGCAAATGTGTTTTTATCTCTGCTGGAAGTATACCAATACTGACACTAACACTAGTAACCAAGAGGCTAAGAATAATAATAAAAGGAAGAATAAGAAGAAGAAGAAGCAATATTAGAAAGGATTAAATCGACCAACCATCATTGTGGTGGTTGATAACATGGAAGAAACCTCCAACATGCATTGTAAGCCCAAATACCCTTACAAGTTTTGTAAGAGTGACCACTTCCTTATCAATTTTTTTGGTATTCCTAAGGTCTTGGAAGTATGGTCTAAGTATTATTATCAACTTAATATTGATTAATCAACTAATGATTCTAGGGTTCTAGGGAAAAAGGGTAAAGTTAGCTTTCCTTGTAGGTTATGCGAAGGGAGTCATCAAATTCACCTTTGCCCTCTGTAACAACCTATTTTAGTATTACAACAACTCCCCATTATCCAAGAAATTAACTTAGAAATAATATTGGGGACCATTTAAAATTTTAGAATTAATATTTAATTCTTAGAAATAAAACCCAAGTTAGTAATTTCTTAGGCTAAGCTTTTATTTTTCTCTTACAAATAGGAAAATCACTAAAAAATGTTTAAAACTAAAAGAATTCAAAAGAAAAAGCATATATTGGGACCAAATATCGAAATAGCGAAGTTGCGAAAGAGAAAATTGCGAAATGCCGAGTTGCAAAGTAGCGAATTGCGAAATGTCGAAACACCAAAACAATGAAATTGCGAAGTAGAAGATTCCTGAAATGCCTAAATAATGAAATTTTTTATTTAAATGATATCGAAATCACATCCCTTCAATTGACATACATCGATATCACATTCTGTCTAAAACATCGCACAATCGCAATTTCGCATTTCGCATTTCACGGATTTCTTGAATCACTAAAGCATGTCGACTATCAAATCGACGATGAAACATCCCCATATAATGCCATTTGTCAGAATCACGTGGACCTATACTTTGGAATTTAATGTTCATTCATGTGTGTTTGTAATCTCTAGGTTTTCAATTGATTGTTTAGTTTCAAAATTAAATACCAAAGGATTCCCATTACGTATGAATTCAATTGATAAGACTGTTAACAATGTTTTGAAGTGATTTGGGCTTATCATCTATGGTTTTGTTTGAATAGGAGAATTCTAAAACACAAGGCATATAAGGATGTAATAATTTATTAAAATACGAAGGAAATCTGCCACCCTGCCACAATTAGTCATACAACAATAGGAGAACAAAAAAATGTCTCCCTTAATCACAGATACCATATGCAATATAGACATTGGTCTTCAGGTTTGGAAGGGATTTAAAAAATCTTCGAGAATGAGAAACCTCAAGTAATTCCAGACAGGCAAGTCGTATCTGATGATACTTCATCCAATGATTCAGAATCCTGGACAGATGCGGCTAACTCCTTTCTTCATAGAATTAATGCTCATCCAAAGATGCTTCCATAAACTGACTTAGTGAGAAGGGTGTTAGAAAATGCGGATATAAGGGATAGACAATTTGCTACCAAAAACAAAACTGTCATTGGTTCCCTCAGGCCAACAGATTTAAGGAAGATGTATAAATTACGAGAACCTCAGAAGAAATATGAGTCACAATTCGTTCAGAAGTTCATGCAAGAGAACAAAAATCATGCAGTAGTAATAAAATAGTGGAGAAATGACCCTAACCAACATAAGCGTGATGACAAGGGTATGTATTCAGTCACTTCTCTTAAAAGTCCTAACTCTCAAATATCTGCAATGATGTGTCGCCTGTTTGGGTCTGTAAATACTAATAATTTTAAAGAGAATTGGACATCCTTGATAGAAGCAACCTCAGATGGGTATATTCTAAATTTGGAAACCATTATTTCCGTTAATTTGATAAGACTCATCACAACCTATAGGGAAAATTGAAATGTTACAACTAATACAACCCCTCCTTTTTACATGAGCTCTTATATCATGGATGTAGTCTATTTTTCTTATGAATTTCCCTCCTTTGGATGGAAATGGACCGAAGAAGTAGTAACCCCCATCTTTGTCCAATTAGATTTCTTGTGGGAATCAAAATACTATTCTCTTATTTTCAATATTTGCAATGAAATAATGATCCCTGTCTACCAAGTCATTTTTGAAGTCAAAATCCCTAGAATTACCCCTGAAGCTGATAAAAGTATTAAGTATATAGGTAGGTCGTTTGGAAACTATGCCCCTCCACATGTCCTACCTCTGCACATACCAGAAAAATTATTGGCCAAAGAGATTGCCTATCAAACAATTGGCAACGATTTGACAAAAGTCTTGAAAGATGCCAAAAAGACCATTTGGCCAACTTTCCATTTTTCATGTGGCTCATACGCACTAAAAAATTTCAAGCATGCATGTCTTGAAATTGATTGTTTAAAACCGTTTAAATTCCCATTTTTTCCCAATAGAAATTATGATTCTTGTGGTGTTGCTAGAGAAATAACAAATCAGGTCAAGCTTCTAGCATTTCCAAGTGAGCCTGATAGGTTTGATGATATGTTAGAGTCAATTTCCAATTTTTCCATAGTTCAGAAAATAGGAGTGGAAAGAATCAGTCCTGAAGACCTGTTAAATTTTAAAGAGTATCGAGAACAAAGAAACACTCATCTTCCAGAAAATTTGTTCCAAATACCTACACTAGAAATAGAACATATTTCAGTTTCAACGTCTTCATTTCATGTACCAATTATAGATACATGAATTGAAAATATTGAGAAAGATGACAAAATCACCCAAGTCTGGGAAGATTTTGAGAAGGTACTATTTACATCTGATACTTCGAACACTCATCATACTATTCAGTTAGATACCACACTTATTTTTGGCACTACAAACTCAGTAGCTTCTATAGTAGAGCCAAGTGTACAACACATGTCAATCATTCACCAGAGATTGAGAGTCCTAAATTAAATCATTCACCAGAGCAATTTTATCATCCTTTGAAGAGTCAAGAAGAAAGAAAAGAAACCTCATTCACTGCATAGGGTCCTAAAAAATGTTTTGAGCAAAGTGAAAGCCAAAGACACAGTGATATAGAAGAGAATAGAGAAGCTACATCTGCCCAGGACATGGAAATAATCCCAGCTTTCCCCATTGATGAAATAATCCTCAATATTGAAGAAGTACCTCGATTGGACATATTATATAGACCAAAACATAAATTTTTCATGACCAGATCAAAGAAGAGGCGAAGGATGGAGAAATATCCATAACTAACTCCGAATGTAACACCAATGCAAGTCATTTGGAAAGAGACTCAATCGGCTCCAGAGGAAGAACTTCATAAACTATCTCAATTTACAGGTGCTTACGTAGATGCAACCATTCATAAAGCAACAAAAATTCAATCATTAATGAGAGAAAAGGACCAAAAAATTGCTCAAATGGAGCAAGTTTTCTTGAATGAAAAGCTAAAGATTGAGATTGAGTTGCAATTAAATATCACTGCTCTTCAGCAAGAGTTTTAGGGTCTTAAACTCAAATTCGGAAGCAAGCTTAAAGAAAAGGATCAACTGATTCATCAGTTACAACAGAGAATTGAAAATTTCCATGAAAATCCTGAAATCGATGAAGTCAAGAAGGAAGCGGTAGAGTTGGAGACATTACTATCAAAACAAAAACATATTTCTATCACAAGCTAAACCAAATTCAAGAGCTAGTTAAAACCATTGATCTATTAGTCACTCAGATATTTGATCCGAGGACTTATTACGATGAGATTGATGATAAAGTGTCTAAGTATATAGATTGGCAAGACACTGCATAGAGTAGAGCGGCCGATCTCCCTCGTATTGAAGAATCAATCAAAGACAGTATTTGGAGACTAGGACATCAAAATGAAAAGTGATGAATTAGCTATCATCAAAGCTAAGAATCCATCTTCCAGCATTTCTGAATGCATAAAAGATTCTCTTCTTCAAGCCAACCTAATTTAGGATTGTCCAAAAGACACTTTTCTAGATATCAAATTCCTAAGGCAATATTGGCAAGAAACATCTAGAAGAAAATAGCTTGACATTCAAAGCTTGATAAAATAAAATATGGAAAGTTAGTGGTACTTGTTGAATAAACCTCATAGCTAATGGCTAATTTTGAAGTGACTCTCCAACGTAGCAGATCAACTTCTTCCAGCATTAAAGGATGCAATATTCATGGGGTAGATGCGAATGCAACCAAGTCATCCCCCCCAGCTCGAACATATGGTATCAAGGATAAGTTAGAGAATGAATCTGGGAAATAGTCATGAGACTATTCCAATTGATGCAATTTATTTTTCTAGTTTTTATTTATATAGTTTTAGAGTAATATTAGAGACTTATTTCACAAGTCTTCTATTTTTGTAATATTAATTAGTATTTAAACCCCTTTCATTCATTTATAAAAGGTTCTATAATTTTGAGAAGATTGCTTTTGGAACTTACACTATTGTTGGAACATAAGTTATCTAATTGGAAATCTGAACCCTTAAGCTATCTTTTTTCAGATCTAAAGCTATGATGCAGTGGGTACTATTATCTGTGTATTAATTGTTTATGTTTGTGAGATTTATAGAAAACTTATATCTGTCTACTTGTTTCATTATGATAAGCATTGAAGTGATATATGTTCTTTTTACTATTGATATAATATATTGAACAATATGTTGTTAGATGTGAAACTAAGAAGTATTTTATGTAATTGGTGTTCTTCATCAACTAAATTGATTAAATTGATTTAGTTTCTTACATGCACTTATATTCTATAAGTATGCAATGATCTATATTGTTTCATGCTTGTGAAACCTTTCTCTATAATCATATAAAAGAGTCTGATCCCGGGAAGTAGTTAGATTTAGTTGTAATTTATGTTATCTTTAGAAGTAAATCACCTCACTTGTGTTGATTCTATTTCTTTTTGTTATTCATATAAAATCTCTTTACACATGAAACTGGTCCCTATATCTTAGTCGGACCCACCATTTCAACAGAAAAGGAGTTACTTTAAGTTCTCGACTCGGTGGAATCCCCAATGTTGAGGCAACCACCTTCCAGCCTTAAAAATTTTTGGCGCTAGAAGGAAGGACATCCGACTATGTATGGAATATAAGGTGAAAGCTCAATAAAAAATCCATCATAAGAGTCAATCCCCCTCCAAAACTCCTTGTAGATCCACCACATAGTAAAACTTCTAAAGTTGTAGATCCACCTCTCTCATCTCCTAAAGTATTACCTCGCATAAATTATTCAGATTATATTCCCGAATATCTAGAAGTTCAGTCTTTGATTGAGAAATTGGAACAAATAACCATATCTCCAGAAAAGCCTGTTAATCTTGGAACTTCTAAAAAAAGTGTTACATCCCTATTCTGAGGAACTGGCATATTAACCCGAGCACAATGTGAAAAAATTGGGATAAATCCTTTTGAGTTTCCTATTCATTCACATCATAGAAAATATACTACATAAACATCTCAAACAGATATCAGTGAGATCACATCATCTTCACCTCCATTTACCTCTACATTATCCTCTTCTCAACTCATATCTTCTTACATATCCATTTCTACGCAAACAATTAGTGTTGCTATAAGTAGTACTAGGCCAACAGTAAGTTCTTCTCCATCTACATCCCCTTCTGGACCCTCTATCTCATCCTCACAAACAATAAGGAAAGTAATGGGTAACTTACCATGGACTAATCCTGGCGCTGTTGAAATGGAAAATCTAAATCCTCTCCTAGCGCATCCAGAAAAATGGCTACCTAAATATAACCCTGATGATGGTCTTCCCGCCGAGGAACATCTCAATAATTTTATGTTAGCCATGAATCTCAACGATGTTGTACATGAAGATGTTGTAGTTAGATTGTTTCCATATACCTTCCAGGGATCTGCAGGATCCTGGTATTTTTCTCTCCCATCAGGCTCAATAAGAAATTGGGATACCTTCCAAGAAAAATTTCTTGCAAAATTTGGTGATGACAAAATAATTGCATCATTGATCAATGATATTTCTAATATAAAGGCCAATTCAAGGGAAAATATCAAGGACTTCAACTCCAGATTTAACAATTTATTGAACAAAATCCCAGCTGCCTCTAGGACTAGACTGGATGTAAAAATAGAGTGGTACATATCCTCCCTTCCCTCTAATATAGAATTTTTCGTAGATATAACCAATAAGGCTACCCTTGTAGAAAACATGAAAGAAGCTCTGTTTGTTGAAAGAAGAATTGTTGCATTAGAAAAGAAGACAAAAGTAGGAGATAAAAAATCCAAAAAGGTAACAATCAAATACTATTCAAAGAAGAAAACTCTTAAAGATCCTTTTGATCTTGAAGGATTGCAAAAGGTTCTCAAAACAATGTCCAATGAAATGGTCGAAATTAAGAAACAGGTTGCTAAAACCTCTTCCAAGAAATCCTTTAGGTCATTTAGGAAGAATCAATCATCTATCTCTCATCCTCCCAATGTTATTTCTAATGCAGAATCTGACCAAGAAGAAGAAGAAGAGAAAACAAAATCTTTTGTCGATGAATCCCAAGAAGAAGAAGTGGCTTAACTACATGGATTATGGGATTTCGTTTTAGCCTCCTCTGATGAAGAATCAGAAGCTGAAGCCATTCTAGTTAGCACAAGAAGTAAAAATTCTGTAGAACCAACACAAATAACACAGAAAAAAAAACTCCAACTTCTATTGCTAAATAAAACCTGTCAACAAAAAACCTCCATTCAAATCATCTTAGTAGGTCACATTTGATTCTCAACCAATAAAATCTACATCCAATCCTCAGTCTAAAACTTTAGTAGTATATGATACTATTGAATATAACATAATTGAGGATATTAATAAGATTAAAGCCAATATTTCCTCTCCATGAACTTAGCAAATTAAAGAAACAACATAAAATTTTATTGAAAGAGCTAAACACAGTCACAACATATCCTCTTCCTAGAATTGTTATAGCTAAAGCTGCTAATGGAATGAGAAAACACCGTATTGACCATTTCGACAAAGTTAATGCTTGAGATGCTATTTTTATTGGTGATAGATCTATTTCCCATACACCTCCTTTTCTCTTAACCTATGGAATCTACAATAAGAATGTTCATAACTGTTTGATTGATTATGGGGCCTCATCAAATATAATGCGATATTGAATCTGCGAAAACTTAAATATCGCACCCGAGAGGTCATCAGTTAATATAGTTCAATTGGATAGAACAAAGTTTAAGGTCTTAGGAGAGATAAATTCAGCAAGTATTAGATTGACATAAAATTCAAAAGTCTCTCAAATCATCGATATACTGATTGCAGATGTTATCACAAAATTAGACCTGATAGGCTGCCAATCAAATCAATCTCATGTAACTATTTCAAACCAATATTTTGATTGAGGCTTAGCCTCCTCAACCTGAGAGGGCTCTCTCAAAGAGTTAATGATTTTTTATAGAAATATAGATGGCTAACCCTATGTGGAGTAATAAGTAGATAAATGATAGAAATTGGTTGTAAATCACATTAGCAAGTACACATTGGGATTATGGAGTCATAATAGCTTCAGTAAAAAAAAAACAATCTACTCAGCATGGAAGTCAAGGCATATCAGAGTTCTAGTCTAGATATACACATGTGAAACTGTAAAACACACAGTCAGTTTGTCTATGAAGGAAGTTAGAGCATCGATGATGAATTTTAAGTAACATAAGAAAACACCACTGCAATAGGATAGTAAAATTATGCCATTAGAACAAAAACACACTAAAACTCTTTATGAATATTGATTTGGCTAAGTAGAAAACTCTGTATTAAGCCGAAAACCAGTCACTTACAATAAACACAGTCTTTTTGCTAAAAATTTCCAACCCTTAGCATTTCAAATTCTTCATCTTTATATATCATTTACAACATAGGATAACCTTATCCCCAACTAGATACATTGAATTCCTACTGTTTGACACCTTTCCTAACCATATAACATGGTATTTATTACAAAATGACAGTTGCAAACCTAATGATTACTCCTATTACAAATAGGACTCAAACTCCTTAACTCTACTCATAACAACCTTATATAAACTAGATTACATCATTTTCCAACTATATTCCCATAAGGTCGAATCCAGATGATAAGCTCAAACACTTTTATGACCTTAATGCTGATCTCCTGCAAACTAGGAAACTGTCCCCTGTTTTTTAGGTTTAGGATTCTTTATGTTCTTGAGACACTCTTACCACTATGAACCCATGAATTCGAGGTTATTTTCTGTCAGGAACTGAAGTAACATATGCCCAAAATCATCCTTAAGTGCCAGCTATACAAAATCACCATCAAACTGTCCAAAATAGCAAAAACAGACATGCGCTACGAAAACATCACAATTTCGTAGCACTTTTCATAGCGCAGTATTTTAACCATTTTTCCTTCAAAATTTTGGTTTCATTCCTCCAGGGTTATCTTCATATTTACTTAAGACATCTTCCCAAGCAATTCCAGGTCAAAATACATACATTTTCCCTCCAAAACTTTATAAGAAAGGGTGAAAAAAGCCGCTACAACAGTTTCAACCATATTTCTTTAAATTTCAAACCAAAAATGTGCCAACACACCAGAATACCATTGGTTTCATCAAAACAAACAGTCATATGAACTAAAAACCAAAATTTCATGAGATTTATTCTTCATTTTCTGTTTGATTTAGCCTTTGAATTTTTAATAATTTGTCATTCTGCACCTTTGTTTTTTAGTTCATCGTGAGTCAATTTTAGCTATAGCTCCGAATCCTCCACTTGGTTTCTTAGTCTTATATTACTGACTCTTAAGTGAGTATTGATCACTCTGACAAATTTTTCTTCTTTGACGGCTGTAACTGTCCATGTAAAAAACTGTTCTGCACTGCTTGGAATCTTAGACCTAGAACCAGTTTGACCTTCCCAAATTGCTTTCATTATTTTGAACTCTATTTTCTCAACACTATGCTTTCTAGCCCTCTTTTTCATCATTTCAATCTCTTGGTTTGCTAACTTCAATCTATCCTCAAGATGTTGACACTTTGTCATGTGTCCTTTTCCCTTCATTGTCTTGCTAGCTGCATAATCCACTATTTGTGATGAAAGACCAACCACCTATTCTAGGAGTATGGTTGTTTCAACAGTTTCTTGGACCTCCTTGCTGCCTTCCTTGAGATTATTAGCATGCCTAGTTAAAGGATTCCTTGCTTGAAATATAAAGGCTACATTCTCACTCTCAAATTCAAGTTTCTTAGCCGACTTAGCCTTTTTTTGTTTGTGTTCATCTACTCCAATGAAATCAGCTTGCACTATGGGTGTCTCTTCTATATCAATTGCATGAAGAATGTCATCTAAATTTCCTTTAATCATTAGGCTGTCCTATGTACCTGAAATAATTGTTTTCCCTTTGATGCCACTGCTTGGCTTCTTGTCACTCTCTTAATTTCTTGCTTGTTGGCAACTTGTTTTTGTTTTGCCTCTTTGACACTTTTTGACCTCTGTTTTACAGGTGATGAAGTTGCTGCAACAAGAAATTGTGTCTTCTCTGTCCTATCTTCAACCTATTTCCTTGGTTTCAAATTTACAAACCTCTTTTCTTTTGCGACCACAGACTGGCTAGACTCTGCTACTGGTGGTGAAGGAGTCCCTTTAGTTTTAGGGTTTCTATCTCGAGTTAGAGTTTCCAG
Organism: Pinus albicaulis; assembly: GCA_034641835.2. NCBI lineage: Eukaryota > Viridiplantae > Streptophyta > Pinopsida > Pinales > Pinaceae > Pinus > Pinus albicaulis. Next base: position 203,463,647 of record CM076569.1, read on the forward strand.
TTCAAATCCATTCATAAACAAAAAGGAAGACCAATCCCTGCTTATTTTATGAAGCTCACTCAAAACCAATAACTTTATCAAACAATGGTGAAACAAAGATGTTTCACAACCATTAGACTTAGCTTGTACTTTATCAGACATTTTGGCAAGGCTCCTATGCAAGTAGATGGAAAAATCTAGTGATATCATACCTGTGAAATGCATAAGTAACTTGAAATGATAATTATAAACTAAATGGTACCTGCCTTCACATGTAAAGTATCTTTGAATGTTGAACAATAGCTTGGCATAAGTGTCTTTGATATAGCTTCTAGGTATTGCATTGTTCAGGTCCATATCTGCATACTCAGGTTTCATGAATTCCTTGCATGGTTCCATGTCAAACTTAAAAATTTAAAACCAAGTCTCTTGCCCCCTTGGTATTTCTGTCATAGAAGTAATGATCTCAGGAGTAACTGGCACATTTAACATCCCAATCTTAGTAGTGGTTCCACTGAAGTGTAAGGCAAATTCTTTAGACACTTGAGTGTGGCAACCCTGCAGCTTTTCATAAAACTGGAGACAACCTGCTTTTATAAAAGCCTCCATCATTGTTTGATCTTCAATTATAGCATTCACATTTTCAAGCTCATATCTTAAGCAATGTCCCCCTCTATGGACATTCTTCTCCTCTGCCATGTTTCTTAGAAAAAACCTGTTAGCTTCTCTTGAATCTGTAAAATATCCTTACTTGAATATATGATCAACCTCACTTGTGAATATTGGAACACAACCTTTGTATAGAGCCCCCAGGCTTAGCTTGACAGCTTCAGAGCTTAGACACTTGTATGGAAGAAAATGAAAACGAGAATGACCAAATTAGGCAAGAATTTGAATTTGAGGTGTCATCTAGTAACTAAATGATGCTTCACTCATGATATATTATGACAATGATGACTGTAAGACAGGTAAGTACATTGTATCTGATCCCTAACTGACTCACCAGACCCCTATCGTATCATTCCCCAATGGATTTTGACATATTTTGGCTTAATTGACAAGACAGTTAAGAAAATGCGCTTTCATAGCACCCACAATGTATTTTTTGCAGTTTTCTCTACGAAAGTATTAGCGCTTTCATAGTGCAAATCCTCTTTTTTGAACTAGCGGCGCTACGAAATGGAGGATTCTTGGCTAATTGCAGAAATTTAACCCGAAACCTTATGAAATGATCCCTAAATGAAAAATGTGAGTATTTGATCATGGAATAGACCTCTAAAGACTTTATTTGAATTCAATGGTGACCTCTAAACTTATAAAAACTATTAATCCACCCTTAAACAAAACCTAAAATGAATTTTATACCCATTTTGAGACCATGATAAAAAACAGAGTTGACACAATGATGTTTTGAAAATTTTTGAGTGATAACAACAGAGATTCTTGAATTTTACGGTTTAGTTCTTAGCAGAGATTGGTCTGAAAAATTACACGGATATTTTGCAACAGACTGGTCTCACATGTGGTTTCCATATAATGGAAAACCTAATCAAATTAGAGTAAACCATGAAAAACATATGAAGTACTCAGTTACAGACCTTGGGTAAGAAAATGAGCCTATAGCTTTTAACAACAATATTATGGGCAATTACTCTGCAGAATAATTTTTAGGGAATTTCAATGTACAAAGATCACCTTTTCCAATCAACTCTGTTAGTTCACATTTAGAAAATTACTCCCAGACTGATTCCATTATATGCTTCAAATTTGAAGAAGAAACTGTAGTCCAATCTCCATTTGGAAACTTTATTTTGATGGATCAAGATCCAATGATGGTCTAGGAGCAGGATGTGTACATATTAGCACAAAAGGTGAAAAAACAATGCTAGATTATAGGTTATAATTTGAATGCACTAACAATATTGCTAAATACGAGGCACTGGTACAAGGCCTTCGTAAAGAAATTAGTCTTGATATAAAACATATTAAGGTGTTTGGGGATTCAGAGATTATTGTAAGACAAGTACGCAACACTATTCACTGTCTCTCAAATCACTTGAAACATTATCAATCCTTGGTTCAAGTCCTTACATCTAATTTTATAACATTAAATATCTCTCCTATTCCTAAATTACAGAATGCTGACACTGACCTTTTATCTATTGTTTATTCCAAGTTTATTCCACTAGAGGATTTTAGTCCTGACAGATTCTCTATTGAATTAATTTTTCGACCATCTATACAAGATAATGTTACTAGTTGGTAAGTTTTTAATGATGATAGTGATATCTGAAATTTTCTTACTTCCAAGAAATAATATGATGATCAAATTATGGACGAAGATTAATATGATAATCGGATCAAACAACAAACTGATAAAAATCTTTCACCAAAATTTGTGGTTAAACTTGAAGATATATATGATTTTAAAGATAGATTCAAGAAAGTCAACAATTGCAACTGAAGATTTCTACTCTAAAGTTTTAATTAGTCAACTTAGGATCTGATGATTTACATGAAGATCTATATTTAGGGCTTAGCCTTTCATTTGAAGAAAGGAAAGCATTCATTTCGTTATTGATGAGGTACGAAGATATTTTTGCATGGAATTACCAATATCTTAAAACTTATGACCCTTCTATCATTCGACATACTATTCCTATGGTGCCTGAAGTTAAACCTATCTAGCAAAAGCTGAGGAAAATCAATCCAAACTTGGAAACACAAATATAAAATTAGTTAAACAAACTATTGAAAGCCAAGATCATTTTTTTTGTTAGACATTCATAATGGGTCTCTAATTTGGTACCTGTTAGGAAAAAGAATGGAGATCTTGGAATTTGTATTGACTTCAGGAACTTGAATAAATCATGTCAAAAGGATAATTTTCCTTTACCATCAATGGAACAAGTTTTACAATCAATATCAGGTTTTGAGTTAATGTATTTTCTAGATGTATTTTCAGGATATAACCAAATTTTGGTTCATCTTGAAGATCGTTTGAAAACCACATTCCGAACAAAATGGGGGACTTATGCATACCAAAAGATGCCCTTCAGACTAATGAATTCAGGAGCCACATTTCAAAGAGCCATGGATATTTCATTCAAAGGATTGATAAATAAAACGATGATAGTATATCTCGATGATATAACCATATACTCGAAAGAGAAAAAAAAATCACTTCCATGAATTAAAAAAAATATTTGAAAGATGCATGAGATTTGGAATTTCTCTTAACCCGAAGAAGTCAGTTTTTTCCTTAAGCAAAGGAAAATTCTTAGGTTTTATTGTCTCAAAGAATGGAATTTGTATCGACCCATACAGAATTAAAACAATTTTAGTAATTCCACTACCCCATAACAAAAAGTCAATGCAATCATTTTCAGGGCAGATAAACTTTGTCAAATGATTCGTTCCATATTTTTCACATTATTTTCTTCCACTGCAAAAGATGATCAAGAAATATACATTGTTTAAAAGTGGAGAAGAAGAAAAGGAAGCATTCAAAAATATCAAACAATCAATTGCTGACTCCCAATTTTTTTGATACTTTCATTCTATATACTTTTTCTTCTAATCTGTCATATGCAACAGTGTTAACTCAACCAGATGATAAAAAACTCGAAACCCCAATTGATTTTTTCAGTTCTATTTTTCAAGGAGCTGAATTGAACTACACAGGAGCCGAAAAATAGGCATTTTGCAGTTTTTAAATCTATCAAGCATTTTCGACCCTTTCTTTTGAAAGCTCATGTCAAAGTGATAGTTCCTTTTTCATGAGTCAGAAAAATACTTATTCAAAAGGAACTAGGAGAAAAGATGGCCAATTGGGTAACATCAATGTAAGAATACGACTTAGAGATAATACCTGCTAGAATTGTAAGAGGTTAAGGTTTTTGCAGGTTGATTACATGTTTTGAAACTAGCTCCAAAAATAGAAGAAAAGAGAGATCAATTCCATAGAAATAAGTCACTTTGAGGGGGAAACCTCCTTTACATTACATAAATGAACAATTCTTGGATGATACAAATGAAAAAACCTCCTTTCTATATATAGGAGTCCATGGGGTCACAATATAATCCTAGCCGACCTAACAATAATAATGTAAGGGCACAATAATAACAATATGGGGGTTACAGGGGTACAAAAATAACAATAAGGGGGCTAAACTCCAAAAATAAGGGACTACACTAGTAATATAGGGACCTAACATGCCCCTCCCATTCAAAAAAGTGTTTCCCTCAATGCTTGAGTAGCGCTGGATGCTTCCGTATAAAATTCTCATCCCCCCATGTTAAATCTCTAGTGGGTAAGTTCTTCCACTTGATGAGATACTCTGAAATTGATCGATTTCAGAGCTGAAGCGTTCTTGTTTGCGTGACTACTTCAGGTTCCAATAAGATTTTTCCTTCCTTGTAAAGTTATGGAAATATTGTTTGAGCTATGAGTTTGTTACCTATAACCTTCTTTAAGCATGAAACATGAAAAACTAGATGCACTCGAGAAGAACCGGGAACCTCCAATTTGTATGCCATAGTACCGATATTTTGCAACACCTTGTAAGGACCATAGTACTTTGGTGATAATTTATTAACCTTCTTAGCTTTCTTGAGGGACATTTTTTTGTATGGTTGTAGCCATAAAAATACCCAGTCTCCTACATCAAAACTTCTCTCGTCGCGATGTTGATTTGCTTGTTGTTTCATTAGATTTTGTGCCAAATTTAGGCTATCCTTTAAAAGTTGGAGAAATTTTGTTGATGCTCGATGTGATCTTCCACTCCTTGAACCTTAGAATTTTCTCTTAAAGATGATGTGATGGATGGTCGATGATATCCATAAAGTGCCATAAATGGGGTCATTTTTGCTGTAATATGGAATGAAGTGTTATACCACCATTAAGCCAGAGGTAACCACTTGACCCATTGTGTTTGTTTATCAGATAAAAAAAAATGAAGATATCCTTCCAAACAATTTTTCACTATCTCAGCTTGCTGATTGGATTGAGGATGATACGATGAGCTATGATCTAGTTGAGTACCCAAAAAAGAAAATAACTCCGCCCAAAAATTTCCAGTAAAAATGGGATCTCTGTCACTTACAGTGATCTTTGGGTTTCCATGTAGCTTTTGAATTGTTTCCATAAATGCAGTAGCAACTGTACTTTCTTTAAATGGATGAGATAATGCACAAAATTGTGCATACTTGGTAAGTCCATCAACTACCACCATGATGACACTCTTTCCTTCGAACATAGGTAAACCTGTGCTACAATCCATTTAAATCTCCTCCCAACATTGACTTGGAATGGATAAAGGCTATAAAAGACTCGGGGTCTTAATTGTCTCAACTTTATTTTGCTGGCATACCAAACATTTCACCACAAACTTTTGAATATCATATTTAAGGCCATCCCAAAAAAATTCTTTCTTCACCCTATGGTAAGTTTTTAAAAATCCTGAGTGTCCTCCTAAGGGATATGTGTGCAATTCCAAAAGAATCTTTTGTTTTAGTTGGGAATTCTTACAAATATATAAGCAATCTTTGTACCATAAGGAGTCATTTTTCCAGCTAAATGTATCAGATGTACTAGGATCTTGTTGCAACTTTTGAATGAGTTTCCACACTTCTTCGTCCTTCTTCCATTCATCCCTTGCTTCAGTTATCCAATCTGGTTGTATAATAGAAATGGCACATAGCAATGCTTCCACCTCTTCATCCTTTCTTGAGAGTGCATCTGCAACAACATTTAGCTTCCCTTTTTGTTGATTATTTCAAAGTCATAACCCAACATCTTTGTGACCCATTTTTGTTGCTCTTCTGAAGATAGTATTTGTTCCAAAAATAATTTAAGACTATCATGATAAATTTTTACCTTGAAATGTCTTCCCATTAGGTAAGGTCACCATTTCTTTAGTGCATGTAGTATTGCCAACATTTCCTTCTCATAAATAGCTTTCTGTATATACTTTCCTTTGATTGGAGGACTTTCAAAAGTAATGAGTCTTCCTTCTTGCATTAAAACCACACTAACTCCATTTCCTGAGGTATCACATTCCACAATAAAGGTTTTTGTGAAGTCTGGCGTAACTAAGACCGGTGTTAGGCACATTACCTCTTTAATATGCTCAAAGGCCTTAATTGCTTCAAGAGTCCATGAAAATGCATCTTTCTTCAATAATTTTGTTAAAGGTGTTGCTATTCTCCCATAATTCTTAACAAACTTGCGATAATACCCTGTTAACCCAAGAAATCCTCGCAACTGCTTTATGGTTGTGGGGACTTTCCATTCCTTAATGGCTTTGATTTTGTTAGGATTTACCTTGACACCGTCATGAGATACAATATGACCCAGATATTCCACCTCTTGTACTCCAAAGAAACATTTGGAGGTATTTGCATATAATTGTTTCTCTTCCAATAGTTTGAGCACCCTGTCAACATATTGAACATGATCCTTACAAGACCTGATGTAGATTAGTATATCATCAAAAAATACTAACACAAATTGAATTCATCAACCCTTGAAATGTAGAAGGTGCATTGGTAAGGCCAAAATGCATGACCAAAAATTCATAATGACCCTCATGAGTTCGAAATGCTGTTTTGAGAATATCTTCAGTCTTCATTCTAATTTGATTATATCATGAACAAATATCCAACTTGGTAAAATAAATTTCTCCATGTAATTCATCCAATAATTCATCAATCGCAGGAATGGGGAATTTATCTTTAATATTGAGCTTATTGAGCTCCCTATAATCCGAACACATGCACCATGATCCATCCTTCTTGTGCACCAATACTACTGGAGCAAAGAAAGAAGTTTGACTAGGTTGAATTATACCAACCTCTAACATTTCTGGAATCATACGTTCCATTTCGCTCTTTTGGATATAAGGATATCTGTAAGGCCAGATGTTTGGAGGAACACTTCCTGGAATCAAATGATAGCATGATTGTGATCACAAATAGGTGGGAGTCCTTTGGGAGTTTCAAACATCTTGGAATGATTGTCCAAGACTTTTTGGAGATCTGGAGAAATAGTTTATTTTGATGTTGGAACTTATAGTGAGCATAATTGTGTGATTATGCCTCGTTTTTATTTCTTCAGAATCTTTGTCATGAAATTAGAGCTTATTATCTTTCCCGTCTTCCCTGCGATACCCCATAATTCAACTTCTTTTCCTTTCAAAAATAAATTAAAGAAAAGTTCCTGAAAATTAAAAGCTACCGTCCCCAAATATTGTAACCATTGTACTCCTAGTACAAAATCAACAGGCTCCCATTGGAATGGAAAGAATTAGACTATTAAATACATACTCCCCCATAGTTAGCTTGATATTATGGAATTTTCCGGAGGAATTTATAGTTCCTCCATTTTCAACGATCACTTGACATTCTGGTGCTGGGTATAGGAAGCAATTCAATTCCTTGGCTACCTTGCAATGAATAAAATTATGGGTACTACCCGAATCAATCAACACTATTACATTTTTCTTCTTGATATTTCCTTCTATCTTGAGAGTTTGACGAGTGGTAATTCATGCCAATGCATTACATGATATGGTCAGACTCATTTATTTTTTCTCTAGGGTTGGTTCTTGGTGTATATCCTCTTCTTTTGAAGTTTCTTGTTCATTTTCTTCCTCTTCTTCACAATATATGTAAAATAATTTCTTCTCAGCACACTTATGACCTTTAGTGTATTTGATATCATAACTATAGCAAAGCCCTTTTGCTCTTTTTTCTTCCAATTTTTGTGGTGTCAACCTTGTAGGTTGTGGAAGTCTAGGAGTAGCAACACTTCTATATTTATAGATGTGAGTGGTAGGCTTCCTTGTCGTCATAATTTTACATTCAAATTTGCTTGCCAACCTGAATGCCTTCTCTAATGAATCAGGTTCCCAAACACGAACCTCATGTTGGATGTTATCCTTTAAAGTCCCTATGAAGACATCAATAATGTGTTCCTATGGAATATCATTTATCCTTATATTCAATTTTTGGAAGTCCTCAATGTTCTCCACCACTAAACCCTTTTATTTGAGATTTATCAATTGGCTAAAGAAGGTGTTTCTCTTTGTATCCTCGTAATGTGCTATCATTTCCTCCGTAAAATTTGACCAAGTGACAATTTTTTTATGGGAGCAAAGCCATCGATACCATACAAATGTATTTTGTTATAAATATAAAGTTTAAATGCGTACCTTTTGTGTGTTTTGCACATTATTGAGATCAAAATATTGCTCCATCTGTAGTATCCATGTTACGGGATCCTTGCCATCAAACTTCCTCATATAGATCTTTGGAATATTGTGGGTATTAAATCCAACATTAGAGTTTTTGAAATCATGGTTAACATTTATTTTGTTCTCATCATTAGTTTCCTCTATTATCTTTTCTCCATTAGGAAACATTTATTGTATCAACTTTGTCAAACCTTCCATGTCTGCTTTTAGATGATTCTTCATGTCTTCCATATTGTCTTTCATTTTTTATTCTATACCATAGATCTTAGATTCAATGTCTTCCATTCCATTCTTAAAATCATCCATCTTAGCTTCCATGCCTTTCTTCAAAACTTCCATTTCATTTTTTGTTTCTCTTTGCGAGAGCGAAATTTGGTGCACTTGCTCTTGTAATTTTGATATATCATGTTGCACTCCTTCATCTTCATGAGTCATAGTAGAGTATTCTGAGGGTTTAATGTGTGTTGAATTCTTTTTAGGGGGAATTTTAGAACCCAATACTGATATCTATTCTTCAATATGCCCTTGGAATCACTTCAATTTGATTTCTCAAGCAAGACTTATGTAATTTGAAAAAAAATACACACCTTTTTCTTTCTTTTGAGGAGCTCGATATTGAAATTGAATTATATCTGTGATTTCAGATATTCAATATCTAAAATTTGGTCCTATAGTAGCCCTCTGAATCTTATTTCAAATGCCACAGGTCTGACCTGATGTGGATGTTGCAAGGAAAAGTTATGCTCAATCTCCCACAATGACCTAATTATGCACTGGTTCAGTAGAGCGAACTTGTACGGCGTTCCACGTGTCACTGTTTCCTCCTTCGGTTTTGAAATTTATACACGGGAAACTACAGTCTATTTAATTCTAGCCACTTTTTACATAATTCCAATCTGATGCTCAGGGAGAGATTTATGACTATTTTCCCAAGGTCACCTCGTTTAGATGAAATTCGGGAGCTTGCAAAAACCCTAACTTCCACAGATCATATCTCTGAAAATATTGTGAACCAAGATATGAAATTTTTACATGAATTTCTTCAGGATTTCGGCTTCGCGTGTGGAAAATTTCTGTTTTTGAATCTTCGTAGAAAAAAAATTATAGTGAAAATTCCACGATGACCTGTTTGGAGCAGCGAAACCCTAGAATCCAAAGCTCTGATACCAAATGTTATGAAATGAACTCCAAAAATATAAGGAAATAGAGATCAACGCCTTAGAAATGAGCCAATTAGAGGGGGAAACCTCCTTTAAATTACATAAATGAACAATTCTTGGATGATACAAATGACAAAACCTCCTTTCTATATATAGGAGTCCATGGGGTCACAATATAATCCTAGCCGACCTAACAATAATAATGTAAGGGCACAATAATAACAATATGGGGGTTACAGGGGTACAAAAATAACAATAAGGGGGCTAAACTAAAAAAAATAAGGGTCTACACTAGTAATATAGGGACCTAACATTACAGGAATGAATGACATATCAGTAGATGCGGTAACAACTAGTATTGAACAGTTTACAAAGGTACTCACAGTTGAAACTCAATCTTAATAAACTGATTTAATATTTTATTTAAAGAATGGTTACGCTCCACTTAACTTGGATTTTAAAATGAAATGAGAATTAATATTGAAAGCTAATCAATATCAGTTAGTCAATGGTGTGTTATTCAAAAAAAATTATGATTCTGTCTTGATGAGATGCTTAGAGAAAACTGAAAGACCTAATGTACTCCAGGAACTTCATGATGGACCAGCACGTGGACACTTTGGTGGAGACACTACAACTCATAAAATTTTACATGCGGGATATTATTGGCCAACCTTATTCAAATATGCACATAGCTATGTCAGAAATTGTAAAATTTGTTAAACTACAGCAGGAAGACAAAGAAAAGAATCAATGTCATTTCAACCAGTCAACATGGAACAACCTTTCGAATAATGGGTACTTGACATAATAGGTGAGATCATTCCTCATTATTCTAAACATCAAAAATATATATTTACTGCTACAGATTATTTTGCTAAGTGGGTAGAAGCAATACCTCTTAAGACAACCAACTCCGAAAACATTATTGAGTTTATTGATCAATTCATCATTACAAGGTTTGGTGTTCCTAACGCTCTCATATTTGACAATGCTTCTTATTTTTCTGGAAACGCCATGACTGAGTTTTCTTTGAAAAGAGGGTTTATATTAGAGTATTCTACAAATTATTACCCTCAAGGAAATGGCCTAGTAGAATCGATGAACAAAAACCTCATAAGAATAATTAAACGAACCATCGATCAAAAGTAGAAGAATTGGCACAAAGCCTTAACCTTTGCATTATGGGCAGATAGGATAACTAAACACGTTTCAGTAGGAATTTCTCCTTTTCAATTGGTATATGGGAAAGAGGCAGTTTTACCTTTAAATATAGCTATCTCGTCAACAACCCTGGTTCCATTTATTAATGAACAACCTTTCTCTTCATTACAATTAAGAATGTCTCAAATAATTAAAATGGAAAAAGAAAGATAAAAGGCTAAAATGGTACATAAGCATCATCAACAGTTGGTCAAAACTTTGTTTGATTCAAATACAGTCAAGGATAAAAAAATTGAGATTGGAGATTTAGTATTGAAATGGGATAAAGTGCATGAGGATAAAGGAAAACATACCAAATTTCAAAAGTTTGTCTTGGCCCTTTTCAAATAGTTGAAAAAATAGGACCATCAACTGTCATTTTGCAATATTTACAAGGGAGGAAGGAAACTCTTCGAGTTAATGGACTTATCCTTACAAAATATTTTTCTTAAAGAACAACAATTATTTTGTATAAATCTGTATATAGGTTAATTCAAATAAATTAAGTTTTTGCAATATTACGCAAAAGGTGAAGCACTTCATATTTCTTAAAAGAAAATGAAAGTGTTAATCCTTGGAGATATAAACAAGGAAATAAAACATAAATTGAATTCTCTATTTCTTTGGAAAATTTTGATTTAAATAGCCATTAGAAAGAAGAATTCTTCCAACCTATGTGATTTGAAAAATTATTTTGACATGAATCAAGTTCGAAAAGTTACTTTTACAAAGTGAGAAATTTTATTGAAGTATTAGCATCTTTTACTCAAATGGTCATCCAAAAGCTCATAAAGATAAAAATGAAAACCTCCCCAATTATTTATATATTAGATATTTTTCAAAGTGTAATTCAAAAAAAAAAAACTTAAAGTTGAGAGATCTCGTCACGAGTCGACTCATCATGTTCATAGGAAACTAATAAAATTGACATTATCAATTGGATACCAAACAAAGATAGTGACTCATGGTATAAAAAACCTTAGACAAGGGATCTCATCACGAGTTAGCTTGTTAAAATTTATTATAACTAGTGAATGACATTATCATTTCTGGCTACCAAACTAGGATAATGATTTTAAAGTGGAAAAAAAGGAAGAAGATTCTAAAAAAATAAATTAAGTAATCATGTTACCTCTGAAGATATATATTATGTTATGAATAGGATATTGGTTCATTTTTGGTTAAATAGTAACCCTGTCGAGGCTATGAATGCCTGCTCGCAGCAGTGGCTCTACTAGTGACTAATAAGTTTATCTAATAGCCAAGCTTGAAATACATTTCTACTTATCTTTTCAACCTATTAATGTTTTATTCATTTAAAGAGAAATTTCATTTACAGAAGTATGGGGGAGTTTTTACAAGCAAAACCAAGGTATTTAAATTAAAATTTATCTATATAAAAAAACAGATTTCAATTACTTATAAATTTCCTAAATTGTCTTAAGTATTAAGATTTCTCAGAGATTCTAGATTCATCCAATGTGTCGCCAATTGTTGTAGCATTATAACAACTCCCCATTATCCAAGAAAGTAACTTAGAATGCAAGAGTTGGTATCCAAATACCGAAATAGCGAAGTTGCAAAAAATAAAATTGTGAAATGCCGAGTTGGGAAGTAGTGAATTCCCAAAATGCCTAAACAACGAAATCTGTTATTTAACAGATATCGATATCACATCCCATCAATTGACATACACCAATATCGCATTCTGTCTAAAACATCGCACAATCATAATTTTGCATTTCACATTTCACAGATTTCTTGAATCACTAAAGCATGCCGACCATCAAATCACCGTTGAAACATCCCAATATAATGCCATTTTTCAGAATCACGTGGACCTATAATTTCGAATTTAATGTTCGTTCATTTGTGTTTGTAATATCGAGTTTTTTAATTGATTTTTTAGTTTCAAAATTAAATACCAAAGGATTCCCATTACACATGAATTTAATTGATAAGACTGTTAACAATGTTTTGAAATGATTTGGGCCTATCATCTCTGGTTTTGTTTGAATAGGATAATTCTGAAACACAAGGCATAAAAGGATGTCATGATTGATTAAAGGATGAAGGAATTCCGCCACCCCACCACCGTTAGTCATGCAACAAGAGGAGAACAACAAAATGTCTCCCTTAATCAAAGATACCATATGCAACCCACACATTGGTTCTTCAGGTTGGGAAAGGATTTACCAACTCTTCAAGAATGAGAAATCTCAAGTAATTCCAAACAGACAAGTTGTAGATGATGACACTTCTTCCAATGACTCAGAATCATGGACAGATGTGGCTAACTCCTTTCTTCATAGAATTGCTCCTCGTCCAAAAATGCTTCTATACACTGACTTAGTGAGATGGGTGATAGAAAATGTGGATATAAGGGATATAAAAATTGTCACCAATAAAAAAAATGTCATTGGTTCCCTCAGGCCAACATATTTAAGGAAGATGTATAAATTACCAGAACCTCAGAATAAATATGAATCACAATTCGTTCATAAGTTCATGCAAGAGAATGAAAATTCTGCAGAAGTAATAAAAGAGTGGAGAAATGACCCTAACCGACATAAGCATGATGACAAGGGTATGTATTAAGTGGCTTCTCTTAAAAGTCCTTATTTTCAAATAGCTGCAATGATGTGTCGCATGTTTGGGTATGTAAATACTAATAAGTTTAAAGAGAATTGGAGACCCTTGATAGAAGCAACCTCTGATGGGTATATTCTAAATTGGGCAACCATTATTTCCAATAATTTGATAAGACTCATCACAACCTATAGGGAAAATCGAAATGTTACAACCAATACAACCCCTCCTTTTTACATGAGCTCTTCTATCATGGATGCAGTCTGTTTTTCTTGTGAATTTCCCTCCTTTGGATGAAAATGGACTGAAGAAGTAGTAACCCCCATCTTTTTCCAGTTAGATTTCTTGTGGGAATCAATATATTACTCTCAAATTTTCAAAATATGCAATGAAATAATGCTCCCTGTCTACCAAGTCATTTTTGAAGTAAAAATCCATAGAATTACCCCTGAAGCTGATAAAAGTCTTAAGTATATAGGTAGGTGGTTTGGTGAGGAGTAATTTACATAAATCTTTGTTTTTGGAAGCTATGCCCCTCCACATGTCCTACCTCTGTACATACCAGACAAAATATTTTCCAAAGAGATTGCCTATCAAAAAATTGGCAATGGTTTGAAAAAAGTCTTGAAAGATGCCAAAAAGACCAATTGTCCGACTTTCCCTTTTTCATGTGGCTCATACGCACTAAAGAATTTCAAGCATGTCTATATTGAAATTGATAGTTTAAAACCGTTTAAATTCCCAATTTTTCCTAATAGAAATTATGATTCTTATGGTGTTTCTCGAGAAATAACAAATCAGGTCAAGCTTCGAGCATTTCCAAGCGAGCCTGATAGGTTTGATGATATGTTCGAGTCAATTTCAAAATTTTTCAGAGTTCAGGAAATAACAGCAGAAAGAATTAGTCCCGAAGACCTGTAAAGTTTAAAGAGTATCAAGAACAAAGAAACGTTCATCCTCCAAAATATTTGTTCCAAAGACTAGCACCAAAAATAGAACAGTTTGCAGTTTCAACGTCTTCATCTCATGATCCAGATTTATACAGGAACACAATAATACAAAGAAATAAACATAAACACAGAGATGCAACAAAAATAATATTTCATTTCATTAATATCAAATAACATAAATATGCTTATAGACATAATGGAAATAAATTAGCTAGGGCGCTGGTAGCGTATATCTAAGAAGATATGTGGTGGATATAGGCATATAAAATGTGCTACAATGAGGATCGAAGGCCTATTTATTGTTGAGAAATAATAGAAAACCGTAAACATCCAAAAACCTAACCCTAGGAGATGAAGCGCCAAAAGTGTGGGCCCCATTTGGGTAAATTGGTACATCAATCTTCCCGGGGACGTAACTTTGGCATACGATATCTGTTTGACATGCTCAATACCTTGTTAGAAAGATCCATCCAAGGAATAGAAATTTTGAGTGAGCAACATCGGTCCAAGGACCCATTTTGGTCCCGGGTTTTCCAAAAAACACCGTCAAAACGAATCCGGAAGTTCAGGACCCGAAAAAATGCTAGAAAGAGTAAGTTGTGATGAAACTTAAAAACTGAAAGAACCAATGTTGGGGGTTCAAATGGAATAGGTGGGTGGCCACCAATATTCACCTAGATCATTAGGGCCTCAAAACGGCTCCGGAAGTTCATGACCCGAAAAACTGCTAAAAATAGTAAGTTGTGCTGAAACTGAAAAACTGAAAGAATTGATGGTGCGGGTCCAAATGGAATAGGTGGGTGGCCACCAATATCCACCTGGATCATTCCTCCCTCCTTAGGAAGCAATGGTCCCCATTGCATTAAGTTCCTCCATGAGAGGCAAATTCTGTTGAAGATAGGATGTCATGGACCTGCTGGCGGACGTGTTGGATGCATTCAATAAATTTGGTTACTTTAGACAATACATGTGTGGATTATTTCTGTGTAGTCGCATGAGGTATGGAAACATTAGGCGGTAGTGCGCCAAAGGTTAGATCAATGGAGTGCTTATCCTGACAGTGTAGAGGAACATTTATGGGTGAGGAGAAGATGTCCTCATATTCCTCCATGATTTTGTCCATCTACTGTAGCCGTGCAAGGGAGCCCTGTTTCGAGGCTGTGGCCACAATATTCATCTTTCCTTGTGAGTGAGTTGTAAGAAAAATATATTTCCTGGTTTGGGAAAAAATCTTACTACATTGTTTTGCAATAGTCAAAGAGATGGCAGGAGGCAGTACTACCTTCGGTATCCCGTACAATTTATTTCCCAAAGTAATAACAACAGAACGATGCCTAGAATCATACACATAATGTCACCTCCACAATTATGGTTGGCCCAATAATACATCAACTACATCAAGAAAAGAAACATCACACAGTACCTCATCTGTGAATGGCTTTGTAATATCCAAAAAATTTAGCCTTCATCTAAATGGAATATTATAGTTGGTTTTATCACTAGGCAGGTGAATAAATGGGTAGGGAGGCTCATTGACCTCTTTAGAAGGAATAATAACACTCCTAATGTGAAAGGAGGAAGAATAAGTAGCTGGATTGAGCACCTTTGGGTGTGAACAGGGGTTGGATCATGTTAATTCAGTCAACTTTGACCAAGTCAACAACGCTATCTATATACATTGAATCTCCTTGATGAACAACACAGTTTTAGTGGAGGAAAACTTGCATGAGCTTGGTGGAAAATATGGATGGGGCCCAATGTGAAGAGGTTCACTTGCTATATATGGAGAGGATGGGAGCCTTTATTATGGATGTTTGAGATTATCATTTGATATTGGTCTGCTTAGACTATTGCTTCCTCTTGTTGTTTAGCAGGGTTGTTGTGCTGTTTAGCACCGGGTGTTCCTGAGCGAGTTTTGCAATGCATTTATCCACATCCAGGCTTGAGGCCAAGAATAACTCTTTATCTACAATTTTATTTCTATAGATAATAGTGCTGTGTTGTAGGGTGTTGCAGTGGAGGTTTGATAACACCACTTCTGGGTCTGTTTCTCAGTAGAGGGAGCCTTACTTCTCTTGAGAGATCAGCTAGGAAGATTTCTGGGCTAATTTCACATCTTGGAAGTTGGCCAAATTATTACTCATATCATACAGTGTAGTTCCTTGCAGGAAATGCGTCATTTTGCATAGAGTTGCAGCAGCAGGGTTTAAGCCCTTGTTTTTGAGCTAGTTTCCTTGGGAAAGGGCCAACCCTTCTCCCGGAAAGCTAGAAGAAGGGATTATCATCCCTCTATTGAATTTTTCAGCTATTTTTATGTAATTTTGTAGTAATAATGCATTATTTCAGAGCTGAATATTCAGATCTGCACTTTTTTACATCAAGCTTTCAAGAAACCCTTGCCGGGTTATCTCAATAATTTATTGAAGAGGCTAGATCTCTGTTTTCTCAGCATATTGCCTAATAAAACCCCATATCTATGGTTTTATATCATATTTTAGTAGAATCCCTCATCAAATCATGCAGTCATGTGCTTCAGAAATTCTGGATAGCTTAAGTCATGGGATTTGGCCACTTTTAAGCTGATTTGAGGCGAGGAGGTCTGTTTAACTGATCAAAAGTGATTTGTTTTTGTTTCTCTTTTGGATATGAGGGCATAAATCTATATGCTAAGGGAACCAAGCGTTATTTATTCCTGTTAAAACACAAATCTCTGGAAATAACGTTTTTAGGGTCAAATTGTTGCATTTTCCCCACTTGGGAGGATGTAGAAAAGCCCCTTTTTGCTACTGTTTCATTCATTCGATGGGAATGTGTTTCTCAACACATTTTATGACTTAATTTCTCCCTGCTATTCCAGTATTGTGCTTATGCACTGCTGCATTCCCATTTTGGGATATTACAGTGGTATAAGAGCATAATCTTGGCTCAACCTGTGGATCTCAGCCATTATGCTATCAAGAGAAGAAGGAGAAGAGAATATGTACAGAAAATAGAAGACTCCATTATGTGGAGGGAGGAAGGAGGAGAGGCTCTCAAAGCTTCTTCCAAAATCTATGCAGAGCATCAAAGAAGATCTTAAGAAGATGAGAGGGGAGATGGAATCTCTAGAGAAGTTTGCATCTAGAGCCAGATCTATATTTTCACATGATAGGCGTGAGCATGCAACTACACCCTATTATACACAACGTAGTCAAATGTCCAGATCTATCATCAGAGAGATGGAAGAAGGAGGAATGCCTAAGAGGGAAACTCTTAGTGATTTTCTTCAGGAGTATGAATCTCAAACTGAAAGGTTTAGAGATCATATCACTTTTAAGAAGTTTTGCAAGATCAAGGTGGAGAGGAGCAGGAAGCATGACATGGATAGATTTTCTCTATCTAATTTTGATGGATCACCAAAATGTTCAGCCAAAGCTTGGGTGGAGGAGCTACACACTTATTTGCAGCAACACCAAGTTTCTGAAGATGAAGTCATCAGAGTTGCAGCGCTGCACTTTGAAGGTAAGGCCCATGCTTGGTGGATTTTTGAGTCATTTTCATTGAAAAAGCCAATATTTCTTCTTATGAAAAGTTCACTAGGAGATTAGTGGAGAGGTTTTATGGAAGACATTCTAAAACATTCTTGGTAGAGCTAAACAAACCAAGACAAACAGAACTTTTGCATGGGTTGGAAGAACCTGTAAAATCACATCCAATTCAGATAATTGTTGGAGAAGCTCACATCTTGCATAACACATTGATAGAGGTAAGGTATCTGTCTCATATCTTTGGACAAGAGGGCATGTAGGTTCCTTTTTCAAAAGAGGACCCTCTTATTGAGAAGGTGACTCCCATTCATATTGAAGAGGAAGAGAAGGATGGGGGCTACAACGCTGTCACATATAGAGCATATCTAGTCCCTCATGTAGAGGAAGGAGGAGCACATGCTCCAACAGGAGGAATTATTGTGTCATTGCAAGATATTCCCCAGGATCTCACATATGGAAGACAAAGCACAATCAATGAGCAACATGATTTTGAGATATTACTGATGAAAGGAGAAGGTAGGGAGGAAGGTCAGCATCATTTGACGAGGAGCACACACCCCTATCTATTTAGAGAGCTGGTGCAAAATAGAGGCAGACTGATTTGCACTGTGAGGGCAAGGGCAAGGTTGCCCAACCATATGTACAGTCTAATCTTGACATTGATGTCTCACTACAAGGAGGCATTCCACCTGGGAGGCCACCAGATATGGAGTTGGTAAGAGGCATCTTGCCATTTGGTTCACCCCTCTTAGATTCTAGAGAGGTGAAAAATTTGGAGGAGTCTAGTACAATGCAGAGAGTTTGGGATAAACTCAAGGAGGAGGGGGACATCCTTCCATTTTCAGCATCACCCACTCTCACTACACATACTGCGCTGACAAAATTTGATGCAGTGATGGAGGATGGCACCTTCAGGGTGCAAGGGAGCTACTCCATGGATTTGGAGAAATACAGGGTACTTCCTTTGAGGAAGGAATCCTCCATACATTGGAGTATATGGAGACCACTCATCCTTACATTGGCTGAGATAGGGAGATTCTTTTTGGATGGGAGCTTCTCATGGGAGGCCAACTTCCAAATATCACTACTTCTTTTTGAGCATGAGCAGCTGCATGATGGGCATGGCAGAAATTTGGAGGATGAATTTCGCATGGGGGATGTCAAAGGAGAAGACAAGAACATGTGGAGAGCTTCACATTGCAGATCATCAGTGTTGTCTCTTGGGAGGATTGATCCATATTGGAGGTCTCAACTCTTGGTAGAGTACTCCAAGGATCTTGGTGCTTGCATGATTCTTGATGACCCAGATGGAGATGATAGATATCTAGTAGATGATGTGGTCATCTATTCTTATGGCAGAGTCTTCTTGACTAGAGCTTCTGAGCTCAAGGAGAAGCTGCTACATGCAGCATATGAGGACTTCCTTTCCATGCACTTTGATGCATATTTTTCCTTGGCAGAGGAGTTCATTTGGGAGGGCATCCAGCATGATATATTTCAGCATATGGAGAGATGCGTAGCCCAGATGGTGATAGAGAGGATGTCACAGCCACTTCCCTGCTCTTTGGAGGTGAGGGAGAATTTCCGATTGAGCCAGTCCAGCTCAAGGTCCCAAGTACAAGGTGGAGAAGGTATAGTTTCACATTATGTTTCGTACTTCTTTACTTTATATGAGCAACATGTTGTACCAAGGAGGATTATCCCCTATTGCATATTATATGATGATGTACTTGAAGCCACTTGCAGCATTGAGATTGGCTATCTTATTGGTGGTTTGTGGGGGAAGCCACATTTTTGGTGTGCACCATTAACACCACATTGTACTTTCATGTTTCTATCTTATAGAATGATTGTGGCAGAAAACAAGTGGCTGGAAGAGCACTTTTTATTACTTGTTTTGATGCAGGCAAGGGATGCATTGTGCTGGTTCCATATATGGAACTATGATCCACTCTCTGGTTGTCATATGGCAGCTTGTTTTCATTGGTTTTTGCTTCCATGTATTGCTGATTTTCTTATGTTCATGGGTAGCTTTGTTTGGAGAGTGCTAGATGAGTTGGAGATGCCCATTGGGAGTATGATTCTCCCTATTTTACATGTTGTATGTTTTAGGAGAAACAATGGGAAAACCATGATTGCCACACCACACTTCTTGTCTTCACATGGGAGGAGCCATTTGAAGAACTTGCGTTCTTGGAGGAGGCATTTCATGGTTGATTTTCTTTGTGGGGTAACTTGGGCCATTCTTGTAGGCCATGAAATTTCAGCCCAATATTAGAAAAAACCCCATACTTACCATAAATGGAGAGAAAAACCACTTGAATGAAAAATCTAATCTCTCCATGCAACTCCAACAGATGGCATACACCGGGGGTTGAGGATTCTTTTGATGAGCTAACTAGAATGACTCATTTCATTTGGGTGATAGCATGGGTTTGGGAGTCTCTCATTGGTCATGAGTTCCCCTATTCTTGTCATAAATCCTATCTTGAGGAGGCCATTGGATAGTAATAAGGTTTCCACTTACACCTTCCACCTTTTCATGATGTGAGCCATTTGGTTTTGCATGCTTGGGAGGGAGTATTGGAGGACAGATTTATTGCAGATTGTTTTGAGCAGTGGTGGGAGATATTGATGAGGATGCCACAAGAGGAGGAGGGGAGGAATTTTTCTCTCCTTATACAGTTTCTTGAGGACAAGAAATTTTTTGGAGGGGAGGATTGTAATATTCCAAAAATTTAGCCTTCATCTAAATGGAATATTATAGTTGGTTTTATCACTAGGTAGGTGAATAAATGGGTAGGGAGGCCCATTGACCTCTTTAGAAAGAATAATAACACTCATAATGTGAAAGGAGGAAGAATAAGCAGCTAGATTGAGCACCTTTGGGTGTGAACAGGGGTTGGATCATGTTGATTCAGTCAACTTTGACCAAGTCAACAACACTGTCTAGATACATTGAATCTCCTTGATGAACAATGCAGTTTTAGTGGAGGACAACTTGCATGAGCTTGGTGGAAAATATGGATGGGACCCATTGTGAAGAGGTTCACTTGATATATATGGAGAGGATGGGAGAATTTGTTATGGATGTTTGAGATTATCATTTGATATTGGTCTGCTTAGACTATTGCTTCCTCTTGCTGTTTCGTAGGGTTGTTGTGCTGTTTAGCACCGGGTGTTACCGAGCGAGGATCCCACCTCTTCCCTTGAGAGGCCTCTTGGGAGAGTTTTGCACTACATTGATCCACATCTAGGCTTGAGTTCAAGAATTAGTCTTCAACTAAAATTTTATTTCTGCATAGAATAGTGCTGTGTTGTAGGGTGTTGCAGTGGAGGTTTGATAACACCACTTCCGAGTTTGTTTCTCAGTAGAGGGAGCCTTCCTTCTCTTGAGAGATCAACTAGGAGGATTTATAGGCTAATTTCACATCTTGGAAGTTGGCCAAATTATTCCTCATCTCCTACAGTGCAGTCCCTTGCAGGAACTGCCTCATTTTTCATAGAGCTGCAGCAGCAGGGTTTAAGCCCTTGTTTTTGAGCTAGTTTCCTTGGGAAAGGGCCAACCCTTCTCCAAGAAAGCTAGAAGAAGGGATTATAATCACTCTATTGAATAATTCAGCTATGTTTATGTAATTTTTCAATAATACTGTGTTATTTCATGGCTGAATATTCATATCTGCACTTTTTTACATCAAGCTTTTAAGAAACCCTTGCTGGGTTATCTAAATAATGTATTGAAGAGGCTAGATCTCTGTTTTCTCAACATATTGCCTAATAAAAATCCATATCTATGGTTTTATATAATATTTTTGTAGAATCCCTCATTAAATCACACAGTCATGTGCTTCATAAATTCTGCATAGCTTAAGTCATGGGATTTGGCCACTTTTAAGCTGATTTGAGGCCGGGAGGTCTGTTCAAAAGTGATTTGTTTCTGTTCCTCTTTTGTATGTGACAGCCTAAATCTATATTATAAGGGAACCAAGCATTATTTATTCCTTTTAAAACACAAATCTCTGGAAATAACATTTTTAGGGTCAAATTGCTACATTTTCCCCACTTGGGAGGATGTAGAAAAGCCCCTTTTTGCTGCTGTTTCATTAATTTGATGGCAATGTGTTTCTCAACACATTTTATGACTTAATTTAACCCCGCTATTTTAGTATTGTGCTTATGCACTGCTGCATTCCCATTTTGGGATATTACAGGCTTGATGTTGTACGAAAGGCGGTACTGCTGGTGGACGCAGAGATTTATTCCTTCGTGAAGCCACCCAATGGTATACATTTGCGGGTGTGCTATGGTCGGTAGGTCAAGCCGCTTCATGGACTCTGCTAAAATGAGGTTATTTTGGCTTCCGCTATCGACAAGGAATTGCAGTGGAGAACCCTTCACCCACATCTATGAATGGAAGAGGTGCTCCCCCTCCTTGGATCCTCGGGATCCCCCCTGGATCTTGGTGGCAGAAAAAATGGCACTAGGATTCACATCTGTTAGGGTCCTGTGATTTGGCAGATTGGTAGACCAAATGACAGGGTAACATGAAACCAGTATTTGGAGTCCTAGGGCATAGCCTTCCTGGTCTCAGAGAGGGCTCTCTCTATTAAATGCAAAGGATGTGTTCTTGTTTGCTTTAGATGGTTGATTTTAGGCTAGTTGTTAAGTGTAGGGTTTGTTGATTTTTTTGGTTGGGTAAGATGAACAAGTAGAATAGTTGGAGTGAGAGGTCTTTAAATCATTGGGCTATGAAGTCAATGAAGGTTGTGAGTATATTAATAATGAATCATAGTGTATATCAGGGCCAATATAGTGTGGTCAATGGATCCTTAAGGTCATGAGTGAAGTGAAATGGACATTAAGTTTGGGAAAAACAAGGTAGGGAAAAGGGCAGTGAAGTATCCTTTGTCATGTACCCATAAACAAGAGGGTATTAAATATGATAAGCCAAAGATACTAATCATGATATAGGGAAAAACATTTACTCAATGAAAATACTTAACAAATAAATATCCAAGATAAGCATTCCAGTGAAACAAAGAAAGCATAAAAGCTTATCTAACTTTAGTAAATTCACCTTCAGAATTGGAAAAACATATAAGATGACACAATAACTTTCATCAATCAAGGAGGGAACTCCTAAACATTGTTGATTAAGCTAAAAGAACTTTGAGGCAAACTGATAGGCATGGAAAAAGGGCAAGATCAGAACAAGACCTCTTTGACCTAACCTAACAAGTAGTATTCCAAATAGAGGTTTCAAGACAGAGTTTAGATAGTTCCAAACAAGCAAGGCTTATCGTGAATCATATTTGTAAACTAGCATATTAATCCATAGATGAAACAAACAATCATAAGGAGGCTTGAAGAGCAGTTAAGAATTCTTCAAACACACCCAACAAAGGAAAACATCAAGGCCATAGAAGATAGGAGGAATAATGTGCTTCAAGGAGCATTTCTGAACCTATAATTTTCTATTCAATAGAAACAAAGAAGAATGAAACATAATGATAACAAGAAAACATAAACAAATTAAGAAGACATCACCATTAACCAAGCTTAGGAATCCTACAAACAAGCTTCTCCATCATCAATCCAAGCAAGCCATTCATCAACTTCACAACACCAATTTCTTCTCCAAGCTCATAAAAACCATATATTTCTCTCAAAGTTCATCAAATTCCAACATTTACAATGAATCTGTCATGCTCTATTTAACTCATCAAAGGAGGGAAAAAACCCTAGATAGGGTTGGAAAATTTCAAAATCACTCATAAATGTCATTTATGCCTAAGAGATCATGCAAGGCCCAAAAAACAAAATATCTCATGAAATAAATGCTAAAATAAATTCTTGCACCTAATTCTAGAGTGATTTGCTTCAAAAAACACAAAAAAAATGATTTTGCAATAAATGAGTGTGTTTTGTTGACTTTTGGTCCAAGACACACTAAACATTCCATTTGCGCAGCGCCACTTTCAACAGAAAATAGGGTCTTTTGCAACCGAGTTTTGGACCCCTTCCCGATGTCGGATTTGGCTCCGTGATGGCTCGTTGGAAAGCCTGATGAGTCGGATTTCCAAAAATTCTTGTAGTTTCCTGGTACAAATTCTTGAGCCTAGTCAAAAATTCAAAAATCCCAAGATTTTCATTTGCGCAGCGCCAGGCCCAAAACAGTGGCAAAAAGGTGAAAAATAGGGGTTTTTTGACCTTTTGAGGGGTCAAATTTGCTCCAAATAATCTAAAACTTGGTGAGCATAATGTAACAGGTGTGATAAATCCAAAAATTTCAATTTCTCCTCCTGAGTATGCTCCATGTATTAGCGTAGCGCCAGTGGCGCTGCGCTAATGAGCCTAAAAAATCTCAAAAAACCAAAATTGCTCCAAATTTGCTCAAAATTCGTGGAGAGCTCCCTTAAGGGGTCTTGGAAAATTTTTAAGAAGCCTCAGCGAAAAATACAAGGCTGTCATGCTCCTTTTCCTCCTTTAGGGTTTGGGCCTCAAGGAGGGCTTTCTTCAGTTTGGCACAAACAGGCTTGTGTTTCATGGCATAGTACTTTGTCATCTTTCTTTGTAGCTCTAAGCCTTCATTCGCCTTCTTCAGCTTGGCCTCTAGGTGTACATTTTCCCTCTCAAGGCATGACTCCCGATCATGCTCAATTTCCATGGCAAGGAGTTCAGTGAAGGAAAGTTTATCTTCTAGGGCTGATTCCTCTTCCTTCTGTTTTTCCAATGCTTTCCTTAACCCCATGGTTTTTGGCCTCTTCCTAGGCTGTTCCTCTTCACCTTCACTTTATTCATATGGGCCCATGTATTATTCTAGTTTGGCTTGTGCTCTTTGGGCTTCTTTCCGGGTTTTGAATGCTCTAGCTTCATAGATGGCTTGCTGGGCACTCATTTTCTTGTTTTTCATTTGATAGAAGTGAATGTCATCCTTTGCACTCTCCAACTTAGCTTCTAAGTCTTCTATTTGTGCATTCTTGTTTTGGAGGAGGGAGTTTGAAATTCTTGTTTCATTTTCTTCATCACTGTCTATGTGGATAAGTTCAAACTTCCTTTCTATTTTAGGATCCTCCTCTTCTACCTTTACCTACTACTTACCCTTCTCCATATTTTCTTTGCCTTCGTCAAGCCTTGGAGTTGATGCAGATGGCAAGGTTCCTTGCCTTTTGGAGGCATCAAACACTTTCCTTGGACCTCTTTGGTATATGCATGCAAGAGGAGTAAGGGTGGTTTTGGTAGTGTCTTCATCATGGCTGTGACCCTTGGTTTTGTCACCAGCTCCCTCACCTTCACTATGATCCCCATAAATCATCTCATTTTCTATTTGATCACTACCTTCTTAACCTTCAAAATCATCATCATCACCTCCTTCTTTACTGCTCTTTGTGCTATCAGCTTAGTCTTCAATGTGATCATCATCCTCTGTACTTGCTTCACTTTGGTCTTGTTCATCACTAGGGTCATTTTCTTCATCATCCCCTACACTGCTGTGATTCTCATGTTCAGTAGGAGGCTGATTAGTGTCATGACTGTCATGACAGATGTCACGGCTGTCATGAATTTCTCCCTTGCTATATTTTTCCTCATTGCCTATACTATCAGAGTCATCCTCTTCAAATTCTATTTCTTCATGTTCATCATTCTCATTCATATTGTCACTGTCTTCACCATGACTTTTCTCACTGGTAGCTGGCTCATGCTCTTGTTTATTGCTGGTTTCTCCTCCTTTAGGGCTCATGTCATTTTCACTTTCAACCTCTTCATTTCTTCTAGTATCTTCTTTCATGGTGGCAGAGTTTTGTTCACTGTCTTTTTGATTGTCAGCCTCCTCTTTTATATCAAAATCTTCTTGGTCATCACTTTGTTCATCTGCATCATCCCTCTCTTTACTTTGGGTTGACTCATTGGTATCATTACCATCACTGCCTTCCTCCAAAGGCTCACTATTTTTGTCTTCATCACTGCTATGTTCATTTACCTCTTCTTCAACATCATTTCCCTCTTGCTTATATTCATTAATTTCTATCCCTGCCTCACTAATTTCATCACCTTCACCCTAATCTCTATGTGATTCTTCATTGCCACTTCTTGCTTCAACTGATGCACCAAGAGAAGGAGAGGAAGGGAGGTTTTTCTGTGGTGAGGGTACTTGTGCAGATGAGGAAGGAAGGTTTGGTTGATGAGGAGGCTGTGGGTTTGTAAAGACTTCATGGGTTATGAAAACATCCCAATGTATACCCTGCTACTCCAACTGATGTAAGACCACCATCTTGATCAGGGAATGGTGGAACAAGCTATGCATTTGTTGTGTGGGATTCATCCTTCGGAGAACATAAGACATTTTCTCAATACTCCTATAGAGATATTAAGGTAAGTTTAGCACCTTAACCCCTATGAAATGCATGAGGAGTCTGACATGATAGGTATAGAGCTTGGAATACCTCCCCTCATAGGTGAAGTATTTCATGATAACCAACATCAAGGATGAGAATATGTGTTTGAGGTGTGAGAAAGGGAAAAATAATTTGCTGCCTCCTCTATACCTTGTTTTGATAAATGGCTCTAAAAAGTCTTTGTACAATTTTCCCTTTTTAAACCACTGTAGCATCAGAGATGGCACCTGATGAGATCTCAAAATCCACTCCTGCAAGGCTTGAGTGCTTGTTGTGTAAGTTGAGAAAGAGGAGACTTGTAAGCTCTCTTCACTTGTTTGACCTTTTCACAAAATTGATAACACCTTGTATTCTGAAAACATGACTAGGTCCTAGGAGAGGAGGTGATGGCCACTATGCTTTGAGGTTACAATCTATTCACTTTTTGTTGTGTAGATTAATCCGTCTTGCGGACAAGACCAATCTCTCTAGTACAAAAGGTAACTAGCAACAAACAGCCAATTATACTAATCTCTCTCTAAGCATATGCAATTTATAAAAACACTATACGGGTGCAAGGCCTACCTTATATCCAACGCTTTGCTTGCTTACTTGATTTTGTTGAAGTCCTTCCCGTGCACCGAAAGAACGTCCTTCGTATATCTGCAATCACAAACAAGGAAAAAGATTAAGCAGCACCTGTATAGACATTATCATAAATCATACTTATCATAATGATCAAGGAATTTATGAAATAAACCACAAATTGACAGTTTAATGAGAGAAATGAGTATATTTGTATTAATTTTAAAGATAGAAAACCTTTACAACCTGTGCCTTGATGTTGTGCAGGTCCTCCCGGGGTTCGAAGCAGGAATCTCCTTTACTCTGACAAGCATTGCACTCTTTGAACTAAGACAAATGAGGATAAGTGATTTAACCTCACAGAAAGTCTAAAGTTACTCAAGTCTAAAACTCAACAGCATTTAACTTCAAATCTCATAAGCTTGAACTCCCTTTGAGGCTACCCAAGGCCTCTTTTTATAGTGAAAGAGAGGAGGTTTCTAATTCCAAATATGAAGGGATAGAATCCTCCTTCAAAGGGATAAGCTCCTTACATCAAGGGGTTAGCTCCATTAAGAGAGGGATGCATGAACCAGCTTCAAAGCGTATCCATTCCGAAAATTCCCGTCTAGAATCTTCTAGAATTCACCTGGAATTCACTTTTTAATCTTCATTTTCTCGCCTTTTTATGTTTTACAGAGGTCCGCACTCATTACACAAAGAACGTGCGGTATGGTTCCGCATGCAGGCTGAGATTTAGGTGCGGGACCGCAGGGAATGCATAGAGAAAGTGATACCAATTCTTTAGGGGATTTTAAGGATTTTCTTCTGATTTTGAAGCTTGATATGAGGAGATGGTATATTAGACTTGCAAAAGGAGGAAGTATGAGTAATAATGAGCTCATACGGTCAGCAGAATGTCAAGGTGACAGTTTTCAGTGTAACAAATTTCCCCCTAAAGTGCAAAGTCTGTAATAGATGAAGCTATAGTCTGTCATATATGAAGAGTGCAGTACTTTATCATTTCAAAGATCATCCTGTGGACACTCCAGTCGGTACCTGTAAAAACATTCAATGCAAAATATATACATGTATATGTCATCACTGAGGTAGGCATTCCCATACTCAGATAAAAACTAACTATAAACTAGCTGAAATCGTTCTGATATAGGAATGATTTTGAATACATCATAGTACAAATATATGTAGACACAGTATGGACGCAGCCATCTGTTTATCAAAAGTCTATTGTATAGATGACAACAAAATTCCCCGCAGCCTGGATGGTGGAAACTAGATCCAGGGTCTTGATTTCCGTATCTCGAACCAGTACGATTCTATCCATGTGAATGAATGTATTGAAGTCGAACATGGTAGAAACCACTTGATTACCAGCCAATGATGTGAACTGTTAACAAGTGTGAGAGAAACCACCAGTAATGTCAATGGCTCTCAAAGTACTCAGTACAATCCATGAAATGTGAATGAATGAGCTGAAGTCGAACATGTCACGGAGTCATTCGATCGAAGGTCATTGATGTAACCTATCGTCGAAAACGAGAAACCTGCCATTGAGGCATGCAGATTTCAAGGTACTGACGATTTCTGGATCAACTTTCTAGATAATGTGCTGATGTCGATAGAAAGTGATCTGTCGTAGGCAAGCCCACAACAAGAAATCATAGATCAAGTTTTGAAAATATATTGGCAAGGACTGACTCAGGGATGGTCAAAGATGGATGACAGATATTTTGCAGATGAATGGTTTTATTTGAACTGTTCTCTTGGACACATAACGACACTGCAGATGGCTTGGTGACAATTGACTCAAAGCTAATACCCAGAAACCGGCTGAAAATTTTCAATGTGGTTTGATTAACTGTTAAGCAAAGAATTTCCCAACCCAGGTGAATATAAGTGTCGTGTCCAAGAGTGGTCGACTGAGTTTTAGGACAATTTTAAAATACAACAAACATGCTCATTTTTCTCTCTTTTCCCCCACCATTTCTGGCAAGTACCTCTTTATTTTTGACAAGCTTGAGGAGGATAACATTTGCTTGGTTATAAGCTCACCCTTTGGGTGAGTCCAACTTAGTTTAAAATTCGAACCCTAAGAAGGAGTGGTTCGTTCCTGTTGAAAATTAAACAGGTCCTTTACTGTTAAGTTTTAACGAGTCCAGTATAGGAGAAACTCGGTGTTTTTCAGTTTTAGGGAGTCAGAAGAAAAACTTAAGAAAACTCCATGGGTGTTCTTTTTCATAAATTTAGTCTCTCGAGCCCGAAAAAGGATAAAATAATGCGGGAGAGAACTCTATTGACCGTATTTAGTCAACGTATACCTTTTTCGTAAATAGTCCATTTCGGTCCGTAAAAGGGGTAAACTTATACTGAAGGGACGACTGTTCATTTACTTTAACGAGTTCGAATAGTCAAGTACTCGGCAATCTTTTCATATTTAGAGAGTCTGAAAAGGGCTTAAAGAGGACTCCAAGGTTTCGCTTTTTCGTAAAATTTTTTGAAAGAGTCCGAAAAAGTGATAAAAGTATGCTCTTTGTTGAAAAATGATTATTTCACCTGAAAAATCCTGTTTCTGCACAAAAACTCAAAACATTACACATACCTGTTTAAGATAAATAAAAATGCTTTCAAAAAATATCCCTTTTAAAGTGAAAAATAAATAAATTTACAATTCATTCATTCGAAAAAACTTATAAAAAGGACTTTTTCTATTTCATTTTTACCGTTCAGTTGCAGAGTGAAAAGTAAAAAGCTTTTGGATAAAAAGTTCCCGTGAAGATTCTGGAAAATTCAACCGTTGGAATCGAAAACCGTCAGCCCCAGGTAATCCACGACCTCCTTATCTTGCTTTTCATCCGTTTAAAATTCGTTTTTAGGCTTTAGTTTGATTTTTTAGGGCAAAAAATAGGTCAAAAAATGCGCCCGCGGGGTCCGCAGGCGGGACACAGGTTGCCTGCGGACCCCGATTTTTTCTGAACGGGAAAAAATCGGGGGTGCCGCACCCGACACACGCCTTTCGTGCGGAGCTACGCTCTGTTTACAAAGGGCGGGTGCGGTACCCGCGCGGTTAAAATTCAAGCATAGTTTTCTCAAATTTCTGCCAAAAGTTTTCAAATGAAATCATGCTAATATGCCTTATTTTGTGTTGCAGGATTAACAAGATGCTTATTTGGCGAGAAAGGGAACATGAGGATGTGGATGAAGATGCAATACTCCATTTGCCCACACAAAGGGCATTAAAAGCGTGCTGCTTATACAAATTCTGGGCCATCTCTGGCATGAGGGCACAAGTGGAACTCTTAACATGGTTGGTAGACAGATGGCATGTGGAGGACCAGTGTTTCTTCATTGGTGGCCACTGGCTCGAAATTGAGCTGGAGGATATATACTTTTTGACTGGTTTGTCCAAGAGGGGCGAACATGTATCTTTGTTTGGGACTAGGCCAGGTGGCCAGACTGTCGCTAGTCTTCAACTCGAATTTTGCAATGATCAGGCGGATCCTCGGGACAAACGGATTGACATAAAACATATCATCCGTCCTGAACTGAAAGTTATAGCATTCACTGTTACCAAACTATGTGGGAGCGCCGTGCTTCATGTAGCTACTGGTTCCCAAATGCGCATTGCTGTGGACTGTTTTCGTGGCACCATCTTCAACTGGTGCGAAGCTGTGTTGGCAAATATAAAAGGCCAACTTACCAGAGCAAAAACCGGGAAAATAAAAAACTTTGGATATGGTTCCATTGTCGTTTCTTTTGCTTTGGAGAGGGTCCCTCAGTTAGCTCCACAGAGTATTTCAGTTGATGCCGGTCGACTTCGAGAACCAAGAATGGTTCGCTGGTCCGCGGTGATGGCTCGTCATGCTATCGAGGGCGCTGAGATTGTACGATTCCCTGCTTCATATTTTCATTGGCTGGATCGCCAAATTTTTACGATAGAGGATTTTCCATATGCAGGGATAGATTTCCGCGGAGATAGAGAGATGTCTCTCCCTGCAGGGGAACAGTGGGACGATTCAGGTAAAACATTTTTCAACGTTTGCTAAGTTCTAAATTTTTTTAATTTTTTATCGTCTTAGAAAATTAATAACCAAAAGTTTTTCAAATACAGATGTGGGTCCACAACGTCCAGCTCATCTCCAACCTTTCGAGAGGAGGCAACCAGTTGCGCCCGCACCAGCCCCAGCAGGCCAATCAGTAGAAATTTTGACTGATTTGGAACATCATTTAGAGCACTTGACTCTAGATATACCAGAGACGAGTATAGATGATATTCCCTTCAGGCTTCAAAGATATGTGATTGGAGTCCCAGGACCTTTCAGGAGGTTCCTATGCAGGGTGGCTCGAGCAGTTGTTTCCTATCGAGATCATCATCAGTGATGAGATGATCATGTAGACTCATTTTGTACTTTTGTGTTACCATTTTTGCCGATCATAAGGTGTTTCCAACCTATGATCGAAGACGATGTATATTTTTTGAACACACTCCTATGATATATATATCACTATTTTGACGGCTATCTGCGTACATGAATGAATGTTTTTTGTTTTACTGCTTTTAATTATTGCAAATGTCTATTTATCATACTAGAAGCAATTGAATCTGCTAATGTATTTAAACGTCTTGGAATATGCTGATATTCAATGTAATCAAACTCACGTTCCAAGAGACGAATCTCAAAAATAACCGTAATAACACCGGATTTCTAATGGTATAAACCCTGTTAAGCTGTAATACAACAAGTTCAGAATCCAACCTTACAATCAAACTCCGAATTCCAAATGATATGGACTCAGATAATAACTCAATCACTGCACTATACTCGGCAATGTTATTTGTTGTTTGACCAAGGCTTACCCCATGCATGGATACTAACTCGTCAGAAGGTGAATAGATAACCCAAGGTGCGGAAGAAATGTTCCGTGTACTACGACAAGCACCATCAGCAAAACCAATGTAGGTTTGAAGAGACGTCGACATCTGCAATATCAAGAGTAAAACTCAGATAAGCAGTCATAGTGAAAAACACACTTCTAAACTAGGCACACTTTTAATCTAAAACACACCAACAGTAAAGAAATCTAAAACTAACAAAAAATCTCCACACCTTGTTTAAGCGTAATATCTCTTTAGATAAAGCCCATTTCTGGGTTTATCTAAAGGGACACCATCAAAATCTACTAACTCATAGGCCCCTTTTGCTAACTTTCGTTTCACAATGTAAGGACCATGCCACATAGGCATGAATTTTCCAGCTCCTAGCTTGTCGTTAGCTTGATCATAAAGTAAAACTAGGTCTCCTTCTGAAAAATTTCGAGGGGTCACATTTCTATCATACTGAGCTTTTATCCTTTTAACATGAGCCTCGTTTGCTATTACAGCACTTCGTCGATTCTCATCTAATTGGGCCAAGTACAAGAAACGTTTTTCCTCTTCAGACGTAGCTAGAAGTAATTCTATGGCTAATTTTAGTGACGGTATTTCGCATTCAATTGGTAGCACAGCTTCTAAACCGTAAACTAGTTGAAAAGGAGTGAAACCCGTTGATGTTTTGACTGAGGTTCGATATGCCCAAAGGGCTGAAAATAACATGGAATGCCAATTCGTCTTGTGAATACCAATGATTCGTTTAATCATGGTGACTAAAACTTTATTAATAGCTTCAACCAGACCATTTGCTTGTGGATAGTATGGAGTGGAATTATCGTGGCGTAGGCCAAGTTGTTCTGTTAATTCAGTCATCATGATGTTCCGAAAATGACTTCCATGATCTGTAATAATAGCTTGAGGAACACCAAACCTAGCAATTATGTGATTGAACAAGAATGTTGCAGCAGTCTTGCCGTCAGCTGAATATGTAGGCATCGCCTCGGCCCATTTCGTAAAATAATCTACAGCGAGAATAATATAGGCATGCCCCCCGGCCGAGTGAGGGTTACATGTGATAAAGTCGATACCCCATTTTGCAAATGGACCAACAGCAATTATAGGGTGAAGAGGAGCGGGTGGCGCGCGCATTTTCCTATCAAAAATTTGACAGTTGTGGCATTTCCGAACCGCATAAATGCAATCTTTAAATAATGTTGGCCAGAAATAACCTGCACGCAATATCTTTTGGGCAGTGGCATACCCAGACATATGACCGCCATATGCCCCAGAATGATAGTCATTGAGTACCTTTTCAGCTTCTTCATGAGTTAAACAACGTCGGAAAACAGAATCCGCTCCTCGTCGATAAAGAGTATCACCAATGATGTTATATTGTTGGGATTGGAAGCGTATTTTCCATCGTTGAGTTCGTGAAATTTCAGGCCGAAAAGATTGGGTTTGGAGATATACAATAATATCCCCATACCATGGATCAAGCGTACTGATAAGAAACAAAGATTCGTCCACAATGGACTCTTCTGCCACTGTTTCAATATCAGTAGAGGGAAAATCACACATTAGTTCCGCAAAAACCAAAGATTTCTTCGCCTTGGATTTTTCAAACTCCAAGTCAAATTCTTGTAGGATAACTATCCATTTAGAATATTTGCCCCCTAGTAATTGTCTGGTCAAAAAATACATCATAGGGTTGCAATCAGAAATTACTGTGGTTTTACGTAACAATATGTAATGTCGAAAACGTTGGACAGCTTGAACAGCTGCCAAGGCCAATTTCTCCACATGTGTATATTTGATTTCAGTCAGATTTAAATTTCGACTAAGATAATAAATCACATGTTCGTTGTGAGATTCATCTTCCTGAACTAGTACCATCCCAATAGTGGAATGAGAAGCAGCGAGATATAGAATGTAATCCTGGTTGTAGTTGGGAGGATGCAATAACGGTGCATGGGTCAACGCGTGTTTAAGTGCATCAAAAGATCGATCAGCGAACTCGTCCCAAAAGAACGGAATGTCTTGTTTCAACAACCGGGTAAAACCCTTTGCAAGCTCGGCATAGTTCTGAATAAATCTACGTAAAAAGTTTGCTTTCCCCTGCAAACTCTGGAGTTGGCGCAATGTCGAAGGAGGAAGCAATTTAACAATAGCTTCGACCTTCGAAGGATCAACACGAATGCCTGATTTTGAGACAAAAAATCCCAGTAAACGACCCGATTCTACGCAGAAAACACATTTATGCGGATTCAACCTTATCCGATAATGCCGACATCTCATAAAAATTGCTCGTAAATGAGTAGGATGATCGGCCCTACGTGATGAATGAGCAGGTAAATCATCAAGATATGGTTGAACAATGTGCTTAATGTCATGAAACGCATAAGACATGGCCCGTTGAAAAGTTGCTCCAGCGTTCTTAAGTCCAAAAGGTAGTTTACAATAGGCAAACGTTCCCCATGGACAAATGAAAGTTGTTTTAGGTTGATCTGCAGGGAGTATGTTTATTTGATTGTAGCCGGAAAAACCATCCATAAAGGAGAATAGTTCACTCCCAGCACAATCGTCGATTATCTGATCGATATAGGGAGTTGGATAATTGTCCTTTGGAGACGCTCGATTAATATCCCTATAATCGATACATACTCTTATTGTTCCTTGTTTTTTAGTCACAGGAACAATATTCGATACCCAATCCGTTAAAGGAATTGGATAAATGAATCCTGCTCGAAGTAATTTTTCAACTTCAGATTTTATAGCGGCAGCTTTTCTAGGATGTATTTGACGTAATCGTTGACGAACAGGTTTAGCATCCGGGTAAGTCTTAATTTCATGTACTACGATCGATGGATCAATTCCTGGCATTTCTTCGTAAGACCAGGCAAACACGTCACGGAATTCTTGAAATAGGGCTTTATAAGTTTGAATTTCTTCATCTGAACAACAAGCACCTATATGAATGTTTTCAATTATTCCTGGTTTTACTGAAATGTCAATTGGAACCGTTCTAGATATATTTTCTAAATTTAATTCAGAATCAGGATTTTTCAATGGATTCTGAGGTTCCTTGGCATATTCAGCAGTAAAAATTGAAGCGAAATCATTTTCAAAATGATGTAATTCAGGTAAGAATGAAGACCTATGATGGAGATCTTCCCATGGTAAATCATCAACAGACAAAAACTCACGAATTTGCTCATCTGTATGAACAATTTCAGGAAATGTCGTTGCGTCTGAACTAGAAATAGAAAGTGATTCCTCTTGGATCCCATTCATTGGATCAATTTTGGTTGAAAAGGTGTTGGAAAAAGACTGTACAGTCTGGTACGCAATTTCAAATGGACTCAAAGGCATCACGCCATCAAATGAGTCAATCTCAGATTCCGAAGGTAGTATCCAAGGATCATCAGTCAAAACTGTGTCTGACGAAATCATATGAATAGTTGCTGTAGAAGACGATACGTTAGGAGGAGGAAAGGAAAAAGTTCCTAGCAAACCAGAATCTTTAATGAAACCTACTCCAACATCCTTATAAGAGATAGTCGTTTTACCAACATGCTGGATTGTTTCTGTAGAGGCTGGGTCTGACGAAAAATAAGTTAACTGATCTATTGTCACGATCCTTCCTTGATATGGAAATTTTATAAGTCGAAAGACCGAAGAGACAACATCAGTCATAGCATAAGACCAACTACGACCTAGTAGAAGGTTGTAATCTAGAAGGGCATCAACCACTTCCACATCTAGATTAACGATTTTTCCTTCAACCCCTATGGGTAAATCCTGCAAAATACCATAAGGTTAAAAACCTCGACCATCAAAAGCTTTTAGAATCGTCGGAGATTGGTTAAGTGTAGGAGAACCAAGATATTTCCAACACTGAAGCGACATAATACACGTTGAAGCTCCCTCATCAATCACAGTCCGAAAAATAGGCCTGTTTTTGACTAACACTGGAATCTGGAAAGCCATTTGATGAGGAAGACGTGGTGTACTAGTTTCTAAATCGAAGATTATAAGGTTATAATCATTAACATCAACAGCTCCTATGGCAGACAATAACAATTTACGCTGTGCTGGACACGACTGCAGCACTTCCAAAGCCGACATTGCTGAAGGAGAAATAGCTAAATCTTCAACAATGTTGTAATTCTGAGCAGCTCTCGCATGTGGATTGAAAGATGATTTACGAAGAACACCTTTAGCAGGCGGCTTGATTATCAAGTCTGGATTTTGTTTCTCGATCTGTAGCGGACCGGAAACAGGAGGAGTTGTATTTGATGCGTTGGCATTGGAAGACTCTCCTTCTTTGCCATCAACCAGATTCTTAGAACCGTAATCTTGCGATCGCGTCGCAACCCTTATATGAGACATCATCATAATAGGCTCTTCTAAAGTGGTCGAGGAAGAACCAATCATCTTACTATCTTGAGCTGGAAAAGGATCCTTCAAGACAGCAGGTTGTTGCGATCCTTTAATGAGTTTCGTAACCTCTTCTCGATATGGGCATTCTTTCGTGAAGTGATCTTGTTCACAAATGAAGAAAGGATAACGAGGTTTACGTTTCTCATCATTGGATTCTTCTCTATCTGTTTTCTCTTTCGAATTTTTCTTGTTTTTATTCCTCCCTTTCTTTTTACCACCGGTTTTTGATTTTGTCGTAGATGTTTCAACGACATGAATATCGGCAGAAACTTCTTGAGAGGATTCTCCCTTCGGGGAATCAGGTAAAGTTATGATTGGAGAAGAATTCTTTGAAGATTTCTTCTTACTTTTGGAACTAACTGTACCAATCATACCGTCAGCGGCATGAGACCCTGAAGGAGGAGCAACAATTTGACCTTGTTTGGGTAAATCAGGAATTTTTTCATGTAAAGTACCTGACTGCGTATAAACGAGGTCTAGGTACTGAGCCTGAGCAATTACTTGCTCTTCAGTAACAACACCAGCCTTAGCTACATCTTCAGTGATCTTAGGTAGTAATGATTTTACAAACCACTCTGCCAAAATTTGATCCGGAATATAAACCTTCACCAATCGTCGTCTACGTCGCCACTCATGAATATGATCAGAAATATACGTGGACGTAGATTGTTTTAGTGAAGTTAATAATTATGTGCCATTGTCGTATCTGACAGGCAACTGGAAATGAGTTAAGAAAGACGTTGCTAACTGACTGAAATTATGAAACGAGCCTCGTGGCAACTCAATGTACCATTTGGCTGCAAGACCTATGAGTGTCCTTTGGAAAAGACGTAAGCAAATCGAATCATCAACAATAGAATTAGATGCACACCAAAGGTGATAAGTCATCACATGATTTGATGGATCCTCTCCTGACTTACCTTCAAATTTTGGTATGTCACTGAGCAACTTATGAGGCATTGACGGCCAGTTCTGATAATAGAAAATAGGATCATTAGTAAGGCGCGTCAAATCTGGTAAATCCAAAGTTGCAATGAACGGTAACTGACGGTTAGGGTCACGAAAACCTTGAGAAGCCAAAGCAGATCCAGGAGGCGGATACCCAGGATAACTAGGAATTGGATTAGCATTGGGTATTGTATAACCTCCTGGATAACCAGGATGAATCGGACCATACTGAGGTTGTTGATAAGTATAACCAGGGTATGGTTGATAGCTCGGATTCTGAACATAGGGACCGAATTGCGGCTGTCCCTGGTGCGGTTGATAAGTAAATTGAGGTTGACTTGTAGCAACTGTACTTGTACCGGCTTGTCCTGCAGGCATCTGAACTGTAGTCTGAACTGAGGGTCCTGACTGAGGTACAGAGACTTGAGGGATTTGCACGGACACAGGGATAGCCGAACTCGGAGCTACAGATACTCCAGAAACAGGTGTGATAGGTTGAACAGGCGTTGCAGCAGTTGCAGCAGTTTGGGGCGGAGTTTGAGGTGTACTAGGCCCAGCCTGCTGAATTGAACTAGGTGCAGGAGTTTGAATAGCTGGCTGAACAGGTTGCTGGGTTGAACCAGAAACCAATGGCTGACGAGGTTGATAAGGTAACTGCACAGTAGGCTGCAAAGGCTGTTGATATTGGGACGGATCCCACACCATTATTCTGGGGTATTGTCCCGTAGAAGGTTGAACGTAAGGACCAAAACCTGGTTGAACGTAGGGTTGATAATAAGGTAAAGTTCCGGCTCCTTGAACAGATGGTTGACCAGAAGGCTATTGGTAACCTTGCATTGGGTACTGCCCTTGAGGTTGATAACCTTGAGGCAAGTACTGAAGTTGGGGTTGTTGAGGACCCTGAGGAGCATATTGAGTTTGGGGTTGACCTTGAGGAATGTACTGTCCTTGAGGTTGGTAACCTTGAGGTATGTACTGTCCTTGGGGTTGCCCCCCAAAATAATATTGATCCACAGTTTGTCCTGGGAAAAAACTACCTTGAGGTTGAGCCCCGGGTGGTAACTGACTACCTTGGGGTTGCCCCCCAGGCGGTAATTGCCCACCCTGAGGTTGCCCCCCAAGTGGTAACTGAATTCCCTGAGGTTGACCCCCAGAAGGAAACTGACTGCCTTGAGCTTGAGGATTAGGAATATTACCGGACATCATAAAAACTTGCTCTGCGTTCGACGTTTCAATTTTAAGTCCACCAAGACCAGATGATAACACATTTTCGACAGGTTGAGGAGTTGCTCCTGAGAAAGTACCAGACAAAGACTGATATCCCGCAGGAACAGAAGGACCACCATGTAAAAAATATTCAGGCGTTTGCGAAAACATGGATGACTCTCCAGCCATAATAGATGACGGATAGTAACCTCTGGGTGTAGGATGAAATGGAACTCGAGGTGGATAAAAAGCAAGACCCGGATTCTCTAAAAAGTCAGTTAAAGAGAGATACCAGGGATTAGTTCGAATAGGGCTGTAGAAAATAGATTCACGCTCCCTAAGATTTAACGATTGAGGGGAGTTGGGAAGAGATATGTCTTCGTCTGGATTAGTAAGTTCTTCTATAGAAATTAGTCCAGAGGGAAGATTTTCAGTAATGATATTTCTAACCCTAGGTGAACCTGGATCGCTAGAAGTTGGTGAGATAAATCCTGAAGATGTTTCTAACACAGAAGATTCAGTTTCAGGCTCAGAGATTTCAGGTTCGTCAGATAATTCTCCAGTAGGAGAAATATTTTCAGTGACTTCAGAAACTGAAATCGGTTCTTGAATATATTCTGTTGTGGGAATTTGATGATCAGGATGTATCACAATAGCAGAGCTTTCAGCTTCTGTTGATCTAATTCTACGGCTACTGTGTGGTACCAGAGCCTGAAGCCCTTCTAAATGACCTGGTGTAAATTCAGGGGGTTTCCCTTGTATTCTCCGGGATTGTCTCGGCAATTCCGCCACGATGAAAAATTATCTAATCACACGCAAACAAAGAAAAATTTCAATGAAAACACCTAAAGTCTCTAAGAAACAAACAATTGAATCATACGCTTAAAAAAAATCTAAGAGTTCAAACCACAAACAAACAAGTAACTTTCCGTACTAAAATCACTAGTTGGTGATGAAATCCAACTTAGTAGAGTTTTAACACGAAAAGGGCGGTTGGAACAGTTACCCCGACAACCTGCTTAATGAAACAGACTGGCACAAGTTTCTTCACATAACCATCTCGAGTGAAGAGAACCCCCCAGAGAGTCCAAGTGAGTCTAGTCGACGTCTGCTCCAGGTACAGTGGGATCTTCCCTCCACCGTCACCTTAGGAAAGAATCCTAAATATTATGGCCTCTAAGGTTACCAACAGAAACAAATATACCTGGGGGAACAGTCTACGATCCGACACACACGCAAGGGCAGAGTAACAAAGCTCAATCCCCTTGAAGGCTCCTTGACATAATCCAAGGTTTACCGACAAGTGACCCCAGGCTCATCGACAATGGTCTATCCGAGGTTTACCGTTTTTAATACGTGTATATCTTCTATCGTTCCCAATGAGGAAGGATTGATTACCCCACTGGTTC
This sequence comes from Pinus albicaulis, assembly GCA_034641835.2. Taxonomy (NCBI): domain Eukaryota; kingdom Viridiplantae; phylum Streptophyta; class Pinopsida; order Pinales; family Pinaceae; genus Pinus; species Pinus albicaulis. The sequence continues at coordinate 203,503,140 of CM076569.1, forward strand.
AGATATGGTCTCGTGCTTAACTCCTTTAAGAGGAGCTTCCCAGAGCATACATGCAACAACTGGAATTCTTCCTACCGCAAGATATATCTACTTGTTTGTTTTATCTACCTTGGAGAGTTAATTACTCCCTACTCCAAGATACTAGCCTAAGCTATGTTGGTGATGAGAGCCCTAAAAATAAAAAGATTACTAGATGAATTTTATTTAAGCGTTACTTTTAATAGCTGTTTCTTAAGTCAAATGGGCGTGGAAATGAAACTTTGTATGATGTGAAGACTCGACCTCCAAAAACACTAAAATGCACCTATGATGGTATTCAATTCTTTTTTCTTTCAATGAATTTTCTATCTAAAGAAGAGTTAGAGAATGCAACTTTCAAATTTCTTCTTCAAACATGAAAACTAAGTGAAAGAAACTATTTTGTCTTTTCGTTAAACTATCAAAGCTCACAAGAAAACTATTTTCTTTTCCAAACAAGAAGCTACAAAACAATTCCCTTTCGAAAGAAATCTACAAAAATTAAAATTATTCAAAACTATGAAGACTAATCTTAAAAAACTAATCTAAATTGAGTAAAAGCTTTTTAGAGTTTTTTTTTTATGAATGTTTCTCTTAGTTATTCAGCAAACTAAGAATCTATCAAACAGATCAAAAACACTCAAAATATGTTTTCCAAAACACTCAAAGAATAAATGAAATTCAAAACTTTTAAAACAAGTTCTTTTCGAAGATTTGCAAAGAAATCAAAAAGGCTTAATTTCTCAAACTAGGATGTTTTCACAATGAGGTCGGATTCAATAGACAAAAAGAGATCTTATGTGATCTGAGATACTACAGATTGTCAAAAATTTGAACCACTACAAAGACCAAACAGGAAAAATAATCCAATCGGAAAAAACTTCTAGAAAATCATTCAAAACACTAACACTGTTGGAGTTCATAAACAATGAATTCTTGATAGACACAATAACCAGTCTGGGCAGAAACCAAAGATCTAAAAATTAACCAGAAAAAGAAACCTAGAGATTTTTCAAAATTTTTACAGGGTCCGCATGTAAGCAGTGTTGACAAGTGCGGTCCCGCACTGTATTCTATAAAGAACGTGCGAAACTGCCCGCACTGTAACAGTTATGCAGAGTGCGGTCCTAGCAAAAATGATAGAAAAATTCAAAATACTTATAAATTTTCAAAAACAGAAAAAATTTAAAGCACCCAGACAGATGTGAATCAATCAAAAACCAGAAAAAGAAACCTTTTCTCAAGTCAAAAATCAAAGAGAACCAAGAACAAACAAAAGTTCGTCCCCAGTATGGTCGCCATTTTGTTGTGTAGATTAATCCGTCTTGCGGACAAGACCGATCTCTCTAGTACAAAAGGTAACTAGCAACAAACAGCCAATTATACTAATCTCTCTCTAAGCATATGCGATTTATAAAAACACTATACGGGTGCAAGGCCTACCTTATGTCCAACGCTTTGCTTGCTTACTTGATTTTATTGAAGTCCTTCCCGTGCACTGAAAGAACGTCCTTCGTATATCTGCAATCACAAACAAGGAAAAAGATTAAGCAGCACCTGTATAGACATTATCATAAATCATGCTTATCAGAATGATCAAGGAATTTATGAAATAAACCACAAATTGACAGTTTAATGAGAGAAATGAGTATATTTGTATTAACTTTAAAGATAGAAAACCTTTACAACCTGTGCCTTGATGTTGTGCGGGTCCTCCCGGGGTCCGAAGCAGGAATCTCCTTTACTCTGACAAGCATTGCACTCTTTGAACTAAGACAAATGAGGATAAGTGATTTAACCTCACAGAAAGTCTTAAGTTACTCAAGTCTAAATCTCAACAGCATTTAACTTCAAATCTCTTAAGCTTGAACTCCCTTTGAGGCTACCCAAGGCCTCTTTTTATAGTGAAAGAGAGGAGGTTTCTAGTTCCAAATATGAAGGGATAGAATCCTCCTTCACAGGGATAAGCTCCTTACATCAAGGGGTTAGCTCCATTAAGAGAGGGATGCATGAACCAGCTTCAAAGCGTATCCATTCCGAAAATTCCCGTCTAGAATCTTCTAGAATTCACCTGGAATTCACTTTTTAATCTTCATTTTCTCGCCTTTTTATGTTTTACAGAGGTCCGCACCCATTACACAAAGAACGTGCGGTATGGTTCCGCATGCAGGCTGAGATTTAGGTGCGAGACCGCAGGGAATGCATAGAGAAAGTGCGATACCAATTCTTTAGGGGATTTTAAGGATTTTCTTCTGATTTTGAAGCTTGATATGAGGAGCTGGTATATTAGACTTGCAAAAGGAAGAAGTATGAGTAATAATGAGCTCATACGGTCAGCAGAATGTCAAGCTGACAGTTTTCAGTGTAACACTTTTCCTCCCTTATGTTTTGGTATTAAAGGATTTTTACCTTTATCACTACCACTGATGTTCTCAGCTCCTGACATGGTGATAGGAGATACTGGTTTACAAATTAGGGCTGGATGAAACAAGGTGAAGATGATGATGGAGTCAACTTTGGAGAATGAGTGGTGTGCAGGCTAGGGTTCTTAGGGTTTAGTTTCCTTGTAGCTTTAGGAGGCCTTCTCAAAAGTGTATTGCAGTCACTCTGATTCACTCACCCTCACATGACAATAAACTGATTTCCAGGAGATTTTAAACACAAAGACTCATTTTCATGCCAGACCTAGGGTTTACTTGTCTAGGGTTTGAACTTTAAAGCCATAAAAGTCCAAAAGAAACTCGAAAACTTGCTTGGGGACAAGGAAAAGGGCCACTTACCAATTCTTGGCTTTTGTATAGATCAGGGAAGGTGAATGGAGGACGAAGATTTGAAATAGGGTAAGAGATTTTGCATTTTGAAAGCTCTTTGTGTTTGCGCAGTGCCCTGCCCAAGCTATCAGGTCATCCTGTTTGAACAGCGCCGGCAGGCCTGCACGATGGTTAGCGCAACGCCGCGGGGGACGCAGTGTCTGCTGGTCTCCGGGTGAGTTGGGCTCGCATTTGCGCAGCGCTCGGGCAGTCGTGCAAAGGTGTCGGGTGGCCTGTTAGTGCAGCGTTAGTGCAGCGTTGGGTGCGTGCAAGGTTCTGTTGGTCTCCGGGCGAGTTGGGCCTGTGTTTGTGCAACACCCAGGATTTGCGTAGCGCTGGGAGTTATTTTAGTAGCAGAGTGCAATGTTGAATAGGCAGAGGGCTGGTTAGCGCAGCGTCGGCCTGTATTTGCGTAGCCCCAGTGATTTGCGCAGCGCCAGACAAATTTGCCTAGAAACAGTAAGAAAAACTCTGTTTTTCTCTTAAAACCCTTTTTATTTTTACCAAGTGATGAATGAGATTGAAATGAAATTGAAGCACCTTTATACCGCTTGAGAGAAATAAATTTCACTCATAAACCCACTTTTGCTATGTTTGCTAGGGGTCACTTTAGGATTTTCACTAATGTCTCCTTGACCCTTTTTTGCAGGTGCCCATAAATTTTCTTAAGTAATTTTCTCTGAGTAATGGTGTGCTAAAGTATGAAGAGGTCTCCTTTTTGGTTTTGAAACTTTGGAGACTGTCCAAACTTTCTCTGGCATGATTTTGAAAAACCGAGAACACTGTGTTTATCCTTTTTTGGCCTTCTCAAGTGTAATTGACCTGAACATTAATTTCTCATCTTTTTCTGATATTTTTGACAGTGATGTGTCGTTGGTGAGAAAATTTAACAAGTTATACCATTTTATGTCTTCCCTTAGCCACTTCGGATTTCTGCAAGTGCCTATAGTACACTTGCCTTTGATCCCTTAGTCCCTTTTTTTGGAGTTTGACACCTCATTTTCTGAACAGTGAATCTATGCCTAACATGATTTTATTCTTTGGCACTTTACCTCATGCTTACCTTTATCTTAACCATTATGAAGACCTTTGAATGTACTTGGAAATCTTAGGCCCCCTTATACTGATATTCTTTACCATTTCTTCCTTTGGTGCAGTGAAGCAGTGCTGTCTTTGACAAACTCTAAACACCACCTTGAATATCCTTTGAATGCTTTCTGCTGTTATGAAGGAGGACTTATCATCTTCTTTTGACCTGTTCTGTCCATCTTTCCAAACTCTTAGGTTTTACGGAAGTTAGAGAAAAATAAGCAGTGTTGTCTTCTAAGCTCTCCATAACCCTTCCAAGTTCACTTATTATTTATGAAAATCTTCAATGTGTCCTTGGTTGTGTTGCTTTGCCTTCTGTCCTAGTGGTCCTTGTGATGTTTCTTTGCTTGGCAACACTGTCTTGTCAATCAATCACAAAACCCTGATTCTCTTTAAACACAGGCCTGCTGCCTTTCTCTTTGTTGTGGATGTCTTCTTGTGATGATTTATCTTATTACCTTACCTTTTTTAAGCCGATGGCCATCTTGATCATTTTCGCAGAAATGTGAACAAGGGCAGCTGTCCCTTGCAAAATTTATGCTTTGGCCAAGGAGGCCTTCCTTGAAAGTGTGTTTTTTTTTTTGGTCAGTTTTGGACCAAATTACTTGACCTTCTTCTCTTTTAAATGTAGCCTCTTTACAAAGGAAAAATAGAGATTTTAGAACACCAAATCAATCTTATGACTTATGAACCCTAGGTGAGCTAGTATAGAACCAATCTTTTGCAACACCTTGTAAGGACCATAGTACTTTGGTGATAATTTATTATCTTTCTTAGCTTGCTTGAGGGACATTTGTTTGTATGGTTGTAGCCGTAAAAATACCCAATCTCCTACATCAAAACTTCTCTCGCTGCGATGTTGATCTGCCTGTTGTTTCATTCGATTTTGTGCCAAATTTAGGTTATCCTTTAAGAGTTGGAGAACTTCTTGCTCATGCTCGATGTGATCTTCCACTGCTTGAACCTTCGAATTTTCCCTTAAAGATGATGTGATGGATGGTGGATGATATCCATAAAGTGCCATCAATGGGGTCATTTTTGCTGCAGTATGGAAGGAAGTGTTATACCACCATTCAGCAAGAGGTAACCACTTGACCCATTGTGTTTGTTTATCAGATACAAAACAACGAAGATATCCTTCCAAACATTTATTTACGATCTCAGTTTGACCATCAGATTGAGGATGATAAGATGAGCTATGAGCTAATTGAATACCCAAACAAGAAAATATCTCTGTCCAAAAATTTCCAGTAAAAATGGGATCTCTGTCGCTCACAATAACCCTTGGGCTTCCATGTAGCTTTTGAATTCTATCCATAAATGTAGTAGCAACTGTACTTGCTTTAAATGGATGAGATAATGTACAAAAGTGTGCATACTTGGTAAGTCTATCAACTACCACCATGATGACACTCTTTCCTTCGGACTTAGGTAAACCTGTGATAAAATCCATTGAAAACTCCTCCCAACGTTGACTTGGAATCTATATTGCACCGGCCGTGGGGACTCGGGGACTAGAGGGGACTGGGGGATGAGATTCCGAACGGGGCTATAGAGCGCACCCTTGAATTTTCAGGGGATGGCGGGTTGGGGATGGCAAGTGCGGCAACTATTTATTATATTTATTATTTATTAAAAAATTAAAATTAAAATAAATTAAACATGAATCAAAATAAATAAAATACTAAAATGATAAATCTAAAGACTAATACTAATAGTCTAATAGTATCTAATCGTCATTGAAAATTGTGCATCACAAAAACAAATTTCGTCATCATTGCATAACTTAAGTACTATTAGTTTCATACAACTTACAACCTACAATCTACTACTGTCTAATATCTACATAATCATTCTATGATCATTGATGCATGATGAATCATTTCAAAATTTAAATAGCAGCTATAGCGTAAAAGTAAATAGTACTAAAATTTAATAAAGATGTAAACATGAACAATTCATTAAAATTTAAATATGAATCTCAAATTAAGAGTCTAGAAGTAGAAAACCATGGATTATAAATTTATAAATTATAGTCATAGACTATAGTCCAAGAACCAAAATGACAAAAATTAAAATTTAAAAATAATATAGTCACTAGTGTAGCTGCCAAATGGTAAAACGGTAAACCGTAAATGATTTAAGTTTGATAGGTATATGCGTTAGCCTTTAGGTTAGGGTAAATGTAATTTAGAAATTTACATTTTTTTAATTTTAAATTTTGAATTTTATTAAAAAAAGTTTAAATTTTTCTTCTTTTTTTAATAAAAATGAAATATTTTAATATTTTTTTTAACTTGTGATTTGAAATTTTATTGGGGATGTCCAGAAGTCCCCGATTTATTGAGGGACATTTTGGAAGTCCCCAAAAGGTCCCTGAATTTTCGAGGGACGGCTAGGGGATAGCCTTGAAGTCCCCAAGTCCCCGATGGAGTCCCCAGCAAATCCAGAACGTTTCCGACGAGTTCCAAAGTCCCCGGAACGCCGGAACGGACGGAACAGCATGAAATTATGGCGGGGACAGGTCCCCGTGCAACATAGCTTGGAATGGATAAATGTTGTAATAGACCTGGGGTCTTAATTGTCTCAACTTTATTTTGTTGGCAAACGAAACATTCTGCCACAAACTTTTGAATATCAGATTTAAGGCCATCCCAAAAGAATTCCTTCTTGACCCTATGGTAAGTTTTTAAAAATCATAAGTGCCCTCCTAAGGGAGAGGTGTGCAATTCCAAAAGAATCTTTTGTTTGAATTGGGAATTCTTACAAAGATATAAGGGATCTTTGTACCATAATGAATCATTTTTCCAACTAAATGTTTCAGATGTAACTAGATCTTGCTACAAATTTTGAATGAGTGTCCATACCTCTTCATCATTCTTCCATTCATCCCTTGCCTCAGTTACCTACTCAGGTTGGATAATAGAAATGGCATAAAGCAATGCTTCCACATCCTCATCCTTTCTTGAGAGTGCATCTGCAACAACATTTTGCTTCCCTTTCTTTTGTAAATGATTTCAAAGTCATAACCCAACATCTTTGTGACCCATTTTTGCCATTGTTCTGAAGATAATCTTTGTTCCAAAATATATTTAAGATTATCATGATTTGTTTTTACCTTGAAGTGTCTTCCCATTAGGTAATGCCGTCGTTGCTTTAGTGCATGTAGTATTGCCAACATTTCCTTCTCATAAATAGGTTTCTGTAAATAGTTTCCCTTGATTTGACGACTTTCAAAAGCAATGGGTCTTCCTTCTTGCATTAAAACCGCACCAATTCCATTTCCCGAGGCATCACATTCCACAATAAAGGTTTTTGTGAATTCTAGCGTAGCTAAGACCGGTGCTTGGCACATTGCCTCTTTAAGATGTTCAAAGGCCATAGTAGCTTCTAGAATCCAAGAAAATGCATCTTTATTCAGTAATGATGTTAGAGGTGTCGATATTCTCCCATAATTCTTAGCAAACTTGCGATAACACTCTGTTAACCCCAGAAATCCTCGAAGATGCTTCATGGTTGTGGGGATTTCCATTCCTTAATGGATTTAATTTTGTTAGGGTCTACCTTAACACCCTCACGAGATAAAATATGTGACCCAAATATTCCACCTCCTGTACTCCAAAGAAACATTTGGAGGTTTTTGCATATAATTGTTCATCCTCTAATAGTTTGAGCACCATGTCAACATGTTCAACATGATCCTTCCAAGACTTGTTGTAGATTAGTATATCATCAAAAAATACTAACATAAATCTTTTAAGGAAGGGTTTGAAAATGGAATTCATCGAACCTTGAAATGCGAAAGATGCATCAGTAAGGCCAAAAATTCATAATTACCCTCATGAGTTCTGAATGTTGTTTTTGGAATGTCTTCAGTCTTCATTCTAATTTGATGATATCCAGAACGAAGATCCAACTTGGTAAAGTAAATTGCTCCATGTAATTCATCCAATAATTCATCAATGACGAGGATGGAAAATTTATCTTTAATAGTGAGCTTGTTGAGCTTCCTATAATCCGAACACATACGCCATGATCCATCCTTCTTATGCACCAATACTATTGGAGCAGAGAAAGAACTTTGACTAGTTTGAATTATACCAGCCTCTAGCATTTCTGCAACCATATGTTCAATCTCACTCTTGGGCATAAGGATATCTATAAGGCCTGATGTTTGGAGGAACACTTCTTGGAATCAAATGAATAGCATGATCATGATCACGAATAGGTGGGAGTCCTTTGGGAGTCTCAAACACCTCGGAACGATTGTCTAAGGCTTTTTGGAGATCTGAAGAAATAGATGATTTTGATGTTTGAACCTTTCATGAACATAATTGTGCAATTACGCCTCGTTATTCTTTCTTCGGAAACTTTGTCATGACATTAGAGTTGATTATCTTTCCCAACTTCCCTGCGATACCCCGTAATTCAACTTGCTTTCCTTCCCAAAAAAATTTCAAGAAAAGTTCTTGAAAATTAAAAGCTATCGTTCCCAAAGATTGTAACCATTGGACTCCTAGTACAACATCAGCACCACCCATTGGAATAGAGAGCATTGGACTATTCAATCCATATTCCCCCATGGTTAGCTTGATATTATGGCACTTTCCAGAGCAATTTATAGTTCCTCCATTTGCAACCATCACTTGACACTCTAGTGTTGGGTATAGAAAGCAATTCAATTCCTTGGTGTAATTTTTGTAGATGTTCTATGCTTGGAGCAACTTTACTTCTTTCACAACAATCATACAAATAATTAAGTAAAATGCAGATAGAACATATAAGTGGATCTTATAGAAGACAAATCAGAAACAGGAAAAATGTGGTGGTGCGTTACGGCGGTCAACAGGATGCTTCAACCAGCAAAGTCTCCTTGGTCAGCCAACCCAGAATGTGTCACAACAGTCCTCCAATCAGCAAACGAGTCAACCCAAGTCAACTCCAAAAAAGTCAACGATGTCCTAGAAAAGTCAACGCAGGGCAGCAAGCTAAAAGTCAACGCAGCAGCAGATTGGTCAACCCTTTGACCTCGATTTCTGTGCCAAATAGTACGGCCTTCCAAAATCGAACTTCCCACAAATTTTCAGCCCACTTGGACCATGCGTTGACCAAAGTCAACGCTGGTCAAACTTTCTGCAAAACCCTAACTGCAGAAAATCGTCCTTCAACTCAGCCGTACTGTTTTGTCCTTCTTCTCCTTCACACGTGTGGCTGAACTCGTCCTCCAAGGAGCTCGTACTAAATCAAATGAGAGAAGATGTTGTGAGTTGTGTTGTGATGAAATGCTCTCCAACTTTGCCTGTATTTATATCCATCATTGGGGCGTGTGACACATCTGCTGGGGGCGTGCAACCTTAAGGCCGACCTGCACATATAATTTATTAAGAATAATAAATTCAAAATAAATGTTCTGCTTATCGGATTAAGACATATTATATATGGATTTTACACCTCTCCGAAAGAGGATTCCAACAAAAATATTAGCCTCTTAATCTGAGCATCATAACATGGAGTTTGGACCTAGTTGTCCAAATTTAACACTCCCTCGCAACTAGGGAGAACTCCATCCATTAGTGCAATCAAACATCGTGCGTCATCCCACCGTAACTTGCTTTGCTGGCCTCTTTATTTCAGAACAGAAGTGGGTCAGTCACAAAGACCACAAAGACATCATCCCCCGACTGACATAATCAGTCCAGAGGTTCAAAACCTCTATCAAACTCATGAAGAGTATCCAACCAACCCAAAGTTGGTTCATCTGACCCGAAGTCAGGCAGAGGTCCCAGACCTCACTAAACTTGATCCCAGATCAAGTGGTTGGACCGTGCCATCCTAGATAGACAGTACGGTAATCTCTGATGCGTCCATCAGTCTTTGCTAATAGTCTCTAGCTTTTCCCACCTCATTGGCCAAATGAGAGGTACTTCCCATGAGCCCTGAACTCAATGGGTAGGATGCATACGGGGCACAGATAAATGAGTGGCGAACCAGCTCAATAATCACAAGGGTGGGGCAGAAGCATTATGAGTGCTTATAGCTCCGAGAAGCTATTCCCAAAGCCCCTCAGAGCTCCCAGAGCTCATCGTCCAACAGGACCCACATCATAGGGTCTTTCCACGACACCAAGACTCTCACGGAAGGTTAGGAACTTGACCTTCCCCAGGGGCTTAGTGAGAATATCCGCGACCTGCTCATCAGTTCCTATATGATCGAGCCTTACGGCGCCTCGCTGTACCATATCCCGAATAAAGTGGTACCTGATATCAATATGCTTGGATCGGTCGTGGAACACAGGATTCTCAGTCATACGAATCCCACTCTGGTTATCACAGAGTATCACAATGGTATCTAGCACATGTCCAAACAGCTCACTAAAGAGCTTTCGCAACCAAACTGCTTCACAACAGGCCATACTTGTTGCAATGTATTCGGCCTCAGCGGTGCTCAAAGCCACCGACTTCTGCTTCCTGCTCATCCATGAGATCGAAGCAGAACCAAGATTGAAGCAGCATCCCGATGTGCTCTTACGATCCACCACATTGCCAGCCCAATCGGCATCAGTATATCCACGGAGTGTCACACTCCCGGCAGTGTATCTCAGCCCATGGTTTATCGTGCCCCGAAGATATCTCAGAAGATTCTTGGCACCAACCCAGTGAAAATGACGAGGCTCAACCATCTGTTGACTCAAAGTGTTCACCGCAAAACATATATCCGGTCGGGTGTTCACTAAGAACATCAAAGCTCCTATGAGTTGACGATACTCAGTAGGATTGGCCAAGATAGGCCCAGCAGCGCTGCCACTCAACTTCTTAAAGTTGAGTTCCACCGGTGTCGACACGGACTTACAAATTCACCATACCAAATCTTTCCGTAAGTTTCACAATGTATTTCGAGAAAGGAAAATCTCTCCAGTCCTTGCGCACCCAGGCCTAGGAAGTAGTGCATCGCTCCCAGTCCTTCATCTCAAACTCCTCAAAGCAGCCGAGCCGCCTCTTACATCGATGAATGAAGGGGTCAAGACTTCATCAAAGGAGAGGTCGTCCACATACAAAGACTCAGAATGAGATGTC